>JANFCV010000100.1:1200000-1800000 GCA_024500475.1 Phthorimaea operculella | reverse complement strand
TATTTTTGTTGTAGAGTGTAGCTACTAAAAAAATATTAAAAGTAATTCAAACCACACTGCACTAATGCGATTGCAGGCCTATCAACTGAACCACCAACTGAACTACTTTTGTACTTGTAATGTTAAAATGGAGGCTCATAAAAACTGAACAACTTTTAAAATTAAAAAGCGTTTATCGGTAAATATTAATTCGAAAAATGATTTGAAGCAAAGATTTAACAAAAAATAAGTCCTCATAATTTCAAGTCACGTCCCGCCCGGGTGACATTTGTTTTTTAGGGTTCCGTACCTCAAAAGGTAAAAAAACGGAATATTGGATCACTTTGTTGTCCGTCCGTCCGTCTGTCTGCCATTCATTCTGTCAAGACCCTTTATCTCAGAAACGCGTAAAGATATCGAGTTGTTATTAAAACTGTATACTCAAGTCTATTATCACTCACTAGTATTTGAGAAAATATCAAGCACTTAACTTCAAGCTAAAAAGATATAGCCGTTTATATATATAGCCGTTTATAGATATAGCAGTAAAAACGCGTGTTTTTTACCCTCTCAAGGGAATCAAAATTCAGAGGCTACTTCCCGTAGACCTAGAACAAAAACATTTGGCAAGTAGCTTCGTTTTGAAGTACGAATTAGGAAAATCTCCAAAAAAATTCATTTTCATAAACTTATGGTTTTTATGGGGACAAAAAAAACAAAATTTAAGAAATTTGGCTATTTGTCCAAGTGAAGTATCATATGTAACATAGGTTTACCAACCAGAATAACCTTAAACCGGAGACTAGTATATTAGCAAAGGTTTAGACAGTTTTAACCCTCAGTGTGGCATTGTCTGAATATAACACTATTGTAGCAGAGTGCAAACTCTGCATGGACATCCTCCCTAAGCCACCCTCACATCTCCCTTTTTCGAATCATTTTATAACTTAAATTTGGAACACGGCACCGAAACGTCACCGTTCTTGGCCTTTTTGACGCATTCAATCCTTGGGAGCCACACTGGAAGCCCCAGATTTGTTAATATTTATTTATTCTTAGTGTACAAATAGTCCGCTTTCATTTTATACCTGATATGTGTGGTGTTACGTTGTGATACCTAGTTCTGTTTAAAATTGTATATACTGTGTCGTGTTGGTTCAAGGTTACGTTGTGATACCTAGTTCTGTTTAAAATTGTATATACTGTGTCGTGTTAGTTCAAGGAAACCCGCAAGGTAATGATCTTCTATCAAATATTCACCATATCATCATCACCGCACCATCAAAACTAATTACTAATCTGTACCATAATTTTTAGGGTTTCCTACGCTCAATAAAAGAAGTCCCGTACCAAGCTAGTCTTATCATTTATGGCCATCACGGCTATACTGGCGCCAACGCGGTAGAAGCCCCGGTTACTTCAAGACCCACTGCCACCCTGAGATCCTCTACCCAACAAGAACAACTCAAGACAGAAGATACCCACCTCAAGACCACCTCAACATCAAGATATTTTATTTATTTTGTTTCAATTAATTGTGTTACCTTTTTTTGTGTTCATCATCATCATCATCAAATTCATACACTACCAAAAAATTCAAAAATTATCCTATCTTATTTTCGGACCCATTTGGCAAATAAAAAAGAATCCAAATAATCACATTCATTTATTAGGTAATTTAATAGGCAAAATAGTACAAGATAGTAAAACTCTGCAGTCCTCCAATTTCAATTCCAATCTTATAATAATAAGCGTCAGCCACCCAGAACCGCGACGTCCAACTCTGTAAATAAATAAATAAATCTGTAAATAAATTCCCATTATCATCATCATCATTATCTACAGTACACCTACAGTACACAAATCAAATCGTTACACCCCATAATACAGACAATAGACACTATCACGGCTACCCATTGGTAGCCAACAATATCTTTCGAGTGTAGGATTTAGACGAAAGTCATCTTTCACTCGGAGATATAATTCACACCAATACCTAGGACAATATCCTAGGAATTGGACATACGAGTAGTTAGCGGGGCTCTGCAGGTCTTCGAGACCGACAGCCAGACCCCAACTCCACAACTCAATACATACCCCCATCTCATACCCCATCAACTAGCTTATTTTTCAAAATTCCAAAACGGGCATCGACACCCCTGACCTAATTTCGGCAAAGTAATTCGGCATAAAACTTTCACCCTTTCCCACACCCCAAAAACTAAATTACACATCAAACACTACACACACACTATCCTTGATAAGTCGCAACCCACTCTGTTTTCCTTAGCTGTACAGAGCGACCCTTATTTCATAAAACTGAATGTCCAACAGTGGACAATACGTCCACTAAATAACGCGATAAATATTAAAAGCTAATATCAATTTCAATTTGATTACTATACCTACCCATTATCTCTTCTGCTTATTTTTTACACCGCTCATAAATAATCCGTATAAAGTAATTTCGAAACCGAAATTTTCCAATCATAGCAAAATAATTTACATTTTACAAAATAAACAAACGTAGAATAAATTAGATTGACAAGTTTGACAAGCTTGACACTGCCCAGAGATACGATCAAACAAAACAAGTGTCAAGTCAAACACTCATTGTCATTGCCACTCAGTTGACACCAAGGTTGTCATTTCATTTCTCCCCTATTTTATTTTTTTTGGCATCTGCTAACAGAACTTAGCCAGTGTCAGTAACCAAAGATAGTCATTGGACTTCTTTTAATTTTTGGCTCCGACCAAACGGATTTTGCCAACGTCAAGTATTAGTTAATAACTTAGACTTTTGCCCACGAGCAATTCAGCTAGTGTCAATTTTATTTTAAAATTTACTTCAAAGTTTTTAAATACAAACTTTGTTTCTTTTCCTTCATAATAAAACACTACAATGGAAAACTATAATTACCTAAATAAACCTGAACTCCAATACGAATTAAAAATAAGAAACGGTGAAATCAACCAGAACCAAACTGTAGAAACTCTCCAACAATTATTAGCCCAAGCAATAACTTCCAATCAACCAATAAACCAAACTAGCCCAAACAATCTCGATACCGATATCCGAGATATAACTAAATGCCTTAACTTAATAGAAGCTAGCCTACTAAGTTTTGCTAATAGGAAAAATAAAATACCACCTTACATTACACACACTAAGCTCAGATTCAACCTTATTAACCTTGAATCTGAAGACATTACAAACGAACAACTAACTACTCATAACGACCTATTCAAACGATTAAGAGAGCTAGAAACACAATACAACAACTTGATTAACCCACCTTCCTCCACATACTGCTCGGCACAAACCAGCAGCGTAAATCTTAACCCCGCAAACACCTATTTCGAAACACTTACCGAAAAATTGAACACAATAGCAAACAACAATAACAAATACCAAACAGACCTTAAAAGATTCATCTTTAAGGGTCAAGGCTGCCCACGAGACTTCATAATCCGTGTGGAAGAATACGCCCAAGTTAGAGGACTAACTGAACACATTCTATACAACCACATCTACGACATTCTCTCTGGACCGGCACTAGACTGGTTCAGAACACATAAAGACACACTCACAAACTGGCAAACATTCAAATCAGCAATCATAAACGATTTTGAAATTGGAAATCATGATTATAATCTAAAAAGCTAATAGAAAATAGAACACACCACCCTAACGAACGCGTCAGAATCTACTTCTCCACTATGGAATCCCTTTTCAACAAACTTCATAATCAATTGTCCGAAAACGATAGATATTCTATTACGCAACCTACAACCCCAATATAGTTTGCGAGTAAACCAACCAGACCTTCTTTCCATTTCTACCCTCCTAGAATCATGCAAATTTACTGAAAAGTTGCTTCACGTCAACAATCACTCCCAAGATTACTTCAATACTACTCCTTCTCCGTCTAATATAAATAAAAACACTACCAATCCTAACTATCAACCATATATCCCCTTTCCTTACTTCATTAATGCCGTAAATACTAATAAACCATCCCCAACCAGCAGCCAATCCCAATTTTCATGCCCCGCTGTAGACACATTTCGCATACTTTACATAATTGGACTAACCCCCCGATAGTCTGCATTCGTTGTGGCAACAATGGTTACCCCGCCCTCAACTGCCCTACATGTACTAAAACTCCAATAAACTACATAAGGAGGAGCCCGTTCAACATGACAATTCTAAATTTGATAAACAAGATTGGACAAATTGGTTAAACTCACTTTCGATATTTTTCAAGTCTTACCACGTAAACCTTCTCTTATTCGATGATAACGATCACGAGCGACCATTTGTCACAATAAAATTAATAACTTACATCTGAACGGCCTCCTCGACAGCGGCAGTACTATTACAATATTAGGTAAGGATTCTTACAAAATACTACTAAAACAAGGCCTCAAATTAAACAAAACATACGGATAACAGGTACAGTAGCCAATAACCAAAAATAAATTCTATCGGACTAATCACTCTTCCCGTAACCTATAACAATAAATTTTCACTAATATCAGCTCACGTTATACCTGAGGTATCACAAAATCTAATTTTAGGAATCGACTTTTGGAAAGCATTCAACATTGCCCCAAATGTCTTACACAAAATAGCCTCCTTCCAATCTCCTAAAACCACTACATTCCTAATAAATAAAACCCCAGAATCAAAAATTGTCAACTCCTTCAAAAACCTTACTGAATCCCAACAAATTACAGCAAACCTAATAATAGAAAAATTCAAAAATATTTCTACGGACACAAAACCACTAGGTAGGACACACCTGGTAGAACACCGCATCGACACTGGTGATCACCCACCAATAAAGCAGCGATGTTTGTTTGCTATCGTTTATCCCCTGAAAAACAAAAGGCCCTTCACAAGGAAGTTGATGACATGGTACGCCTAGACGTAATTGAACCTTGTGAAAGCCCATGGCTTAACCCAGTATTGATTACCCCTAAGAAGGACAATACCTGGAGATTTTGCGTCGACAGCCGTAAGCTCAACGCAATAACAAAAAGATGCCTACAAACTACCACTCATTTCTGATATCATAGATAACCTACGCGATTCTAAATACCTTTCATCCATAGACATCGCCAAAGCCTTTTGGGAAATCCTTTGCGAGTTGAGGATAGACCCAAAACCGCTTTTCACGTACCCGGTCGTGGAATGTATCAATTTAAAGTGATGCCTTTCGGTCTCACCAACGCCCCGCTACCCAACAAAGATTTCTGGATAGCTTACTATCAGACCTCATGTGCGACAACTCAGTATTCTGCTACCTCGACGATATAGTCATAGCCACCTCAACCTTCGAACGTCATGTTGAAATACTCAACAAACTTCTCACTAAACTTACAGATGCCAACATAACCATCAACTTCCCAAAATGCTCATTCTTCCGTAACGAATTAAAGTATCTCGGTTTCATCGTCAACAGTCAAGGTCTCCAAACAGACCGGACAAAGTCAAAGCTATCCTGGACATACCGGTACCTAAAACAGCAAAGGATGTCAAGAAATTCCTTGGCACCGTAAGCTGGTACAGACGTTTCGTCCCAAACCTAAGCACACTAGCTACACCCTTAAACAAACTAACCTCCACCCACAAAAAAGCACCACCCTTCAAATGGACACCAGAAGCTGAATCAGCTTTCAACTCCATTAAACAAGCCTTAGTTAGCACCCCCATCCTCGCCTGCCCTGATTTCACGAAGCCTTTCGCCGTCCATTGCGATGCCTCGTCCTTCGGAATCGGAGCGATGCTCACACAAGAATTTGACGGCATAGAAAAGCCAATTGCTTATATGAGCAAATCGCTCACCCACCCCAGCGAAATTACTCGATCACAGAACGAGAACTTCTTAGTGTCATAACAGCACTAGAGCACTGGCGCTGCTATCTAGATAATGGCCACAAATTCACCATCTACACCGACCACTCAGCACTACAATGGTTCCTCCGCCTAGACAACCCCACAGGTAGACTGGCACGTTGGTGCATACGCCTATCTATGTTTAATTTCGAAATAAAACATAAAAAAGGCTCCGAAAATCTAGTACCCGTCCTGCTTTCACGAAACATCCACAATGTTAATATTATCAATTCCAGTAGTACCAAGGACGAATGGTACATCTCCATTTTTAATAAATGTAAAAATAATCCCTCATCTACTCCCGACTACATAATTAAAGATAACAAACTTTATAAATACACTAATTCGCTAACCCCATTCAACTCACAATACAGCTGGAAATTGGTCGTCCCCTCAGAACACCGAAACTCCATAATTGCACAAAATCATTGCACACCAACCGCAGCTCATTTCGGTACCTTCAAAACCTACCATCGTATTAAACTAAACTATTTCTGGCCTGGCATGTACAAAGATGTGGCAACATTTATCTCACGCTGCGACACATGTCTCGCATATAACCATCGTAACCAAAATGCTATCGGTCTAATGGGCGAACCTAAACAATGCTCACGACCATTTCAGTGCCTTTCAATCGATTTTATTGGCCCACTACCCATATCGCGTAAACTAAACAGATACATACTAGTAATAACCTGCTGCTTTTCTAAATACTGCCTATTATTCCCAATTAAACGCGCAACCTCCTCGGTCATCAAACATGTCCTAGAAGACTTAGTATTCATGAACTACGGTATTCCAGAAACAGTCATTTTAGACAACGGTCCCCAAATGACAAGCCCAGAACTAACAGACATGTTTCACTCATACAAAATACCACACATACACTTCATACCCCTTCATTGCCCTCAGGTAAATACTGTTGAAAGATACAACAGAACCATAATCACGGCAGTGGCATCATTTGTTAATGACGACCACAGAACCTGGGACAAACACCTCCATAAGATACAATTCGCTATCAACTCGTCTGTTAACGAATCAACCAAGTTTACCCCAGCTTTCCTAGTATTCGGTCGCGAACTAGTACCATGTGGTTCTATCTACTCTCAAAAGGACACCACGGACGACCTCATTTTCGCCCCAAGAGATACATATGCAGAAAATCTCGGCCAGCTTATCCCCATTTTCGATAAAGTACAATCACGACTACACTCCATTCACCAAAACAACGCATCCCACTACAACAAACATCGTCAAAACTTAGAGTTTGAACCTGGCGATATAGTTTGGAAACGCAATTATCCCATAAGCTCTTCCGACAAAAACTTCTCAGCTAAATTAGCACCAAAATACATTAAATGCATCGTATCCCAAAAGATTTCTCCTTTAGTATATAACCTAACCGATATGAACAACAACAACTTAGGACGTTGGCATATCAAAGATCTAAAACCAACCAAAACCGCAAAACAACCTAACTAAACTAAAATTTATTCAACCTATAATTATCCATAATTGGATAAAGCGTACTACACTAGAGAGTAGTCACGCACCCATTTTATTTTTGTAAACCTTTTCACCTCATCACGCTTTTCGGCTTTACCATCAAACATTGACGTATGTCAAACACAACTTATGATAAATCATTTTATATTTAACTATTTTTCTTCTTCACTTGTTACAATTAATTATCTAATTAAAAAAATTAGATACACCCTATCGACGAAGATAACGTCGTAATTACCCACTTTTCAATAATAACAATTTCTAATAAATTTATACTTCAATTTTAATTAAACTTGCTGCTAACCAAGTTTATATTAACTTAGCCTACCTTACGATTTCCACAATTTGAACTTAACGTATACGCCAACTATTTCTCGTATACAATTTTTTTCAATTACGATTCTCGTAATTATTTAATATTTTCTCTCAAACTTGTAAATACTACATCACCGTGCGGGTCTAGCGACACGATAAACAAGCCAAAAGCTAAGGATTACAGAGTCGGTTGTGACTTACAAACCGACACCACCCTGGTGGAAACTCTTCGAGAACAGTTAATACAAACAAAACTGCTCTCCATTTTGTAAGGGCCTGATTTCGTGTAATAGGAATCAGACACCTTGATCGATGATGAATGCTTGATATGACGTATGATTGACTTAGAATTTCCTCCATGTACATACTCACTGTAGATATCACATACACTCAAAATCTTTGATCACTCACGACCCATACTTACATTTAATATTAATTTTTAATTAACTTTAAAACACTTTCAATTAATTTATTTACACTAACATTACACTCACTAATTAACACACAATATTTCGGAACACACACCAAAATTTTACCAGCATCCTATACATATTGAAATACTTCTACATTAAAAAAAAAATTGATTATAGGACAATCAATTTTTTTTTCTCCGGCCCCCCCGGGTACTGTAGCAGAGTGCAAACTCTGCATGGACATCCTCCCTAAGCCACCCTCACATCTCCCTTTTTCGAATCATTTTATAACTTAAATTTGGAACACGGCACCGAAACGTCACCGTTCTTGGCCTTTTTGACGCATTCAATCCTTGGGAGCCACACTGGAAGCCCCAGATTTGTTAATATTTATTTATTCTTAGTGTACAAATAGTCCGCTTTCATTTTATACCTGATATGTGTGGTGTTACGTTGTGATACCTAGTTCTGTTTAAAATTGTATATACTGTGTCGTGTTAGTTCAAGGAAACCCGCAAGGTAATGATCTTCTATCAAATATTCACCATATCATCATCACCGCACCATCAAAACTAATTACTAATCTGTACCATAATTTTTAGGGTTTCCTACGCTCAATAAAAGAAGTCCCGTACCAAGCTAGTCTTATCATTTATGGCCATCACGGCTATACTATGGCGCATTTGGCAGAGTCCCGTTTCGGGAACGAACAGATATTTCATTTGCATTTTTTTTAAACGGCTGTCTTTAAATGCGGCAAAAACCTCTGCCAGATATGCTAAATCCGATTCCGGAGTTTGCCATGTTTGCTGTGCTCGTTATGTTGGTGTTACAGTGCTATACTAAATTACCTATGTAACATATTTATTTAACAACATCCTAAAAACAGGAAAATGTTTTGTCACGCCAACATTGTTATTTTATATAACTCCTCCTGTGTAAGAAAGGGGACCAATGTGACATAAATAATTCTGACTAATACGTCTCGTCTCACACATGATTTTTTTTATAAAGGTAATCGATCGCCGCATCTCCGGACAACTTGATGAAAACTAACCTCCTGAACTAGCCGATTTTACAACAAATCAATTGCTCAAACAAGGCGATCCGCTTTCCTGAAACTATTCAACAGTGCTATTCAAGATATTTTTCTAGGCATGCTCCTAGAACTTTGAGTCATGACTGATTAATATTACTTACTATTATAAATTCGAAAGTATCTCTGTCTGTCTGCTACGCTTTCACGCCTAAACCACTGAACCGATTTTGATGAAATTTGGCACAGAGATTGCTCATACACCGAGAACGGACATTGGCTACTTTTGCTTCCACTTGAGGGTCTGGAGTACCTGATGTAGACCATCAGAATTACCACCAGCAACCCAGCTAAATTATAAATTCGAAATTAACTCTGTCTGTCTGTCTGCTACGCTTTCACGCCTAAACCACTGAACCGATTTTGATGAAAGGCACAGAGATTGCTCATACACCGAGAACGGACATAGGCTACTTTTGCTTCCACTTGAGGGTCTGGAGTACCTGATGTAGACCATCAGAATTACCACCAGCAACTCAGCTAAATTATTATAGGAGATACAGATATGACTCCAAAGCAAAAGTTCTTCTGCTTGATGGGACGCTTCTGCTGGTGAAAAGACATCGAAGGTTTGGAGTACCTCATGTAGACCACCAGGTACACCAACAGGAGCCCAGCCAAACTATAAGTGATTCAGATATGACTCCAACGCAAAAGTTGTTTAGCTTGATGGGACGCTTCTGCTAACGAATAGACATCGAAGGTTTGGAGTATCTGATGTAGACCACCAGGTGCACCAACAGCAGCCCAGGTAAACTATAGGAGATACAGATATGGCTCTAAAGCAAAAGTTGTTCGGCTTGATGGGGTGCTTCTGCTGGCGAATAGACATTGAAGGTTTGGAGTACCTGATGTAGACCTCCAGGTGCACCAAAAGGAGCCCAGGTTAACCATAGGACATACAGATATGACTCGAAAACAAAAGTTGTTCAGCCTGATGGAACACTTCTGCTGGTGGAAAGATATCGAAGGTTTGGAGTACCTGATGTAAACCATCAGGTGTACCAGCAGGAGCTCAGATGAACAATAGGAGGTACAGATATGACTTCAAAGCAAAAGTTGTTCAGCCTGATGGGACACTTCAGCTGGTTAATAGAAATCGAAGGTTTGTAGTACCTGATGTAGACCACCAGCACCAGGTGCACCAACAATAGCCCAGCTAAACTATAGGAGATATTGAAATGGCCCAAAAGTTGTTCAGTATGATGGAACGCATCTGTTGGCATTAAGAAATAGTACCAACAATATTAGCGTGATGAATATCCAGAGTACAATTTTTAGAATGCTGGTGTGGAAATAAGAATTTTGCAAAGGTGTAAGGAATGAAACGAAACGAAGTTCGCGGGTACCAGCTAGTAATGAATATGTCAAAGAATATGCTCATAAACGGCTCCGAAACCAGGATGACTGTGGATGGGTAAAACATTAGGTTCATATGTCCATGAATACAACTATTTGGGCCAAATAGTCTCTTTCCAGACTCGAAAAGACAAAGAGGTTGCCAACCGCGCTATAATTTTCTGACGGAGCTATTGGTCCATGAAAGGCGAATTACAAATTTTTAAAAGTGCAAAACCAAGGACATATGCATTTTTCCGATACCTAATTTGCTAGAAAAATTTGAAAGGCCTTATAAGACTTGACAGAAAACAGTACTTATGCTGGGTCTGAAACTGATAGACCGTGTCAGAAATAGGTATCGTTCCATAACTCAAATTAACGACGTAGCTTCTGCAGCCGCAAATTCAATGCTTGAATGAGATTGGGCCGGTCCGTCTGCCGTAATCCTGTAGGGCTTTTGGGCCAAAACTACCACTAATAAGAACCCAAGAAACGACAGACGTCGATGCGGGATGCGCGATGCCCAAACGCAGATGGCGTGTGTACTTGGCGGGTTCTCCAAAGGTTGGCTGGCATGCGGAAACACGGAATCACGAAAAGTGGAAGAAGGGGAGATCCCGATAGCTTAATAAGATAAGATGATAAATGAATTATAAATAATAAAGACTTCCTAAAGTCTACAAATTAATAAGTTACCTACTTACCTTTTTTGATTGAACTAAGTATGGGAAGAAATATGGCACCTACTAAAAATGCTAAAGTTTGAATGTTGGTGCAATATAGAGATGAAATTTCATTTACTACGTAATGTCATAAATATTACTAATGAGTACCAAATTATTTAGATTTGATGAAACCGAAGCAATTGACACGCAAACAAAATGAATCAGGAAAAAATTGTGATTGTTTTGTCGTGGGTATTGCTATGAGCGGGCGGAAAGCGAATTTCCCTGGCTGCAAGGCAGGTGGTGCAGTGGCGTGCCGCGGCGATCAATACCCACATAGCCACCAGCCCTCCTCGCACCACCCCTCTCACTCTCACCCCTCGATAGGGCTGCCAATACCAGGAGATAGATATGTGTCGGCTCTTAATAAATACCAGCACATGACAAATTAAAACTAATTAATTTCTATATCACAAACCTGAAACAATCTAGGTTATAATTAATTAATTTCTATATCACAAACCTGAAACAATCTAGGTTATAATAAAAACAGCTGACTGAATTTTTGTGTACGTAATCCCAGCAGGAAAGTATCTCCTACAGATAATTGAGTATAAGTAGCAATTAGTGCATGGTCTTCTGTAAATGTTCGCGAAATAAAAAAAATGTGCATTTTGTAGTTTTAGAGAAATACAGAAATATCTCATCCTGCTGGATATTTGTGCGCCAATAATTAAATTTGTGCGTCTTACGGTTTTAGAGTTACTGGTATCTCGGAAACCATCAAATGTGCAGCTGTGGGATAAACATATTTAAATAGCTCTTAATATGTGCGAATATGTGAAAAAAATATATTACCAAAAATATGTACCGTTTTGGAGTAATCGTGCATTATTTATATATAAAAGAAAAGTTAATGCTCCCTAAAAACGGTGTAAAAAAAACAAAAAGCACAAGTAATAAGCTATCCGGCCATATACAATACTTCTCTCCCCAGGCTTTAGTTTAGAATCTTCCTGCTGGAGTAACGTTTTTCCATGAGATATTTCTATTTTTCTCTAAAACTACAACATGCACAATTTTTTTATTTCTCGCACATTTACAGAAGACCATGCACTAATTGCTACTCATACTCAATTATCTGTAGGAGATACTTTCCTGCTGGGATTACGAAGGGGAATTTTTTTATATGGTAGGTTATTTTTCTTGTACCTACTTATTCTATGTTCTTGAGAAACCCTATTGGACCCTATCTATGTTCTTGGGAAAAGTTTGACCTGTTGAGCCTAGCGTTTTCGGGAAAATCAGTCGGTCGATGCCAATCGGTAAACATATACAGAACAAATACCTATCCTGTACTTCCTCTTTTTCCGGAAAATGCAGGTTGAGCGGGTTCGGACTGTCCCGATCGCGTAGTGGATAGTGCCCCTGCCTTCTACGCCAAGGTTCGTGGGTTCGATTCCCACCGAACACAAATATTTGTAATGTCAATTTTCAAATATTTGTGTTAAGTCTGGGTGTTTTCTATGTATGATTTGTATTTATTTACAAAAGAAAAGTATATAAGTATTATTTCAGTTGTCTTGTTCCCATAGTACAAGCTTTGCTTAGTTTGGGGCTAGATGGCGCTGTGTGTCACGTCCAGAGATATTTATTTATTATTATTTATTTAGTCTGACGGCGTGACGAGTAGGTATTAGTTTTCCTTTATATATGGTATTTCCTAACTCTAGTAGCACAAAGGGCCCAAACCATGAATACATAGTTAGTTCATTTTTTCTACAAGTCCGACTAGCTACAGGAGTAGCATCCTTGCGCTGCAGGTTGTAGTTAGGTATGTACTTTGCAACGAGGGTAACACCACGTTCTGAATTAAACCTCTTGCATGTCCACCACAAGCTTTAATCGGTCACACCACAGGCGACTGAAAAACTTTTACAATAGCTTTCATCGGCGATCGTCGACTCGGTTTCCGACAACATTGAAGAATAACATAGTTTCTAACAGCCAAAATTCCGTGGGCTAAATCCACGCACCATATATCGATGAGTCATACATAGAAAATGCACCGAATTAAGGGAATTAGCAGCTATGCGAGGGGAGCGTTATTAGTCAGAGAGGGTGCTACCGGGTGATACAAATAACTGTATTTTGATTGCTTCAAAATTGCTAAGGGACACCAAGTGACTTAGTAAAATCTTACTAAGGTACGGTACCGTGGAATCTGGCAACTCTGCCAACCAGTAACCAGCCAGTTGGTTAGTCTTTACAAGCCGCTTCTTGTCAACTTCAATCATTCGCAGTAGTTCCATTGAGCTTTGCTAAAATGTTAATAGTTCAAGAATAGTTTCATAAACTTACTTATTGTTAAAGCTAGTATAATTTTCAATCACAATTCGCTACTTGACTGGGTCGTTAATAAAATACCAAAGTTGTATGTCTGAAACTATTGTCGAAAAAACCGGCAATGAGCGTGTCAGACACGCCCACAAATAGGGTTTCGTAGTCAACGTTTAAATATCAGGTTATTCAGAGTTACAAACTTAATTTTGTTGCTGGTTTGTAAAGTTTAATAGTTGTTAAGTTTCATGGACTGGTTCACCACTTAAAATATTTGCAATTGTTTTTTTACATCCTGTTACATACATTACGTTCCAGATGAATCTGGGTTTGTGGTGTATAAACATTTAGCAAAGTCATCCAAGATATTTTATAGTATATTTTAATTTTGAATCAAACATACTTTTCCTAGTTGTCATTTTACCAGATACACGATTATTTTATGTACTTAATTGAAATCTTACCTACAGCTAAGTACAAGATAGCTGGGGGACAATCGTAACCATTGGACCAGCCTCTCGTATATTTTATCTTACATTTTCTATACTAGATGTGGTAGGGCAGGACCCTGTATATAAGGTCCTATTAAATTTACTGCAAATATTTTAGGGGCAGATCAAATAAAATATAAGCATGTATAAGCCGTTCCCCAAAAGAAGGGGAGTATAAATGGCGGACCTCCTATTTGTCTCTCGCTTGTACAATATTGCTGTCTATAGTCGCACACGTCTGTACGGTCAGCATAATTTAAATATCAATGTCGATGCACAAAATTATGCACAAATTTAACTGGAAATTATAGCCTTCCGCATGTAACAGTAAAGTGTAAACACTGTAAACGGGGTTTGGTTGGTATTTTGGATCCATTTCATGAAGGATTTAATCCTATAAAAGGAAAAAACACGAAATAGAAAACACGGACGTATAAACTTAACTTTGTATGCTGACTGTAGCAGCGCTGTCAGCTGTCAAGCGCCGCCATTTATATTCCCCTTCTTTTGTGAAACGGCTTATACTAGGCAAATTTTTAAAGAAATCTTCACGCCAGTTTTCGAGAAATTGCATTTAACTAAAAAAAAACAAAACGAAAAAAGTGCACCCTGTTTGTCCTTCGATGAATTTAAATAACGCGCCAAAAAAAGGTGCTGTGATTGGTTGGTTGTTAGTGTGCGTGCCGTGTAAGTGAATCCTGTCTACGTGGCGGAACGTCAGTCGGGCCAGTCAAAGGATCTTCACATAATTAATTAAAAAGTTTGTTTAAAAATAATTAAAAAAAATCTAGCGCGTAGATTTTTTTAAAAATGCCTTAGATGTTTTTCTTATACATATTTACGCATGCCCTTAAAATATTTGCAGTGAATTTAATAGGACCTTATATATTATAAAAATGTTACGTACCAAAACGTACGGGCGCAAACTGCAAACGTTGGTCAGTGATTCAAGTCTCTGTGGTGATTTATCTCATTTACAGAACTAACAGATGGGGTTCCATTTTTTTTTATATCTACTTAAAAGGCAAAACAGCCGTTTCGTTCAGTTGGTGGTTCAGTAGATAGGCTTGCATTCGCCATAGTGCAGTGCGGAGGTTTGAATTATTTTTCATAGTTTTTCTTGTAGAGTGTAGATAAAATAGTGTATGCAACTGCAAATAATTAGGCTTTAGAATGCTCGTGTCAAACTATTATCACACGAGGCGCATCTCATCCTAAAGCCTCTCATTATTAGGCAGTTGCATAAACTACTATTCTTTAAAGTACGTGAACTGAAGCTGGATAGCATTATTTTGGATGGAAGTATTAATTAATAAAGAATTTACGTATTTCACACAGAACTGTTTTATTTCGACAGATTGTCATGTCAATACAAACAAGACATCAAACATAGACTTTACAAAGTACTGCATAAGGAGTTTCATATCTCAACATCTTCTCTCTTTGTTAAGTCTCCTGAATAGTTAAGCCTAGTCTCTCGCAGAGCATGACCAGTCTGGGTCTGTACAGAGGCTTTGCCATCATATCCGCCAGCTGAAAGTCAGTGGGTATCTTCTCTACTTCAAGAGTCCCATCTGCAATTGTTTCTCTAACGAAAAAGTGGCGAATCCTTATGTGTTTCGTGCGTTGGTGAAACTCAAAGGGGTTCTGTGCTAACTTTATTGCTGACTCATTGTCAACATAAAGTATTGGCGTATTGGCGAGGCTTTCGATGCTCTCGATCAATCTCTTCAGCCAGATCACTTCTTTAGCCGTGTCACTGGCAGCGACTAGTTCTGCTTCCGTACTTGAAATCGCTGTGGAAGCTTGTCTGTGCGATTTCCACGATATCGGTCCTCCTGAATACATTGCCTGATGTAGAACGGCCGGTTTCTAGATCTCCGCCATGATCCGCATCACTGTAACATCGTAATGTTTTATCAGATGCTCTTTTGTATTATTATTATTATTATTTATTATTTATTTATTAATTTACAATATAAGCTCACAGAGTTCCAAAACGCTTATATGCTAAAAATACAACACATATCTTAGTATCTATTTAAATATATGTACATTTTTTTATGTAAATCACAATAACTGTCATTAAATATATCTATATCTGTGCCTGGGGAGACAATGACAGAGTTGAGGAGACTTAGGAGCCGTACTGTAGGTGCCTGCGCAGATTGCTGAGTACGCACGTCTGGTCTCGCGAACAACGGCCGCCGCCGGCGCCCTCTCTGTCCGAGAGCCCCCCCTTGCAAGTATCTCTGGGGTACTGGCACTAGGCTGACCCGGGAAAGAGCTTCTGGGTTGTCTACCTTATTATTTAATAATAAATAGTAGTGCATCACCAGCAGCATCTTACGCCTTAACTCTAATGTGTCCATTCCAACCGACCCGAGTACAAAAAGAGAAGGGTATAAAAATGGATAATAACCCCATTGTTTTTTAAATAAATACCTCGCAAACTTTCGTTGCACTCTTTCCAGCATGAGTATATATGTGTGTCTTATGTGTGCACTCTTTCCAGCATGAGTATATATGTATTGTATCCCAACATCTTGAGTGCCTTTTAGATATCGCATTATGCGTTTCACTTTCGAAACATCTTCATTTGTGGGATTTTCTAAATGTCTAGAGACGACACTGACGGCATAAGCTATGTCGGGTCTTGTACCGACCATTAGGTACATGAGCATCCCAACAGCTTCTCTATAGGGGAAATTTCCAATTTGAGAATCTTCTCTTGCAGTTGTGGCTGTAGAATCATCTTTTATTATTGGTGTACCAACAGCCTTGCAATTTTGCATATGGAATTTCCCCAGGAGCTTTTTCGTGTAGCTCTTCTGAGTTACATTGATTGCACCGTCTTGCTTTCGTGTGATCTCAAGTCCAAGAAAGTAGCCTGCTGGCTTTGCCTTAATTTTGAATCGGTTCTTTAACTCTTTTAGCAAAAGTTCCGTTTCTCTCTGGTTATTCGAGGCTAGCAGTCCATCATCAACGTAGAGGGCTAATACCAGTTTACTCTCCCCCTTTTTCCATACGAAGAGACATGGATCAGCTTCACTCTCCTTGAAACCGATTTGAATTAAGAATTCTTTGATGCAATAGTTCCAGCAACGTGGAGCTTGCTTTAAGCCGTATAGGCTCCGTTTCAGCTTGCATACATTCCTAGTGTTGTCACTATAGCCTTCAGGCTGTTTCATAAAGATTTCCTCGTTAAGGCTTCCATATAGAAAAGCAGTGGAGACATCGAACTGTGTCAACTTCATATTTTCTCGTGCAGCTATACTTAGAACAACTCTTATTGTGCACATTCTTGCCACGGGGCTAAAAGTTTCATAGTAGTCGATGCCTTTCTTCTAGGAATATCCTTTTATGACTAGTCTAGCTTTATAGCGATCAACGCTTCCATCTGGGTTCATCTTTATTTTGAAAACCCATTTACACGGTAGGGCCTTTCTGCCTGGGGGTAAAGGCGCCATTTCCCATGTTTCATTTTCTTTTAAGGATTTGATTTCATCATCCATAGCTATTTTCCATTTATCCTTATCTGGACTTGCAATAGCTTCCTTGTAAGTCGCGGGTTCTTTTACTCCGTTTCCTATAACACTCAGCGCGTAATCATCAAACCGCTTTGGAGGTCGGAGCTGCGAACGATCTCTCAGTGTCATGCCACTTGGTTGCATTGATTCTGATAGGGCTTCTTCGCTTGTTTCATAATCGAGAACTGAGTCCTCATCATGATGCTCTTTTTCAGAAACTTGAGACTCGTTCTGATATTCAACAATTCTATCTTCATCTTGATATGAATTTTGTGATATATCTTCAGTGCCTGCGTTTTCTGATATAACTCCTGCGTTTGATAATTCTGAGGTTTCTGTAGGAGGGCTGGACAGATTGGGTTCAAAAGTTGAAGTTACTGGCTCAGCAGTTTCAGATGTCATTGGTGTATCTGTAGCAATTTCTTTCGGTATATCTACGATTGTAGATGGCTTGAGTATCTTCTCTTCAAAGATAACATCTCTTGAGTTAATCAATGAGTGTTTCTCTCGATTCCAGACTATGTAGCCTTCATCAGCATTATATCCAATCAGAATACCTTTTACTGCTTTCTTGTCCAATTTCTTTCTAGTTACTTTTGGAACGTGTGCGTAACAAGTGCTTCCTATTATCCTTAGGTGAGCTATTCTTGGCTTTTTATTGAACCAGAGCTCGTATAGTGTCTTGTCAACCTTAGTTGGACCAGTACGATTTAGGATATAGACCACTGTGTTTACTAATTCTGCCCATAGGCCTTTCGGTAAACCCTGCGCATGCATAATGATTCTCATTGCTTCTACAACCGTTCTATTTTCTCTCTCACATGCATTTTGTTGTGGAGTATGCGGCATTATACTAAGTCTATGAGTAATCCCATATTTTTGCAATAATCTTATAACGTTCTCATTCACAAATTCTCCGCCGTTGTCTGTTAGTATCTCCTTGATCGTAATTCCATTCGCTTTTACTTCAGCTAGGAATAATTCTAACTTCTTATAGACTCCGGATTTTTGTCTTAGAAAATATACGTGACGAAATTTGGAATATGCATCTTTGAATAACACGAAATATCTTAGTTTGGTAATTGAATACTCTAACGGTCCACAAACATCTGCGAATATCAGTTCGCCTGGTTTTGTCGCTTCTTCACGAGTTCCAAACTTTAGCCTGTGTGCTTTTCCATATACACATCCTTCACATAGCTCTTTTTCTACTGTTTTGTCTATCTTCAGCTTAATACCAAGTTCTCTTTCTAAAATCTTTTTGACATGAGCTTTACTCTGATGTGCAAACCGTTCGTGATACAGCTGTAGCATGTTATCTGTGCTCAAAGCATTTATCTCTACGGGTATGGAAGGTAAGACATTTCTAAGTTGCAGTTTGTAGAGACCACCTCTTCTTTGTCTGTTTCCTATCAACATAGTATTACCTTGAACAGAAAGTTTGCATGTAGTTGCTTGCGACGAAAAAGTACTGTTAGAAAGTCTGTCTTGAGCTGAGAGTACAGAGAAAAAATTCTTAGTGATTCCGGGTACAAACCAAACATCATTCAAAGTTATTGGTCTCTTAAGACTTCCGACATCAGCTTCAACTTGTATGGTTCCTTTGCCAATAGCGTGTATAGCTTGACCATTTGCTGTTGTAACAGTGTGTGACTCCGTGAAATAATGGAATGTCTCGAAGAGATCTTGTCTATTTGTAACATGACTTGTAGCTCCGTTGTCTACATACCAGTTATCTTGATCTATCTCAACCGAATTGACATCTATTGCCATCATTAAATTCATGTTCACCGCTGCATTTGGATGTACAGTCTTTGAGTTTGGTTTTGGGGGGCGTCCATCGTCAATCCATTTTGAGCATTGTTTGACTCCATGGCCGATCTCGCCGCAGTATTTGCATTTATTATTTTTCTTGTTGTATTTATTATTCTTCTTTTGCTTTGATGTTCCTTGAAGAGCTAGTGCTTCTTCGCAGTCTTCAGAACCTTTTGAAGTAAGCATTCTCTCATATGAACAAAGCTGGCTCGTCAATTTGTCTACAGTCCTGTCAGTCTTCGATATCAGAAGCCAACTAGATTTGAAGGCAAAGTATCTTTCGGGTAATGTATCCAAAATCTTACAGATAAGAAACATATCGGGTAGCTCAGTGGTCGTTTCCTTAGTTTTCTTCATCTCTGATGACAGCTCTTGCCAAATGTTTTTCAATTTTGACAGGTGAGTTGATACATCATCGTTTGGATACTTCTGGTATCCGAAGAACTTTATGCATAGGTCATAGGCCCTGTCCTCTGATACTCCGTCGAACAGCCTATGCAACTCTAGCCAAACCTCCCGTGCTGTAGAAAATCGCATGACCTTGTGAAGATTTTCATCTGACAAGTTGGTCGTGATAATCAGTAGTGCTGCGCTATCTTCTTTATTATATTTCGCTTCTTGGTCTTCGTTGGTCCTCTGATGGCTCATGGTCTTTTTCAACAATGTCCAATAGGCCCAATCCTCGTAATGCGATTTTTATTTTATACTTCCATGCTATCCAGTTTTTCGTATCAAGTTGTCCAAATTTGTATCTTTGTAGTATCCATGATAGACTTTTCCATCTTTTGGTTTATTTACGTCAGATTACGAAAATGGAGAAAATTTTCAGAAATTTTTCGCAACTTTACACGTTTTTCTTAAAAATACTCTGCTACCACTTTAAAGTACGTGAACTGAAGCTGGATAGCATTGTTTTGGATGGAAATATTAATTAATAAAGAATTTACGTATTTCACACAGAACTGTTTTATTTCGACAGATTGTCATGTCAATACAAACAAGACATCAAACATAGACTTTACAAAGTACTGCATAAAGAGTTTCATATCTCAACACTATTATCTTTGAATCAAACTTCTACTTCCTATTTGTCATTGTATACAAGGTGTTCCAAAGGAAATACATTAAATTGGAGACGTTGTGTAGACCGTTGTACTGAACAATTTCCATTATGGCACCAAGTTTGAATTCTTAACAATTAAGAAGTTAAAATTTTGATAAAAAGTAAATGGTTACATTTACTACTACCATTATGTATTACCCCTTATCCAAGATTGTAACCTTGCAATTTTAACTTGTTGGATTTGAATCTTCGAAAAAGTTTGGAAAATAGTTGTTTATGTCTGAAATTTAAACGAAAACTTAAGATAAAAGATCTCTTTCTTGGCGTCAAATTTATTTTATTGCCGCCTCAAACTAAAAACTTCTTTTGACTTAGAGCACCCATAGAGACGCAAAGACAAAGGGCCAATCAGAGAACCCAGTAGAGTCTGTAGTGTCAGTTGTGTCAGTTTTTGACGAACATGACATCTGACCTTGGTCTTCGCCACAACTGTTGCCTTGACAACTAAATTACCGCCAAAATCGTTGCCTTGGCAACAGTTGTGGCGGTAATTTCAAAAGTTTTTCCAAGATGGCAACATGACATAATTAAAGGTCATAATCGATAAAGCTCCTTTCATAATGTGGCACTCAATTAAATTTAACAAATTTAAGTTGCTGATTACTTCTAAACGAGGAGTTTTCATAACTTGGCCCCATAATGAAAATTGTTCGGTTCGATGGCCTACACAACGTCTCCAATTTAATGTATTTACATTGGAACACCTTGTAGATACACGATTATACTTAATACAATATTTATTATCTACCTATACAGGGAGTAACAGAAAGGGTATAACAAGCCGAAAGGAGGTCAAGGTACTCATGAAACTGAACAACTTTCCCCATGGAACATGGGCCGAAATATGAAAAAAAAATTTGGACCTCCCATAGTAAATCAATTAGCTGATCGGCGATTTTGTATGCGAGGGCCAAATTTTTTTTTCATATTTCGACCCATGTTCCATGGGGAAAGTTGTTCAGTTTCATGAGTACCTTGACCTCCTTTCGGCTTGTTATACCCTTTCTGTTACTCCCGGTATAAGTCGGTACTGTTAGTGTAACACATATGAATATTAGGCGAGTATAAGAAGAGGGTATTATGAGAGAGGACAAGCAATAAGTGAGTAAATAGCAAAAATTAAAAACAAACCTACAATCATCAAAATGTGATGTGTATGAGAATTTCGGATAGGCAAGTACTCACTCTCCTATCTATATTAATGGGTGTATGCACGTATTCTGTGGGGTAGTTTGGTTATTTATAAATGGTTTACCTACATGTAATAGTTAAATATATAAAAGCTGCAAAACAGTTAATGAATTACAAAAAAATTATAGACTCGCGTTTATTCTATTCCGTGTGGTAGCAGCTAACGACACTGCCACCGATAGTCCACTCAGGATGTTTCGTACCTAAAAAGCGATGTAGGATTTTTAACCTCGGCTGAATATCTGTCAACTATGGCCAACTGCATGGTGGCGGTGACACCACATACAATAGCATTCTCAAAGAAGATTGACGTCGGGCGGCCGGAAGTAAAACTTAGTCAAATCCTTGTGCTACCTGATTATGTATTTTAAAAAAACATATATCGCCGACCCCAACTGATTTCAAATAAGGGCAGGAAGATGATGCGTTTGCAGAGTCAGACTACCTATAAAAGGTTACATTTAATTAAGTACAAATCTCTTAAGGGTGTTTATTACTCACAAAACTGAACCACTTTTGTTAGAAACTTTTCTTCGAAATATGAAAAAAGAATTTGGCCTTAAAAATATTTGCCTTTTATCATACTAACTCAGCGAGAGGTTCTTAATTAAAATGAATTCCTCTAGCGAGAAGCGGGTAACGAGCCAGTTATAACTATTAGCGCTAACTCAACAATTCCTCGTTCCGACGAACTCGGCAAACGCGAGAAATTCAGATAACGCAGAGATTGCAAACTATTTAAGCACCATCGTGCGGCGAGCATTCGTATTTTAGGTACTATGTACACTCGCGATCATAAGAGCATACCTACCGTAAGGTTCATAATCCTGTGAAGTAGCTCATGTTCCTCAACCGTGGTAGTTCGTAAAATGTAAATGAGATGGCATTAGTTCCATTAATACTGTCAGCAGCAACAAAATACAAATTCCATTTGTCAATCACTACAGGTTTTCTATCATTACTCTACTCACTATTTCACATGTCACTTCAATGACTGCGTGGTGTAACGGTTATACACAGTGCCTTCTGAGCGCGTATAACTGGGTTCAAATCCTTACACTGTATACAACTATTTTAAGCTATTTGAAATAGTTTTTTTTATTTTAAATGGATAATTTAATATATTTTTATTAATAAATAAAAATAGGTAATATTTTATAAATGACTAATAAAACATAATGTCTACTTTCTTAAGAAATTTATTTTCTTATAATGAAAACAAAACAGAGATACTGATTATTTTGTTCTTATTATCCTAAGTAATATTAAATAATAACAAAATCCAGTTATAAATATATATTTTTCGATAGCAGGTTAACGCTTAAGTATTCGTTTTCAATAATATTTGAAAAGAGGATTGAAACGTAACCTGCTTTTCTTAGCAACAGCAAATTAAGGTTCCTACACACTGTGCTGACGGAAGATCCAAAGCATTTTTAATAACAATACGATACGAGTAACAAATGAGCGATAGACGGCAGCACGGGCGCCTCGCGCAAAGGTGTTATGCGCTTTATAACTTGGCCGTCAGTATAGTGTGCAGGAAGCTTTATATTATAGAAATAAATAAATATAAAAAATTTATCTTAGTATGCAATAAAGTAATATCTGTTTATAATAAATGCCCGAAAAACTTTAAAATTAATAAACCGTTGGGTAATTACGCCTTGCATTCATTGATAAAACCAGTTATTTATTAATATTGAAATCACAAATATTTCCCTGTCTTCAATATTTCTTCTGTCTTCTTATTTCTCTTATAACATCTTGAGACCTTCAAGTTCCATAAGTTTTCGTTGTGATTTATAACCAGTGGTCAAAGCTACTAAATCATTTTCACGTCAACTCCTTGACGACCTATGATTGGTGAATATGACGCCTTCAGTGCAACTGGATATTATTAAAAGCACTAAATTCTCCCAGGCAATGATCACCAAAGCATACAGCGATATATTTTGTGGGGTTTTGGAACTTAGACTTATAGTTTCATAGTGTCGATCTAAAACAAAATGTTTGTTAAAATTTAACCGTTTGTTATACTATTTATTGATTCGAAACAAAAATTAAACTGTATTCACTTCACTTACCGTTATTCTTAGCATTTAGATATTTCCGAACAATGTTTATATTTGCTGTGAAATGCAACTATTTCTTATTGTCAAGAAGCACTGATATTGCACAAATAATTCGTTATTGTAAACAACCAACGTTGTTAGATTATAAACACAACCAAATGATTCTTACAATGTCTTTATACACCAAAATAATAAATAATAAATTTGAGCTCGAACCGTATGATAATTATACTATACTACCCTCTTTTAGCTCTACCTACGGTCATATTTTGCAAGACTTACGGCAGTGCTGACGATGAATCGGCTTATTATATTGACTTTTTCAACATGAGTCACTAAGCAGACATAGCCCAGCGGTTATAGGTTGACGCTTTTAATCTGGTGAGGTCTGGGTTCGTATCTTACCTGGACCACTGCTTTTTATGATTGGCAAAATCAAAACCATAACGAAAACGTGTTGTGTGAGATACCAAATTGTTAACCGTACTAAAATTTGCCATATTAAGTATCTCCGGGTGAACGGTTAGAATAAATAAGAACTTATTTTTTTCAATTGGGAACTGATTGCAGCGCCATCTAGAGATATAATTAGTATCAAGATGTGTCTATGCAGTTACAGAGGTGATACTATTAATAACAGCAAGATGGCGTTAAATTTCTTGCCATAGAACTAAAAATCCCAACTAGGTATGCTCTTTTGGCCCCGACTGTACAGGGTGAAATACACACAATTCAGGGACGGAAATATTGACTCGACATAGTAAAACATAGACACGGACAAAGCAAAGCAATTAAGAGATTTAATTGTAATTTTTAGGGTTTCGTAGTCTACTAGAAACCCTTATAATTTCGTCATGTCTGTCTGTCTGTCTGTCTGTCTGTCTGTCTGTCTGTCTGTATGCCGCGCCCTCATATCTTCGTCAGTTTTAAAGCTATCAACATGAAATTTGGTGAGAAGATAGATCGTGTTGACCCAAATATAGAAATGTTAAGAAAAAAATATTTTAAATGTTTTTTGGACCCCCTCCCATACAAGTGAAAGGGGGGCAAAAAAATTTTTTTTCTTCTGTAATATTGAGTAGGGTATCGTTGAATAGATCTTTTAAAACTAAGGGGAGGTTTCTTTGAAACAAAGTCACTAAAATGTTTCTGTCACGAGATATTTGCTTTTAAAAAGGGCGTTTTTGACCCATAATTTGTTCCAGCTGTAACTTCTAAAGTATAAATGCTAAAAATTTAAAATAAATATGGAATATAGCTTACAATCTGAAGTTACAATGAAAACTATAACGGATATTGTACCCTTAAAGGTTTCAGAAAAAATTGAGTTTTTCTATTTGCGGTTGGTCATCATACTGCTGCTAACAAACCAGCAACAAAATTAAGTTTGTAATGCTGAAAAACCTGATATTTAAACGTTGACTACGAAACCCTATTTGTAGGCGTGTCTGACACGCTCTTGGCCGGTTTTTTTTTTTTATTCGGCATAATTCATTGTTATACAGTATTAAATAACTCTTAAAAGTATGTAAGGCTGCCCCCACATTGGGCGTTGGCCGAGCGTACGCGTTTCCTGAGCGTACTGCCGCCGGCGCGCTTATGGAAATGCTACCACTACTCAGAGCCTCCATACATTTGAAATGAGGTAGCTTTTTCGGCAGCCAAACGCGAAATATGTCAACGAAAACCTACCTGAATTCAGAAAATTGACGCCATTTTGAAATCGCCATGTCACATTGCTAGGACAAAGAACGTTCTAATTTCAAAATTAATTTCAATGTCAAGCACGAGTATTTCTTGTTCAAAGTCGTAAGGTGTCAAACAAATACATACAATATAATTGTAGGTATGGTTTGCTTTGCGATTGTGTGGACACGAGAGGCGTCAGTTCACGTCTAGTTGTTAAAATATGCGGCGACACGCTGCCGAGAGGCCGAGACCACATTACACGAGTCCGATCTGGGCAGCATATCGTGTAAATACATACGTATAACATTGCGGACTGCCTTTGTTCGCCAGAAATCCGAGGAGCGGTCTGTTTTCATCCTCACTCACAAGTTCACAACACCGGCTTGTTGGAGTCTGCAGCTGGACGTAGCACCTAGCCCTCTCCCAGGGTGCACCACTGAGCACTCTCTACCGTTTTCTACACCCATCTTGTGTAGGTTTTCGGTCCATCTGGCTGGAGTGTATGTAACCTACATCTATCTACATCTACATGTCGGATCTTTGTCAAATGGATTCAGTAATTATTTAGCCCGTTTCCACTGTGCCTTACCTATGAAAACATTTACATATGTAGGTATAGCGGAGAGATCTTCTTATAGGTTTTTTAATAACCAATCATCGCCGCGGATTCTGATTCTTCGGTACCTACCACCGTCTTAGACATGCCTTGATTAGTGACGAATACAATATTTCGAAGTAAATCTGTCGAAACTATTACGGAGTTTTTCATTTAGAATCGGAATATTCGTCTGTCTTAATATCGTTATGACGTCAGTAGATAAGAAGATAGGCGCCAAGTGCGTCAAACACATGCACATGTAGATAGGGTTGAAGGTATGTAATAGTCGCCGAGTGGAATTTGCTCTATACTTGGGCACAGGCCACAGGGCACTGCCGGCCAACAACAAACCAACCGGCACAAGTTTCTTGACTACATGAACAATGTGAGCGTAGAGTAGAGTCCATAACCTTATTAAGACATCAAAAAATCATTCCGTTGTTTATAATGAGACTAGCGGCCCAACAGCGGTTTCACCTTCTGCAACTAATTTTCTTGCGGGAAAAAGATGTTT
This sequence comes from Phthorimaea operculella, assembly GCA_024500475.1. Taxonomy (NCBI): domain Eukaryota; kingdom Metazoa; phylum Arthropoda; class Insecta; order Lepidoptera; family Gelechiidae; genus Phthorimaea; species Phthorimaea operculella. The sequence continues at coordinate 1,773,414 of JANFCV010000100.1, read as the reverse complement.
TCCCGGCATGTGTAAACCTTCCTCTTGAATCATTCTACCTATTACAAAAAAAACGCATCAAAGTCCGTTGCGTGGTTAAGGAGGAGTTAGCGAATTCCACGAAAGACAGAGAAACGCAAAAAGTGATGTTATTTTATACTTTGTATATGTATTGTAGAAATATTTCTCGCGTATATTATTAGTAAGTAGTTACCTACCTATAAACGGTAATATTTATTTAGTCAATACCTAGGTACGTTATAGTACGATACATGCAACGGATACATGTACCTAGGTTTAATGTGTCAAATAATGCCCACGTTCTCTCTAGTCTTTATCCAAGGTGTTCCGGGCTAAATACAATATATTAGACACGTTATGTAGTACATCGTACTGAACTAGGTATTTCCATTATGGAACCAAGTCTGAATTCTTAAAATAAGGAAATTAAAATTTTCTTACAAACTAAATGCCTTTCTTACAACCATTATACATTACTCCTTATCCAACCTTGCACTTTTACCTTAATTAAAACTTCGAAAATGTTTGAAACATGACATAGATATTATATCTATGTCTATTTCATAACCCCTTATTAATAAACCCCTTATTAAGGGCTTTTTCAAACTGAGTCGAAAACCTCTGTGGAAAACACAACTATCAAAATAAAGAAACTCCTTTGATTTAGTGACGTGCTAGTGAAAAACTCTCTGTGACGTTGACTTCTAAGTACCGTAAAATCATGCAACTATGGTCCAGAATTCTACATTTTCAACTTTGCGATCTTGTATAAAATGGAAATACGCTGCTATCGTAATACATTCCGATCTGGGGTATACCTTCATAATATCACTTTTATATTTACAGGGTAGTATCTGTAAAAAACATGACAAGTATTTTTTATTTTATTTTTTTAATTTGGACTATTGTTGCTAACGTGTCTTCAACTATGGTCCTAGTAAAATTTCACCACAAAAACGTTTGAAAACGTAATAAAGGACTATCATTGGGATAATTTTTTGTAAGATTGGGGGTTTTGGGAAACATCTATAGCAAAAAAATTATATAAAAAAAAATTATCGTACCTTTTATTAGTAGAAAGCTAAACATGGGAACAAATTTAACAAAATCTACTTTCTTCTTATAACTTAAAAAACATACATACATAGCGGTCAAAATCATAACACTCCTTTTTGCTTCGCCGTAGTCGTGTAAAAAAATAATAAGAATAGTCTTCTTATGAACTTAAAGAGGTAAAGGCTTAAAAACCAAGCGACGCGACAACGACGCGCGTCGTTGTCGCCGTCAAATTTTGACGGCGTCGTTGTCGCTGCGGTCTTGTAGAAAAACCCGACCGCATCCCATACAAACTCTAAGCTTCTCAGCGCGCTGTCAACGTGACGGCGTCGTGGCGCACCGCAACGACGCCGTCGCTCGGTTTTTCTGGTTCCCCATACAAACCCATACAAACCAGTCATTTGACAGCGGCAACGACGCGCGTCGTTGTCGCTGTCGCTTGGTTTTTAAGCCCACCTTAGGCAATAAAAATCAAATTGATAAACATTTTTTTTCTTTAAATCCCCCACCTGTTAACCAGTTCTGTGACTAGGAATAGAGCCATTTTAGTGCTTTTAGTTGGGGGTTCATTTATTTTAAATTTAATATCACTTAGGAGTTATAATAACTCTTTTTCAGACCATTTCCAACAAAAGCCTGACCGTGCCATATATTTAACGTATGCACCGTCTTTCTCTACAGAGGCTATCTGTCCAGGCCACGTTTCTCCTTCATATTCAACCACGACAGAATCCTCTTGATTGTACTTTGGAGAGAGAGCCTTTGGTGGCAAAGATATATCTGGTTGATTTGTTTCTTCGTCTTCCTTAATAAATGGGCCTTCAGATACGGAAGTGTCAATGGTTTCGACTGGCTGTATAAGAAGCATTTAAATATGGTCCACAAAAAAATTTGGACCATTGTTGAAATCAAAGTACCGAAAATGATTATCAACTCCTTCATTCTTAAACTAACACGTATTTCAAGAAAATATTTATCGCAAAGTAGTAATTATTAAATTACCTTTAACTAATAACATCCAATGGTTTCAACTCAAACTCTAAGTATATTTTTCAGATAAAAGTTTGGCGGCAAAAAAGAACGTGCTCTTTCTTGTTTGATTACACGGCCGAGTAGTCATTCTGAGTGGTGTCGCCATCAAGCGTTAAATGCGTGAACTAAGACCTCTATGCTCCTATTTTATAATAGTACAAAGTTATTCAACTATACGGCTACACTTTGTCTTTTACAACTTCGTCAAGTGACAGATCCGTTTGGACCTTTATATGACAGGACCATAGTTGCATGATTTTACTCGGTACCTACTTCAAGAACAAATATAAAGTGCGTTTCATCTTATAGTTCCTATGGTGTTATGTTGGTACATTATAATACTGCGCCTGCGGCCATAATATTACATTCCGCTTTCCAATGCTACCAACATGACGCCAGAGGAACTATTTTATGTAACGCACTATACTTCTAATAGGCAATAATTTCAGTTTGTGGCAATTCAAAATCAAAATAATGAAATAAAATTCAACATAATCAGAAAATTATAAATAACACGAATGTTTTATGTTTAAATTTACAACCAACCATAACAGCATAACAGTGCACTGCTGGACATGGGCCTGCTCCTATCGGAGGGTATTGCCACGTTTGGCAAGCGGATTGAGGAGCGTTAATATGTTGCATTTATAAGGAACGCTGCTGCCCGTTCCCTGGATGATCAATCCTTAGTCGCTTTTACGACACTCATGGGTAGAATTGAAGTGATGCTATTCTATGCCGGCATCACACGGAACTTCTAAGCCGGCATCACACGGCAGTTCTAATCCGGCATCACACGCCATTACATTTACAACAATGCTGCTCTAAAAGAAATTACCACAGGATTAATCTTGGACGAGCATGAAGCATCTTTTAAAATTTTAATTAGGTACTTTCAGAAAAAATGCATGTCCACCCCAGAATACCTTTTACTATTCATGACGTGATAGAAATGGAAATGAAAATTTTATTTGATGTGTTTTATTTTATTAGATTTTTAGGAATGGCTGGTCAATTGGTAGTCTTGTCAGTAATCCAGTCTATATCTAAGTACTAAAGGTTATTTGGAGTTTTGTCACATGAAAGGTGTAGCCCCTGTTAGTACGGTCTGTGACTTTTGGAAATGTATGGAAAGGTGACGATTTTTGTTTAAGTGAAATTTCGATATGGGGCCGTGTAGAGGACCTCAATCTAAGATTTTTGAGCCCGGTTACCAAACTCCAGCACGTGGTGGGGGGGAGTGGGGGGGCGTTCAAACTTTCGCGTTACCGCGTTTCAGTAAAAAAAATATGTGGCGTTGGCTTTACATACAATTTTGATTTGGGTATCAATTTCTTATAAATGGAGGATGTACCTTTCATTTTTTGTATCAAAATACCTATATTTCTTATGAGAAATATGAAAAAAATTGAAATAAATGAAAAAAATCTGCAAAGATTTGTAATTTTTTTCATTTGACAGGCTATATCTTTAAAAATATATATGCATAAGTCATAAATAAAAAATATTATCAGTTAGTCTTATTATTAAAATTTATGAAATCACTCACAATAATGCCAATATTCGTAGAAAAAACTCCCAAAAAAAATAAGAACCGTGCCTACTGCAATGTGTACCCGAACGTACCTACTGCTATGTTTACCGTATAACGTTTTTCATTTTCCTGAAAAAGCGTTACAGAGTTATTATTTGTAATGTTATTTATTATAATAAATAAAGTAGACGTATCTACACTAATATAATAAAGAGGAAAGTTTTGTTTTTTGCATGTATGTATGTATGTAATCGATAAACTCCGGAACTACTGAACTAAATTAAAAGTTCTTTCACCATTAGAAAGCTACAATATTTCAGAGTAACATAAGCTACTTTATACCACGGGAAAATATCTTATTCCTACGGGAAAACGGTTAGCAGCGGGAAAACCGTTAAATTTAGCTGATATTACCCAAATTATCCAAAGCACTTGACCGATCTTCGCGAAATTCATCACTGATATTGCTAGCATATTATAAAATAAGGGGCATGGACTACGTTTTGTCAGACCTTGCTAAGCATGATGGTCCGCTTCTGCTGGCACATGGTCGTCGAGGGTCTGGAGTACTTGATGTAGATGACCAGCATCTCATCCAAACAATAAGAAATACGGTAAAGGCTTCGATTCGAAGTAAAAGTTGTTCAGCACGTCGAGCTGCTTCTGCTGGCACATGGTCATCGAGGGTCTGGAGGATCTGATGAATTTGGTAACGGATACAAAGTAAAAGCTGCCAATCTGGGTTTAGACGTCAGCACAGTACAACAACAGCTCTGTTGCAAGTGGTAGATGACATTCATACGGCTTCTAATTGTAAAAAAGCATCTTTCTTAATACTGCTTGACTACAGCCGCGCTTTTGACTGCTTAAATAGAGATATTCTGGTCAGCAAGTTAGGAAGTCTTGGTTGTAGTTCAACTGTCTGTGAGTGGTTCAATAGTTATTTCTCAAACCGTACACAGATTGTCGAATGTTATAGTCAAGTCTCTGGCCAGACTATAAATTCGACACCCTTAACTGTTGCTCGTGGAGTAGTTCAAGGCTCAGTTTTAGGACCAACCCTGTACACAGTCTATACAACAGACTTACTATCGTGTTTCAAAAATTGTTCAGCGCATATGTATGCTGATGACACACAAATTTTAATGCATACGCCCTTAGATGAACTAAGTATTAAACAAGCTGTCGAAAAACTTAATGAAGACCTGTCTGCAGTCGTCCGTTGGTCAAGGGATAATGACTTGGTTTTAAATACTCAAAATGTTCGTATATTGTAATGGGCTCTGATCATCAAGTGGAAACTGTTCGTCAGGCTGGACCGGATATTATCATTGACGGGCATAAGATGTCTGAGGTGACATTAGCTAGGAACTTGGGTCTTCTATTTGATAGCGGGCTTAAATTCGAAAAACATATAGACATGAAAATAGGAAAATGCTTTGCAGCCCTGAAAAAACTTTATAAAATAAGACCCTTCTTAAGCACCGAAGTAAGGAGTAGACTAACTGATGCTCTAGTTCTCTCCATTTTAGATTACGCTGACATCGTTTATGGACCTTGTTTATTGAAAAGACGGAAAATAAAATACAAAAGGTACAAAATTCTTGTATAAGGTACATATACCCGGTACCCCCACGATCACACATAACACCCTATTTAAATAATTACAACATATTAAATATGAAATCTCGAAGAACATTAAAATTAAATAACTTATTGTTTAAACTTAAACATACCTGTACTCCTCCGTATCTTGCTAAAAAACTCACGTGGAACTACCAAAACCAAAAGAGGGATAGATCAATAAGATGTCCAGTCTTAATGGTCTCACCACTGCCACGCCTAATGCTATACAGAGGCAGCTTTCGATTTGCTGCCTCTAAGTGTTGGAATGACTTGCCACCGCCTCTTAGAATAGTTCAATCGATCTATGCATTCAAAGAGTAGGCAGTGGTTGCTTACTAAACAAAAGTCCGAAACAAACTGGGTTTTTCGTACGGTATAGATTACTGATCGAGGTATTTTTATCAGGTGTTTGCGGCACAACACAGAACTAATACATTTACTTACAAACAGCTAATTTTAAAAAGCAATATATTTTCTTTACAAACGAAATTAATATTTTTTTCTAACTCCGTAACATTTTAATATTGGCAGTATTGGCACTTTTTCATTTCTTTTTTACTTTATTATTCTTTTCTACATATTTTATTTAGACACAAACTGTTGGGAGGTTTCTCCATTGTAGTGAATTAGGTGGAGGTTCCTGAAAAACAGCAATTTGCTGAGGTTCATCCTTTTCACAAATGTTATTGATCACTGTTTAATTATCTACTACAAAGTCTATTCTATTTATGTGACTGTAAAACATTCTGTGAATAAATGCCTTTTTATTTTATTTTATTTTTAAGGTTGTTTAGTATGACGGGATGCTTCTGCTGGCACATTGTCATTTAAGGCCTGGAGTACCTGATGTAGACCACCAGCATTCCTTCAGAATTATTTGAGTTACGGTATTGACTTCAAAATAAAAGTTGTTAAGCATGGCTATTTTTTGGCACTGACACTGAAAGTATTTTTGAATTCAGTTCAGTAGTTCCGGAGTTTATCGATTACATACGTACATACAAAAAACAAATCTTTTCTCTTTATTATATTAGTGTAGATACGTCTACTTTATTTATTATAATAAATGACATTACAAATAATAACTCTGTAACGCTTTTTCAGGAAGATGAAAAATGTTATGCGGTAAACATAGTAGTAGGTCCGTACGGGTACACATTGCAGTAGGCACGGTTCTTATTTTTTTTGGGAGTTTTTTCTTCGAATGTTGGCATTACTGTGTATGGTTTCATAAATTTAAATAATAAGACTAACTGATAATATTTTTTATTTATGACTTATTCATATATATTTTTAAAGATACAGCCTGTCAAATGAAAAAAATTACAAATCTTTGCAGATTTTTTTCATTTATTTCATTTTTTTTCATATTTCTCGTAAGAAATATAGGTATTTTGATACAAAAAATGAAAGGTACATCCTCGATTTATAAGAAATTGATACCAAAATCAAAATTGTATGTAAAGCCAACGCCACATATTTTTTTTACTGAAGCGCGGTAACGCGGAAGTTTGAACGCCCCCTCCCCACCACGTGCTGGAGTTTGGTAACCGGGCTCAAAAACCTTAGATTGAGGTCTTCTACAAGGCCCCATATCGAAATTTCACTTAAACAAAAATCGTCACCTTTCCATACATTTCCAAAAGTCACAGACCGTACTATGTTCTCATGCTTGGCCAGATTGTGTGGTTCTACATGGCACGCCCCATTTAGAAAACCATGACTTTGAGTATGTTAAATAATTGTCGAATATTTTGTCGAAGTTAGTCGCACTAAAACCAGAGTTTGTCGGGACACCGTTTAGAATACGGGGTGTAAGGGACAGCCCTCCGAATACTAAAAGGGTGCATTCAGACCATGAAATTGAACAACTTGCCATAGAAATAAATTTCAGGAAGCGAAAAAAAAAATTCGACTTCCCATACAAAACCACGATCAGTCAACTGATTCAATTTACTATGGGAAGTGAAAAAAAAAATTACGTCTCCTGAAATTTATTTCTATGGGAAGTTGTTCAGTTTCATGGTCTGAATGCACCCTTTCAGTATTCGGAGGGCTGTCCCTTACACCCTGTATATAAGGTCCTATTAAATTCACTGCAAATATTTTAGGGGCAGATGAAATAAAATATAAGAATGTACTATGCAAATTTTTAACGAAATCTACACGCTAGTTTTCGAGAAAATCGCATTTATCTACAAAAACACAAAACGAAAAAAGTGCATCCTGTTTGCCCTAGAAACACACACTACGACGAATTTAAAAGAAAAAAAATGTATTAAATTGAAAAAAAAGTTGCTGTGATTGGTTGGTTGTTAGTGTGCGTGCCGTGTAAGTGAATCCTGACTACGTGGCAGAACGTCAGTCGGGTCAGTCAAAGGATGTTCACATAATTAATTAAAAAGTTTGTTTGAAAATGAAAAATAAAAACTAGCGTGTAGATTTTTTTTAAAATGCCTTAAATGTTTTTCTTATTCATATTTACGCATGCTCTTAAAATATTTGCAGTGAATTTAATAGGACCTTATATAAGAATATAGGTATAGCGCGCCATAGACAGGCTCTCTTTTGCATGCCCCAGCTAGATCTTGCAAACCCCACCACGTAGAGAAGATCTAATTATTCGATTCTGATTTGTCGACCCCACATGCAAAAAATCAGAATAATCCGATGAACCGTTCAAAAGATATATCCCCGACCATGGATTCCAAGAACTACGGCACGTAGCGAGGAATTTGTCGAAGCCATATGCAGATAATCAGAATTTATCGACCATTAGTTTAGAAGATAATCATATTTACTTATTTGTAACCAATTAATCGAAAAATTATTACACATAGTCAAAGTCATGGAGAACCACACGTCTAGAATGTGCAGCAGTCACGGTGCAATTTGAATCCATGACACTTCTACTCACAAAAATAAATTACGCAAGTACAGCCTGACCACGCTAAGTTGAACGATGAAAACAAAAGAGTAGCGATGCAGTTTTCGCGGAGCTAACCCGAAAATCGGTAGTACCGGTTTCAACCCTCTTCTACCGATTGTAACACAAATTATTCAAGTTACAAAAAGAAATAAAAATAGAGATGTTTGGCATACAGATTGCATTATCCATGTCTTTACACTTATTATTATGCAAAAAAATCAAAGCATATTTTTCAATTGAATATTCTAATCTGCGGTGTTTTGAAGCGAAATATTAGATGGACTAAATAACAATTTGGATTTAAACAAGCATATTCTTTGGTGAAAATGTGAATCTTCCAAATCTACCGGTTTATTGTGTTAATAATCCGGTACATACCGATTTACGATTTGGACAACGTTTTTGAAGATTTTTTACATAATCATCAGGCTCTTTTTCCACTACTCCGATCCGTAACCGGATGTCGGATGTAGCCATCCGAAAAATATCGGAAATCCGGTCACCGCTTTCCCACCTATCCGGTAAAAAACGGACAGTAAAGGTTTATTATCTCGGCGGACTCGGACTCGGACGGACGACATGGTAGAATGTAAAATTGTTTTAAAGCATGTATAATTTTTGTACCAATACCAATAGTTTGGGAAATTACGTGAACATCCTTTGACTGACCCGACTGACGTTCCGCCACGTAGACAGGATTCACTTACACGGCACGCACACTAACAACCAACCAATCACAATTTAATTTTTTTTCAATTTAATACATTTTTTTCTTTTAAATTCGTCGTAGTATGTGTTTTTAGGACAAACAGGGTGCACTTTTTTCGTTTTGTGTTTTTTTAGATAAATGCGATTTTCTCGAAAACTAGCGTGTAGATTTCTTTAAAAATTTGCATAGTACATTCTTATATTTTATTTCATCTGCCCCTAAAATATTTGCAGTGAATTTAATAGGACCTTATATACAGGGTGTAAGGGACAGCCCTCCGAATACTGAAAGGGTTCATTCAGACCATGGAACTGAACAACTTCCCATAGAAATAAAAATTTCGACTTCCCATATAAAATCACAATCAACTGATTGAATTTTCTATGGGAAGTCAAAATTTTTTTTACGTTTCCTGACATTTATTTCTATGGGAAGTTGTTCAGTTTCATGGTCTGAATGCACCCTTTCAGTATTCGGAGGGCTGTCCCTTACACCCTGTAGATAGGGACAGGGTCAACAGTCGTAACGGATCTTGATAATGTCAATACCTATTTTTCAATACGAGCTTTTCAATTGTTAGTGGAATCAAAAAAAATTGGGCATAAATTTTTTGACCTTAATGACATTTGTCAAAATTGAGTATTTTAGAAATGATGTAACATATTTATCGAAGAATTTTAAAAATCCAAGACATTTTGAGACTTGTCAATAAGGTTCCAAAATCGCTTGCACCACTTTTTTTATTTGAAATCGGTAGTAGAGTCAATAAACATGGTGCAAGCAATTTTCGACCTTATTGACATTTGACAAATTTTCATACAGCAGATGTAGTAACATATATACGATTACATTTAATTAAGTAAAAATCTCTTGAGGGTGTAATCTACTCACAAAACTGAACAACTTTTGTTAGAAACTGTTCTTCGAAATATGAAAAAAAATTTGGACTTCCCATGACACACTTTTTTAGCATTTTTGTATGGGAGGTCCAAATTTTTTTTCCATTTTTCGAAGAAAAGTTTCAAACAAAAGTTGTTCGATTTTGTGAGTAGATCACACCCTCAAGAGATTTGTACTTAATTAAATGTAACCCTATATAAGGTCCTATTAAATTCACTGCAAATATTTTAGGGGAATGCGTAAATATGTATAAGAAAAGCATCTAAGGCATTTGAAAAAAAATCTACACGCTTGTTTTATTTTTTCATTTTCAAACAAACTTTTTAATTAGTTATGTGAACACCCTTTGACTGACCCGACTGACGTTCCGCCCCGTAGACAGGATTCACTTACACGGCACGGCACAACCAACCAATCACAGCACCTTGTTTTGGCACGTAATTTAAATTCATCGAAGTGTTTTTTTTTTTGGACAAACAGGGTGCACTTTTTTCGTTTTGTATTTTTTTAGTTAAATGCGATTTTCTCGAAAACTAGCGTGTAGATTTCTTTAAAAATTTGCCTAGTACATGCTTATATTTTATTTGATCTGCCCCTAAAATATTTGCAGTGAATTTAATAGGACCTTATATAACAAAGAATTTCAAAAATCCACGGCATTCTGAAAATTGTCAATAAGGTCGAAAATTGCTTGAACCACTTTTTTTTTGCTTTAAAACCAGTAATAGAGTTAAAAAATATGGTGCAAGCAATTTTTGACCTTATTGACATTTGATAAATTTCAATATTGTAGAGATGTAGTAACATATCTACCTATAGAAAAAAATCAAGAATTTGGGGAATTTTGAGGATCGTCAATAAAGTCGAGAATCGCTTTGCTTTGAAATCGATATAATGGAGTAAAACAATATGGTGCACGCAATTTTCAAGTCATCTATCAATCTTTCGGCGTTCATTTTTTCTGTCCGTAATGTCAAAACCCCTAATAATGACACGTTTTCCAACTTCAGTAATTAGAATCTGTGGCACTAAATAGAGAGTTTACAGAAGGTTCAGTCGGCCCCATTTCGGATTTTCGCGATTGGCACTTTGTATGTTTTTTTTATATCTACCTATGTTTTTGGAGAAAGTTGTTAAGTTTCATGGACTGATTCACCCCTTAAATATTTGCAGTATTTTTTTACGGACCATAATATAGTTACATGGACCGACATGAATAATAATAATATTAACCATAGTTACATAAATAGTGAACTTTTTTGCTATCCGTACCACATTTTTTGCACTTGACAATTAGTTTGACGTCCCTGATTTGCTTGTTATTGGTTGGCCTTGTCTTTGATAAATATTATAGTTATTATTTATTATAACAGAATGATCAGACCTTGCCAACGCAGAATAGAACGCAGCATACTTGGAGTCAAACTGATCGATCGAATTCGGAACTCAGTGCTGCGTTCCCAAACTAAAATCATGGATGTGGCTCAGAAGGCTGAAGTGCTTGTCTGAAGTGGGATTGGGCTGGCCACGTTACCCGAATGCCAAACGCTTTATGGGCTAAAATTACAACCGAATGGGTAACAATGTGCAGAGGGGACGTGGACGGCCCCGAAAAAGTTGGACCGATGAACTTAGGGCATATCTAAAAGATTGGCAGATCCTGACACTAGACCGAGAGGCGTGGAAAAAGCGGAGAGAGGCCTTTGCCCTGCAGTGGGACAGCACAGGCTCATAATAATAATAAAAAAATATTATTTTAGCCTACACTGTCCCACTGCTGGGCAAAGGCCTCCCCTCTCTCTTTCCAGGCTTGCCGGTCTGCGACTGTTTCAGACCATTAGGGATCATACTCAATCAGGTCATCCCGCCAGCGTTTTCTCGGTCTTCCTCTACGGCGACGTTCTTCAGGGATAAACTCGGTGGCTAGTTTGGCCCATCTTTCCGGGAGCATACGGTACGACACCTAGTATGCTCCGCTCCATCGCTCGTTAAAATCCGAGTCGGAATTTTTGTAAACTGGTCAGAGACCAGGTCTGCGCTCCGTAAGTTAGGATGGGCAGGATGCACATGTCGACGAGTTGCCGTTTAGGCATATCGGGAGGTCTCCTTTTATCAGGTATTTCATGGGCCAGTAGCTCCTCCAGGCATTTTCTATTCGGCGTTCGATTTCTTTGTCTTGCCGTTTCTGGAAGGAAACTATCTGGCCCAAGTAGATGTACTCGTCATCATACTGAATTTCCTGCCCCTCTACAATATTACAGTAGGTATTTTTATTTATAAAGCTTTCAAAAGGACCACCTCCGCGTTCAGGACACACGCTTAACCAAGTCCTTATTTGGCCATTTAGTTCCACATGCACTTAGCGCATTTCTGCTGCAGCTGACATGATCTGGTCGTAGAGCATTTAGTGGGAGAGCCGGCTGCAGAAATATCTATTTCATCAGGTACCACGAGAGGCTAACTTTAGAACGTTAACCGACACGTAAACAAGTTGAATGACCCAGATCTGACAGAGCCGATACTGCCAAACGATGAAAATACCTAATCGATATTTTTTGTTACTTTTTCATCTGTGAAAATTATGTATATAGGTACCCGAATGAAAGTGTTGGCAACAGTTTACTATTGATTCTTCTCAGTCGTACACTATTGACAGAGTGGTCGTGGTCGTGGTTGCTCCGATGGCGTACGAGGTTGGAGGTACGCGTACATGTCTAGTTGTCGTCAGTCTTCTGGATAGTTTTCCTGGCAATGTCTCTCCATTTCCGCCGGTTTTCGGCGTTGCGAGAACATTCTGTCATGGAGGTTTGAGTTGCTGATTTTATCAAGTCTGTCCATCAGGTAGGTGATCGGCCTCTTGATCTTTTGCCTGCTACGCGACCCTGCACTACCAGCCTTTCGATCGAGTGCTCGTTCCTTGATATGTGGTTTACTATTGATAAATTATGTAAAAAAACTTGGTATGCTAGTGCGCACTCTGCTGGAAGTGCTTGGCAGACCACTCCAAAAGTGCCCTTCCGGCACCCTAACAAATCTTATCATTCCAATGGCAGACCAAGTTCTTTTTTACATAATTGATCACTAGTAAACCGATGCCAGCAATTTAATTTGGGTACTTTGAGACATAAATTTTATAGATGAAATTTATGAAAAAATATCGATTATTTTCATTTTTCGGCAGGATTGGCTCTGGCAGACCTACGTGTTTCGACTTGTTAACGTGTCAGCTAACGTTCTAAAGTTAGCCTATTGTGGTAACCTGATGAGATAGGCATTTCTGCGGTCGGCTCTTCCATTATGATGTCTGGTCTCTATCTGAACGGCATACACCTTGTTCTTGTACCAATGTACCCCACATATAAAAATCTAACGAAGTCAGATCTGGGGACTTAGGCGGCCATGCTATGGTCGAGCTACCCCGTCCATCCACCGTCCTTCAAATTCCGTGTTCAAATAATTACGTACTTGTGCTTGTGCGCCATCATGTTGTACTTGTAGCTACATGGTGCGCAAGGTCTCAGAACCGGCAAGACAAGTTTCTGAGAAATTCTAAATTTTTTGAGTTAAAGACACCTGCCCTTGTGAATTGTGCTTCGTCCATCCAAAGAATCTTCTCAAGAAAGGTTGGATTGCGCACCAGTACTTCATCTTCATTAATACGATGGCAAAATGTAATCCGCGCAAAATTATCGGTTGGTAACAGGCCTTGCGACTATCAGTAGTAATAGGTGCGTGACCCATAACTTTAAAGTTTCCATACAACTTTATGAGAAACTCGCACAATTCTTCCAATGCGTCTTGTAGATAACGTAGGATCTTCTATGACCAGATTCATGATGCGGTTTTCTTGCACTCGGGTTAAATTAATGTGTGGAGTTTCATTGTGTTTCCTGATACCCCACTGACTAAACCTTCGATGGATAGAATAAACTGCTCTAATGTTAGGCACACGGCGTTGAGGATATCGCCATTGTTACTCCCGAACAGTCTCTGCAGCATTTCCGTCACAGAATTTATACAAGAAATGGATATCCGCTTGTTCTCTTGGTTAATAATTTCGTATGGCATAATTGCGCAATCGCGTCAGATATAATTGTAGACTTGGTATTTTTTTAAGAATTCATTACCAAAGAAACTTGGAAGTTGCTTGGATGAAATTCAAGCGGCCAAGTTCGTGTTATACTACTTGCGCATAGAGAATTCCGTACACACTTAATTAAATAACTGAAATTCTATTAACTAAATTGACGCGTTCTCTCATTTCTAAATAATCATAATCACCGCATCAAAAAAGTTTTAATTCATTCAATTGTATTGCATAAGTGGATGAAGCTATACGCCTGTGTTTTATGCCTACATGTTGTATTGGAAGATATAATTATCATAACCCAATAAGTATGCACAGTTCGTCAGTTCGCGCGCGAGTTCATGACTATCCTGCCTGAAATATGTGCTTCCTTGTCCACAGCACAGCACATTCAATTTCATTGTCCTTGTTATACTCGCAGTTGTACTGGCGTGTGCGAAAAGGAGGCGCATATTTCAGGATGGTCATGAACTAGCGCACGTACTAGGTATAGCATCTTTACGTTATTTAAATTACACTTATCTCATAACGCCATCTGTAGTGAAAATAAAAAGCTTTCAATGCGCTCTTGCTGTATTTAATTTTAAGGCTAAACGTCAGACTAGTGGCGCCCCCAAACAGGAAAAAAATTCCTGGCTGAACACGCTGATCATCTGGAGCCCAATTTATGAATTGCCGACAATAACTAACCACAAAGAATAAATAAATCTAATAAAATGTATAAAAATTGGTACCCATGAGTTATGTAAGCCGAAATTGCTAAAAGTGGCCACTTTTAGCAATTTCGGCTTACATAACTAAAGAGCACAGTTTTTACAAAGTTTTACTGATTCTAAAAATTCTTTGTTGTTAGTTATTGTCGGCAATTCATAATGTGGTTTCTCAATCACTTGCGTATTCAGTCAGTGATTTTTTTTCACTGAGTGGCGCTAGTGTCGCTAACGTTGAGCCTTAAGTAAGGAAGGAAGGAACCTAACCTAATTCCCAAAGCAAAGTCATGATCAAGACATTTAGGTATGCTTACATTACAGCCTCAAACTAAAAACTCCCTTTGATTTAGAGCTCCCATAAGGCCGCAAAGAGAAGGAGCCAACTAGAGAAGTGAAGAAACCTTTATAGTGCGTTTCATGCAAATAGTTCCTCTGGCGTCAAGTTGGTAGCATTGGAAATGAGCGAACGGGTTATACGGCGACCATGTTTATAGCCCGTTGAATGAAGCGCTCAAAGGGGGTCTAGAGTGCGTGGGCGGTACTTAACGTAAGTTTTTTTTTTCGGAAATATGTTAAGCGTGTATGGGTAGTAAACAACATACTAAAAGCCCTGGACACTGGAAGGTGAGCCGGAATGTGGGGAGGGGGAGAAGCAGCCGTTTTTGGGTTTTTCATTTATATTTCAAAATTGGTGCGTTTTAGAGAAAACCTTCCAAAGAATCACTGAAAGACTATAAAATATATTTTTCAGATTTGCAACCGTTTTCAACCATCCATCCAACGTATTACTGCTGTTAACAGCCAATCTTGTCAATTTTATGTACTACTGCTTCTATAACAGCCACTATAAAGTCCACTATTAAACATGGGCTTCCCCCTAGTAGGGGGGTGTTTGCCATACTCACCACTCACCACTCTTGGCAGGCGGGTTGGTGAGCGCAATGCCAGATGTTGCAATACGATTAAGAAATTCATCCAGGGATTGAACCCCTGGATTAATTTATCCCTTAGTCGCCTCTTACGACACTCACGGAAAAGATAAGGAAGTGATGACATTCTAAGCCGGCATCACACAGCAATTTTACGCAATTTTTCAAAAATTGTGACATCATGTTTCCTCGGGTCGTTCACTGATTCTATGTCCGATTTGCTATGATGATTAGGATTACTATTTTATCCTTTTAGATTGAGAGGGTCTTTTGCAGTACTTCGTTGTAAGTTTTTCTCTAGAACGCACCAATTTTGAAATATAAATGAAAAACCCAAAAATGTGCGCTTCTCCCTCCTCCCTCCACTCCGGCTCACCATCCAGTGTCCAGGGCTTTTAGTATGTTTACTTACTATAGTGTATTTCACAGCCGATGGGTACTGTGACGTTTATAATTTGAAATAACTAGTGATGTAGTAGTATTTAAATCGAATGAAAAAAATAATCGACCAAAATGATGAAACTGGAGCAAAGTGGTTGAAAAAGACAAAGAAACTGTGCTCCACGTTTGGGGTTGGTGGGGATGGGGGGACATACAAATCGATAATATTATTGACTACCAATTAGTCACACATTTAAGCGAGAATTAAAGCGACTCGTCTTATGAAGAATAACTATTTAAGTATATAATATTAAAACAATAAAATTACTTTTTTAGGTTTTGAGGGTAATACTACTCAATAAACCGTATAGGTAATCGTTTTTTTTTCGTTCGATTTTCACACTCCTACATCTCTAGTAAAGTTGCCGGCGCGGATCATTAGATGTGATTTCGGATATTTTTAAGTATAAGTGGCATCACACACTTGGCGTGATGTAAACAACTAATGGGTAATCCATGGGTAAAACATTGGAAAAAAAACAACGATAATCGTAAAAAAATATACAAGTCAAGTGTAGGAAAGGAAAGTGGTTAAAAAATAAGGTTTCAATATAGTAAAATTTTAATCGACCCTTCTGGGTAACATCGGATCCTATTGGAACCCGTCAGACTAGTTTTCAAATCTTTTGTGGTCGAGTGCCGGCAATACTATGGTCACACGTCAGCCTACCCTTCCTATGTGAAATGCAGTATACCCATGGACGCTTAAGGTGGATCGTTTTCCATACAAAAGATAAATGGAGTTACGTCTTGAAATGAGACAAAAATATGATTAAAAATCTTGATGGGAAGTCCCGTGCTTCTATAATATTGTCGCAAAACAAAACAAATAATTTTTTAACCATCATATTTCTCTGTAAAAACCATGTCGCCACTTTATGAACATAGATGGAGCTACGGCTGCAATAAACACGTTTAATTTTTTTGTGGAGAAAATACTAAATATTTTTTTACTATATGCAGTTTTGCGGCAAATTTACGTGTGCCTTCATCATTTCACATAAAGATTTTTTGATAAAATTGTTGTTTAGCCCATGTTTAACTCGGTTGAAGTTCAAATTTTCGTTTGTATGACGTAACGATGCGCCTTAACATATTTATTTCAGAAAAAAACTTACGTTACCGTCCACACACTCTAGAATTGCTTATTCAATGGGCTATTGAGCCGCATCACAGAATAATAACTACTTAGTAACTAGCGTTACAGAAGCTTTTCTTCGCAATGGTTTTCAAAAAAATATGTACTCAATCTGATAGACAATATGATTTAATTTAGCTCGCGTACCAGTCGAGCACGTGTTCATTTAAATGCCTTCCAATTTGTTTTGAGGGCCTTAACTCATTGGACTACAGTTCATAACAAATTAGACGTGGTTATAAGTATTGAAAAAGCCGCGGACTAGGGTTGCT
The DNA here is from genome assembly GCA_024500475.1 of Phthorimaea operculella. Classification (NCBI taxonomy): domain Eukaryota; kingdom Metazoa; phylum Arthropoda; class Insecta; order Lepidoptera; family Gelechiidae; genus Phthorimaea; species Phthorimaea operculella. The sequence continues at coordinate 1,756,051 of JANFCV010000100.1, read as the reverse complement.
TACTTCGAGAAACTTCTTACGCCATCTAGCGCACAGCACGAGCGTTTACTCCTACTTTTGGCGGGCAAAGCGCAGCAGGCAGCGCTGAGTACGACAAATAAAATGCAACTCGAATGAAACAACTAAAATGTCTATTTATTTTACTTTTAAATACTTTTAGGGATTTGGAATAGTACTATGTTCAACAAAAAAGAAAGCGTTTGCAGTTTGAACTAATTTCAAAGTAGATTTTACCTACATGTCAGCGTCTTTAGGCAAGCAAAAAAAAGTTAAATTCCGATCACGATCTGTATTTAAACAATTAAATACAGTACAGTATTTTTTCGTGTGTCCAAAAATTGTCGAGAAAGTTGAAAAGTGTGTCTTCTTTCGCTTGTGGCAGCCTATTAAATTGGCCCTTTCGCAGTGGCCGGCGCCCGGAGGTATGTTTTTGATACCTACACGCGGAGTGTAGTCTAGTAACTAACGTCAATAGCTGGTTATAACTATTCGGATTGACCCATGAAGCTGAAAATCGGCATATAGGTACTTCTTGACCTCCTGATCAAAATTAGACATGGAGCCCAGCGGGCACTATCCCCCCCCACTTTTCGGGATTTTGGGCCCCGTGGGGGGCCTAAAGGGTAATTTTGAAGTCGCAATAAGCTTTAAGTGAGATTTTACGCACGATGCGAAATAAAAACTACCCTCCAAGTCAATTACTTCAAGAGTTACACCTTGTAAAGGAGGGGGTGGTAAAGGTTAAGGGGTGGAGCCCGCTGGGCTCCATGTTTAATTTTGATCAGGAGGTCAAGAAGTACCTACATGCCGATTTTCAGCTTCATGGGTCAATCCGAATAGCTATGACGTTAGTTACTAGACTAGTGACACAGGCCTGGCCGCATGTAATTATTAAGGCCGCCGTATAATCCGTCCGAATTGAGAAGGCGTCCATTTACAATGCTACCAACATGACGATAGAGGAACTATTTGATGAAACGCACTCTAGTGTCCTTAGTGTCAGTTTTTGGCGAATTAGATATTTGACCTTGATTGGCGGCAGTTGTGGAGGCACCTCAAAAAGTTTTTCCGAGACGGCAACATGACATAAATAAAGGTCTTCAATATTAAAGATCTTTTCATAATGTGGCACTCAATTAAATTTTAAAATTTTAGTTAGATAATTACTTCTAAACGAAACGTTTTTAGAACTTGGCCCCTTGAATAATGAAAATCAAATAGAACTAAAACTAATTGTCCATACATACAAACAAACAACCTACGTTATTTTTTTCTAGTCGATAAAGCTTTTTATCTACTCTATCGATTTACGTGTGTTTAATACACACGTAAATCTAAATTTAACTTGAACTTTACAACAACACTTAAATTGTATTTATTAGTTAACAATATCTTATATGATTTACAAAAATAATCGAGTGGGTAATTTTGAAATAGGGAAGCATGTTAACGTAGGCTTGTGTTAGTCACGTAGTTTACGCACGAGTCTCGGGATGGAATACCAGGCGGAGTATCTTATTATACCGTCCATGAGTTTTACAAAGAGTAAAAATAGTCATTTTATGAACCTGAAATACGACACGTTTTCTGTGGCGTTCTCAAGGTCTACTGAACAAAAGTTTTCAAACTGAAATAAACTTTGAACAAACTGATAATGATAACACATGTTGAATATATAGTAATATGATGAAAGTACTTACATTTTCTCGATTTTACGTCCTTTTTTCACGATATGAGCTGGAAATAATCAGTTTTATAACACCGAACACTCCGCGCACTTTTCATTGGCTGACTGATCGAGTCAAAATGCTTTGCTCCTATTGGATGATACCTCATTTGAAAGGAAATTCAAAACAGTACTTAGTCTCCAAACGTGTTTAGCGAAAATATACATTATTTTTATTGTATTATGGCAAAACTTGGAGGCACTCCTCACGGGTGCCGATCGGCACCTACGGGGCTTGACAGAATGGCGGCGCTCGAGTGCCTCTGGGCGCCCCATAAGGGTTGAGTACAATGGCCTTCACGACGTCTCCAATTTAACGTATTTCCATCGCAACACCTTGTATACTTACTTACCTACTTGCTAGTAAGTACTAAGAACATACATACACATGTGTAACGGATCGAAACAATTCTTTATTGCAAATTGTAATCGTTTAATAATTATTTTGAGAGAGCTCGAGTGTAGGCTTGGATGACGAATTCAAGGAGAGCTTCCCATGATGCCTAATCCATTTAAGGAAGTTCGGAATGTGGCCACAACAACTCTTCTGGAGTCATTTTGAGTAGCCTGCCATTTGTGGATGCCTTTCAAAGTTGCAATTCGTCGCTTTGAGTAGGCACCCTTTGTAAAACGTGGTTTAACTTTCAATTCTTCTCTAATAATTAGCACCGTAAAGTTTCTTTTGCCATTTAAATTTACTTTAGCTCTTTAAACGTAGCTGTTGAAGGGGGCGGATATTATCAAAGTGGGCTATTTCGGGGAAACTAAAATAGCCATGTGCTGTGCAGTGCAGTTGCCGCGTAAGCGCAGAAGCTGCGAGTTGGCGTCTCTCTCAATAGTCTCAATGCATACAATTTCGAGTATGCCAGTGTTGCCAGACATAGGTACAACGACTTCTCTGTATTGTGTCCATGTATAATATTTTCGGAAGACATAAAATTTTTACACCTATTTTTGTGTAGCTTAAAATATTCATTTACCGTTTTTGACTGAAGCAAGTTCGTTGATGAGATATATGCTCTAACGGGAGCAGGTATAAAAATATTACTAATTGGTAGGTAAGTATTAAAAGTTGGCGACGCTTTTTGAGAAACAGCTCCGTTTTTTTTTCTCCGGTTAAAATAAGTACCTATATTCAAGTATATTTTTCATTTTCTTCTATATGTAGGTACAGATTTTTAAGAACATGAATAGGTAGTAGATAATTTTGCATTTAAACATCTGGAAACGGCAACACTGAAACATGGGCTGCATTGCGGGCGTGTTATTTTATAGGTATGATTGTTTAACAAAGAGTTTGTACATATTTGTTTTTATAATGTTATTATGCATCAGAATTCCTTATTTATCATTTGCCATCTATGTCTGTCTGTTCGATTTTATGTACCCAGCCCAAGGATTTGGTCCGCTACTTCTTTCCAGCGGGAATATTTTTCTCATGATAAAAAGGAGCAAGTCTTGTATTTTTGTTACAGCTATCCATGACTTTTACTTCTATGTAAAGTACTTGCATAAAATACGTCCACAGCTAAGAAATGTCAGCTCTTGAAAAGGAATCCTTCTCATTTCCTCTGAACTAAGCACGCGAAATCTAACCATTTTACGACATGACGTAAGTCTAGTTTTTACTATATTTATCACTGTGCTGGCGTCATGACACATCATACAAGCTTATTCATTAAATAGCTGTCCGTGCGAGCGGTATTCTCGACACAATAATAATGCAATATTGTTTGTGCCTACTGACATTCCACTCTTTGGACCCTCCTCCGTGCGTAAGGATCGTGAGCAAAATGAATTGCAGTTGCATTTGTGTTGCAACACCGGTCTGCTGAGTGAACAGTGCAGTGGTCAGTGTATTGTGTGAATTGTCTCAATTCTTATTTCGTTACTTCATAAAGTGTCATTGCATCGTTCATTGCTTAGGCTTTTCGTTCCAAATCATGCTGAGTTACAAACGTCGACGCTTCTTCATTTACTTTGCTACTGGGATCTACGAGTACATAGCATAGGAATAACAAGTAACAGGTACATAACATAATCTTTTCATTTAAAATAGATACCTACGTAATATGCAATTAACATTTAACGTAATAGTAGGTTGTTGACGAGGACGGGAAATAAGACTTTGACTGACGAGTAGAGTTTGAAGTCCGAGCCGCAGGCCAGGACTTTAAAAATACGAGTCTGGCAAAGTCATTTTCCCCGAGGCTTACATAGTGCTTTTCTCAAAAAAATGCTAGGAAATTATAAAGATTTTAATTTATTTTATAGTAATTTGATATAAAAAGTTGTTTTACTGATTACTAAGTCAAGATGTGGATTAGGAGTTATTCTTTTTTTATTTTGTAATTTCTGAACGATTTCGATATCGCGCCAGAAAAGTTGTATTGGAATTCATTGCTGGTGTGTAATTAAAAAAGAAATCGTTCAAAAATTACAAAATCACAGACAATGTCAAACTTTCTGGATTGTTTTCTTGAAAGAAATTGTCATATTTCCTTGCATGTTTGAGAAAAATTATTTTCAGGCTGAGTAAATGTGCCCGCATAGTACTAAAAATCACCATTTTCTAATTATGAAGTCCTCAGTTATAATTTATTATCATCATCGTTACGCTAGTGCTAGTACACAGGGACAGGGTCAAGGCGACAAAGATAACATCAATTTAGTTAGTCGGTTTTAAATTCGGTATATAAATATCTGTAATATTGCTGATTTTCTTAAGAATTTAATTATTACCAAAAAAATCACTGTTAGATGGCTCTATAATTTAATTAAGTAGGTAATTAATAACAATTGCGTTTCTGTAGTAGGTACTTATATTTTTTAGCTACTGGAAACTTATGTGGAAGACCGCAGTCGTTTTTTTTAACATTCTGTATTATACTGTAGGCAGCGACTTGACGACTTTGTGCAGTCATGGAAATCAAACGTGGCTTAATAAATACTCCCAGGTCTAATCTGTTGCTAATTTGCTATGCTATTAATAATTAAATGATTATTTATAAAGGTAGATGAGGCCAGGGTAGTATTAATTACACCACGTTTTATGACCCCGACTGCACGGAGTCGTTGTTACCTATATTCAGGGAAGTGGAAAAGCATCGGGAAAATGAGCAAATGGCAGCATGAGTCACATCCGTGCGCGGTGCGTGACGTCACCTTGTTTACATTCTTGATGTTTTCTTTTGATGAATGAATACCGAGTTTGGATCTACTGCAAGATGTGACTAAAGGAAATATTTTTCGATACAATACCTATGTTTAACTATGTTTTACATTGAGTCACGCATGACAGAAAACCTGTTGATATTGCACTACGTACCTACCTACACCGCTATCATGTATCGCCACTAAGGTTAGTAATGATGTCGATTCAATAATACATAAATTTTAAGTAGGTAAACATAGCGCTGGCAATCTCCGGTAAATAATATTTTTGATTATAAATTATTTATTTTTTGTGCTACAATGATTGTTGCACAATTAGCTTTATAAAGGTATAACTTATGTAGGGTGTTAATTTAAATGCGTTAATATTTAGGAAATATTAATGAGTTAATAATACAGGGTGTTAATTTAAATGCGTGCACTAGCTTCAGGGTAGGTAGGAGACTTAGCTATTTTTGTTATAAAATACACTTAAATTGTATCAATACAAGCATTAGCAGTGTAAGTAAATTATGGTTTTAATAAAATTCTAGCATACACACAGCCCACGACAATAATTTACAAAACATGTAAAAAAATCAATAATAAGAAACAATTTGGTGAATAACTTACCAGTTACTTTTTCCGTTTGAGGTTCTTGTTGATCATTACTTTTACAATCATTTTTATAAATCCTTTCAGCTCTTTTAGATCTTTTCATTATTGTAATTCAGTAAAAACTTTCTTTAAAGCTACAGTGGTTTTGAAACTTACGTACCTACATGCCACAAATCAGCTGATAAATGTCAAACTTTTTATTTCGCTTTGGATACTAGTTGTTGTAGTTTTTTTTGTTACATAGTAACTTCTTATAACAGTTTTAAAGAAAGAAACAAATAAATGCTTTATTATGTTAAAAAGTAAATGAAAATTCTAAAGGAAAGAGACGCAAATGTGTGTGGATTTTCTTAGAAAATCATAATGTGCCATAGTAATATTCTAATCTGCCACATCCGGAAATTTGCTACAGTGAAATACTCATTGCGACAAACATGAGGCTGTAGCAAATTATCGAATAGGTACTACGAGAAATTCATTACTTTACTTTGGTGTAACTAGTTATTTTACCGATATCAGATACCATAGCAAACATGCGAATATGACAAATTCGTTAGTTTGCAATGGTGAAAATAATAATTTTGCTTATATCAAATACCATGGCAAATAGGCGAATATGACAGTTTCGTTAGGTTGCAATGGCGAAAACAATGATATCGCCCAAACACAATGATACCGTATAGTATAAAAACAGCGAATATGGCATTCGTAAAATTACCATGGTCAATTTAAAAAAAGACAGCAAATTCGCTAGTTTACTACGAGGTAATTCCTGAACGAAAGCAGATAGAGATATGAAGCTTTGCCAGGACGTGTAACTGATATTTGTGACTTGTGTCCCGTAAAAAACCGGATTTCTCTAAATTGGCAGATCCGTTACTTTAACATGGAGGTGACGATTTCATAGCCTTTTCTAGTACTAAATCCAAGTGTGTCGCGATTATAACCCAACCCGCGACCACAGCACATTTTGTGTTAAAATGGTCTCTGGACACAGGTTATAGCTAATTGACAGCGCTATTTTTATGAGTTAAAAAATATTATCGAATAGACACCAATGGTGATGATCATGATCAATCTTGCTTGACAATTTATCGTTTGTAAATAGGGCACAGTTAAATATTCTATAAAATGATACACAGGTAAGTAGATATAAAAAGTAGAAAGTTGGAAACCCCATCCACAAACATCGATTTCAATAGATAGCACTGAAGTAAGAAACTCTATTCTTGAAAATCTTGGTAAAAAGCAGTCTGACTGACCCGTGTTCAGTTCAGGGCAGACCCGCATTACCAAATGATCCCCGTTTGCTGGTTATTCATTGCTGTTTGTATTTATTTGAAGCTGTTAATTTATCTTGACGGACCTTTTCTTTCCCCTCCCAAAAGCACTGAGTTAATTAGTACCTATACATATAGGATACTGAAAAATAGGGAATACCTATCTAAATTTGTCTCCTGGGGGAAAGCGTGTAATTTTTTTTTTCTTGATCTTATACTTTGTAATTTAGCCTGACTGAACATAATACGCACATAACCAACAAGTGGATGTTTTAAAAAACAAGAACCCGACTGCCGTAATTTCAAAGTTTTATTTTGCGATAAAAATCCGCCATCTAGAATTTATGGAATTTTAATGTAACCACCTCATATGTCAAAATCCAACTATCCGTTTGGGCTGTAGCCCGTAAAAAAGAATTTTCTTGTCCTCATACGTACATACATGGTACATACAAACATACATACATACTCTCGAAAAACATAACCCTCCTTCTGAGGTAGTCGGGTAAAAAAAGTTATTTTTTGCGGCGATACGTAATTTGAACAGCTTCGTGCCGTAGAGCGATTTTACTATCAGTAAATCGGTATCGGTACTTATGTTTAGATAGTTTGATGTCAGACAGTCTTTGGATACCGGATCTCGCTATCTCTAGAGTGACTATTGTTGTTTCCATTACGTAAATGTAACACCAAACTGACTTTCCATTCCCTTTATAGAAGTCGCTACAACAAAAACCTTACAGTGTTATTACAAAAAATTTCTTAGTTATGCCTTAGACATGGTTTAGTTTAGGCAATGTTTAGCGAATTCAAACACTGGCTTAAATTTTTCAGCCCTGCCAAATATGTTTTTAAAATGGCAACGTTTTTACAAACAATCTTTCCATTCATTCAAATTCCTGTCAGATTTGTTTACAATTTTACAAAACGTAAAAATATGTTAGAGAATTTGCAAAAATACATAAAAAATAATATTAAAAAGTCTACAGTATTACTTTCTAAGTTAAAAGAAAGTTTAACCAAGTAAAAAAATAATGAAATTACTGCATAACAAAGCTCCATAAGTTGATTGTAGTGCTGAAAAAATGTTGTAAGTATTCAGTATCAGTTTATCAACCATTCCCGAAAAAAAATCACGTAAATGATTGTCCAGGAGTAGCCAAATATAGTCATCATCATCGTATCTACAATCGTCCTGTATCTTCAATGTCCCACTTATCATCTAAAAGTGCCATCTCCTAATAAAAAATCAGATAATTCGTACGTAAATTTCTTTGGAAAATCATCAACAGAGATTTGTATTTTCAGGGTTTAAAGAAGAAACGTGCGTAATAGTGCAGTATTCTTTCTTTTTCGAATGGAACATTAAGTAGTCGAACGACCCGATGAAGCCTGTTGCAAGATTTCAAATGCCGCATTATTGCAGTAATAGACAGCATGCAACGGTCTTGCTTACATGGTTTGGCTACATTCATTTCATAGAACTACGATTGATAGTAGAAGCTTCGATCGATCATTGCTCCCCATCGAGAAGGTGTTTGCTATGCTCATTATCATTACATTACTAGTCTTGCTAATCGAGGGGTATGCTAGTGCAGAATAAGGAGCCGCATTCACTTAGAACACTGCTGCCTGCAGCCACTACACAGTTCACCTTCTGAATGGATTTTTCCCTTAGTCGCTTTTATAAGGTGCTTTAGTCGTAAGTAAGGTAATAAACAGTAAGTAGGTATATGTAGAAGAATAAAATAAAATAAGTACCTATACCCCTCCCCCCCACTCACCAAGAATTCTTCAACTACTATAGCTGGTATAACATCATCACGCTTAACCAATGGTTATGTATGACATTTCTGATGTGAAATGTCGAGCTCGTTTCGCTCGCAATACTTATAAAACTGATGTAGGACAGTGTCTCCCAGCATGCCTTTTCAACGCGGAATATTTCGCTCACAATACTTGAATTTTGATGTAGGACAATGTGTCTCTTCGCAGGCATTTTTGACGCGAAATGTCGAGCTCGTTTCGCTCGCAATACTTGTAGTTGTGATGTAAGACAGTGTATCTCTTCGCAGGCATTTTTAACGCGAAATGTCGAGCTCGCTTTGCTCGCAATATTTGTAGTAGTGATGTAGGACAATGCCTCCCCGCAGGTATTTTTAACTCGGAATGTCGAGCTCGCTTCGCTCGCAATACTTGTATAGTAGTGGTGATGTAGGTAGGACAGTGTCTCTCCTCGTATTGTTTTTATTTAACGTGAAATGTTAGGCTTACTTCGCTCGTGATGCATATTTTGCCTGAGTAGTGCAGTTCAACGATAGTAGTCTTGGATATGTGCTGTGCCCTGTGACCCCCCCACGATCCGAAGCTGTATACGCCACTGGTTTCACCCACTGCAACTCATTTTCCCGCGGGAAATAGGTATTTTGTTATACTTACATATAATCCTATAAACCTTTCTCTTGAATCACTCTATCTATAGCAAAAAAACACACCAAAATCCGTTGCGTGGTTTAAGAGGAGTTTAGGAGGAGAATTCCACGATAGACAGAGGCAATTATTGATGTAGTGAATAAAATTAAAATATCCAATTATATTCTAGTGACGAGCTTAGCATTGAAGAGAGAGAACTTCGGATCCCAAGTGATTTAAACGCAGAACCGCCTCAACTGGAAGAAGGCTAGAATTAAACCCTGCGCTGACTCAACACAGCCGTAGCAGCCTGTCCTCTACAGCCTAGCAAGCCTTCCCTCCGTTCGGCGAGCCAACGCACACCGTTTGTTATTTAGCTGTAAGCTGTGATAACACACCATATTAGTGATGATTCGTGGAATAAATCCTTAGCCATCACCCTGTAACGTCTGCACAGTTATTACAGTTCCTTGCTGCTAAGGCACGAGGTGAGCGAAGCTGAGCTCCAAACCGTCGTTTCCAGCTTGGTCCGGCCAAGCGTAGGTACGGCAAGCCCACGAGCTAGTCAAACCACAACGTACCTACGTTATTATATTCTATTATACATAGATATCCAGAACTCTTGCCGGGTGATGCTGGCTTAGAATGTCATCACCCCATATCTTTCCCGTGGGTATCGTAAGAGGCGACTAAGGGATAAATTCAGCCAGAGGTTCAATCCCTCGATGTTTTTTTTACAATCGCATTGCAATATCTTGCATTGCGCTTACCAACCCGCCTGCCAAACGTAGTGAGTATGGCAAATACCCCCCCAATAGGGGGAAGCCCATGTTCATCAGTGGACTTTATTGTGGCTGTTATGATGATGATGATGATGAACTCAACATTAAAAACGATTTCTGGAATAGGTGCCACGCCCACACTATTATTGCAAAGCGCTTTGCTTAGCATGAATCATTACCTTCTTCTTCTTCGTGTCAATAGTACGAATTAGATTTTTTCCTGACAGTACTTGGCGACGCCAAGTGGCGACGGCAATGGCATTATCGGTCACCAAGTTCAGATCTCATTTAGTCATGCATGAATCATCAGCACCGTCTGTATTCACTACTTTCTATTCGCACTAGTCTGTATTCGCAACTGGGCTACTGAGTGTAAAATATATTTTTAACAACAATTTTATCCCGCAAAGCACAGGCGTAAAATAATATGTATGTAATAAATTGAATATTTAATGAGTTAAAGATCTTTGGTTCTTCTTGTGAGATGCTTATTGCTGTCATTACAGTATAGTAAAACAACACACCTGTACTGATCCAGAAGTATAAATCGAGGAGAACTCACCCCTACCGTTCACTTTATTGCTCATTCACTGAATCAGCTCTCTTACACCATTCACTCTGCCTGAAAATGTGTTATGGTATAGCTTATGCACTTAAAATAATTAATACTCTCTATCACAGTTTCGCTTGCCCCATTAACGCCTACCTACGCTGCCAGCTAGCTTACAATATCAACCAGGACACCAACCCGTAAAATATCGAGGTAAACAAGGAAAAAATCCTTGTAAAAATGATTATTTATTGTTAAGCTTATTCGATGTCGACCGTGTCATGCCGGCTTAGAATGCCATCAGCCAATTTCTACCCGTAGGTGTCGTAAAAGGCGACTAAAGGATGAATCCAGGGAATAGGCGGCCAGCAGCGTTACCTGCGAATATCTACAACATCTTGCAATCCGACTGCCAAGCGTGTTGAGTATGGAAATACCTAATTACAATAACATCTAATTGGGGCACGCTCATATCCAGCAGTGAACTGTTGTGGTTGTAGTAGTAGTCTCTGTTAAGATAATTATAATAGGTATACAGGGTTGTATCAAATCAAAGAGAAGAAAAGCCACCCCTACCGCTCACATTAATGCTCACTGATCGAGTCAGCTTTTTTACACTGTTTCACTTTGCCTAGAAATGTGTTATGGTATGCCTTATGTGTTTAAAATAACTAATACTTTCTCTCACAGTTTCACCCGCCCTGCTAACACCTACCTACGCTGCCAGCTAGCTTACCTTCCAACATTGCAGCAAGATTTGGCCGGCTTCTTCGTAAAATGTAATTTTTCCTTTATTGCTTTTTAACGGTATTTTTAGTTGTATTAAAAAACCAAAGTAAGTTCCGGGTTCGATTCCCAGCGAGGCACAAACTTCCGGGTTCACAGAAATAATAATTATCACTTTGTGAATTTGTTCCTAGTCTGATTAGAACATTACAAGCTGTACCACCTGATTCTCGGAAAAGAGATGGTTCTTTGTTTCGGAGGGCTATTTAATCATTTAGACGGCGAGTGTTCCAAAAATGATGTCAGTGGCCTACCTTGTTGTAATAGGTGGTTTAAAAACTTGGCTATAACCCTGAGAAACGAATAAATTATCAATATTATCACAACAGTCAACTGCTGAATATGTTTACCTACACTCCAATCTGAGGTATTTGTATTTGTCACAAAGACTTCACGCTACAAGTATAATTCGAAGAATAAAATACCAAAAAAGAGAAGCACATACCAAATATAGATAACAAAGCATGTTGTACCTGGCAATCTTGTGAAAATAAGTAGTTTAACGATAATAAGAGCGGGATATATGCAAGAAAAGTAAATAACATACAAAATATAAACTACGTGAATGAGCATTACATAATATTACATAAATAAGTTCAAGTTTAGACAGAAATAATTACATGTAAGGATATGTAGTAAACAATACTAATATGGTTATTCTAATAGCTGATTATGTTCTAGGTTGTGACCTGAAAATCGTACCGAGTGTGTTCTAAAAGAGCTGACTGACCCGTAGAGCCCACCGTGCATCACCAATAACCACCAGGAAGCAAATCCGCAAACGAGGTAAACAAGGATAAAAGCCTTGTAAAAATAATTCTTTATTGTTAAGCTTAGTCGTTATTGAACGAGTGATGCCGGCTTAGAATAGCATCACCTAATTTTTACCCATAGGTGTCGTAAAAGGCGACTAAGGGATGAACCTTGGGAATGGTCAGCCAGCAGCGTTACCTGCGAATATGCACAACACCTTGCAAAGCGCTCGCCAATCCGACTGCCAAGCGTGTTGCGTATGGCAGTCCCTAACTCAACAGGGCATACTGAAAAAATCTCATCAAGGAAAGAATCAAAGGTCAAACAATTTAAAAATAGGACCTCATATTGAAAATTACAAAACATAAATTTATTAATCATGTTTTCTCATATTACAGTTGAACCGGAACCTGCATTAAAATTTTACTACAGAGTGCGAGTTGACACTAAGATAGACAGCGTAGATTCCTGACGATTTTACTCTCTGTAATGCAAAAGACATGCCACCTTCGCTACCGCAAACGAAACGCCGGAGCATCCCATTCAAATAAAGGGAAAATTGACGTAAGAACCGCTTGCATATACCTAATAGGGTGAAATTTTACTAGGGACCGATAGCGAAATCTTAGAACCTTCTGAAGATACGGAATAAATTTCCCCAAGGAAAATAGGTCGAAAAAAGTAAATAAAAGTTGACCTCCCATAGTAACTTAATCAAATCAGCTGATCGGCAATTTTGTATGGGAGGTCCAAATTACAATATTACTACTATAACAGTCACAAAAAAGTCCACTGCTGAACATGGGCCTCCCCCTAGTAGGGGGGTATTTGCCATACTCACCACGCTTGGCAGGTGGGTTGGTGAGCGCAATGCAAGATGTTGCAATGCGATTGCAAAATCCAGGGATTAAACTCCTGAATGAATTTATCCCTTAGTCGCCTCTTACGACACCCACGGGAAAGATATGGGGTGATGACATTCTAAGCCGGCATCACACAGCAATATTTTTTTCATATTTCGGCCTATGATCCTTGGGGAGAAAAGTTGTTTCTTATTACCAGTTTTTCCTTATTGCCGGTTTTCAGTCTTCGCTATCGGTCAGTGGTAAAATTTCACCCAGTATTGTCTGCCGTTAGTAGCTACTACATATTGTAGAGCTGGGAGAAACCTGGCTGCATCTGCATTTACATCCTGAAGATTTCTGTCCACTCCCGACTACCCCAATCGTCTGCGCTATGCGCATGAAACTACATCATCGCTGTATCATCTTTCTCTTTTCCCAGATCAACTGCCAATCGCCCTCGAAGGATCCCTGTGCCCACAGCCAGCTAGTTAATAAGTTTAAGATTAAGTTACCGTTTGAATACAATGGTGTGCAGAATAAATAATAATATTATGTTGTGTAATTCTGAATAAATATTTTGTTATGTGTAATTGTGTGGTTTTCATTCTTAGCTTACACCCTTAGATAAACGATTGTCCATGCAGTCTTAGCGCTGTTGCTGATATGGACTGCATTACACAATAAACGTAGCACATACATTCTGAACAAATCGCATATCTCGAAGTGATGGAAGCACCACGCAAAATACAATCATGATCAGCCCACAGCCCGATATGAGATGATGATGATGATGAGAATACATTTCATTGTTTTATTTTCCACAATATTTTTTATTTCCTCAATCGAAATATGTTTCTTTATTTTATTAATAATATCCCTAACAATAGTATCACACATTAGCCTAGGCTGATGAAAGAGTAAACGACTAGCAGAGAAGAAAACTTACACTATCGGTAGATTTAGTTGCTTGGTCCAGTTTTATGCTAACAACGCTGCTAGGATCTTTTTATTTTGCAAGGAATATAATGAATCAGTAGCGTAAATGAGCATTAAAAAAGATATCCTACCATTTATTGTAATTTCGTAATTTATTATAATGGCGAGATTCAATAATATTTTCATTCAATAGATGACGCTGTTAGTTTTTAAAAGGCAGTATAAATTCGAAATTCATACTTAGGTTCGTGCTTTGGCTAAACTTTGTTTAAAATACTTAGGCAGTTGTTTAGTAATCTTATTACAAAACCAATTTTAAACTATGTCTAGTGAAAAACAGACCAATGTTTTTTTATAATAGCAACACTGGTAATAAGTTCGTTCTCTAGATTCGTTCCAATCGTTCAAGAGTACTATCCCACCACCAGTTCTTGGTATTTGAAGATGTCAACGAACTGTCAGTTGAACAAAAATATTGTACGGATAGCAAAGATGTTCCTTACAGATGTAGGGTAAACTCGTCTAATTCTTTAACTCGCCTAATTCCGCGGCATTAAATGCTGCTGTAGGGCCGTACGACTGAAATGAATCACTGGAAATACAACCTCACGCCTTTGTAAAGTTCAAATTCATTTCCAAAGTTTAGGGACGCTCAAGTGAGCGAGATGGCTACAGTTAACGATTTTTACAGTTTCGGCCATGTTTGTGGATAGGTGGCAAACTTTGCTATGTTCATGCGAGTATTATAATCTTCATTTGAATTTCATTATTCTTGAGTTAACTTGCATAATTCCATTATATCAGAATTAAAGCAGGACCTATCACGGGCTGAAAGAGGTTACCACGGAATTAGACAAGTTGCTACGACTTAGTTAAACCGACATAGTGGTCAATATTTTTTGCCATCGCTACCTCACATTCAAGTTTTGAACTTTAATAAAATATGACCAGAAGTCCCGTGAATTCAGGGTGAACTTGTAATTTACGGCACTCGATCGCTCGACAATGGGGTATTTACGTACCTGGCAGTTTTCAACCCTTTTTATTTCGTCAAATCTGTATGTATGTCTAAAAATTTGAAAAAAATATGGGATATAGTTCTTAACCTGAAGTTACCATGTAAATTATAACGGATACTGTATTACTTAAGTTTAAAGAAATATTAAAGTTTTTCTATTTGCATTATTTAGTCCATCATATATTTCAATTCGAAACACCGCAGGTTAGAAAATGCAATTGAAAAATATTCAATTAGTTTTTTTGCATAATATGTGTACAGGTATGGATAATGTAATTTATTTGCCAAACATTTTGTTTGAAGTTCCAACTTAGCTTGGACGAGCAGTATATTTCAGCTTTTTTATATTTCAAGCCAATCTAAGCTTTAAAGCAGTTGCAATAATGTTTATTTTCAATGGTTAGCTACACCTGTTTTCGTGGTCCATTGGTTTGAGAAATGAACTGAGAATCTGGAAGACCCAGGTTCAATTTCGGTAGAGAAAACACACCCAGTTGATGTTTGTTAGTTTTTAGCCGTGTGTACCCCCCAATAGGGGGAGTCCCATGTCCTGCAGTGGACTTTTGCGGCCGAAGTAGTAGTAGTAGTAAGTATGCCGTTGATATCATGCATTCGTAAATTATTTATTATGCATGAACTTAAAAGAAACTAGAACGTTTTAAGATATCATTGCAGGACCTGCATAAAATGCTCACAGTTCTAAATGTTACCTTGAGACGTGCTGACCTCGGGATCTGCTTGGACTTGACGAAGATCATATTTAATCAATTCATCATCTTTTATCAGGCTCATCCAAAAACGAAAATGCAGCCCTTACAGATGTCCAAAAGTATAATAGTTACCTTAACCCTAGCCTAGAGACAATATAAAAGCTGAAATCACCAGTAGAGTGCAACTTGGCTGCACTAAATCACGCAACGGATTTTGATGTGATTTGTATGTCAGATAGATTGATTCAAGATATGTGAGTGAATACTTACATGGTTAATACGTGCAAGGTTTCGTTTTTTTGAACTAAACATCACATGAGCCTATAGCAGTTCAGGGCTGAATATAGTTCTACCCCAAGATATGGCAACTATCTCCCAATTTCGCAATCCAGTCGTTACCAGCCGCCTTTTTTAAGACGTCTATCCGAACTGGCCTTAGCGGAGTGCTGAGGAGCTACCAAGAGTTAGAATAGCGCCACCCCATTTTTACCAGAGGAACTGTAAAAAGCAACTTGATGATGAGTTTAGTGAATTAGGAGCAGAGTTTCCTGAGTAGTAAAAAGCGGTGTCAATCGTGATTTCCACATTCTGAGTCCTCAGAGTAGTATGTTGTGTTCGCTTTCATCTACACGCGCGCGCTCGCACCATCCATGGACCGGGCGGGCACTAAACTACCCGGTACTCACTGACTCATGACCTACGACGGTGTGATGCGGCTGCTCAAGTAAATAATCAATGGCGAACGAATCACATCTAGATTTATTTGTGGATTTGGTCGTGTGTGTCCAAAAGTATGTATGGTATTATTAAGATTAAAATTTACTTAAAGTAAAAAGCTTGTTTAGCATTTAAAACGCCCTACCTAATGTTTCTGTAATGTTTTACGTAGTTTTCCCACAAGAAAAGCTAAAAATAAGTCAAGTGTAACTGATTTAAACCAGGGCGGGCTTGTGACTAAATATAACGTCATTTTAAACCAAGTTTATCTTTAGAAATGAGCTAAATGAGGATTTGTAATAAAGAAATATTTAGCCAAGCGTTTAATTATTTGGTATAAAAGTCCCATTCGTTCATTACAATAAATTCTTTTTGATTTTAATACTGGCTGTCAAGAAAGTATAAATTACTAAAAAGCAAATATGATTGTCAGAAGTTGTCACCAGCAATAATTTTTTCCCCACTCGTGCGATGCCGTGAGATGCCGGCTCAGAACAGCATCACCCCAATTCCAGGGAATGGGCAGCAGCGTTCCCTGTCAATTCAACATCTTGAATTGATAATTTTTATTTTATTACCCGACTGCCTCAGAAGGAGGGTTATGTTTTTCGAGAGTATGCATGTATTAATGTTTGTATGTATGAACAATTCTTTTTCACAGGCTACAGCCCAAACGGATAGTTGAATTTTAACATATGAGGTGTCGTTAGATTCGTCTCAGCAGCGCGAGTGACACTGGCTATTGTTTTTAATACATCTGCTTGTTTAGGAAAACCAACAGCTAATGCAACAATATACTTATTTAAAATAAAATCAGAAAGCCAATTACAGGTTTTCACTATTAGACATTAATTTAGAATAAGAAACATTCACATAAAATACTAACACCTAGTAGCACACAACCATGAAGAATTAAAACTAAATGAGTAATTTACCTATAAAAAATACATGAAATAAGAAAAACATAGTGCATTGACAAACAAATGAACATGCTTGGTTAGCTACAAAATAGAACAAATGAAACTTTTTTTGAATGTTTTCTATGATCAATATGTGTGATACATGGGGTTCCAGATTTGAGACGCGTACTCCAAGTATAGCAAAACCCCCTGATAGGGGGAGGCCCATGTCCAGCAGTGGACTGTTGTGGCTGTCATGATCATGGCGATGCGAACCGACATTACTAACATTGTAACAAGTACATGCTAATACTAAAGCAAATAAGCAATATGCGCTTTTAGAACGCTTCTGTGTTGGGTTTTCTTGGCTTCCGTGTGAGTTTTTAATAACAGGACCGGAAATTAAAAGAAAATACGTTTTTCATTATTGAAATCAAAAAGTCGGTTTGCACTAGTACAAGTACGCCCATTTATTGAAATGAAAGCTATGTCAGTTCCTGAAATTGTCCAAACTAAGTCTGACTTGACTCGTGATTGGTCGAAAATTAAAACCTGATCTAACTTTTTTGTAATAGAAAATGTTTTAAACATGTGTCTAAAACCGCTTAAACAATGTTTAACTTTTTTTGTAATAACACTGTTAGGGCCGTAGCAGCTCAAAAGACCCTTCAAACATTAGCACTGACTGAGCGAAAATAAACGCCAGTTTTTCAACATCACGTCATTGACGTTAGTTATGTACGAAGACAGCGGCGCCTCATGTTTTGTACAAACACTTAAATCTGCTACATTCACTTATTTTTAGGATGTTTATCAGAGCCGTCTAGAAACGGTACCTATCTAGTATTTTGTATGAAAATAAAATATTGTGTAGTTGACATGAAAGACCTATAAGTTCAATAACAATTTTGTTATAATTAAATTTTAATTTTAATTTTGAGTATAAGGGTTAGTAAATGATAATGAATGATTTCTACCTCCCTAATTTAGTCGACTAAAAAACGAATACAAAATTAAAATGATAAGAGATTACCCGTATTACTCGTAGACGCCAAAGTTAAATTTATTCACTGAAACCATGACCTATTTGATACAGAGCAATAAACAGAGGCGGATCTGAGGTAGCCAGCGCCCCTGGCTCGACGCAAATTTTGCGCCCCCCCTTTGCAAGCGCGATCCAAGCCCTTGGTTTCCGGGGAGTCATCAAGTCACCTTAGTGCTACCAGTTACTTTATCTATACAAAAATTAGTGCAGGTTCTGTCAACAGTCAGAAGCGACTTTAGATTAACATTTTCGTACTTACGGACATCTAGAAGGGCTGCACACTAACGAATTGCGAGCGAAGCGAGCCCGACCTTTCACGCTAAATCTTGTGTGGTGGTAGCAACACTAATGGACTGCGAGAGGGGGCGTCAGTCTGGCCCATAACTAATTTCGAGCAAAGCGAGCCCGACTTTTCACGCTAAATCCGGTGTGATGATGGCAGCACTAATGGACAGCGATAGGGGTCGTCACTGAGACGTAAAACGTATTGCGAGCGAAGCGAGCCCGACTTTTCACGCTAAATCTGGTGTGGTGGTAGCAGCACTAATGGACTGCGAGAGGGGGCGTTAGTCTGGCACAGAAGTAATTGCGAGCGAAGCGAGCCCGACTTTTCACGTTAAATCTTGTGTGGTGGTAGCAACACTAATGGACTGCGAGAGGGGGCGTCAGTCTGGCCCATAACTAATTGCGAGCGAAGCGAGCCCGACTTTTCACGCTAAATCCGGTGTGATGATGGCAGCACTAATGGACAGCGATAGGGTGCGTCACTGAGACGTAAAACGTATTGCGAGCGAAGCGAGCTCGACTTTTCACGCTAAATCTAGTGTGATGGTGACAGCACTAATGGACAGCGAGAGGGGGCGTTACTGAGACACATAACGTATTGCGAGCGAAGCGAGATTGCGAACGCAGCGAGCTCGACGAACAGTTTGCAGTTTCAGTCATTTCACCAGTGAGATTCTGTTTTGCATGATTTGCTGTCCTTAAATATTTTGATGCTCTACCCCCGGATCCAACTGGCCTTTCAAAATTAAATGTCTCGAAATAAAAATACGATTTGTTACGGTAATAAACGCGTTTTTAAAATAACTATTTAATTTTCATAAATTTAAAAAGGCTGGCTCATTATTAGGTATGCTTCTCTACCCGTATTGGCTGACTTGAATTGGCGCCCTCAGTTTGGCAGGGCGCGCCCTTTTTCGTGTCGTAGCGCCTGTGCCCCTCAAAGAAGGCACGGAAATCAGATTTAACATTTATTTCTAATTTTTCTGTTCTCATGAATCAGGCAGGAAAATATTATAATTGCTTCACCTTAACGCCATTTATGCCCTATAGTAAACAAGAGATTATCCCTTAGCTCTTAATAATAACCCGAACCTTACGAGGTTGAACTCAATACCCGCGCCCTGGCGGGCGCGAGTCTGGTTTTGCGCCCCCCCACGGTCTGCGCCCCTGGCTCCCGCCCCTATAGCCACACCCTAGATCCGCTCCTGGCAATAAATATGTACCTACTTAGATTTATTGTAAGTATGCTAATACCCCCCGATAGGGGGAGGCTTATCATGTCCAGCGGTAAACTGTTGTGGCTGTTAAATTTATGGTATGGATATTTTGGTGCTCTGTAGTATGGATGGTATTGCTGTTTAGTGACTAGAGAACGCACACAACAGTTGTCATAAACGTTAATGATAATAGTCATCGCTTTTAACATTAACTGTCCAAATTCACACAGAGATAAGTTATCTACTTATGTGCTTATTTACTCACTCACTCGGGGCGGGATCGGAAGTGAATCTGATACTGACATGCATGGTCGCTAAGTACTTGGGTAGGTAGTTAAGTAATGTTAATCGTATAAAGATGGGCATGTCGTAATGAAATGACAAAGAAAATGTTCTTGATCATGATGCTGAAAAGGTCAGAAAATAATGAAATTTACGTTTTTTGATTGAATACACTTGCCGGATACAAAAGACTCTAAAATTAAATTGGAGCTTTTGCTCTTTTGTATGAGTCCAATAATGGTCGAGTCGAAATTGAAATGAGACACTCATTTCAATTTTGGATCTCGCTCCATCCAATGAAGGAGTTTAATTTACAAAATAAGCTACTTACTATAATTATTTTTTTAAATACGTCACTGCGTAACATTGAAGTCTGTAATTGATGTACTTGTTGCAGATGGCGCTGGTTGAAGAATCGTGCGCGGGCGCCGCCGCGGACGACCCCGAGGCGCTGCTCAACGAGTGGCTAGGGGAGCTCACCGTGCTCACTGCTGTAAGTATCTGTATCTTATCTTGTTATTTTTGTATCTAGAACCATGATGAAAAATATCAATATCCTCTCTAACCAACAGCGCTTAGCATTCTATAAAACTACAAATAAAAAAAATTACAAATCATATTTTTATGGCACGTTGTAGATATTTTGACATGTACCTACTTACTTACCTACCCACTTTTTTGTAGTGCGCATCCTCAGCTAGCTAAATAAAACCTCAGATACCAGTAACAGCTGCTCATTTAGAGAGAAGATTGATGCTGGATCCATTTAAAAATCGTGCACGTGTGCGTTGCAGCCGGCGCGTGGCGCGACAGGTGTGCGCCCGCGCACCGCGGTCCGCGGCACCACCGGCTCCGACTACACAAGATTTCGCATTCTCGGCTTGCTTAACTGATAGACTATTAAATATAATTTAGTTGTAAGTTTAACTTTACCGGAGACTTTTTAAGAAATAACTGATACATAGTAAGGTAAAAATGCGTTTTTCGCTTATAACGTCTTGCACAGTGGACGAGAAAGAAATATTTCCTAGGTAACATTCAGAAGAAAGATCACATCGACTATATCCAACTATACGAGCTTCAACAGAGAATCGAATTTACAGTATCGGACAGAAATTCAGTCTTTTACCGGTTAAGTGTTACTGAATAACAGAATTTAATCGCTTCCGCTTCTGCCGCTGGGCTCGTCAAAAGAGCCTCACTTCTTTCCTCTTTTTTGTGTTTATTTTGGCAATCGCCTAAATTGGTGGCAGCTGCGTGCGGCACGGCGCTGCCACAACTTAGGCAAATAAAACTTGTTCCATTTGAAATGAGCGACTGTTCTTAAAATTGCAGATGCAACTAGCTCATTAAATGCAAAAAAAGAAATAACGAAAATGACTTCCAATAACCAGCTGAAAAGTCCCAAAGAAGGCGCGTCAAATCATCATCATTAGGTAATATCATCACCTCTACACCTATCTATCCCCACCTAAGAAAGCAATTTCGAAGAATCGGTCAATTTTATTTACTTATACTACTTTAATGGAAGTTAAGGTGTGTGTGCCTGCTGAAAATTTTACTATCCTAACTTACAACAAAAACTCTCTAAACTTAGAGATTCAATTCCATTAAAGACGACGCCTACACCTAGCCGTAGCGACAAGCGCGCGTTGATCTCTTTTGTTAGGGTCAATTAAAAGTTGTTAAGGTCAACCGGGGATTCGTCGTATTTTTCATTTCTTGAGTTTGATGGCCCACAAATTTTATACTAAGAAGTTTTTTTTCACAATTTTATCAAATATGTATTGCGTAATGAATTAAGTTTAAGATTTATTGATAAGCTTTCTTCAAGACTGACACACAAAAAAGTTATTCAGGCTTTTTTAAAAACATGGATTTTAGCCGCATTTGCCCCAGAATGGGTAAAAATGCGTCTACTATGAATTACTCCCAAACCAGAGAGTATTTTATGATGAAATGAACAGTGGAAGCTATCTTTGAAATTCCATGTTCACATATTCTTTACATGTGAAAATTGAGCAAAAAACCAATCAACTAGAGACATTTTAATCTGCGTGGGGAAAATGCGTTACACTGCTGTATGACGCATTTACCCAACGACCAATCCAGGGGTTCTCAACATTTACTATAGGCGGATTGTAATATTAAGAAATACAAATTGACAAGGTAATAAATGTTATTACAGATATTTATTCATCCAAAAGTGCAGTCCCGTTAGCGCTTATAAAAATATTTATCTAAATGAGACCAGGAACTAAACCCATACAATCAAATTGAATCAAATTATTCTTAATGAGTAACAAAATAATACTACTTAATACAAAAAATTGACTCCAAAGGCGACCTTTATAATATTTTTAACAAGAAACTGCTTATTCAATGTAGGCAATCAGAAAAATAAAATAAATGAGTAACTTAAAATACTATAAGTCGTTTTTGCCTAAGTATTGGCATAGTATTATACATGAAATAATATTTCAATGCAATAAAAAAAAAATAAAGGCTTCAAAATTAAAAATACATTTTCAGCGTAATAAACAAAAAAGTTCATGAAAAAATACATCCATGAAAAAGTTGAGAACCCCTGGCATAGGGGTAAATGCAGCACACAGACGCAATTACCCTAAAAAAGTAGACGCATTTTCCCCAAAAAATTTACATAACCTTCAATTTTAAACTTTCATATCTCAAAAATTACGACGTTTAGCATCAAAATAACTACGTGTTTAGACGAGCAATAATATATTACGTACTTGGAGACGTACAAAATCTAATAAAAAATCAAACAAAAAACATGGATTTTAATGGATTGAACGCACTTACCTCTCGCTTCTCAACTTGCTCACGATCGACTGATTTAGAAAATGGTCGATATCTCAAATGTCCGACATACAGCACCCTCTGTGACTAATTTAAGATGCGAATTTAGTTCAAACTGCTACCTGTAGATGGCTGAAGTTGTTGCAAAATGGATAGTTTTTGAGAAATTGGCCATTGCCGCTTTTACCCCATAGACGCATTTCCCCGGTTGACCTTAAATATACACTTCCCATCAAAAAAATCGAAACAGCTCGGTTTTTCTTGTTTTTGGCCGAATTAAACACCAAAAAGTATTGTTTGCGTTAAAAAAATTATATGACTGTGTAGCTGGCAGTTTTGTCTTTTCAGTGTGTATAAAAAAAATGAAAATTCAAAATTGGAACCCCACTTGTTTGTTCTGTAAATGAGATGAATGACTGAGACACGTTTGCAGTTTGCGCCTTTTAACGATTCATAACATTTTCAACATTAAAATTTAGAGCTTGTCTTAGCTTATCTTAAAACTTTTGTTTTTTTAATTGTTTACTGTGACTTTGGATTGCCTGAAAAAAGTTAGATTTTATCTGAATCATGGGTATTTTGCCCGTAGAAGCCGCCCAAGTGGTGATATTGCCAAATTTTGGACTTGGTCATCGTTTTGTGGCTGAATGTTTGCATTTAAGCCTCCCCTCTGTTCATAAAGCTTACAAACGCTATCAGAAGTTTGGTCTGCTTACGTGACGTTCATAATCTGTCGGAAATCGGGTCAATTCTGACCGACATGATCGAATTAATGTTATGAGTTCTTTGCAAAATCGACGATTTAACACTTTTCAACTGCGGCAAAAGCTATCAAATGTATAAAAGGTGGCTGAAAGTGGTTCTACAATCAGAAGAAGGTTAAAGCAACGTAGACTGGTACCGCAATAGTCAGGAAACGGACCCAAATCAAATGACGACAATTAAATAGCGCGCCTTAACTTTGCAAGTGAGCACCTAAACTGGTCGTATACCCAGTGGATCAAATTCCTCTTTTCTGCTGAGTGTACAATTACGCTGAATGGTAACCACGGAAGCACTATGGTTTACAGAAGGGATTAAAAATGCTTTACACAATGCTGCATTGATAAAAAGGTCAGTTATGGTGACAGTTCGTGAACGGGTTGGGAAGGAATTAGCGCCGACGGCATGACAGATTTTATCTTCGTGTCTGCAGATGATTTGGGCCCGTTTCCTGCCTATTGCGGTACCAGTCTACGTTCCTTTAACCTTCTTCTGATTGTAGAGCCACTTTCAGTTATCTTTTGTACATTTGATAGCTTTTGCCGCAGTTGAAGAGCTAAGGCGTCGATTTTGCAAAGAACTCATAACATTAATTCAATCATGTCGGTCAGAATTGACCCGATTTCCGACAGATTATTAACGTCACGTAAACAGACCAAACTTCTGATAGCGTTTGTAAGCTTTATGAACAGAGGGGAGGCTTAAATGCAAATATTCAGCCACAAAACGATGACCAAGTCCAAAATTTGGCAATATCACCACTTGGGCGGCTTCTACGGGCAAAATACCCATGATTCAGATAAAATCTAACTTTTTTCAGGCAATCCAAAGTCACAGTAAACAATTAAAAAAGCAAAAGTTTTAAGATAAGCTAAGACAAGCTCTAAATTTTAATGTTGAAAATGTTATGAATCGTTAAAAGGCGCAAACTGCAAACGTGTCTCAGTCATTCATCTCATTTACAGAACAAACAGGTGGGGTTTCAATTTTGAATTTTGAATTTTTTTATACACACTGAAAAGACAAAACTGCCAACTGCACAGTCATATATTTTTTTTAATGCAAACAGTACTTTTTGGTGTTTAATTCGTCCAAAAACAAGAAAAACCGAGGTGTTTCGATTTTTTTGATGGGAAGTGTATTATTTTTTCGACTTTGTTTTGTTTTAGTGTTATGTTATTATTGCCTCCGATCCGAAACATACAAATTATGTACCAAAATCAGTCACGCGTTTCTGTAAACTGTATGCGGGCTTGCGGGTTTCGGTGGCTGGCGGGCAAGCAGGCAGGCAGGCAGGCAGGCAGGCAGGCAGGCTGCACATCTGTCGGACGCGCGCAGAGAGCACCTGCAGCTGCACCAATACGCACCACCTGTTGCCCTTTTTTGTCCTTCCTTCTTACAACAAGAACACACTGATCGGATTCAACTCTTACTTACTATTAACCGGAAGAAAGCTGTTGATATTAATTGGCTGTACCCTTGCTGTACCTACCTTGGTGCGGTTATTAAGTAACCTACATTGTTACATTACACCAGCCAATAATAGATACCTCATTAATTTAAACTATTTACTAAACTTTGTCTTCATGAAAGCATTATGTACCTAAATGAAATTGAAATGAATTTCTAAACATAGTTTTCAAGGTACCTATTGAAGATACATTTTATTGACAACTTATTTTAACTATTCAGTTAAAACTTAATCATAATCACAATCAGGATCACGTACATAAAAAAAACTTCAAGGCATTGAAGTCTAAAGTCAAAAAATCTTAAGAAAATGTTCCACAATTTTTGCTTATACTCTCAATTTCAAACATGGTTAATTGTAAGCATAGGTAAGTCTACTTTAGAAAAGATTTTCATTGCATTGTATTATTCAAGAGTTTTCGGTTTTATTTCACTCTACTCAACTAAAGCATGACCAGTCGCTCACTTAAGTACCTACCTACCTTACCTACTTCTTCCTACACTTACATAAATTATAATTCTGTGGTAGTAGGTAGGCAGGAGTAGTATTGTGTGTGATTCGGTTAGGTACCGAAGTTGCTTTCCAATGCACAAATAACTCAATGAATGACGTAAAACTAAGTAGGTACGCTACGAGCTTGTTAAACGGTCTATGACCCCCATTTGGCCGGCTAACTTTCCTAGCTACCCAATATTTTTGGATGGGGTCGATGGGGATGATCTAAGTAGGTAGTAGAGGGGTACCGGTAACGCACCAGAGCCGCTGCGTCTGTGTGCGTGCCGCGGGGGCGCCGGCAGCCCCGCTCCGCCTCTGTCCGCAGCGCCCCGTACCCCGTCCCCCGTCCCCGGCCGTACACAACACAGGCCGTGCGTAGCCGACCCCTCGCCTCTCGCACGCACACCATGACACCACTGATCAACTCCCGACACTCCCGTCATTCTGGAGCCGAGTTGAACACAACGCGGCGCGCACACGTGCATAAAACGCGGTCACCTCTTGCTGCTCGCCTCGCCGCCCTCACCTCCCTGCGCCCCTGCGCCCCCTGCGCCACGATGCCTGATGCCTGCAAGCGGCTCCGCTTCGGACTCATGGCTCATTTTGTAATACTCTACTTGTACACTCACTCGTTCCGTAGTTGTGTTCCAGCCGGCGAGCGCTGTACGCGTTTCGTGTGTTAGTACCCGCTAGAATTCTTTGTTCTATGTAAATAACTGCAACTTATAATGTAAACGGTAGTTGAAAAAGTGGACTTTGGAGAGTTGTGAGCATCGTAAAAAGTGAACGGACGAAGACATTAATTGTGATACTGGTACTTAACAAAACAACTGATTGCGCGCAGACTCCGTCCTATCCGATGCGTGTAGGTATAGGTATCAATTTGGTATCAATAAATAAAAAAATGTTACAATTTACAAAAAGTGGATTTGTAATAATGTTCTTTGGACGTGATATTTATTGAAAAAAGCAATGGGAACAGTTAATAAAGGTCCGCTAAGTGCCGGCCTTTTGGCTTAACATACTTGGTTGGCGCCGAACGGGGCGAGCTGGCTGTGACTCACTCAGACTGCGTGCGATGTGAGCGCAATGATGGATGTGCAACTGAATGATTCGACCAAATGGCACCGTGGGGGATTCTTGTCTTCTCTCAATAGGAGTTTTCGTTTGGCCAGCGGCAAGTCGAAAAGCGTCAGCAACTCTCCCGTTGATAACAAATCAATGGATCAGACACTGGACGCGTCATGTGCGGTACGTAACGTAACTCTACTCTACCTACCTAGGTACATGTTTATTGAACTTTAATTGCATTCCAAAGTCAGGTGATCGGCGTAGTAGGTAGATACCTATTTACCCTACCAGTTTAGTAGTTAGGTAGTTATACTTACGTACCTAGTTAAGTACGAAGGACTTCCGTGCTTATCTGCTTGAAATTAATGTTCTTATGAACCGCTGAACTGCAGGAAAGATTTAAATTTGGTTGGTTTAGGTATATAAAACTAGGGGCTCGCCAGCGGTTTCACCCGAATGACAGAAAAACACAAAAAGCTACTTACCTACCTATCCCGCTTCTGATTTCAAAATACACTTCCCATCAAAAAAATCGAAACACCTCGATCTTTCTTGTTTTTGGCCGAATTAAACACCAAAAAGTATTGTTTGCGTTAAAAAAATTATATGACTGTGTAGCTGGCAGTTTTGTCTTTTCAGTGTGAATAAAAAAAATCAAAATTCAAATTTGGAAAACCACCTGTTTGTTCTGTAAATGAGATGAATGACTGAGACACGTTTGCAGCCACCTTTCGTACATTTGATAGCTTTTGCCGCAGTTGAAAAGCGCTAAGGCGTCGATTTTGCAAAGAACTCCTAACATTAATTCGATCATGTCGGTCAAAACTGACCCGATTTCCGACGCATTCTGAACGTCGCGTAAACAGACCAGTCTTCTGATAGCGTTTGTAAGCTTTATGAACAGAGGTGAGGCTTAAATGCTAACATTCAGCTACAAAACGATGACCAAGTCCAAAATTTGGCAATGTCACAACTTGGGCGGCTTCTACGGGCAAAATACCCATGATTCAGATAAAATCTAACTTTTTTCAGGCGATCCAAAGTCACAGTAAACAATTAAAAAAACAAAAGTTTTAAGATAAGCTAAGACAAGCTCTAAATTTTAATGTTGAAAATGTAATGAATCGTTAAAAGGCGCAAAGTGCAAACGTGTCTCAGTCATTCATCTCATTTACAGAACAAACAGGTGGTTTTCCAAATTTGAATTTTGATTTTTTTTATTCACACTGAAAAGACAAAACTGCCAGCTACACAGTCATATAATTTTTTTAATGCAAACAATACTTTTTGGTGTTTAATTCGGCCAAAAACTAGAAAAACTGAGCTGTTTCAACACCTGTTTCGATTTTTTTGATGGGAAGTGTAGTAAACTGCAGGTAAAATGATGTTATGAATAACCTTCATTTTTATCACACAATCAACTAACTATTTAGGTGTTTAATAGGTAGGTTAAGTACCTACTTACATTCATAAGTACTTACTTAGAATAATGTAGAACCTCCTCCTTTTTAAAGTTTAGTTTTTTTATTAGTATTGCAATTTTAGGCGAAAGGCTGCTTACAACCTGTCCTTATGGTTATGGTGATACACAGGCTTTTGAATTACCTACTTTCAAAACTTTTGTCAGACGTGGCGTGGTGTAAATAGCCTTTGTTGCGGCCGTTTACGCCCTGCCTACCCCGCAAGGAATATAAGCGTGATATGTAGGTACGTGTATAGGTATATGTATGTATTTATGTCGGTTACTACTACTACAGCCACATCAGTCCACTACTGGACATGGGCCTCTCCCAATTTTGGTATTGCCATAGGTAGGTACTCACCACGCTTGGTAGGTGAATTGGCGAGCACAGTGCAATGCAAACTGTTGTAGATGTTCATAGGGAACACTGCTGCCCATTCCCTGTATCCATACCTTAGTCACTTTTTACGACACCCGCGGTTAGAAATGGGGTTATGCTACTCTAAGCCGGCACCACACGACGAAACTGAACGGAACTTCTAAAATGGACGTAACGTAAAGAGCTTCCTTCAGCCTTCTCGGACAAACTATTCGTTCCTCTGCCTCCGTTGCTTGCGACCGACATCTATCGCTAGAAATATGAGGTGTTTTGACGGAAGAAGATACCTATCTATCTACCTATGTTCATGTTAGAATGTACAGTCCAGCAAAAAAGAGTAGAAATTAAATAAAATGGAACTAGGTAATCATTTTTCATAATAAATTGTTGCTGTTGCCATTGATAGCCAATCTTGCCATTTAATTTTGAAATTTTATACAAAATGGCGCCCTCATTTTTTGTCTACTCTTTTTTGCTGCACTGTAGTAAATAAGTAAATACAGTGAATAGTTGTAATTTTTTTCCGGCAAGCCAAAATTGTAACATGACTGGGATTAGGCCGGGGTCGGAATTCGGATTCTACCAAGACCCTATCTAAGTTATACATTTCCGCAATAGGTCAGATACCCAATATCTACGGGTAAATAAGTAGGGATTTGACCATAGTAGTGGTAATGATTGCAAACACATTATGATGCAATACCTACACTAAAACTCGTTTTACCCTTCAGTGGTCTTCTGTTACGAAGATGGCAGTGTTGTTGGTTGGAGGTCACCATAACCTACCTAGAATCTGTGAGTTGGGGTATAGGCATGTCACGGGTTAATCCACCATAATCTTCCCCTTTTTTGGGGAGAAGGAGCGGAGCGAAGCGTGATGGAAGACCCGCAAATATGCGAAGATCCGCGTGCCTCGCATGCTCTCCGGATATTTTTAAAATTTCTACGGAGTCTCTACTAACTAACTAATCATCACAGCTACCTTTGTGGCAAACGGTACATTTGCATGAGACTTCGAAGCTCATCAAGCTGACAACTTACTTAACTAAATAGCTTCGAACGTCCAAACGGGCAATAGTGACCGTGTGGTTCTCCTGCAGGGTTTGAACGCAGCGAGCGAGCCGAGCACGGCCCTGCGACCGCTGGAGATCGTGGCGCCGCGCATCGACACGTACCGGTTCAGCATGGCCAACCTGGAGGAGACGCAGGACGCCGACCTGGACGCCATCCTCGGCGAACTGTGCGCGCTCGACTCCGAGTACGACGAGGAAATATCGAGGGTTTCTTCTGGTAAGCATTAACCCGTAGCATGATATATTGGATGCATTTTGTGTAGCCTTCTTATCCTATATTCATATAATCCATTTTCATGTTTTGTACAGGTTATTCGTCCACAACAAAAGACGGTGGCGAAGGATCGGAGGCCGGGCAGCGTACGGAGTGCGGCAAGGATGACGCCGCGGGTAACATCGCGCGCACCGACTCGCCTGACAACGACTCCGCATTTAGTGATACGGTAATTTCTAAGCATTCGATAAAAATGATATACCAACCCACTTAATTGTAGAGACCTAGCTAGACAAATGATCCCGATACTAAAAACTACTAAACCAACAAGGGCTAACTACCTATCACCTAAAAGTGATCCTTTTTAAAAAATACTTATTTTTCGTTTTATCCTGAAATATGGCAATGATTCCGGTTTTAGTGATACTTATATCTACGCTTCACTTCCGATGTAGGTCCTACCTAAAGACGTCATTCTTATCATATCAATATCACAAAGAAGAGCTTATCATGTGGGACCGCCCCATTAGTAAACAGAACACCAGCCCAGCAGAATTGTAACGCTACTTATGTATTTATTTCCAGGTGTCCATGCTGTCAAGCGAATCATCCGCGTCCAGTAGTGCTAGTTCAAAATGTAAAGCATTAAAACTAAATCAGCACCAAAACCAAAAGGTACTTAATTTGCAGTTTTCTCACTCTGTTATTATTATAATAATACAGAAACACCACGCGACGCGATGCTGCAGTATATTCTTTTGTTTGTGTGCAATTGTATTAGGGTACAGGTATTAGCTGCTGGGTACCGCTCTTTCTATGCATCAGCTACACGTGTCAATTTTAAGTAGATGTTGACCATCTCTTTAGTAGAGCCCATGAAAGAAAAGAAGCTAATAAAACCAGATTTGTTTTAAATGACCACGTTGCAGTTCAATTATGTTTCTTGCACTGCAGCGTCGCGTGCAGCAGTATGCGTTTCATTGTCTTTGAACTTGTATTACCTACTTGTTACTTCAGCAAATCGTGAAATCTAATAAAGGCATTTCAATGAGGTTATATTTTAATTATTTATTATTTCTACAGGATGCAAGCTTCCAACAGAAAGCCGACAAAATAAAGTTGGCGTTGGAACGCATGCGCGAGGCTAATATAAAGAAGCTATTTATTAAGGCGTTCTCCATGGACGGCTCGTCGAAGAGTCTGCTGGTGGACGAGAAGATGAGCTGCGGGTACGTGGCGCGGCTGCTGGCCGACAAGAACCACGTCACCATGGAGCCCAAGTGGGCCATCGTCGAGCACCTGCCTGATCTCCATATGGGTATGTGATGCATAAACATCACTTAGAATAAATCACGTACTGGTGTTGCCAACCAATAGACAGGTAGATCAAGAAAATTCCCATGCCAGGTTAAATACCTAAATATCTACATATTGGGATTTTAATGCACTCACAGAGCTATACAGGATGTAAAAAAATTAACTGCAAATATTTTAAGGGGTGAACCAACCCATGAAACTGAACAACTTTCCCTAAGGAACATAGGTCGAAATATGAAAAAAAAATTTGCACCTCCCATACAAAATATACCAGCCGACTGAGTCAATTTGTATGGAAGGTCCAATTTTTTTTTTTCATATTTCGGCCTATTTTCCTTGGGGAAAGTTGTTCAGTTTCATGGACTGGTTCATCCCTTAAAATTTTTGCAGTTGATTTTTTTACACCTTATATTATTCTCACTAAGTTACCTAAATACTTATCTTTTATTTTTGCGTAGGTACTAAGGATCTGATTCATAGAAGAATCTGCTCTAATGACATGTAATTTGAAAAAGACGCAAACAGTAATGTTGCCATTTCGGGACCCTTCTTCTATGAATCAGGTAATATGTCGATAGCCAAGTTTTTCGAAAATATACCTACGTCTATGAATTTTCGTAATTGTTGTCGATTTTTATTGTGATTATTTACTGATGGTTTTTGTCTGTGGAAAAGAAACACTACCACAAAATTTCATGATTTATAGCTACATCTATTTTATCACTCTATCTGTCCTACCTATATTTTTCTTTAACTTTATTCTAACCAAATAATTTTTACAAACTCTTATTTTACGTTGACAGAACGAGTGTACGAGGACCACGAAATGCTAGTCGATAATCTTATGCTGTGGACGAGAGAGTCAAAAAACAAAATACTGTTCGCTGAAAGAACAGACAAAATATCCCTGTTTCAGACACCTGAATTTTTTCTACTATCCGAAGATGATAGAGGTAAGTGTATTCTAGGTACATAGGTAAGCATGATAAGGAAATCCTTCTGCCATGAACTTTTCTGCTTTTGCAAAAAATACAGACATACTAAGATATATTTGTAATTTGTGTCTGATGTACCTACTTATCATTTCCTGTTCTGTTCTAGGATGGTCCAGTGAACAAGACGAACACTCTAGACAAGTTATAATAGAAGAATTTTTCGGGCAAAGCGGCGGCACGACGAGCACCGTGCCGTCAGTGTCGGGGCACCCCGTCCCGCCCATGGAGGGGCCCCTCTACCTCAAAAGCGACGCCAAGAAGGGTTGGAAGAAGTACCACTTTGTACTGCGACCTTCTGGTTAGTGACACGTCAAGCTTATAATGGTGCTCCTTTAATTGCATTCTTTTGACTAAGAAGTACCATTATGAGTTGTTGCTATGCGTAGTGTGGCCACACTTTATCAATACCTTCAATATTTGTATACAAATTAGAATTTAGAACAAAAAATAAATAAATTGCTAAGTACTTCCCTATCAGAGCTAAGCGAATTTGCCTAAGCGATTTTTTTAATCTGTTGACCTTATTATAACGTGAACATAAGTTTTAAAAAATATGCAACATTATAACATAGTACACCTGCTGGGCAAAGAGTTTCCCGGGTTCGATTCCCGGCCAAAGAAAATTTAATGATCATTATAAATTTCTTTTAAATTCTTACTCGTGCATCTAAATAAATACAAAGCTGAATATTTATTTAAACTTAGAATGGACTATTCGTGTGAACACTGATTGTATTTTTTATATTATATCCTGGATTTTTCTACAAATAGGACTATATTACTCACCTAAAGAAAAGACGAAGACTTTGAAGGAGTTGGTCTGCCTGGCGACTTTCGACATGAACGAGGTGTACATAGGGTTGAACTGGAAAAAGAAATATAAGTCGCCCACTGACTACTGCTTCGCGATAAAGCACCCGAGGCTGCAACAACCAAAGAGTGTTAAGTTCATAAAGTTCCTGTGCGCGGACGACCAGCGCACGCTCGACAGATGGGTAACCGCCATGCGAATAGCAAAGGTAATTCAGTCATAGATTTTTTAATCAAGTGTCAATAAATGTAACACAACTTCTATGAAAGCAAACAAGAATTCTTTGAACTGTTTTAGGTATAGAGAGTAGTGCCAATTCCGTTATTTCTCGCTTAAAATAGCGCTGTCACATTTGTCAAATATACTCAGAAATTGATACGAGGTGATCGCGATCTTATAGTTTGACGCGCGTTAGGTATCTGTGAAAATAAGGCGAAGATTATAAAGATGGCGACTAAATTACTAAAGGCAAAGAAACCGTTAACATTTTAAACATGAAATAACGATATACAACGTGTTACAAAACAACCAATAAAGCTCAAAGGGTGTGGAAAGGTCCGTTGCAAAGAGTTAATTAACATAAAAATTAAAGCCGTAGTATCGTTTTTGAAAACTACGAAAAAAATATTTTTTTATTTAATCACACTTATTTTTAATCGTGGCATCGCAGCACTAATTTTGACAGCTCAAAGTTCAAATGAAGTTACCGACGCGGCGAAGCGCAGTTCGGTTTGCATTGCTGGCTATTACATGAATGTCATCAATAAAAGAAACTAAGTCAACCAACAATCTATGCCGAAGCGGACTTTGTTCGCCAGGTAGTGTAGCACCTGACCTAGACTAGTAATGTGATTATTTTATCGACTGATGATAATGAAAAATATTATTTTTTTTGGTTAGTTATGTAACAGGTTGTACATCTACTACCCTTTTCTAAACGTGTTTGACGGAAAGTGATAGCGGCTTCAAGTTAACATAAAATTCCGAATTTACACCAGTGATAAACTAATTTTGTCATTTCAGCACGGTCGACAACTGCTAGAAAACTATCGTTCACTGGTCGAAGAACTGACTCAAGAAGACCTGGACCACCTGGCGCACGCTAGATCATGTTCGGTAAGCATCTTAATTATTTTCAGACGCAAAATTTTACTGCCTTCGTTACTATTCCATTCCATAGACTTGCCTGTATTTGCGTTCCTTTTGCCTAAGCTCCTTTTGACTACATAGATTTTTTTTTATGCTCAAGATCGATTTGTTCTTGGAATCTTTTAGCAGCCAACTGCGACTTCCTGCCGTTTTTAATTTGGTTTATTTACCTATCTTTAAGGGCCTCACCACAAAAAAGTTAGACGCGTTAAGCGCGTGTTTAAAATTAAACTTTATAAAAAAGTGGTACCTAAGGCCCGAATAACTACTTACGTTAGAACCGCAGCCAATAAGAACTTATATTTGCTATCACAAATAGTAGCTAAGACAATTATTGGACTCAATTCGAGATATTAATATTGCCATAACTTTCCTTAAATTAGACCAGTCACTTTTTATAAAATAGGTTTAGAAAAAAGGAGATATCTACCCGAATTGACACTATTACCAAGACCCTCATCTCAACATTCTCAACGCTTCAATCGTTATTCATTATTGTACATGAGTTAAGGTGTGTATGTTTGTGCGCAGATAACTTCTATCCCGACGAAGGCGGGGGGATGCAGCACGCAGTCGCACACGCACGCGCACACGCACGCGCACACGCACACGCACGGCGCGGGCGCGGCGCCGCCGGGATCCAGCGCGGCCAGCGCAGCCAGCTCCGACACCAGCAGCGGCAGGTGGGTTCGCAGCTACGTTATCACCGCTTGAATGAGCCATATTTGACAGAGATCAAACCCATACTAGAACACATGGCAACAGAGAAAAATAGATCTTATGTTACAGAATTAGTATGATTCTGACAGCTGATAATAACGGCTTTTGACGCGGCTATACTTTAATATGACTGTAACAGGCATAACTTGACCACGATTCTGAACAACCTTCCCCAGGGAACAATGTTGGGAAACGAAGAAAGAAAATCGACTTCCCTTATAGGTAAAATCAGCCTTTCGGCCGCGTATGTAACTGTGTTTTGTAACCGGTTACAAATAAATATTTTTTTCTTAATGGACTTCGGAATATTTTTTAAAAGTTACTATGAAAAAAATACTGTTCGCCTATTTCGAAAATAGAACTCAATATAAGTACTCCATTTTTTTAATAAGTCTAGCCCGCATTTCCGAAATCACCTGTTTTATTTATTGTAATATTGGGCGCAAACTCCACCAAAAAGACGAAGGGCATAGCACGTAAGAATGACAGTTGACAGACAAGTGATCGTCAAATATTCTTCTTAGTTTTGACGCTAGCTGTCATAGATGCGACGCTTTGGCGACACTTGTGTGTGCCTTTGTCAATACTTTTTCGTACATTTTGTATGGAAACGTCGCGATGTCAAACGTCAAGCGTCATGCCCTACGTCCTATGTCCTCTCCATGTCCTCTCTGTGGAGTTTGGGGCTTGGACTACGGGCAAGTTTTTTCCTCCCGCCCGTGGTCCACCAAATAAATATTTGCCCCTCAGTGGGACACAGAAATGGCTTCTAAAAAATATATTAGATATATGTCACCGAAAAATGTCTCTGTGAAATTACAAACGCCGCTAGATTAGAATATTTCTCGCTAAATTACAATCTGTCGAAATATTGTAAGACATACACACAGATCACAATTTAATGTAAGTATCATAAATTTTCGAAAAATTACAATATTATGACGTAAAATATTGTAATCTTCCACCTGTATGTGGAAGCTTGTAATAATTGGCATTTGTTTGTGTATTTAATTAAATATGTTTTTTCGGCTGTGCTCCCCAAATAAAATAAAATGAAATGAAATGGTAAATCTGACAAATCGCGTTCTGTTTGGTCGAATATCATGTATATCGCGCCGCCATGTTTATTTGACAGCTAATTGCCATTTCTATGGGTATCGAACGTGAGCAAACAGTGCATATAAGATTGTTTTCTTATTTCGTAAGTTTATGAAATTTTCAATACGAAATTATAAAAAATGAAACAAAAACTGTTGGTTTACGTTAGAGAATCAACGAAATGGCGATTAGCTGTGAAACAAACATGGCGTCGCTGGCAACATGATGCTTGACTTGACCAATCAGAAGTATCATAACGTTATATTGTAATCTACTAAAATACGCGTGAATATGTTACAATAATTTGACAGATTGCAAGATAGAGTATAATCCAACGTTTATTGTAATTTTACGGTGACATATATATTACCGCCATGTTCAAATGTCAATGTTGTGACAATTATTTAATTATCAAAAAGAATGTCTCTATGGCTGTCTACTAATTTCATTCAACAAAGCGGATCATATCTTCCTAATATCTTCACAGAAATGGTAACGAGCAAACGAGAAAAGTTTTATTTTTCTTTTTTTGTAACTTTGCAGCGGTTACGAAACATAGTTACAAAGGCGGAGAAAAAAGTTTTAGTTTGTAACCAGGTTACGAATAAATAAGAAAAAAATCTTTATTTGTAACCGGTTACAAAACACAGTTACATACGCGGCCGAAAGGAAAATCAGGCACCTGAAAGGGTGGACCACCAATCATGACTCCATAGGGAAAGATTTTTGTTCAGGTTTGATCTCGCACGCCTGATGTGATGGATAACGCCTGCAAAATATTCGAGCTTTTACGAACAACAAAGGATCTTGATTTTTTGCCATACAAACCAGTATCATGTTTAACGCATCCAAACGTTAGCGTACCATGAAGACACAATACTTTAACAATAACTTATCTAATTATCTAATTGCACTGTTTAAAATAAAAGATCTAGACTGAAGTAAATCTTGGATAATTTAGTTTAAAAGTTATGCTAAAAGTACAGAAATAAGTTTTGTATGTCAAAGATGGCGGAATAATTTTAGGTACGTGAAGAACCCATAGATGGCGCTACGCGAAGAAAAAGGTGCTCTAATCTGGTCTCTAATTGTCTATTTCATCTGATATTTTACCAATATTTTACTATCTAAACCATAAGATGGCGCTTTCTGTTTTTGTTTACTTTGAAACTTCTTATAAAAACCTTGTTGACCTACTTATCGGGTACTTTGTCGACTCGCACATTGATAATAGAAATAAAACATGTTTTTTTCTAGTTTTTTTTATTATAATAATAACAAGCAAGTATATACAAATACAATAAGGATTGTTGTAATGTAACACATTTGTATGTTATATTCGTCCTTACAAATTAATTTCATATATTTTTTCGAGGATATACCACTGCTACGGTCTTGCTGCAGTGCCCTTCTATGCACCTCCCTGCTGGCCAGCAACCAAAAAAACCAGCTCACTCGCTCCAATCAGGATACCTTAAAAGACAAGCAATAATTAATTAATTGAAAGGGGAAAAATCCGTGTGGTAGCGTCTAATAATACTCCCAACTACAATAATAGACCCCTAGTCCACCTCAGGGTGATTCGCAAAACGCAACGCAATATTATGGACCTCGATTGAATATCTATCGACTATGGTCAACCCTTGGTCGCGAGGATACCACCTACAGTAGTATTCCCAAAGAGGGTTGACGTCAGACAGGCGGCCGGGCATAAAACATAGCCAAATCCTTTTGATATAGGTATGAATTTGTTTTTACAAGCAGATTTAGTTCAGTATACTCCAGCTTGGAAATCCCATCTTCTTCTTCTTTTCGAGTGGGACACCGAGTCGGCGAAGGACCCAATTAACCCTGGTGTCAGAGTTTTTAAGCCGCCTACTACCTACTGCTAGCAGGCCTCAGAATTACATCAAAAGTGCACTTACAGTTAGTCCGTTCCAAAAGACTTTTAACCATGTTGAGGCAGGAGAAATTATGATGGATCTGGTCGATCAATTGCGCCAACCAACCAATATTACTCGTTTCTTCAAATATACAGACAGTTTACTTACTATTGTATTTTTCTGAAAAATAATTTGGCTTTAGATTGTCAATATAAAAATAACATGTCAGGCACGAACAAGTCACGAACTGACGTGACATCTTTCTATTTCATACCAGCTTCAGAAAAGATTATTTTGAAGAGTCCCTAATATTATGACATTTAAAATCTTATTCATAAATTCTTCTCGCGAGAAAAATGGTAATGATTTGACATCAGACCTCCATATGATGACGTTACTCAGACTTTGACTGAGAAAGAAAAGAAGTCAAATCGAGCGGATGTTTTTATGACACGGGAAATGAAGAAGATCTTGGGAGAATAATATTACTTTTATTTCCTACTAATTTCTCCCTCAGGATAGCCTGTTGTTGTTGAGAGCAAAGGACCGCACAAATCATATTAACTTTTCATAAAATGCGAATTTGTGGTACGGTGCGTATTTCAAGATTTTAAAGTAAGGGTTCCTAAATGACTGAAATGGGGGCGGCGGGGGTAGTGGGCCTAATCCACGGCATGATCCTTTAATGTGTACTCTTACCAATATGGTAGATTGATGTAAATGATGACGGGAATTATTCATGTGCCTTAACAATTGACTGTTGAACCATATTTATTTTTAATATACCTTAAATGGTGTGTTATGCGCATTGTGTAATCACTTCATTAAAAAAAAATGTATGTAGATCTTGGAGAATAATGTTTTATATCTTAGCAATTCAAGGCCGCGACTTGGACACAGGACTTTTTTATATCGATACTGGCTATAGAGACGCGTTTTCGTAGGTATGTAGGTAGTTATAACTCGATTTTTATAACTGTGCGTTTGGAGCTGTCAAACTTTGTATGGGTTTTGACAGTTCAAGTGTCAAATCGTATAGAAAGTTTGACAGCTCCAAACGCACAGTTATAAAAATCGAGATATATTAATTTAGTTTGCGAATGATAAAAATGATTTGATATAGGTATTCAGACACGATTTTGTGTTCAGCGAAGCGTGTTGCGCCGACCCCAAGTAATTGGGATAAGGGCAGGAAGATGATGATGATGATAGGTATTCAGACAAACTCTACATAATAGGTATTATCTTTTGTTTGCACAACTATTACTCATTAATTGCAATGAAACGATTGTAACGGAAACATCGGTTAATGTTAAAAATCCAGAATAAACACAACTTAAATCCGTTTAAACAAAACTTGAATGAAACATTTTTCATTGTAGTGAAACTACATACCTAGGTAGGTAATGTCCAGGGCTACGTTATTGAAGAAAAATATACAGATGGCGCGCTCCATCACCATGCATATATGATGATGGATAGCGCCATTTTCAATAAAATGTTGTTATGGACAGTCCCTCATTGTGTTATTTTTTCAACATTAGACTTAGGCTTCAAAATTTTACATAATACTACCTGTAATTCCGTCTGCCCCGTTATTATGACTCCGATATTAAATTATCAGTACCATTACGATTATGCAGGCTTATAATAGACTCCTGCTGCTTTTAGATTACCTAACGTTTGTTTTGTATCGCATTGTAGACACTCGCGCGCTTCATCGTCGAGCTCGAGCGGGTGTCTCTCGGACGGCGGGACCGCATCTGAGAGCGCCTTTGACTGCGAGTTTCCTATGGGTAAGCTAGCTTTTACTACTGTAATGTTTCGAAGCATGTTGTTATGGTGGATTTTTGGACATTCTAATCCGTAAGACTGTGCCGGTCTATGGTGAATTACAGCGCCATCTATCGGTTTAGTTTGTTTAAAAAACGCCTACTTTTAGTGACTGCTAATATTTTCTATCTATTTTGTGTTCTTGCTAGCGAAAAGCTCTATATGAAAATATGTGGTAATACTATTGGCCTCAAATTAAACCTATCCGTCTCAGGACATAACTACGCTACGCTCCATGATTGGTCTCGTGGAAAAAATGTTAATAGGTATATTATAACTTGGGTAGGTACTTACGATGAGCTGGTCTATTCTGTTGCAGGCACAATCAAACGTAAGCCGTCAATGAAGCCAAACATCCCGCTGACGTGGATGACCCGGCAGCTGAAGGAGATGGTGGAGAAGGGCGGAGCGGCGGAGGTGGAGGGGGAGGGGCAGTGCGACGCGGGGGAGGAGGGGGGCGACGGCGGCACGCTCACGCGGCGCCCACGCGCCCGGCACGCGCGCCCCGACGACTCCACGCTTAAGAGGCATCATTCGCACGGTCAGTGTTTGTTATATGTATATTTGGGTTACAGCCCTGACACGTAGAGCTAAGTTAACAAAGAATAGACGACCTTACTATTGCATTATCATGCATCTAACAACAATTGAAACAGTTTAATTGATACTATAATGTTTTCACCAGCGACTATTCTTTGCTAATTAAATACTTTTTTTACAGATTCCACAGAAAGTCCTGTTTACGGCGGTTCCATCACTAATCGCTTAAGCTCTACTAGTAGCCCGACGAGAATCGACGACCATTCACCGTCCTTTGGTCACTACGAGACAATTCAACGAGACAACTTGTACAGAAATAGCTCGGACAACGGCTCCTCGCTCTACGGTTACACGTCAATGTACGACACGGTGCAAAGACCCAACGAAGCGGCAGGTGTGGAGGAGTTGCCGCTGCCGCCGCCGCCGCCGCCGGCCGACGTGCCGGACGGCATGTTCAGCTCGACGCTGAGCCTGGAGTCGCTGCCGCCGCCGCCGCCGCCGCTCGACCACATGCAGGAGCTGTGCGGTTCCCAGCTGAGCCTGCCGCCGCCGCCGCCCGACCACGTGCTGGAGGCGCCCGCCGCCGCGCCCGGCCGCGTGCACGACATCGTCTCGCAGCTGACCGCGCAGCAGGCCGAGCAAGCCACGCGAGCCGCGCACGCGCGCACCGCGCCCCGGACCAGCGTCGAGCTGCGCTCCTTCCCGCGACAACCCTCCCTAGACAGCGTTAATTCCGAAACTTCAAAAACGTCCTCTCTTAATTCGGATAAGAGCATTTATGGCTCGAAGGCGGTCGCGTATGGCGCATGTATGGTCGAACTTCAATCGAAGAAACTTAGCAACGGCAGTCCGTCTTCGCAAAAGAAACTAACTGAGCATCCAAAAGAACGAACGGGCTCCATAAAAAAAGTAAACTTCGCCGACGAACTACCCACGTGTTCCGATAAGAGGAATAAGAAAATCTCATTCAATTTGAACGAACCGGCGCCTCCGCCCTCGCCGCGGAAACCGGCTCCTCCGAAACGTAACGAGAGCACGCGGCTCACGTCACCTAAGAAATTAGCCGATTCCAACAGCAATCCACCGAAAGACTTTTTAAAAGATTTGCAAAGGGTGATGAGAAAAAAGTGGCAAGTCGCACAGAAATGTAAATTAGAGCCTGAGACGACTCCTCACGAGGTGCTAGGTTTCCGGGAGTATCCTCTGTCGGAGGATTACAAAGAGACGAGTGTGTCGATGTGGGTGCAGGAGCACTACGGCGGCGGCGTCGAGGACCCCTTCTATGAGAACGTGTACGGTCGGCGCGACGCCCCCGCCGCCTGCCCCGCGCCCGCCCCCGCGCCCGCGCCCGCCAAGAAGCGCCCGCCGCCCGCGCCGCCGCGCCGCAGCGAGTCGACGCACTTGTCTGCGCACGCGCACCACCGCCCGCCGCCGCCAGCTGCCTCCCCGCCCGCCGTCCACCCTACCGCCTGAACTGAACTGCTATTTTGTAATTGGATGGGTCTATGAGACGGGTAAGAGCGGGAATGATTCTGAAAAAAAAAATTGTCGTCTCTAATCCAAATATTAAAGGCGGCACCTCATATTTGGCATTACAAAATACAACTTAATCACTAGCCCATGTATCACAAGCAGCTATTAATTCATTTAATATAGCTTTGGATAGATATGATCTTATTTTAGAACAGTAAGTGTAAACTTTGCTAACGCACAATATCCACATAACGCGGCTTGATACAAAATAGAAAAATATTGTAGATAAAATATGTCCGCTCCGTGGGTTTTAGTAAAATATATTGTGTAGCCGTTGAATGTAAAAATTGAACCTTTAACGTAAGTCTACGTAAATACATTTAGCATTTAAATCAAATTATTGTACCTACGTTATTTATGATGTCGCTTGATCAACGTATAGATTGAATTAAAATTAATTATTCATAGTATTTTACATGGCGGTGCTATTTTGGAAATGGTATACTATAAGGTATGTAGGATGTTTTTGTTAGTCCACTTGCAATAAATGTTTAATAAGGCTCTCAATATTGCTAAATACAGAATGTGAATGTGACTGCATACTACTTTGTTATTTTGTGTAGTATGGCGTTATCTGTCAATGCAAGTACAAGTATTAGAGAAGCTCTTAAAATGGGTCCTTCTAAGTTAAAATTACAAGTGGATAAACAAAATGTTATGAATGAATGCTAGTTGGAGTTTTGTCAATTTTTATATTTATGTTCCTATATTCCTATTAGCTCGAGAGCCCAGGGGGTAAGTGGCTATCTCATAAGGTACCACGATAGGCTAGGTTTGGATCGTTAACCAAGACTTAAACAAGTCGTATGACCCAGGTCTGCCAGAGCCAATCCTGCCGAAACATAAAAATAATCGATATTTTTCAGAGTCATTTTTTCGTAAAAAGTATGTCATAAGGTACCACAATGAAAGTGCTGGCATCAGTTAACCATTAAAAAATTATGTAAAAAAAGCTTGGTCTGCCACTGCACACCCTGCCGGAAGTGCTTGGAAGACCTCTCCAAAGATGCCCTTCCGACACCCCTAAACTATCTCATCGGGTACCACGACGCGACCACCACAACATAATAGCCAAGATCACTCTGACAATAGATCACAAGGTCTGCCAGGCCTAAACTTGCCGCATCCTAGTGTTTCAGACATTTGAAGTTGTAGGTCCAGTGTATGAAAAATGACCTATATCTTTTTCCCCCCGTGTTTGATTTTAATGGTGCCTTAATACGAAATGCTCTCCATAATGAGGAGCTTCGAGTCATATAGGACAGTTGGGTGGAGGGTTTCAGTATTGAACACAATCCTGTCAAAAAGTTTGAAATGGAGGTTTGGTCTATGGAAACTGGCCTATATCTTATTCCCCCCGGGTTTGATTTTGATAGCGCCTTAATATGAAATGCTCTCCATAACTAGGAGCTTTGAGTCATATAGGTCAGTGAGGAGGAGGGTCTCTGTATTGTACACAATCCTATCAAAAAGTGTGAAATTGTAGGTAAAGTGTATGAAAACTGGCCTATATCTTTTCCCCCACTGGTTTGATTTTGATGGTGCCTTGGTATGAAATGCTCGTAATGATTAGGAGATTCGATTTGTATAGGTCAATTGGATAGAAGGTCTCTGTTCTGTGCACAATCCTCCTAAATATGACAATATTCGATAACTTCTGCAGATTTTATCAGTTAAAATTGTCATATCATAAGGAACTCGAATAAAAGTGCTTGCATCACCTTACCTTTGACAAATTATGTTTAAAAAACTTGGTCTGCCACTGCCCACTCAGCCGGAAGTCCTTAGATGAGATAGGTTAGGGGTGTCGGAAGGGTATATTTGGAGGGGTCTTCCAAGGACTTCTGGCAGAGTGCGCAATGGCAGACCGTTTCTTAACTCAATTTATCAATGGTAAGCTGATGCTGGCTTTGTCATTCGGGTACCTCATGAAATTACAATGTTAACGGAAAAAATCTCAATCCTGCTAAACATGAAAATATTGGATATGTTCTGCAGGTTTTGCCGTTAATATTGTCATATCATAAGGTACCCGAATAAAAGTGCCGGCATCAGCTTACCATTGATAAATTGAGTTAAGAAAACTTGGTCTGCCATTGCGCACTCTGCCGGAAGTCCTTGTCAGACCCCTCCGAATATGCACTTCCGACACCCCTAACCTATCTCACCCCTACCTAACCACTGGTTTGATTTTGATGGTGCCTTGGTATGAAATGCTCGTAATGATTAGGAGATTCGATTTGTATAGGTCAATTGGATAGAAGGTCTCTGTTCTGTGCACAATCCTCCTAAATATGAAAATATTCAACTTCT
Organism: Phthorimaea operculella; assembly: GCA_024500475.1. Classification (NCBI taxonomy): domain Eukaryota; kingdom Metazoa; phylum Arthropoda; class Insecta; order Lepidoptera; family Gelechiidae; genus Phthorimaea; species Phthorimaea operculella. Next base: position 1,712,095 of record JANFCV010000100.1, on the reverse strand, counting down.
GCAGATTTTATCAGTTAAAGTTGTCATATCATAAGGAACTCGAATAAAAATGCTTGCATCACCTTATCTTTGACAAATTATGTTTAAAAAACTTGGTCTGCCACTGCCCACTCTGCTGGAAGTCCTTAGATGAGATAGGTTAGGGGTGTCGGAAGGGTATATTTGGAGGGGTCTCCCAAGGACTTCTGGCAGAGTGCGCAATGGCAGACCAAGTTTTCTTAACTCAATTTATCAATGGTAAGCTGATGCTGGCTTTGTCATTCGGGTACCTCATGAAATTACAATGTTAACGGAAAAAATCTCAATCCTGCTAAACATGAAAATATTGGATATGTTCTGCAGATTTTTGCCGTTAATATTGTCATATCATAAGGTACCCGAATAAAAGTGCCGGCATCAGCTTACCATTGATAAATTGAGTTAAGAAAACTTGGTCTGCCATTGCGCACTCTGCCGGAAGTCCTTGTCAGACCCCTCCGAATATGCACTTCCGACACCCCTAACCTATCTCACCCCTACCTAACCACTGGTTTGATTTTGATGGTGCCTTGGTATGAAATGCTCATAATGATTAGGAGATTAGATTTATATAGGTCAATTGGATAGAAGGTCTCTGTTCTGTGCACAATCCTCCTAAACATGAAAATATTCGATAACTTCTGCAGATTTTATCAGTTAATATCGTCATATCATAAGGTACCCGAATAAAAGTGCCGGCATCAGCTTACCATTGATAAATTGAGTTAAGAAAACTTGGTCTGCCATTGCGCACTCTGCCAGAAGTCCTTGGGAGACCCCTCCAAATATACCCTTCCGACACCCCTAACCTATCTCATCTAAGGGCTTCCAGCAGAGTGGGCAGTGGCAGACCAAGTTTTTTAAACATAATTTGTCAAAGGTAAGGTGATGCAAGCACTTTTATTCGAGTTCCTTATGATATGACAATTTAACTGATAAAATCTGCAGAAGTTATCGAATATTTTCATATTTAGGAGGATTGTGCACAGAACAGAGACCTTCTATCCAATTGACCTATACAAATCGAATCTCCTAATCATTACGAGCATTTCATACCAAGGCACCATCAAAATCAAACCAGTGGGGGAAAAGATATAGGCCAGTTTTCATACACTTTACCTACAATTTCACACTTTCTGATAGGATTGTGTACAATACAGAGACCCTCCTCCTCACTGACCTATATGACTCAAAGCTCCTAGTTATGGAGAGCATTTCATATTAAGGCGCTATCAAAATCAAACCCGGGGGGAATAAGATATAGGCCAGTTTCCATAGACCAAACCTCCATTTCAAACTTTTTGACAGGATTGTGTTCAATACTGAAACCCTCCACCCAACTGTCCTATATGACTCGAAGCTCCTCATTATGGAGAGCATTTCGTATTAAGGCACCATTAAAATCAAACACGGGGGAAAAAAGATATAGGTCATTTTTCATACACTGGACCTACAACTTCAAATGTCTGAAACACTAGGATGCGGCAAGTTTAGGCCTGGCAGACCTTGTGATCTATTGTCAGAGTGATCTTGGCTATTATTTTGTGGTGGTCGCGTCGTGGTACCCGATGAGATAGTTTAGGGGTGTCGAAAGGGCATCTTTGGAGAGGTCTGGCAAGCACTTCCGGCAGGGTGTGCAGTGGCAGACCAAGCTTTTTTTACATAATTTTTTAATGGTTAACTGATGCCAGCACTTTCATTGTGGTACCTTATGACATATTTTTTACGAAAAAATGACTCTGAAAAATATTGATTATTTTTATGTTTCGGCAGGATTGGCTCTGGCAGACCTGGGTCATACGACTTGTTTAAGTCTTGGTTAACGATCCAAACCTAGCCTATCGTGGTACCTTATGAGATAGCCACTTACCCCCTGGGCTCTCGAACTATATGTGGAAAATCTACATCAGGTGAATTTAAGCTTATTCAATAAGTGTCTATACTATATGGAAATTTTAGAACTTTAATATACATGACATAGGTGGAACTGTATTGGTAATATTGGTATTGATATCTAGGACTCTATGATAGTTATTTATTTTGTTCGTGTATTTAGGTAATACCATGTCATGTCTGTCTCCATGAAAGTTATTTGAGTTAATATTTTATAATACCCAATACCCTAGTATTATAAATGTTAAATAAACTAAATATGTAGGTACTGTCTACGCGACTAATACTTATCGGTTTTTCGAACCAGTAGTTATAATTAGTGTGCCATATTATATTTATTTCTGTCTTACCGATAAATTTTATATATAAGTTCTAAGATTATCAAGAACTAAACATGTTTGTAAAATAGTTATGATCTATACAGGGTGTTAATTTAAATGCGTGCCATAACTTTAGGGTAGAACTGATTAAGTATTGATAAAGGATGCCGCAAAAAATATTGAAAAAAAATCCTGCTAAAGTTTGTTTTTGGATAGATAATCTTTCACTTTCGTCGTTTAGGGAATGCCAATACTTACAAGCACTTTCGTGGATTCAACTTTAAGTTTAATAAATCTTGACTGAGATATAGATGCAGTCCTATACCGAAGTAAAAGGATTTTGTTTCATATAATTTCAACAGATGGCGTTACTGGTAGCGAATTTAACATTAGGTCCGAAACAAAGCCAAAAATTATAGCAAAAAAGTATTGAAAAAATATAATTCCATTATTTGAGACGCCCGGAGACAAAAAAACGAGAAAAGAATTTTCGCAAGCACTAGAACAGCCCGCATGTAGTGTCATCTGGCGAGCATTTAATGAAAACCACCATAGCCGGCCGGCAACCCCTTTTTGGGGCCATTGGTTTTTTAGTTTGACATGAGGTATCTGATATAGGCAAGAAATAAAATTTCGGCTAAGTAATAAAAAAATACCATTTACTTTTTTTTTTAATATTATCGATACTACCCTGAAGATATGGCACGCATTAAAATTAATATCCTGGTCATTATTAATTATTATTTGGTCGTTTTTCGTTTGGACATGTTCCGAAGACACAAAAGAAAGGCCCTGCCCATTGTTAAAGAGTGATTTGATTAGAGAATAGGTAGGTACTTAGTTTCCACAGTCGAAAATTAAATTGATTTCTGATTTTGTCAGCAGAACTCTAGCTTATCATATCTAAGTAGCTATGTTTTGTGAAGGTGTCTACGAACCTGCTACAAGTTTCAGCTTATGAACTAAGCAGGAAACCAGTCGTGTTTTGGTGACAACATTCATTTCGTCCCTACACGCGTTAGCTGGCCTCTACGAAATAATTTAAACAGCCCTTCTTATATACTTTGCCATATTTAAGTTCCTCCTACTTTTCGCTCCAGTTGAATCCTTTTACACATCTAATGAAATGAATTAATGATAGAATAAGTTCACCATGGTCGTACCAAAGAAAAAAGGACAGAATAAAAAATATACAAAACTCCAATACGACTGATCTCATTGTACCCGCACTTAGCATTATTTTATATTATTATTCGGGCTGTGATTTTTACATGTCTGTTTTAATTTTCGTGAATTAGAATCTCTATAAATGATTTTGCTGCTATAAGGAGTTGCGATCGATGTCTGTTCCCTATGTATTTGTCGTAGGTACCGCCTAGCTATTAGACTAGCTTCAATACCTGACTAGGTTTAAACTGTACCTATTATAAATTTACGTTACGAAATTTTATAACCGTATACTATCTATGTTACGGAAATGAAAAATCTACATTTTTATGGCTAGTTAAACATGTGTATGTATTAAGGTGCTTTGTAAAATTATGAAGTTATCTAATTATCTACTTAATAATTTTACAAGGTACTATAGGTAAACATTAGTGCAAAATATGTGAAAAAAATGCACTTTTGGTTAGTAAATAGAATCTAGGTAAGCATTAGAATTAACTTTCTAAGACATTATTTGTTAATCATATGTTTCTACTTCATTATGCGCAGTTTTCATACAAATATTTGTTACTTTATAAGCAAGTCATTGCCATATCCTATATAGTATAGCACATTGGAAATAAGCTGTTATTATTTATTCGCATCCGCATATGACCGTGATAATGATAATCACGAGCATTTACATTTTCCAACATTGACGTTTTCTTAACTAGCTATCAACTGTAAAAAAATATAAATATAAATAGAGCCTGCAATTTTTCCAGATATCTGAATTAAGTTCCCATTTAACTGCACAACAAAACCATGGTGGGAATTTCAAAAATGTAGCTTTTGCAAATTGTGGCAACCCAAGGTTTTGTATGTTTGCCATTGCCAATGGCAACATTTGGTTAACTTGAGGGTTAATCATTTTGCTTTCCAGCTAGATTTTTTATTATAACAATGCTGACTGTCCTTAATTGGTAGTATTTAAAAATGACAGCCAAACCAAGAATGTTTGTGTTGAGTTATAGAAAATCAAAATATATCTCGTGAATTACATGGCCTGATCTAACCCGACGTTGTAATAATTTTGTTAAAAAGGGCAACGCAGAATTTAATAATGAATTTAGCAATTTTGTACCCTTACTAAATTAAGATATTAAGAGCTACTACAGAAAAAAGATAATCCATCCACCTGAAATTATCAGGTCGTAAAGACTGAAAGACAAATTCAATCGATATTGACAATAAGCTTGCGTCCAAACAATTGGTCTGAAAGTAGTTTTTGCATTTTTTTTTTAATTGAAGTATCATTAAGTAACTAGGCAAAATTTAGACGGTCAGTCAACGCACATCTAGCGTGATAAGGCACGGGCAGTGTTCAGGGGGCGCTGAGCTAAGTTGAAATAACGTTTCTTTACACGAAAAGTCTGTACCTACCACTTAATAAATTACTCTTTATTTTGCGTTTATTAAATTGTTTCCATATAACTGTGTTGGATTGGCGTTAAAGGAGTTTTTTTAATGTCAGCGGCGGTGCTTAAGTCCCCGACCGACTTAGTTTAGAGAGATGTCAAGTATCCACTGACTCCTGACCGTCACTTTCTTCCTAGTCACCTTGTAATAATCTCAGGCAGATTATTGAAATAGTGATTTATTTTGAGATAAGTATTCAATGTTCGATTTCGCCTTTTCTGTCCGAAGTCCGTCACCTTGTGTTTAGGGTTTCGTAGTGTAGCTTCATTAATACTTACCTACCAGCTGGTGGACCGTGCTCGCTCGGTTTTTCTTTTTTATGCGTCAGTTAAAACAACACCAAAGGTTAAGCTGGAGGGAGCGCGCACTCGGAAACGAGTAGTGCAGTCAAGAAATATGACCTCTAAACCTCGTTGGTATCCACCATCTCTTTCTAATAGTTTGTAAGTAGGATGACCATGTGTAATTTAATTTATGTCGGACACAACCTGGACTATCCTTCTCGTAAACTAACTTGAAAGAAAACGAAACATCGTACTTTATTTTACTTTAGAACATGTGGTATTTGAAAATTTATAAAATGCATTTTTAGGGTTTCGTAGTCTACTAGAAACCCTTATAGTTTCGTCGAGTCTGTCTGTCTGTCTGTCTGTCTGTCTGTCTGTCTGTCTGTCTTTCTGTCTGTCTGTCTGTATGCCGCGCCCTTATAACTCCGTCAGTTTTAGAGCTATCGACATCAAATTTGGTGAGAAGATAGGTCGTCTTGACCCAAATTTAGAAATGTTAAGAAAAAATTATTTAAATTATTTTTTGGACCCTCTCCCATACAAGTGAAAGGGGGGCAAAAAAAATTTTTTCTCCTGTAATATTGAGTAGGGTATCGTCGAATAGGTCTTTTAAAACTAAGGGGAGGTTTCTTTGAAACAAAGTTACTAAAATGTTTCTGTCTCGAGATATTTGCTTTTAAAAGGGGCGTTTTTGAGCCATAATTTGTTCCAGCTGTAACTCCTAAAGTATAAAAGCCAAAAATTTGAAAAAAATATGGAATATACTTCTCAATCTGAAATTACCATGAAAACTATAACGGATACTGTACCACTAAAGCCTTCAGAATAAAAAAAAGCTTTTCTATTTGCGGTTGGTAATCATACAGCTGCAAACAAACCAGCAACAAAATTAACTTTGTAATGCTGATAACCTGATATTTAAACGTTGACTACGAAACCCTATTTGTGGGCGTGTCTGACACGCTCTTGGCCGGTTTTTTAAAGTTGTTTGTATTTTCTTGAGCTTTTTTTGAGAACAAACATGATCAAATGAAACATTGTAGGTACGTTCTCAATAAATCTATTTGAAGATTGTAATTTCTTTTATATTCGGTACCATTTCGTTCGGTAGACATACCGATTTTAATAATCGATGATACTACCTACTTAATGAATGTCATGGTCACTCTATCGCTCTTGGACGAACTCTCTTAACTGGGTTGACTCGTGGTAGCTCGGTAACTTACGAAAGAGAGAACGTATTTCTGGCTATAAATCAGTCAAATAGTGCGCGATCCAGTTTAGCCTATAAATCTATGAACAACACACTAACACAATACACACAAACAGATGTCGTTGTTCGTTGTTAAAAAAATTACAAAAAATGTGTGAAGGATCGATTTTTGGAAAATGAAACCTAGATCGATTTATCGCCCCTAAAAACCCCTATCTATAAAATTTTGTGAAAATCGTATGAGCCGTTTCCGAGATCCCGAAAATACATATTATAAGGTTACATTTAACCCGCCGAGAGTGTGGCAGGGTATGTCATACCCGGACTGTTACTTATTTGCGTATATTTTTGTAAACTACTGCAATTTTTTCTTGTCGCTCCATGTAGCTGCAGCTAAAGATGTGTGGAAAAGGATATTTACGTGATCGTATTGTAACACAAACCAGGGTCGGAGATAATCACGTATAAAGTGCTGTCGGGTATGTAATACCCTGCCACATAGTTGGCGTATACATTTTTTGACAAAAGATTGCCTTGATGTTTATTTATTTCGATTATTTTGTATATTCTTTTTTATAGTTTTGATTATATTTGTGTTATTTTCAACTATAAATTACACTGAAATTTATTTTAAACGAAGTTTTGCAAGAATCTTCAGTAGACTGAAGCTCTGAGAATGAAATCGATCATACAATTTGTATGCAAAAATTGCACTATATTAGACTCAAATTATTAAGGTGTTATCATTTTTGCAATCTTAAGAGTTATATATTTTTGATAAGTTGTTTCATTGTATTTTTGAATTTTATGAAGTTTTATAATATTTCATTTAATATTATAATATTTTGAGGCTAGTAAAACATGTGCTTATTTTTTTACCTTAAAATTACCAGGTTTCATTTCTATGAGGTTTATATTATGAAGAAATAGTGATATATTACCTAACTTTTATTTATTATAATTTCAACATATACCACTTGCATGTAATATTACTAAAAAATATTACGACTATTTAGAAAAATAAATATAGGCAATAAAAATCTGGGTATGTCATACCCTGCCACATCGCCCGTGTTACATTTTCTCGCCACAACCTGCGCGGGTTAATTAAGTACAAATCTCTTAAGAAGGTGTTTTACTCATAAAACTGAACAACATATGTTACAAACTTTTTTTTTCGTATTTCGAACAAAAGTTGTTTAGTTTTGTGAATAGACCAGACCCTCAAGAGATTGGTACTTAATTAAATGTAACCTTATGTATAATATACATATATACAACTCTTGCTCGTTTAAAGGTATAAGATCTCGTCTGTTCTTTTCTAGAGTAGGTATAAGTATACCTACCTATGTCGTGCATCTTCCGCCATAATAACTTTGTTAGTTTTGCATTTTGTGTTTTGACATGAAGGTAGATGGATCGTCGCTTGGAGACGAGCATCAAGAGATAGTAATTTGGCGTTCATCGGCCGTGCACAGAGATGGGATTCTACCCGGGTAAATACCCAAATTTGGGTATATACCCATTCTTACCCGTTTTTTCCTACCCGAATTAGTTTTTACCCGGGTAAATACCCGTATATAAGTTTCATATTTATTACAGCCTTTAAGGTACGTGTTTTGCAAAAGAATTCGTACTAGGTTACTAGAACACTTATTATGTACCCGTGCAATGTAAAGAAGAATTGTTTTACGTATTTTACGATTAAGTTTGAAAGATATCGTCATTCTTTATTGCTTTTATACCGGTATTGTCCTGCATTACTTACACCATGTTCATAGATGCGATTTTTTTGTCCCGCGATACACGAATCTCTCGTTCTTTTCCTCATGTGTAAAAGGGACTTCCGATAATTCCCCGGCCAAAGTCTTCTCAGTGTGAATGCGCGGTCAAAGTGCTCAGCTCAGATCATGAAACTGAACGATTTTCACATGGTGGGTTGTAAGTATTTGTACGTTGGTTCGTTTGTGTTTGTTGGGCGGGTCGTACATGTTTTTTGGGTCGTCAGGGTTTCTTGAGTGGGTCGTGAGTGTTTGTTGGCTTGTAAGGGTATGCTGGATGAGTCGTTAGTGTTTGGTGGGTCTTAAGGGTTTGTTGGGTGGGTCGTTAGTATTTTTTGGATCGTAAGGGTATGTAGTTCGGGTTGTGGTTGTTTTCGAGACGTAAGGCTGTTTGGTGGCTCGTTTATATTTGTTGGTACGTTAGGGTTTGTTAGGCGGTTCGTAAGTGTGTTTGCTAGGGTCGAAAGGTTTTTTGGGTTTTAAGGGTTTGCTTGATGGGTCGTTAGTGTTTTCTAAGTCGTAAGGATTTGTTGGGTCGTAAGAATTTTTTGGGTCGTAAGGGTTTGTTTGCTGGGTCGTAATGGTTAATTGGGTCGTAAGTTTGTTAGGCCGTGGGTTTGTTCGATCGTAAGGGTTTGTTGGATGGGTCGTTAGTGTTTTGTTGGGTCGGTAGGGTTTGTAAGTTGTGCCGTTGGTGTTTGTTTGATCGTAAGGGTTTATTAAGATTTCGTTAGTGTTTTCTGGGTAGTATGGGTTGTTTGGGTGAGTTATTAGGGTTAATTGGGTCGTTATGGTTGGTTGGGCGGTTCGTTAGTGTTTGCTGGGTCGAAAAGGTTTGTTGGCTGGGTTGTTAGTGTTTGTTGGGTCATTAGGATTTGTTGTGTGGGTCTTTAGTGTTTTCTGGGTCGTAAGGGTTTATTGTACCGTAAGGGTTTGTTGGATTGATTGTTAGTGTTTGACCAACCGACCCAATCGTTAGGGTTTGTAGGTAGGCTCTTTGGTGTATGTTGGTTCGGTAGGGTTTGTTGTGTAGGTCGTTAGTGTTTGCTGGGTCGAAAGATTTTGTTGGGTCACAAGGGTTTGTTAAGATGCCGTTAGTGTTTACTGGGAAGTAAGGGTCCAAATTCAAATTTATTTATTTATTGTGACACACAGGTTATATACAGATGTTAACATAGAAGCAATAGATACACTGGTTACTTGTGTGAGTTGTTTAGGTTAGTTGGGTCATACGTAACAGGTTACTGGATGGGTCGGTAGTGTTTTTAAGGTCGTTAGAGATTATTTTCCCGAGCCCGAGCCGCGTTTAGAGTAGGAACACAAATTGTTATAAAAAAGAAAAAAAAATGCATTAGAAATTATCTCTTTTTTAAGTTTGAATTAGAATATGACTTTCTTAAAGAGAATTTTGTAAATTACTACTGAGAAATTAATTATTGAATTTTGAATTGGGTGAGGTTTTAATTTTTGGTGTTTGTTGGAACCAACCTACAAAAACTTATAGTAAATATCCCTGAACGAGGCGCCATCTAGCCCCACTATGGGAACAAAATCACTAATATTAATACTGATATACTATTTTGTAAATAAATACATATTTATACATATACAGAAAACACCCAGAGTCAACACAAATACTTAAAAAACCTTAACAACTATTTGTGTCCGGGTGAATCAAACCCACTATCTGGGCCTGGCGGGCAAGGGTACATCCAGTACACTATCTAGATTTTGGATCATAGTCGTCGTAATGACCCAACAAATCCCAAAGACCCAATATTCAATTCTTTATGAACCAACAAACACTAACGACTTACCCAATAAACCTTTACGAGCCAGCAAACCGTAGCGACCAACCTAGCAAACCCTAACGATCCACCAAACAAACCCTTATGACACAAGAAACATCAACGAATCGACCTGCAATCCCTCACGATGCAACAAACACTAACGTCCCAAGACCCAACCTAAAAACCCTTAAGACCCAGTAAACCTTAAAGACCCAATTTGCAAACCTTTATAACCCAACATACACTAACGATACACCCAACAAACCTCAATGACCCAATTTGCAAAACTCTATGACCCAACATACATTAACAACCCACCCAACAAATCCTTACGACCCAGCAAACCCTAATGACTCACCCAAGAAACCATTACGACCCAATCTACAAACCCTTACGACTCAACAAGCACTAAAACCCTAATAAAAAACCATAAAGACCCAACAAACACTAAGCTAGAACAACTCACTGGAGACAAGAGCGGGGCTTGACTGATGCGAAACTGTCTGCTACTGCGACGGGCGCGAGGTTACGAAACGTCGCGGGTGCTCTTATGTGCAAGCTACGGTGGCGTACGAGAAGTTAAACCACCACACATGAAGTCATAGTATGCGCGTATGCATCCACGCCTGACAACTTATAGGTCATTTTCCTAAATTTATTCTAGTGAGATAACAAATTTGTTCGTTTCTTTTGCAGAATGATGACGATTGATCAATGCGTATTCGTTATCTGTTTATGTGGTTTCGTTTTCGCGGTTTTCCTGTGACATATAGATTCTAAATGTATAGGTAGGTTTACATTTCTTCATATTTTAAGAAAAAAAATGAAATAGAACGCCTTATAACAAAATTTTATAATTTTATAGTTCTTACCCATGCTTTTGGGTAAATACCCGGTAAAAACGGGTAAAAAAGGTAAATACCCAATTTACCCGTTTTTTCCCACCCGGGTATTTACCCACCGCCCATCTCTAGCCGTGCATCAATAGCTCAGTGGCAGAGCGGTGGGGCGTTAACCCATGCGGCCCGGGTTCGATCCCCGGTCGATGTTACCAAACTACCCGCATTCGCCCGCAGTCGAGTGATGGGAAAAAAGTGTGTCACAAAGTTTTCGATATTTTGTCGTTGTGTTGTGTTTTGTGTAGAAACCATAAATACTTCTTTAATATTATTCACAAACAGTGAAGTTAGGTACAGTTCGAACAAACTATGGCTAAAAAGGCCCCTTTAATAAGCAAATGTCTCGAGACATATACATTTTAGTTACTTTGAAACTTTTAAAGAAACCTGCCCTTAGTTTATAAAGACCTATTCAACGATACCCTACCTACTCAATATTGTAGGAAAAACAACCCATTAACTAATAACTATGAGTAGTCTGAACTGAACTGTTCGGCAACAATTCTCGATATCGACATCAACATGAATTAGTCACAGCACTACCGCATTCCTCAACATGGTCATGAACTCATTCGCGTACTGTATGTCATTTTATCTATTTCTTATTTTCACTTGTGAGAATAATATAGCACTGTGAGTGCATTACAATCCCAATAGAAGGTAGATATGATGAAAACTTAGAAACATAACCCACAAATTAAATTAAATGATTTTTGATATATCTACAAGTACCTACCTACCTATAATATTAATTTTTAAGATAATACATACTTGTTGTGAAAGTGGGCAGTTCTTTTTATCTGCTGTTTTGTGTATCGCTGAAGAGGTCTTTCTTGTAAGTGTAAAATTAAGAAAAAAATTATTCAGGAAAATTCATTTAATTATTCATGTTCTTCGCGCAACGCGGGTTTTCCGTCCCGTTCTGGTTCATGTCACGCAATATTTTTATAAATGGCGGCGTTTTAAGCTTATGAGTCCCAAGCCAAGGTACAAATGCTAATAAATTAAAACTTAGATAATGAAATATACCAAATTACTGAAACACGACGTCATAATTTAATATTTTGGTTGGAGTCAATACAATAACTTTTATTTAATTTTTAAGGTTTCGTAGTCTACTAGAAACCTTTATCATTTCGTCAAGTCTGTTTGTCTGTATGCAGCGCCCTCATAATTTCGTCAGTTTTAGAGCTATCAACATGAAATTTGATATATCAATAATTTTTTGGTACAAGTGAACAACTTATGTTTAGGAAGGTTTCTTTGAAACAAAGTCACTAAAATGTTTGTGTCTCGAGATATTTTCTCTTAAAAGGGGCGTTTTTGACTCTTAATTTGTTCCAGCTGTCAAGTCAACTTCTATTTGAGGGGTATAAAAGCAAAGGCGAATTAGTCCACTCATTAACTTTTTCGAGTTAGGTATGTAAATGTACTCAGATTAGTCTAAGGAATCCATTTCCAATGAGTTTCAGTACCTGAAACCTTTACTTTTCCTGAAAATCGTGATTCAAAATTAGGCTTGGAAGCAAAAGCGACACAGGTCCACGACTGTTTAGAAGCAAAACCAAATTTGTCCATATTAGCCAATCACAGCCATGCGTTTTGGTGAATCAATATGGCGATTTCATTAAATTGCCGACTTGTTAGTTGCAAAAGTGAACTAAGTCCAGGTAACTTGGTAGCAAAAGCAGTCTTAGTCCATCGGTTAGAAGCAAACTCACCCAAGTCCAGATAATAAAATTAAAAATTAAATTAATTACACATTTAAGCATTCTTTTGCTTGATTAGATGTAAATTGGCAATTATAGACAAGCTGACTAGTATTTTTTCTGGAATAAACAAAGCTCCGAGAGAATGCTATAAAACTTTTGCCGTTTCCCAACATTTCAACTTCTTGGACTTATTCGCCTTTGCTTTTATACCCCTCATTTAAAGTATAAACGTTAAAATCTGAAATAAATATCGAATATCTAGTTCACAATCTGAAGTTATCATGAAAACAATAACGGATACTGTACCACTAAAGATATCAGAAAAATAAAAGTTTTTCTATTTGCGGTTGGTACAGTTGCAAACAAACCAGCAACAAAATTAACTTTGTAACGCTGAAAACCTGATATTTAAACGTTGACTACGAAACCCTACTTGTGAGCGTGTCTGACACGCTCTTGGCTGGTTTTTTGTTTTAACAATTCTAACTAAGTATTAATATTTTGAAAAACGATGAAGTCTGTAGTATTTTTCTACAATAGTTTGAAGCATACAACCTTTGCTTTTTACGACCCAATCAAATACCTCCTCCTCTTTGGTTTTTATCTATTCAATTATGTAGATTCAATTTATATTAATGACTATGAAACCCTATATTCAGGCGTGTCCGACATGCTCCTGGCCGTTTTCTATTTTCATTTATTTTATTTTAATCATATTTAAAAAATCGTAACAAATACAGAAAATTTCACATATTTGTACCTTTTTCAAAATAAATCTTTAATTAACATTCTACGAAATAATCTGGGTGTGTCCAAAACAATCTTAGCTTAGCTAGATTTTTATAGATGCTTGCTTACATGTGAGGTGCTACAAGGGTGCAACCGAGCCAGATTTTAAATGTAGGTTTAGGTACCTACGTACCTACACATGACTATTTTTAAAGTGGATTTTGTTAAACTGTACTTATTTTATGCGTGTTATTATTTTGCTGTTACCTATTTATTGGGTGTAATGTATGGGTCATGGGACGATGCAGATCCTTACCTATTGAAACAAAATGATCAAATTACTGAAAGAAAACAAAATGGTCGGAGGCAACTAAAATTGATTTCACGTACTAAAGACTAAATAGGGAAGAAATTTGTTTCCCTGCATTATGTTTGAGGAATGTTGTTTGTCCAAATTAAACACGCCATAGGTACTCGTATCTGTGAGATTTTTGGTTTTCCGTCCCCTAACTACACCGGGTAGAACAACGCAAGGCACCGCTGCACGCACGGCGAATAAAACAAATGCATTACTTATAGGTAACTATACCTACGCTACGGTACTAAAAGATTTATCATGTAAGGTATACCTAATAATAACATAACCGAGTTTGTGGCCAAGTCTCCTAAATGAGGGACTATAAATGTATAAAAAGTTTTAATGTTAGGTGTGGGGTAAATAGGTATTTGCTGTTATTAATTTTCAGAAGTGTGACGCAAATATTTAATATTTTTGCCTTTCACTACTTTTCAGTAGACATTATACCTACCTATAATAACGCATTTACATTATTTTACATTAGTACCGATTTTGTAACGTTATGTTTAAATTGTACATAAAAATAGTTATAAAATTAAACCTTTGTATATTTTTTCAAATATAACGATTTTTAAAGACTAAAGTGTTTTTTGAATAGCCTAATATCTGCTTTCCCGGAATCACTAAGCCCAACAGGTCAAACTGAACAACTTTCCCCAAGGACCAAAGTTCAAAGCAAAAAAATAAAACTCATCCAAAAAAAGAACGCGCATTTTTCTATGGCACGTAATTTTTTTAATCTACATTCAGTTCGTAATATTCGTTTTACAGAATCGAAAGTACGAACGTAATGAACTGCATTACAAATATACAGCCTTTAAAAAAAACTTTTATACTACTGGCAGCTACATAAAGTAACTCGATTTCTAGTAATTGAAAAAAAATTAAACGAATTGACCCGCGTACCAAATTGTAATCTGTGCCAATTTGACACTGGCCATCAGTAAGTCGAATGAAAAAAAAACAAGTGTCACCCGGGCGAATCGACACTTGAAATTATGAGGACTTATTTATTTTTAAATCTTTGCTTCAAATCATTTTTCGAATTAAAATTCACCGATAAATGCTATTTAATTTTAAAAGTTGTTCAGTTTTTATGAGCCTCCATTTTAACGTTTAGTTAAAAAGTTACTTATGTACAAAAGTCGTTCAGTTGGTGGTTGAGTAGATAGGCTTGCAATCGGCATAGTGCAGTGCGCAGGTTTGAATTATTTTTCATAGTTTTTCTTGTAGAGTGTAGATAAAATAGTGTATGCAACTGCAAATAATTATACTCCAGGTCATAATTCCTGCGAGTAGTTTGACAGTTGGTGTCACTTGGGGGATACCATGTTACGACCAGTGCTGTATGTATCGATAAAATAAATAGTTTCATGTTTGGAATAGGATTGTACGAAGTTCTCTACAATCGGAATTTCAAATAAAACAACATTTCTCTTGCCATCGAAATCATATGGAACCTTCTTATATGACGGCATTTGTATCTATGGAACCTTCATGAATTATGGCATAAATATCAATGTTAAAAAGTAAACTGTCATTCATATCTGTCATAAAACCAAAACAAACTACAAAAAAACATAAACAATGTACCGTAAACGTAGGTTACTTTAACCCTAGGGGGTTCAATTAAATTTCTTGTTTTGTGGCGTTTTCATTGTGATTTCGCCAGTGTCTAGTTTGCTTCGCTAGTTAGTTAGTTTTTTTGGCGCTGATCACTTATATTGTGATTTCGCCAGTGTCAGTTATTCATTTTGACACGACTACTTTGACTTACAAGGGAACATAAAGCCACAATTTTGTTCATTTTAGGGGTGTCTCAAAACATTTATTTCTGTTGAGTAGCAGTTGGTATAATGGAGGCTAGAGTCTGATATTATTGGTATCAATATAATTACAAAGAATTTGGAAGGATGAGGAGTTGACAGGGGAAAGTAGCGATTTGAGGTTAGTCGGGCGAGGGATATCTGGGGGCAAGAGATCGTAGAGGGAAAGAGGGAAGCGAGGGCAATTAAAGAAGATGTGGTCCGGGGAGCCTTCATCCAATCCACATTCACAGACCGATGAATCTTTAACGTGAATTTTAGCGAGGTGGACCGGGGTGCAGGAGTGGCCAAGCCGTAGCCTGCAGATGGTGGAGGTTACACGCTTGCTGGCATTGCGGTGCTTGAAGAACCAGGGGCTTGGGGAGATGGAACCCTGGATGGAGGCGTAGTGTTTTCCTTTTTCGGAGCTGGTGCGTTTCCATTGTTCCTCCCAATGACAGTACAGGCGTTTTTTGGCTAGGGGCATTAAATCGCAAGAGTACACTACATTTGACGTACAACCTGACACGGTAGCATCCTTGGCGCAGTTATCAGCGACTTCATTGCCTTGAATGCCACTGTGACCGGGGATCCATGCTAGGGTCACTCGAATGTTTTTGATTTGGCACTGAAGTAAGATGTTCTTAATTTTTAATATAAAAGGGAATTTGGATTTGGAAGTGAGTTGGTTCGATAATATAGTTTGTAGGCAGCTTTTGGAGTCAGAGAAGATAATGGATTTGTCTAGGTTATGGGACTCTATGTATTGGAGGGCTTCCAGAATAGCGATAGACTCACCAGTGAAGACGGAGGCGAATGGGGGGCATTTGGCGTTAAGGATGATGTTGTATTTGGGAATCCAAACAGCTGCCCCAACGGAGCCTTGGTCAGAGGTTTTAGAGGCATCAGTGTATATGGTTAGCCAGTCACTCCAGTTCTCACCAATGAGGCGGTTAAGCTGGGAATTGGCTGAAGGGGAGTCCTTTTCTATACCTAGGTCTAAAAGAATATTAGGTCTATAGATCAAGGCATCGAAAGGCGTATCAAATATGGGGTTGAGTTTGCACTGGAAGATTGGACAGGGGAGGCTAATGAACTTTACGAAGCTATTGAAGAGGCAGGGAGGATCTTTATGTATCCAGTACTGGTTTGAGGATATATAATCCGAAAGGGAGTGAAGTTTGGAAATGAGGGGGTGGTTGGAGAGCTGTATTGTTTTGAAGAAGTATCTATCAGAGAGGTATTGCCGTCTTAGGTGGAGGGGAGGCTCTGAGCACTCCACTTGAAGGGCATTGATAGGGGATGACTTCATTGCCCCACAGATGATGCGCAGGCTTTTCGATTGAATCTTATCCAGGCTAATTAGGGCAGACTTGTTGCATGGTTCCAAGAGGAACGACCCGTAATCGAGGTGGCTGCGCACCAGGGCGTTATACAATAATTTTTGGGAGTAGGGGTGCGACCCCCACCAGGCGCCAGATAGGGATCGGAGAATGTTGATGCTCTTTTCGCATTTTTTGATGACGTAGTTGACGTGATGAGTTCCTGATAGTTTTGAATCTAGAATCACTCCTAGGAATCTAGACGTATTACACACGGGGACCTCCTGATCATTCAGGCGTATAGAAACTTCTGGAATATTTCTACGGCGGGAAAATACGGTGACGGAGCACTTGGCGATAGAAAGAGACAGGCCGTGGGCGTGGAGCCATTCCCCGAGGTAGTATAGGGCTGAGTTAAGCCGGGAAGAGGCTTCATCCATATCTTTAGATGAGAAAAATAGGACGATATCGTCTGCATATTGCAGGATATTGCAGAAGCTATTCACAGAGGTTTCTAAATCTGAAGTGTAGATGCTGTACAAGAGCGGGCTAAGGACTGACCCTTGTGGGAGACCTTTCCAGATAGTCCTGGGTGGGGAAAGCTGGTTTTGATATTTTATTTGAACCGATCGTTGGATCGATCGTCGAGGTTGGAGATGAAATTGACTAGTTTGGTTGGGACTTTGAGCCGGAGCAGTTTTTGCCTAAGTATGGGCAAGAGAACATTATCATAGGCGGATGAGACGTCGAGGAAGAGGCCTACCAGGGATTCCCGTTTTGAGAAAGCTAAGCGGATGTCGGTGACAAACAGGCTTAGACTATCCATTGTGCTGTATCCTTTTCGAAACCCAAATTGGCTCGTGGCCAGTAGGCCCTTGCTCTCCATGAACCATTCCAGTCTGTTTTTAACCAGGTGTTCTAATATTTTCGCTATGGTACAAGATAGGGCGATAGGACGGTAGCTAGAGGGGTCAGAGCAGGGTTTACCTGGTTTAAGTACAGGGATTACTATTTGAGTCTTCCACTCATCAGGGGGAACGCCTAATTTAAAAATGCAGTTAAGTACCTGCAGAAATAGTTCTTTCGCAGTGGGAGATAGGCTGACCAAAAATGCGTATGGGATGCCATCGACCCCTGGGGATGAGTTTTTAAGGCCGGACAGTACTAGAGACAGTTCCTCTGGAGAGAACGGAGCATCGAATTTATCGTTAGAGGGGGCGGGAGAGGAGAAGGTTTGGGACTCATCAAGGGAAGGAGCTGATGGGGGGGCCAATTTGTTTGCAAAGCCATCCAGCCAGTTGGAGGGGTCATTGGAAGATATATTATGGTCGCAAGAGACAGCGCCACGAAATCTTCTCATGTTACTCCACACTAGAGATGGGGGGGATCGGGGCGAGAGGGATTCACAAAAGTAGTTCCATCCGCTTTTCTTTTTCTCTGCCAATGTTCTTACTGCCTTGGCAGATGCTCTCTGAAACTCAACCCAATTCTCTGTGGACATGTGTGATGAATAGGCTTGTTCTGCAGTTTTCCTTGCCCTACAGATATCCGTGCAATCAGCGTCCCACCATGGGAGAGACCGAATTCTGCCACTCGCTGAGTTTTTAAGTGGGATAGCATCCCTGGCTGAAAGTAGCAGAGCATTCCTAAACAACACATAGACAGAGAGGACATTATCGCAGGAGACAGGAGGGAGCTGGGATATTTCCGAGTCCATGGTCTCTCTAAACCGGGTCCAATCAGCTTTGGTCAAATTGAATTTTGACATGGAGCTAGAGGGATTCTGGTTGCTAGGGCTGCCGGTAGAGTGGTGTGAAATAACGATGGGGAAATGATCACTTCCGTGAGAATTAGGAAGAATTTGCCAGGTAAGGAGGGAAGACAGAGAGGGGGAACAGAGAGTTAGGTCAACAGCGCTTTTAGGGTCTTGGTGAGGGTAAACTCTGCGAGTAGGGGACCCGTCATTGATAATGCAGAGGTTCAGATCATCACAGATGTCAAGGAACAGGGAGGAGAGGCTATCGCAGAAGTGGGAGCCCCAAGAGGTTTGGTGAATGTTAAAGTCCCCTAGAACAATTAGTGGGGGGGGGGCAGGGCAGAGATTATAGTTTTAAAGTCAGACAAGATAGAGGGGGATGGATCAGAGGCATAAACAGATACAAACGTGATATTAAGTACTCTAACAGCGACTATATTAAATGAGGTGTTATGGTGGGTTAAGGAGATTTGACAGAACGTAGTCGCTCGGGAGACCAAGATGGCAGCTCCGGCGTGGCCGTCACTTCTGTCGTCCCGGAGACACGAGTAACCAGGGACCCTAAAAAGGGACGTCGGCTTAAGCCACATCTCCTGGATGGCAAGGATGGACGGTTTGTATTTGTTTATTAGAAATATTAGTTCGTTTTTTTTATGCCTGGCGCTGCGGCAATTCCATTGGAGGAATACTGGCATGGACGGAGAAGAAACTTACAAGCTCAGTCAGGTTATTCCGAATGTTGTTTGGTATTTCTTCTTGATTCGCTTTAGACAAGATCTTGAAGCACGTGGACAGCAATGATCCGATAAAGCTAAAGTCAGAGGCACTGGAGGGGGAAGATAAAGCACTGCCGTTTGGAGAGGATGGATGAGGTGAACTAATTAGAGCCATATGTGCTGCCCTATCGTATCCCCGAGAGGAAGCAGGGGAAGGGAGCCTACGCTGAGTGAAAGTTGTTTTGTTGTAGGACGTTTTAATTGTCGGTTGTGTGCTTGGCTGCGTAGGTTGGGACTGTGACTGGTCAGGGAACAACAGAGGGGAGTTTCGGAGAGCATCGGTAAATGGTTTGCGGACCTGGGGGAATCGGATTGAAGCCTCTAAGTAGGAGATATTTTCCTGAGACATCACCAGTTTAATGTTCCTTTGGCGGGATTGTTCAGGACAGTTTTGGTCGGTAGCCTTGTGTTCCCCGCTGCAAAAGAGGCAGGTAGGGGTCTTTCTGGTACAAGAAATTCCAAGATGGTTTCCTGCGCAAATAAAGCAACGTTCGTGGGATCTGCATTTTGCCGCAATATGGCCAAATCTGCAGCATTTGTTACATTGGATGGTTGGTAGTACGTAGGTCTGAACTGGTAGGGACGTGTAGAAACAGTATACTTGAGGAGGTAGTTTTTGTCCCAGAAAGGTAAGGACCACCGTTTGGGTAGGAATCCATACAGGAGAGTTGTCTTCGTCGTAGCTCTTGCGATTTAGCCTGCGAGCTTTTATTACTTTACCAAAACCGGATGGCACTTCGACTGCGCGCAATAGTTCTTCCAGGGTCCATTCCACTGGCACCTCTCTAATAATGCCCATTCGCGTAATGTTGAAGGAGGGAATAACGGCTTCGTACTTAGCAGCGGCAAGGGAAGGGTGCTGTAAAAAGGAATTTGCATCATCGGAAGTTTTAAACTCAACTGAGATCCGGTTTCGTCCAACACGTTTTATTCCGTCTTTCACTATGCCTTGGATTTTATTGTGAAATAAAAAGTGGCCAAACTTGATGGGCCGCAGGGTTGAGCTGTTAGCCAGAGTCGACTCCGAGACCACCTTGCTAATGTGCACGATGAAGGGGGCAACATCGTGTTCACCGTATGTTCGAATGTTCAGCTCAAATTCAGGAAGGGTAAATGTCGATTGGATGGAAGGGGTAGAAGTGTTATTGATCGTTTTTTTGGAAGGAGGAAGGTTAGTATTTTGGGCTTCTTCACTGCGCCTTTTCAGCTGTGGTAGATCAACTTCCATTTGGTGGTCATTTAGCAATAATTCGAATGGGTTCCGAAGGGCAGCTTTGTTGTCATAGCCTCCCCCGGGGTCTCCGGGGGGGTCACTACCCATTTTTCCAGCAGAAGAAGTTAAGACTCTGTATTTACTATTTAAAAGCAATGAGGCAGACACTAATAAAGAGAGAAGCAACACAACAGAAACGTTTCACTTTAGATTGACCAAAATACACCGAATTTGAAAAAATACGCGTGCTTTTCCCCTAGGGGGTTACTATAGCCCAAATCAAAAAAAGATTTTGGATTCCCGCCTTTATTCTGGAGTGACAGATACCGAAGTAATTTGTACGACAATTCATAGATGGCGATATAGGCTTGTCGGTGAAACAGTTTCAAATAGCTCATTCTCTCGTTTTTAACGGTTGGTAGTGTTGACAAGTTGGGACCTACAAATTGCAAGAATTTTGGCTGTGCAAACTTTATATCGTTACTAAATTTTAAGGTAAGTCTGGCTGTCTTTTTGTAGTTGGGTGTATCAAATATATTAAGAAGATGCGTTATAACAGATATTATTCAGTTTTACGAACTTTTTAGGATTAAATTGGCAGAAATAAAACTGCAGGCTACTTTGACCCGCAAATGTAGGTATCTTTAGCCCATGGGCCAAAGTAACCTACAGGTTTAGAATTTCATTAATTTCTCGATTTTCGTTTAAAATAATGTTTCTTTTCCTTTTTAGATTCTAAAATTGGGATATGATATTAAGCTGAAGCAGTCAACATGCCAAGACATTACAAAAGAAAAGTAGGGAATCACAGATATGTGGATTATTCCAAGGAGCAACTCGTAGAATGTTTGGCCAGAATACGAGTCAAATCACTTACACAGAGAGCTGCTACTGAGCTATATGGCATTCCTCGCGGCACGCTAAAACTCAAATAAAAAAAAATGATGTCAATATAAGTCAAGATAATGTAACTGATGATTCTCATAAAACAGACCGAATTAATGACAATTTTGATAAGAGGGCCAGTATTTTTGTTGTTTTTTTATTATTTTTACAATTTTGTACTAATGCTTAACTTATTACGGTATAAATTTCTGCAAACAAGTAGTTTGCGAAGCAAAATGTTGATTATATTCAATTTTGAAGTAAAAAAAATATTTTTACTGTGATTTACTGAAAAATGTTGATATTATGAAGAATTTTCTTAGAAAAATTAACCAAATAACATGTATTGTGGTTGTTTAAATCATCTGCTCTTATTTCCTTGAGGTTACATTACCCCAAAATGAAATAATATTACGTTTAAGCTCCTTAAAAACGTGTGGGCCAATGAAACCACCTCCAAAGTACAACTTTGGCCCAAATAAAAAATAAAAAAATAAAATAGATTTCACTATATATGACATGTATTTTTTACTTAAATTAGTTACTTATACCCTTGTTAAACAATCCAAGACTGTGCAATATCCATGTGTCTATTAGTGGCCAAGAAATCAAAAGAAACGTCAAAACATATCCTTTTTTTGGACAAAGTAACCTACGTTTACGGTATTTCGATTTTTCGAAATGGGTATAATTTAATTGGGATTGCATTAGAAATTCGCATCCTGATTTAAGGGTTTTTTTGGGTGGTGGGGGGTGGGGGTGGAGGAGGGGGACCCTCCCCGGGGGGTCCCCTCCGGCGGAGACCCCCCCCCTCACAAATGACCAGTAAGTCATTGTTTGCAGGGGTTTTATAAAAGAATGTATAGGGGAGGAGGGGCAGGACCCCCCATGGGGGGTCTCGACCCCCACCCGGGGGGTCCCCACCTCCCATTTAGGGGGATGACCTGAGTCGGTTCTGGCACTTCGCCGGCCCCTGCCGGGGCACGCTCGCTCCGCTCGCTCGGCTCGTGCGTTGTGGTCACCGTTCTAACCTAACCTAACCTAACCTGGCGTTGAACGCCAGGTTAGGTTAGGTTGTGCCTAACGGACCTATTACTGAGGCGATATTGATACTGGTTCTAAAACCCCTGCAAATAGTGTCTTACAGGTCATTTGTGGGAGGGGGGGGTCGGACCCCCCAAATGGGGGGTCGCCGCAGGGGGGGACCACCCGGGAAGGGCTCCCCCTTCCCCCCTCCGACCCGCCATATATTTTTTTTAATTATTATATGGTAGGTATTCAAAAGTCCTTCCAAATACGCTCCGTCACACGTAACTTTAAATACGTATTTAAAAAAAACTACGCGTCTCCGCGGGGTGAGGGGGGTGTCGTTTGAAAGAGCTGACCAACCCCTATAAAAAACAATCCTCATCAACCCCGGATTCGGGATGCGAATTACTAATGCCAACCCATTTAATTCCCTAGAATATTTTACACTTATCTTTGCATCTAATTATATTTAATACCTAAATTGTATTAAAAAGAACTTCATTCGCACATGTTGTATACTGGATTGTACTGATTTAGACACAAAAAACACAATACACCATGTTCTTGGATAAGAAAAACAATAAATCACTTAACTCCAACTGTTGTAGTTATCTCAACATTATTCACGATCCTTTGTTCTGGTAAAATATGTAACAAATAATAAAAGCGAACAAATTCGGTAAAATAAATGACATTGGGACCTTTCTGACCCACCTATCGAACATTGATGAAACGTACGTAAATTATTAGATTTATCTATGTAGTTCCTAAATACGTTGTTTTTTTTCTAAAATTCCATGGGAAAGTCTAAAAAATTCTATTTTAAGATGTTCATGTTATACAAAGCTACTTTCAATGAAATCTTCTTTGTACTATACTTTTTAAATAAAAATGCTGCTATGACACTATATGGGTGTGGACAGGTGATGTCTACGTCAGGCTGTGCTCGTCAGCACAACTATCTGGGTCCCAGAGCCTCAGGTGCATCCCTGGCAGGCCCGCCGTATGGCGATGCTTGCCTCCTACGCCTCCTCGGCTTCCGCTTCTTTGTCATCGAAGTTTCGGAGGGGCCGTTCGCAGCCGCCATAAGGGAGCCAGCTGCGTTGGTTTCCCCTTGCCGCCTCCGTCTTCTTCAGTTTGACAGGCTTCGTAAGAGGTGCTGTGCGCATGTTTGGCGCATGACCGAGCTCCTTCTTTAGCTCAGCGAAGTGGTGGCTCCAGTTCGGTAGCAGGTCGACCACTATACGTGGCGGCTTCTTTATGCACCCAGTCATCTTCATGGATGTCTTGGGTGTAGGTGGCGTCGTTTTGATGGTGTCTTCCCTGGGCTTGCTGGGCGCAGGCTTTGGCGTCGTTAACGTGGACGCATATGATATTTGTGATGTCGTCGCTGGGCTGTCTCCAGTACCCGAGCTATTAAGCAGGTGCATGGACAGCGACGCGACGGCGTGGCCCTCGTAACCGAAACTGTCCTCGGCGGGGTCGGTGAGGTTGATCTATGTATGCGCTTCTTGGCGCTCGGCGCACTGCGCGGTCTGCGCTACCACCTGTACGGCTGTAGCACTCTCCTTGCTTTTTGTTCCTTGGCTCACGCTGGGACAGCGGAGACAGCGAGGGAGAAGTAGGTAGCGGCGGTAGTGGGGGTGTGACGGCGAATGCAGCAGTTATAGCTGCTGCGGCGGCCGTAGGTGGCGAAGAGACAAGCGGGGGGTCCATTGATCCCAGCGTGGACGGCGGCGAGGGATGGCACGAAGCCGCGAGTTCGTCCATAACGCGGCAGCTTGCGGGTTCGTGCGGACAAACATTCGCGACCGATTTGCGGGGTGCTGGTGGCCCTTGAAGGGCATTTTCGAAGCAGTTAAGAAACCTAATAATCAGGGTGAAGCGTAGCCTGCCCTCGGGGTGCAAGACTCTCGAGTACCCCCCCGGTGAGACCCGCTGGCCGGGGTTACTTGTGCTCGACAGAGCTCTACGTGACTACCGAGGGTAAGCGGGAACGGTAAACAAAACTTCTGAACGCGAGAGCGACTAGGCAGCTAATCTGGAGTATACTGTTAACATATACATATATATTATTAAATATCTTAATATTCCCATCCCTCACAAAAATGCGCCTTTACAAGCTATAACTAGGCGGCTGAGGTTTTAAAATGAGGCATAATTCATTAATGTTTGCAGTGGGTCATTTGTCCATACTTAAGGTCCCAATGTCATTTACAAAGCCTAAAGTAAACAAATCAATTGTCAAACATGATACTTGACACACATATTTTTTTTGCATCTAAAGAGTTTTTTTCCTAAGGTTGCATATATAGGTAGAGTAGGTAGAAAAGTATTAAAAAGTGTGAATTTAAAGGCTCCCGTAGACAGGACGTATCACGTTGCGTGTATGTCTACGCAAGTCCAAGTTCAGTAGCGGTAAAACCCCGAATCTCAGGCTATGGAAAAAATGGTCCCAGTTAATTTTCACTTGATAATTTCCGAAATAATGAAGTTTGAATTCCACATGTTACTTTACTAGAAAATGGTTTATGCAGTGTGGTGCCGGCAAAGTATAATAGCACTAACCCGTCTCTTCCCGTGGGGTTCGTAAGAGGCGACCGAGGGATAAACCTGACCCAAACAGCCAGGGCCAACCGTATAACGGTTAATCCACCGCAAACGCATTCCCAAGGAGGCTTGACGTCTGGTAGGCGGCCGACTGTAAAATTCAGCCAAATCCTTTTGCAACCCGATTTTGTTTTCAACGAAACGTGTAACGCCGACCCCAAGTACCTAAAGATAGGCTTATAAACCAAGCGACGCGACAACGACGCGCGTCGTTGTCGCCGTCAAATTTTGACGGCGTCGTTGTCGCTGCGGTCTTGTAGAAAAACCCGACCGCATCCCATACAAACTCTAAGCTTCTCAGCGCGCTGTCAACGTGACGGCGTCGTGGCGCGCCGCAACGACGCCGTCGCTTGGTTTTTCTGGTTCCCCATACAAACCCATACAAACCAGTCATTTGACAGCGGCAACGACGCGCGTCGTTGTCGCTGTCGCTTGGTTTTTAAGCCCACCTTAATTGGGATAAGGGCAGGAAGATGAATGACTTAAGTAGAAAATGGTTTGGAAATTTTATGGAAGTGGACCTACTTGGTCGATTAAAAAGATAAGTTGAGCGTTTATGCCACCCTTTCTTCTTGATGAGTATGACATTTGTGACAAGGTGTGACTTAGAAGGTCAAAAGGGCCTTATCATACTAGCGGATTAAGAGCGGCTGCGGAGCGAAGCGGGGGCGCAACGAATGCGTTGCGCCTTACTTTCCAATCTACCAAGCAAAATCATACTACTTACACCTCCGCAAAGTTTGCTTACCAATTTTTATTAAACTAAGATGTAGAGTTCAAACTTGATTATTTCGGAAATTATCAAGCCGATGGAGTTAAGATTTTACAAGAATAATCAGGTGACTTCATACTAAAACTTTTAAATTTCGCGAAAATTTACTGAGACTATTTGCTTAACCTGACATTCGGGGTTCAAAGTGGGTTCATGGATATTGTATCGTTGGAGGTGTACGATAAATACACAAAGACAAAAGCCACCCGTGCTTGTTATCACTACAGACCAGGTTTACAATGTTACAATGTGTTTGATTAGTTACAATGTTATTTACATTATGGATGACACACCTGATCCGAAATTACGTCGCCGTATTTCGGTGTGATTTGAACGTAATTTCTCGTTTATAGTGCCCAACCGAAAACGCCTAAAACTGACGATCAGAAATTCAGCCGCCTAATTTCGGTCGTAGTGTGCCTACACTTACCTCATTCGGCTTCCAATCTCTGGGCTGCTCGTCTGTTCGGATGCTCTTGCGATTTGCAATAGTTACATTCTTTGTCTGTTCATGGTTTACGTTACTAGTTGTTAACTTTGTTGTTTTTTTGATAGTCAGTTCGTTTTCTTGTATACACAATATGAATACTCCAACTGGCTGCAACAGGAAACGACCAAATGAGTATCACCATCGACGTCTTATGAATCACCTGTGTTTCACCGCCTGGTGTTTCATATGAGCAAAGTGCAGAAGGATGTTTAAGTTACTCAACACCACAGCTAGAAAATATCTCGCCGCCTAAAAAACGGCGAAGACGGGCATTAAGTGATACAGAGAAACTAATGGCGTACAATGTATATAAATACGTATATGAAAAAGCGTATCAGGAAATAAAACGTGATGCAGTTTTACCTGATCTACAACCGATTAAAATAAGTAAAGACGAAAATGTCTCAAAAACTGCTGAAATCCTCGGAATGTCAAAGGCCTCTGTGTATCGAGTCTTGAAAGAGCATAAAGAGAATGCTAGTTTTAATCCTCCTAGCAAGCCTGGTCCAAAATTGACATTCAGAGATAAGATCGATGAATTCACTTGCAACGCAATACGCCGTAAAGTGCACGCGTTCTTCTTTGATAAAGAATCTCCAACCGTGGAAAAGGTAATTTATACTCGTATAAAATATCTTCTAAGATTCTTGCAAACAACTTTTCTATTCCTTCAAAAAGTCTGACGTGGGCGAGCAGCCTAAAACTGTATCTTGCCAAATAAATAAGTATTTTTATATATCTATCTGTAACTGGGGTCTCAGACCGCGTGCACACAGGTAACTTTTTGTCGCGTGCTATTGTTCTCTGGTCGGGTGATAGTTGGACTTATCTTTCTCAAACCCCCAGCAAACAGGCAAATTCTTTGTCGCGCGATAGTCAGAAATCCCTTCGCCACTCATCAGAAAGAGAGAGTATTCCGATTGTCATTCGTATATCTATAATCACGCCGCAATGTATATCGATGTTTTGTCTTTTGTTTGGGAAATCATCCGCAAGAGACCTGGCCTTATAGATCCTAACAACAAAATAAATTGAACACTACACTCGATCGATAGTAAAATATCGACATTTACCCCAACACTATTTTTTTTCTCTTTGAGGTGGCATCACTCCAAATGTCAAACTTGTGTCAAACTACTCGCAGGAATTATGACCGGGACTATAGGCTTTAGAATGCTCGTGTCAAACTATTATCACACTCGGCTGCGCCTCGTGTGATAAACAGACACTCTCATCCTAAAGCCTCTCATTATTAGGCAGTTGCATAAACTACTATTAGGCGGCCAGGTGATTTTTTCCATGGTTCCATTCCATTTGATTTGGTGGCCGACTTTTATACTAGAAAACTTCTATAATGAATATCATTTAATCTTACACGCTATATAAAGATGTTTTTTAAGAATTAAGGGCTGTCCAAAAATAGAAAACAGGTAGGTTTATTTTGAATGTAAGAAAGGGTCCTGCCAAATGAACGCTGACATTAATCGGTTATAGCTCCTAAGCTACTGGCTTCTGGAGAATGATCGAATCAAACAAATTCAGGAGTCCTATTAACACCTAATTAGTAGAGAAGGGCCGAATATTCGGTTTATGCTCGGTATTCGGCATGTCTGTATTTACCGAATATTCGGTTTTGGCCGAATGTTCGATGAATTTCACCGAATAAAAACGTAACATTTTTATACGTATTGCATTGTATTTTTTTATGTGAAGACAAGTAGTGAAGCAGTTTTATTTTAATTTTTTGTTAACGTTACTAATATAAAAAGTTAGAGGAGTAACGAGCGGAGTGGTCTGGTCTGTATCAACGCGTAACTCGTAAAAAAGTGATCCTCGTAATTATTTTATATCTGTCGAAGTCAATATGTAAGATTCTGACGCTTACATAATGACCCGTTCGTATACAGACGAAAAGCAGTATACAAATTGTCGGCTCGACATCCGGCAATATGACTTTGAAATGAACGTTGCTTAAACGTCAACGTGGTGATCATATTGGGGTGACCATGATTAAGAAAAAAACAACGATATTTATTCATTTACATATTATTTACTTGAGTATCTTCGACGGTCACGTTTAGACTGTTTGATAGATATATTTACAATCATAGCTCGTTAAAGTGATTGTAAATATCTATGTAAGTTAAACCTTACTTTTTTACATCATGTTTTAAGTTGTGTTGATGAGTGATCTGATATTTTTGCTAAATAAAAGTTCTTAAGGAAAACAGGGCTGTGTGAGAATAATGCATCACCATCATCATCATATCAGCCATAGGACTTATACTGCTGAACATAGGCCTCCCTAAATATTTCCACTTTGTCCGATTAGAAGCGGCCTGCATCCAGCATTTCCCCGTGGACTTGACCAGATCGTCTGTCCATCTCGCGGTGGGCCATCCTACGCTGCGCGTCCCGGTACGTGATCTCCACTCGAGAATTTCCCTGCTCCACCGATTATCAGTCCTTCGAGCAATGTGGCCCTGCTCTTTGCCGCTTCAGCTTATTAACTCGAATAATTAACCGTTGATTCAAATCTGATGATATGATTGGTTTAGTGACGACTTACTTCTTAGCGATTTTCATTTTTAATTCGCATAAAAGACAAAGCGACACAAACAAGTCTATCGCTTTTCTTATAATCATAAATCGATCCTTCAATTGATACAAAAAGAATCCTGTCCACCGTGCCCGCAACTTTCGTCAATTTCATTTATAGTCTAGTAACTAACGTCACAGCTATTCGGATTGACCCATGAAGCTGAAAATCGACATGTAGGTATTTTTTGACCTCCTGATCAAAATTAGACATGGAGCCCAGCGGGCACCACCCCCCTTAACCTTTTAACGCCCCCCTCCTTTACAAGGCGCAACTTTTGAAGTAATTTACTTGGAGGGTAGTTTTTATTTCATATCGTGCGTGACATCTCACTTAAAGCTTATTGTGCCCTCATTTCGCAACTTTTGATACCGCTTGGGAATCAATAACTTGAAAATAAGAAAATCTCATACAAGGACAGGACACCCCACTTTTGAGGCTTTTGGGCCCCCCGGGGGGCCTAAAGGGTAATTTTGAGGGCACAATAAGCTTTAAGTGAGATGTCACGCACGATATGAATTAAAAACTACCCTCCAAGTCAATTACTTCAAAATTTGTGCCTTGTAAAGGAGAGGGGGCGGTAAAAGGTTAAGGGGGGTGGTGCCCGCTGGGCTTCATGTCTAATTTTGATCAGGAGGTCAAGAAGTACCTACATGCTGATTTTTAGTTTCATAGGTCAATCCGAATAGTTATAACCAGCTATTGACGTTACTTACTAGACTATTAGTATATCGAAGTAGTCCTCCAAAGTGCGTACTGTCGGACTACAATAATTGTACTTTTTTGTAATTAAGTAATCCTGCACAGCAATGTTCATTACAACGTAGCGAGAGCACCAGTACCTAATACTCGTCCCTAGTCCGCCGAATATCCGTGGCCATGGACGTCCTACCACTTTTTAAGTGTAAAGTGACCTCGAAAAATTTCTGGTTCGTCCACGGGGTTCAAACCTATCCCTTACGAGCTCCATAATACTTTTTAAAAGTTCTGAACTAAACTTCTCATTAATCTCTTATTGTCGTCACTGGTAACATAGTAATTTTATTTACAAGATTTCCATTTACACCTCCTGCACTGTTACTACTTTACTGTACGCCATATTTATTGTTTTGCGATTACAGCGCCACCGTGGCGAAATTCAGTACTAGTTCGTACATATTGCCGGGCATTATGCCATACGGCAAAAGGTCGTTTTTTTGGCGGTACACATAATGTCGACGGTATACATACGTCAGATGGAAATATGCAAAAGGCTTTTCGTTTGTAAACACACGAGCTATTATGTAGAAGGCAGATTTTGACATATTGACTTCGACATATCGACAACATTCCTACCGAATATTTGGTTCGGCAAAATTTTTACCGAATATTCACATTTGGCGAAACCTATGTTCGGCCCATCACTACTTATTAGTACCTACTCAATAAATCTATTTGAAGATTGTATAATTTATTTAATATGCGATACCTACCTAATTTCTTTTGGTGGACATACCTCGGGGACATACCAATTTCAGTAACCGATTATTATTTTTCCGACATAAGGAACATCATGGTCACCCATCTTGGAAAAACTTTGGGCAGCTTCGGCTTCGGTCTTCGTCTATCTTCGAGTACACTCGGAGTTAACTCGTGGTATCCGTGACATAGGAAAGAGAAAACATAGTCTTGGCATAAAGTCTTCACTCCTTGGTTCCGAGTGCGCGATCCTAGACCAGTGATGTCATAATTCCCGCCGTGACATGACGGTCTTCTTTTGTCTATGATTTTGTTTTGTCAATAGTAGTATTTTTATTTATCATTATATTTTATTTAGAATAGTTATGTCTGCTGCCTATTTACCCTATAATACAAAAATATTTTTATATTTTTAGTTTAGGAAATAGTTAGCAACATAATTGTTTTGTATAAGTTTACCTATTTGTAAGTATGTTTATTTATAATAAAGAATTTGAATTTGAATTGAATCCTTGCTTTGACGAATTTTTACCCGGGCGACGTTTTCCCCTTACGTCGAGCCTCTCTGTTTCGAGCTCCATTGCGTCTCGAGCCGCCGCTTTGTTCCCTATACGTCGGGCCTGCCTAAGGCGCAAACTCCACCAAAAAGACGAAGGGCATAGGACGTAAGAATGACAGTTGACAGACAAGTAATCGTCAAACATTCTTCTAAATTTTGACGCTAGCTGTCATAGATGCGACGCTTTGGCGACGCTTGTGTGTGCCTTTGTCAATACGTTTTC
The DNA here is from genome assembly GCA_024500475.1 of Phthorimaea operculella. Taxonomy (NCBI): domain Eukaryota; kingdom Metazoa; phylum Arthropoda; class Insecta; order Lepidoptera; family Gelechiidae; genus Phthorimaea; species Phthorimaea operculella. The sequence goes on along the minus strand of JANFCV010000100.1, from coordinate 1,680,973 downwards.
ATACATTTTATATGGAAACCGTTTCCAAGCGTCGCGATATCAAACGTCAAGCGTCGTAGGGCATGTCCTATGTCCTCTCTGTGGAGCTTGGGGCTTAGATAGGGTATCAGAAAGTACAGTCCACAGAAATATTTTACAGAAATTGTTATTTTTAGGCAATAACTAATGTCTTTTTGGGTGCTTGCTTTTATACATACCTACATAGAATAGTAACATACCTAATAACATTGTACATACATATACATTATACAGTATATACACCCATCACGCCTTTATTTCTTACGTAGTAGGCAGAGCGTCAATAGCCGTAAAAATACGGTCGTTTTAGCCACGTCTGACAAACATTTGAGGGTCGTTTCAGAACTATTGTGTACAGTAATACTGACAGGTTGTCAGCCTCTTACCCGCACCAAAGAAATCAATCAACTGTGCATGCTACACTACTAGTTTCTTTGGACAAGTTGTAGGTCTTGCCAAGATCTACATTGTAAGTGACAGCTGTCAAACTTTAAACTCGTTTATCTCGTTAACTGTGAATGCTACACTACTAGTTTCTTTGGAAAAGTTGTAGGTCTAGACGGCATCTACATTTTAAGTAACAGCTGTCAAACTTTAAACTCGTTTATCTCGTTAACTGTGCATGCTACACTACTAGTTTCTTTGGAAAAGTTGTAGGTCTTGCCAAGATCTACATTTTAAGTGACAGCTGTCAAACTTTAAACTCGTTTATCTCGTTAACTGTAAATGCTTCACTATTGGTTTCTTTAGGAAAGTTGTAGGCCTTAACGAGATCTACATGACAGGTGTCAGCTGTCATACTAAAAAGTCGTTTATATCTGAAACTATGCGTGCTAGACTATTGGTTTCTTCGGGAAAGTTGTAGACCTTAACGAGATCTACATGACAGGTGTCAGCTGTCATACTAAAAAGTCGTTTATATCGGAAACTATGCGTGCTAGACTATTGGTTTCTTCGGGAAAGTTGTAGGCCTTAACGAGATCTAAATGACAGGTGACATCTGTCAAACTTTAAACTCGTTTATGTCGTTAACTGTGCATGCTACACTACTAGTTTCTTTGGAAAAGTTGTAGGTCCAGCCAAGATCTACATTTTAAGTGACAGCTATCAAACTTTAATCTCATTTATCTTGATAACTGTGAATGCTACACTACTAGCTTTTAAGCTGTCACTTAAAATGTAGATCTTGGCAAGACTTTTCCAAAGAAACTAGTAGTGTAGCACGCACAGTTAACGAGATAAACGAGTTTAAAGTTTGACAGATGTCACCTGTCATTTAGATCTCGTTAAGGCCTACAACTTTCCCGAAGAAACCAATAGTCTAGCACGCATAGTTTCCGATATAAACGACTTTTTAAGCTGACACCTGTCATGTATATCTCGTTAAGGCCTACAACTTTCCCAAAGAAACCAATAGTGAAGCATTCACAGTTAACGAGTTAAACGAGGTTTTAGTTTGACAGCTGTCACCTAAATTGTAGGTCTCGTCAAGTTAATAAAATTTTTCTAAGACACTGATGTGCTGGCATGCATAGTTTCCGAGATAAACTAGATTGTAGTTTGACAGCTGTCATCCAAATTGTAGGTCTCGTCAAGATATTCAACTTTTTCGAAGACACTGGTGTGCTGGCATGCATAGTTTCCGAGGTAAACGTAATTTTAGTTTGACAGCAGTCATCCTAATTGTAGGTCTCGTCAAGATGTTAAACTTTTTCTAAGACACTGACAGTATTAAAAAAATCAAATCAAAATAGATTTTGTTGAGAACTGTACTCGATGTTAAGCGGCACGATGCCACGAGGTACGTACGGCGGCGCAAAGAAGCCCGATACAGAGAGGCTCGACGTAAGGGGAAAACGACGCCCCGTCCACAACTAGGGCCCTTTAGGGGCATATACCGGGAGTAACGGAAAGGGTATAACAAGCCGAAAGGAGGTTTGGTACCCTTATTTTCCAAGCGTCGCTACAACGACGCCGTCAAATTTTGACGGCGTCGTTGTCGCTGCGGTCTTGTAGAAAAACCCGACCGCATCCCATACAAACTCTAAGCTTCTCAGCGCGCTGTCAACGTGACGGCGTCGTGGCGCGCCGCAACGACGCCAACGCTCGGTCTTTCTGGTTCCCCATACAAACCAGTCATTTGACAGCGACAACGACGCGCGTAAGGCGAAATCAGTCCCAAGTCCCAAAAAGTAAGTCCCTTTCCTTTTCGTTGCGTTAGAGAGAAACAGACGATGACGCTTCAATCGAGAACCCTGAACATTTTTTGTAATTTAAAATTATACGTAGAGATAATTGAAAATGTAAGCCCATAGATTCATTATAAATTCAAAAAGGAAGAAGAGGACACAAAATAAAATAATAAATATTGAATAACAATGAAATCGTTCAGGTTTTCAGACAAAAAAACGGAGAATTCGAGCTTACTTTGCGATTTTTTTCTATCGAGGCAACTTTATCAAATCGTGTTTTGGGTCCCATAGTTTTGTAGAATATATCTTGAAATAGTCATAAAAATAATTACTCATTATTTTACGGAAATTTCAAGAAATGGCATTGAAAATTCCGAACGCTTTCGCGGACGTTTCTGAGCTGATTTCGCCTTAAACTGAACAACTTTCCCCATGGAACATGGGCCATAATTTAAAAAAAAAATTTGGGCCTCCCATACAAAAACGCCGATTAGCTGATAGATTTACTATGAGAGGTCCAATTTTATTTCATATTTTCATGTTCTGTTCAGTTTCATGAGTGCCTTGACCTCCTTTCGGCTTGTCCTTTCCGTTACAAGTATCGCAACTCGCAACGGTTTATGGTTTATGAGCGCTGACCTTGAATGCGCAGTATTCATATTTTGAGTCTGTATGGCATTTGGCTGACGTCTCGCGTCCCTGAAGTACACTTGCGCACAGTTACTTTTTTGTCGAATATTTATTTTGTTGATTTTTGTTATCTGTTCATTTTTGTTTATTAAATCTTTTGTTTTTATTGTTGTTGTTTTGTTGTGCGGTGTTGGTAAAAATGCCAAAGAAAAAATATTGACCCGGCAGGCCAGAAAAATGGTGTATGATGTAAACAATCATATTAAAAAAGAAACAGAAGAACTTATTGGCGGCTTGAAAGAGATCAAAAACAGAACGGCCGGGACAATTACTTCTCTCCAAAAAAATTTAGACGCGGTAGTTCAATATCTTGAGCTTCATAAGAAACGAGCTCATTCTGCAGCACAACCAATATACACTGACATTTGCAATCAATTAAAGAAAATAGGCGTGTTCGTTGCGTATGGCTTTAATATTGTAAAAAATTCGGGTATACACATTATTGTGCGCGAGTGTACACCTGCGCAAACATCCCCTCCACTTTGGCCGAGCGCTCATAAACCGTTTTGCGACACTTGTACTCCCTATTGACGTTGCTTACTATCTCGTACGGGACATATATAAGTAATCTGTGCTTTGGAGTGATGTCAACAAAGGATGTCAAGGCAATAATTTGGGACATTGGACATTCATAATATTTTTATATTTTTATTTTCAGGTATTTAGGTACAAAGAATAACAAATTCAAATTAAATCACATTTGTTTTACAATTTGTTTCATGTTTTTATATTTACAATGGACAGATTTTTCTAAAATCTACAAAGAATTTACTTTGAATACCTACTTAGGTAGTTGTAGTTCACATGATCACCTAAAAATAAACCCTACGAACAACCATCGAAGATAAAATAAATACATAAGTGAAAGAAATGGCAAGCGAAAGTAAGTAGACTTGTAATTTTATCAATTTTATGTTTAAGAGTAGGTAGGCACCTAGTCTTCTTGCCCTTCCCAATTATTTAGGGTCGGCGCAACACGTTTTGTTTCAACACAAAATCATGTTACAAAAAGATTTGGCTATGTTTTATGACCGGCCGCCTGCCTGACGTCAGCCATCTTTGGGAATGCTACTGTAGGTAGTATCACCGCCACCACGCGGTTGATCGTAGTCGGCAGATGTTCACTGTTCAGTCGAGGTCAAAACTCTACGTCGCTTTTTAAGAAACACCCTGAGTGGACTAGGGGTGGCAGTATTCTTAGCCGCTACCACACGGCACCTTAGCCGCTACCACACGGCACCTAGGTAGGTACCTAGTATAGAATTTAAAGTCGCTTTTTGCGTTTCTGTCTGTCTTCGTGGAATTCGCTTTCATATCCTAAACCACGCAACATATTTTGATGCGGTTTTTGGTAATAGGAAGAGTGAATTGAAAGGAAGGTTTATACACCGTGTTTCGGGAGAAATACACTAGATTGTAGACGTTGTGTAGGCCACCTACTGAACAATTTTCATTATGGCACCAATTTTGATTTCTTAAAAATTAAGAAGCTGAAATTTTCATACGAACTAAATGCCTACATTTACTACAAACATTATCTATGCATTACCCCTTATCCAAGATTGCAACATTGCATTTTTAACTTTTGGGATTTGAATCTTCGAAAAAGTTTGTAAGTACTTATATTTGAACTTATTTATGTTTTCCAAACCACTGAAGGAGGAACTCGAGGTGATAGGCTTTCACAGAACAAAGACCAACCCTTGCGTTTCTTTTTCGCCAGCTCTATTTTTGATTTAGCACATGCTTTTTGAAAACTATTTCCATAGATGGGTTAGCTAAGAAGAGTTCCTCTTCTTCATCACATCTGTGAATAGACTCTGTACATTCAGAGTCCCACCATGGAGGAGAAGGAATAAAATCTTTAGCAGCCTTTTTGATTGGGTTGAACTGACTAGCAGACAGATTTAAGATAGATACAAAGTCGTGATAAATTTGAATAAAATAAAAATTATCATTGGATATTTCCGGGAAATTATCCGTTTGAGTTGTAACAAATAGTCGAAATTCATCCCATTTAGCCTTAAGAGACGATATTTCAAAAGTGGAGGTACAGCAACAGGGGCTAGAGATACACAATGGGAGAAGGAGATGAAAATAAGAAGATGGTCACTGCCATATGGGAATAGGCGCGTCCACACGGTACGCCGAGGCAAACGCTCGCGAGGCATACGCTCGGGTTCACAAAGGTCATGCTCGGGCGAGCGCGCGCAGGCCGAGCCGTTTGAGTGCTCGGCTGCCTCAATCATAGTAAATTTGGTTAGTTTAACTAAGCGTCCAAATGGACAGAACTTGGCTCGCCTGCCACCTGAGCATATGCCGCGCCTATGCAGTGCCTCGGCACGCTCAAAATCACCGTGTGGACGCGCCTATTGAGTTAAAACTCTCCAAGAAGTTTGAGAAACTAAGAGAGGGGAAATTAAAGACATATCTACACAGCTTGGATTCTGGGAAGGAGAGGTTCTTCTAGTGGGACTGCTATCACTTGATATACTAGAGATTATTGTTGTCGATCAGATCAATAAGTGAGGAAGATGGAGAATCACAATGAACGGATCCCCACATTGAGTGGTGACAATTAAAATCACTAACAACAACTAAAGGGGTTAGAAGAGATAAAAGGATAGAGTCAAGCGTAATGGATTCATTCGGAATGGGATGTAAATAGAAACAAAAGTTATGTTAGATCTTACTGCAACAATATTAAAAGATGATGAATGGGGAGGAAGAGGGATCAAAGAATATATTAGTGATCTTTTTATTAGGAGAGCACAGCCATCCCGCCTAATGTCGTGGTCATCCCGTACACATGAGAACCCGGGCACACGAAAACGAGAACCCGGCCGTAACCACGTCGCCGATATGGCCAAGACTTCGGCTTATAGGTATTTAAGAGGAAATATTTCAGATTTTTTATAACGGATGCTCTTACAGTTCAATTGTAAGAGAACTGTTGCCATTGTTAGGAGTCATAGAGATAAACTATTTCAGTGCTTCTGAGACGTTGTTCGGTATGACAATATTATTTTCAGTTCGAATTTTTCATAAGGTTAACAATACTTCGAGAATTTTAGCAAGAGCACAGAATACATAAAAGTACAGGTACAGAAGACGCACTCCGCCATAGCAATTCAACAAATATAAATCTTTATGCGCGATAATAAAGTACAATTTCCTTCGCGCCGGCTTTGGATACCTACTTTTATACAGGGAGTAACAGAATGGGTATAACAAACCGAAAGGAGGTCAAGGTACTCATGAAACTGAACAACTTTCCCCATGGAACATGGGTCGAAATATGAAAAAAAAAATTGGACCTCCCATAGTTAGGTACTCAATTAGCTGATCGGCGATATTGTATGGGAGGTCCAAATTTTTTTTTTTCATGTTTCGACCCATGTTCCATGGGGAAAGTTGTTCAGTTTCATGAGTACCTTGACCTCCTTTCGGCTTGTTATGTATACCCTTTCCGTTACTCCCGGTATTAGCCTACTTATCGCGCGCGCAAGCTAAAATGAGCCGAATTGCTGCGCGCGAATGTTCATCTGCCGCAGACCACCTCTGAAGGTCACAGCCGGCGTGCTTTGTAGGGTGCCGAGATTTATATGAAAGTAGGTACCTACCAAAAGTGTACTAGGGTACACCTACACCCAAGTAAAACATAAATAAAATGTTTTGTTAAACGTAAGATATTGAACGAAAATCAAAGCAAAAATATTAAAATTGCATTAGTATACAAAAGGCAATAATCAAATCTAGGCCCCCCTCTCGGTAACGGCTAAGAATCTCATGAAATGTAAAAAAGATGATACGCTTTTTGGACCAAAATCTTATAATAATCATCTTCAGACGAAACGGGAATCACAATTTATGTTAAAAAGTATATTTTTGTGTTTTATTCCGGTCAAAATTCTGGTTCCTTGATTCTGCTGACATCTGTGACACAAACACAAAGTAGGTACTAAGAGCAACTAAGAGGAAATAAGGGTAAAATGGAGCAGTTTTTAGAACCCAGGATGCGTAAAAACAAGGGGTAGCGTTAGGGGTAGCGTTAGACCTACTATTGTGTTACAAAGTAGCGTCGGACGCCCTGGAGGACGTAGGTGGCGTCAGACACTCTAGTGGATAAAAAGTGGCGGGTGTTGGTTTTCCCTTGCCGTAAAGGGCATACCTGGAGGGTTGGAGTTAGAGGCATACACCCTGAGAGGCAGAAGATAGCTTTGGACATTCTGGAGGGTGGGAGGTAGCGTCGGACGCCTTGGCGGGCTTGGGTAGCGTCGGGCACTCTGGAGGATAAAAGATGGCGGGCGTTGGATTTACTGGGCGTCCGACGATACCCCCTGTCGTCCAGGGCGTCTGACGCTACCTCCCGTCTTCCCCAGCGTCTAGTGGTACATCCTGCTCTTATTGTGTCTGTCTCTGTCATGTCCCCCATGACCCCCTGACCCCCCCCCCCCCCCTGGATCCGCCACTGCATCCTCTTTGTTTGCAAAAGTTTTCTCATGCTCTCATCAGTCTCTTATGGTTATATTTTCGATTGCCCTATATTTCTTATCCACTAACATCCAGATCGACTTGAAAGAGAAGTATTTTCCTTCGCTCCATCTTCTTTTGACAACTCTTGTTTTATTCGGTGCCACGTGCCACAGATTCTTCAATTTCGAACTCGGATGATTTCGAACATGTGAGATGCGATATCACAGGATGCTTCATTCCGACATTAGAATAATTCCATAAAGACTTCATATAACTTGTTGTCATCAATAACGTCATATACCAACCTCATCTTTGTAGTTCATCCCATACTTTACTATAGTCTGATTTTTATTCAGATAGACTAAACTGACAGCTGAGATCAGTCTTTTGTTTTTAAAATGTTGCAAGCATCAGGCTAGTGTTGTGGTTTGACTCATTCATTTTATTCATTGAACTGTTGTTCCATGATTCCTCGATGTATTTGTTTTTGTAAATAAATATGCTCAATAAATACTTGCGTATTTATTACGTACCTACATACTTTACGTTACGTAAAAGAGTATACGTTACGCGTTTACTTTACGTTTATACGCAAAGTTTTCGTTTAGTTTATAGAATTCAAAAATGAATAATAAGTATTGAAATTTAAAATGTAGGTACTTTTCAATAAATTCACATTAATCATATCAGACTAGTTATGTTCTCATTAGCTTTCAAATAAAAATTTCGTCAGACAGGAAATAAATGTGAAGTTAGTTTGTTATATTCACATAGTAGTATGTTTGTCTTATAGGCCAATTTAATATTGAAAATTCAAATAAACTAAATTTATTTTCATAAAGATTCAATCACAATCTTTGAATCACATAACTTGATCATTTGGGTACAAAACTATTTATTAATTATTTTAAAATACAAAAACGTGGCATGGCAACCCACCAAACGTCAGTTCAGTCTATCTGAATAAAAATCCTACTATACACTACCGACTACCGACCGCTGATCTTATCATATCTTATCTTGGATATCTATCATACCCAATCCGCGTTACTGCGTTTCAAATCAATATTTCCAATGAGTCCAATTGGTTTCATCAAGCTTTTGAATTTGAACTTTGCTTAGCTTCTTTTTGGTAAAAATCGTTACTACAGACACAAAACAGCTTAATTAGTGATGAAAGAGACTGAAGTCTTTTAGTCGTTTATTATAAGACTAGCCTCTTTTTACACGACTTGACTCTAAAATTGAGACTGCTGCTTTTAAGTCTTAGCAATACGACTATAATAAGTTGCTTAACGAAGGCGACCAAAAGACTAAAACGACTCAAATGACTAAAAGGCTTACACGACTGCAGTCCGTTACAAAAGAACTGACGTAAAGCGTGATAATTGTAATTAAAACCTGTTGACTGAAATAATATTTATTTTTATAACCGTCGATACAAATTAAAACTAAGGGGTGTTATTACAGTAGAATCCGTTTATAATGATATTGAAGGGAATTGACAGACACGTCATTATAAGCGGACGTCATACAAAAGGTAGGTTGTATGTCGTATGACCCAACCCCTTACATGTAGTATGACCATCGCTTATATTTTAATTGTAATTCCTTCGCTACTGCTTAGTTTTATTCTCCACATTCTAATCTGCATATTGTTCGACCTTTTTTCTCAATCGTAAATGCTTGTCGGCGTAGAGATGACATTTTTTCACAGGATATCGTCGTTTAGAGTCATGTCGGTCATTAAAACCGGGAATAATTCACAAAAATGGGTCATAATAACCGACATGTCACTGTAAGCGAGTCATTATATCCGACCTTTTTTCAAGAATTTTGTATGAAAACCAAACCACGTTCTGAAACTACGTCATAATAAGCGGTTGGTCAATTGATGCGGTGTCATATTAAACGGATTTTACTGTATAACTTATCTATATGTATACTGGGTGAAATTTTACTAGTGACCGATACCGAAAATGCAGAACAGGGCATTACGGCAGTCTTTTAAGTCATTTAGACTGTTTTAGTCCTTTAAGCTGTTAAAGTAGCTGGTCAGTTGTTTACGATAAAAGACTTCGACTAAGAAGGCTAGTTGCATGAAATGTTGGGGATAAGGTTGGGGACTAAAAGACTGAGTCAGTCGTGAGGCGTCAAAAATCCTCCTCCTTTCATCACTAAGCTTAATGTATCTGGTTTTCAGCAGAGTGTGCAGAGGTTTACCTATCGATATCTATTTATTTAATTACAGTAGAAACCACATAAATTTCGCAAATATGTCATCTTAATATATTTTCACAGAACAGACAGTGACATAAATAGGTAGACAACGTAAACTTTTACAGAAACATTATAGGCCACCCAATCAAAAAGAAGGTTTCTAAATAGGTAACTACAAAAACCTTAACAGTTCTTTTTCAAACTTTAGAGGATTGCAAATGTTTGAAAATCGATGGTCACCTGGATGCTGTGAAGTGGATGTTGTGGCGGAATGAGTACAAGCCGAGCCCGGGGGTGCTGGCGGTCGCGGACTGGACCCACGACCATTTCCACTGGCTCCACTACGTCGCAAGCAACAATGGCTTGCTTCCGAAAGACGACGTTTTACAGTAAGTCCCTACAACACTTACTTACCTACCTATATATACATATGTCTTAGGTAACATTCTCCGTTTTTGTGACTGTAAAACTGATCATACACAATTTGCAGCTGCTTCGCTATGCCGACGCTCAAATCTAGGTGCCTTATTTGTACACAACCCTTCCAGAATATAAATGTTTTCAATGCTCATGTATTCGAGGTACAGCGTGTGTACTAGTGTACCTTACTACTTACTACTACCCTCCTATGAAGGAACACAACAATAGGTGTTATTCTTGGAAAAAGTCCCTGAAACCTTAACAAAATGTGTTGCTATTTTGAAGCTACTGGTCATATAGATAACAAAAATTAAACTCTAAAAAGTCCTGAAAGGCGAACCGCTGCACTCCGGGTGTAGCTCCGCAACTTACGTACTTAGAATCACTTCGTTTCCCAGGACTACCGACAGTCGGTATTGGTCAATACATGACCCCCAGAGATATTTCCTGATGGATCTTCACTGCGAGCAAGTGCTGTTTACGCAGCAGTATCCCAACCTGCGAATGAAGACCAGACTCGGCAGCCACTTCTGGAAGGAAAACACCGCTTCTAAAGTTCCGCCTTTTGTTACATACCAAAAGGAGTTTTTACTGTCAATGGAAATAACGCTTAAGGTTAATAATAATTCATTTAGCTTTTTTCAGTAATTCTAAACAGCTGTTACGCCGTTTCATGAAATTACCCAGAAAACATTTCGGGAAGGCGTCAAAACGTCAAAATAAAAACTCGTTTCAGAAAATGGAAATAAATGAAGACCAAGTGGACCGCTTGATAGTATCCGATCAACTGATTCAGATTTCAAAGTTTAATTTACACAAGAGGAAAACATTTTTTAGAATTTTGGAAAATATATTCAGGTAAATATGTCGGTTATTCCGAAAGTGATATCTCCAAAAGCTCCAAATAGTAACAAAAAGCGCAATATGAAACTAAGTCGATAGATATAGGTACCTATTATATTATGATATTATTTATTTTTATTAAGTTAACCCTTGAGTTAGAAACAGCAAAAGCGTAAAAAGCTGCAGGTAGTGAAGCGACTGGTTAGTTTTCAGGACAATCTGCAGTTGGTTTCATTGGAGAATCTAGCTTGCATGCGGATGGAGGGGGTCAGGTTGGTCGAGAAATTGGCCACGTTTAACGCAGACACACTCAAGTATCTCTTCCTATGGGGGTTCGTGCTGCCTAATGAAAACCCAATACTTATTAACTACAGCTACATAACAGGTCACTTATTTTTACTTACTCTATGTCTGTATATTTAAGCATTCTCCTGCGCACACTCTTTATATTTTCTCTGTGGTGGTGTTCCTTCCTAGATAGCAAAACCTTAGCACGAGCGAGTTGTCCGCCAAAGCGCGGCGTACCTACCTAGTTTTATTATACCTATGTAAGTATGTAGGTGTACCCATGGTATAATAAACTATGGGTGTACCCACAAGTTAATTAGTTTTCTCGGCCTACAGTACAGCCTAATAGTCCTACTGGCTCGAAAGGCAAATGTATGAAACATGCTGCACCTGAGAGAAGAGTTCTGAAACTTCCCAAGTGCGGAAGTTTCTTAAATCGCTTGGTATAGGTAAAATTTCGCCAACTTCTAATTCACTCTTAGATCTAAATCTACTTAACCTTTACTTAAACAACATTTTTCTTCTCCACCTGTAACTATTGATGCCAATGTTAAATCTAACACTATCTCGTTTCTCCTTAGTCATTCATTACCACCTTGCTCTTCTTTTACCTTCACCCAGAGACCTTCAATCTGGCTTCCGACCCGGTCACAGTACCGTTACAGCACTGCTAAAAGTCACTGATGACATTCGCTTTGCAATGGAAAACAAGTCAGTGACTATCCTTGTATTGCTAGACTTTAGTAGTGCTTTCAACTCCGTAGACTTTGATGTACTTCTCTCTATTCTTCGCTCTCTTAATATTTCTGACTCAGCAATCTTGTGGTTCGACTCATATCTTCGTGGTCGTTCGCAGCGGATCCGCTCGGACGAGGATTCCTCTGATTTGTGTGATATTGTTGCGGGCGTACCACAGGGCGGTGTTCTCTCTCCTCTTCTTTTCTCTATGTTTATAAACACCATTACTACTGTCATTTCTTCCAACTTCCATCTCTACGCAGACGACCTACAGATCTACCGGCACATTAATGTTGCCGACATCGTCAGTGGTATTGAGGGTATTAATGCCGATCTCATCAATGTGTTAAAATGGGCTAAATCGTTTGGCTTGTCAGTCAACCCCAACATATCTAAGGCATTAATTATCGGTAGTCCCTACATGACTAAACAGCTAGACTATTCCATTTTACTTCCAATCACTTACAACGGCGTTACCATCTGCCTCACTAACACCGCCAAAAACCTTGGAGTGCTAATGGACTGTAATCTATCCTGGAGACCTCAGTTAAATGAACTAAGCAAAAAAAATACACTTTTCCTTCCATTCACTCAAATGCTTCAAAAGGTTTCAGCCCCTAAGCACGAAGATCTCTCTAGCTCAAGCACTTCTTTTACCTATCTTGGATTACGCCGACGCTTGCTACTTAGACGCCACCGAGGAGCTTTTAAACAAACTTGAGCGCTTTCAAAATCTGTGCATCCGATTTATTTTCGGACTGCGCAAATACGACCACGGTTCCCAGTTTCGTTCTCAGCTCAAGTTACTCCCAATCCGTCTTCGCAGGAATACTCATATTCTCTCTACTCTATATAACATTCTCGACAACCCTTCTTCTCCACCTTACCTTTGCGAGCGTTTTACGATCTCGCGCTTACTGGATAAACCCTGTCGGTCTAACGTCAGGACCTTACCATAAGACCGATTTCTATTCTTAATCTTTCACGGTTCACGCAGTCAGGTAATGGAACTCTCTCCCTCACACTGTACGTGATAGTCCTTCTATCACCGTTTTTAAGATTTTTATGATATGTAAATTGACATGTATGGTGGTTAAATTTGACATTTTCATATTATTCTTTAATTTTATTATTTTTTTGACATGTATTTTTTACATTTACTGTAAATCTACTATTTTTTCTTTTTTCTCTCTACTCTACTCTATATAACATTCTCGACAACCCTTCTTCTCCACCTTACCTTTGCGAGCGTTTTACGATCTCGCGCTTACTGGATAAACCCTGTCGGTCTAACGTCAGGACCTTACCATAAGACCGATTTCTATTCTTAATCTTTCACGGTTCACGCAGTCAGGTAATGGAACTCTCTCCCTCACACTGTACGTGATAGTCCTTCTATCACCGTTTTTAAGATTTTTATGATATGTAAATTGACATGTATGGTGGTTAAATTTGACATTTTCATATTATTCTTTAATTTTATTATTTTTTTGACATGTATTTTTTACATTTACTGTAAATCTACTATTTTTTCTTTTTTTGCTATGTTATTTAATTGCTCAAATGTTTAAAGTACATTTTAGAGACAACACAGTTAGAATAATCTACTGTAATTTTTATTTTTATTTTGTGAGCCGTTTTTGGCTATTCTATTAATTTATTTTCTAAGTTAGCTAGGGTAGCTTAGGGCCTAAGAATATTGTAGATTTTAGAATAGGTGCACTTCTGGGCAGGTTTTTGGGCGGTTTTCCTGTCCAGGGGGTCCGGCTAACCATACAAATGTAACTCCTTTTTAAAATTTTGACAGAATGTTATTCCATTTAATTGTCATTCATTGAGGCATAAAGTTGCATGCTGTGTGGTTAGCCTGGCCAGCCCCGAGGCAGTGCCTTTATTTTTATTTTTTTATCCCGCCTGAGCCGCGTTTAGAGTAGGAACTCAAATTGTTATAAAAAAGAGAAAATTTTGCATTAGAAATTTTCTCTTTTTTAAGATTGTATTAGAATATGACTTTCTTTAAGAGAATCTTGTACATTCCTACAAAGAAATAAATTATGAATTTTGAATTTTGAATTTTAAGAAGCGAGTCAAGGAGCATTATCTTTCTCTTCCGAATTAACCCGTATTATTTTATGTTATTTTAAGTATACAGGGAGTAACAGAAAGGGTATAACAAGCCGAAAGGAGGTCAAGGTACTCATTAAACTGAACAACTTTCTCCATGGAACATAGGTCGAAATATGAAAAAAAAATTTGGGCCTCTCATACAAAATTGCCGAAACTGATTTACTATGGGAGGTCCAAATTTTTTTTTCATATTTCGTCCCATGTTCCATGGGGAAAGTTGTTCAGTTTCATGAGTACCTTAACCTCCTTTTGGCTTGTTATACCCTTTTCGTTACTCCCGGTAGGTATATTTATTTACTGTTATTTATTTTAGCTAGTTTGCGTAAGTATATATATTTATTACATATAATCTGTATCTGTGTATTGTCTTATACCTATATTATTCATAGATATTGTGCACGTCTCACCCGCCTTTCGCCAAATGCCATTTCTCTTCGTTAGGTCGGCTTTAAGATTTTTTTTTGAGGTAAGCAGTGCTTGTTGTGTCTATTTTCTTTATGTTTTGTTCTGTAATGTTTCTTGTGTACAATAAATGGTTAAATAAAAATTAATAAATAAATCGTCGCAAGTACTGAGTGAGCTATCTGGTAAAGGCGCTCGTGCGGTGCTAACTGTCCTGCCTGTCCTGTCCACTAATCATTAATGAAACTTTTTAAACCGCTGTTTGACCTATGACATGACAATAATACGGACGTTTGACTTGCTTTTGACTCTTGCTTTTGACAGTGTTTGTTTAGACATTATCTCAAAAATCTAAAAGTATGAAAAATAATTAAAAAATATTTTCTAAATAAGTAAAAAAAGAAGCAGTAAACTCTACATAATAAAAAATATTGGATAAGAGAAAAATAGTAATAAAACAATATGGTTGTTAATGGCCTTCATGGTGGTGTGGCGATCTTGTGTTTTCAACTAATCTGTGTGTTTTTACCTATTGTGGCTCTATTGTGGATGTTATTGCTACACATAGGGGAGGCATTTTCATTTTATACCGGCGTTTTACAGAATAAAATCGACGTTTTTGTAAATGACACATTCTCATTCGATGAAAATCACAAGATGCAACTTACCGCCATCTTCTAGTGAATATTTGAATACCTATGAAAAATGGTACTTAGATCTTGCCCAAGACAATGGACAAGTCACGCACATGACACGCAACACGCGTAGACTTTGGTGACGTAAGTATTATCATCCCCTGGCGCCTGGCGCTGAGACGTTGTCATGGTGACGATAGACAAAGTCAAAGCTGAATCAATATTGCGAAACATTTACCAAAGTTTGAAAATGTACTAATATGTCCACTGACGACGAAAAGCAAAAGATTTCAAAGCTTCTACAAGGATTAGAGGTCCCGGATGTAAAATTGACAGAGCGATGCTCTGGCTTGGTAAAAGACTTTCACGAGAAATATGACAAGGAGATTGAGGAGGCAGAACCAAGTTTGGACATGACCGACTTATGCTCTGAAAACCCTTACAAGCCCCCTCAAGAAGAACTAGATGAAATTACAAGAAAATTAAAGGAATTAATACAGCAAAGTAAAAGGTAAACTGACATCATTTGTCTTATCATCATCATCTACCTATGCACAAATTCATAATCACAATAGGTACCTAAATACTTTTCATCACCATGTTCATCACCAATGCTTTTCACGAATTCACAAACTCTGCAAAAAGCTCGAAAAGCAGGAAATGCAAAATTTATATAATAAACAGAACTTAAATCGGGGGTCCACAGTCTAGCCTAGGTTTAGTTGATTGTTAAATAATGCTTGTAGAGACCTATTTCATTTAGTCAGTTTAGCTGTATTTTATATTATAGACCTTCGATAATAAGGTCCAACCTTAAGTCTTAATCTCTATTCATACTACAACGGTATCCACGCGAACTCAATCGTTTACTAATTTGTATCTGGATACCGCATAGGTACCCATGCTAAACGTGGATCGCATATCGCTCAGATTTAAATTGGGCCTTAGGCATCGTTTGCCACGTGAATGATAGAGGTTAGATAACGTTAATAGATTTTCCTCAACATACTTTTTACCAATTACTTTCGGTTTTAGATGTACAGAAGTGATTTCGTCTGATGTGACTGCACCAGTCACAGATCCGAAGAGACCGTGGCGTACTCATTCTAACAAAGAAAGACTCCTGCGTGTTAATAACGAACTGAAGCGTCATCACGAAATGGGATCTCAGTGCATTGTTCCTCTTGAAGACACAGTCATCAAAAGTCTCATACAAGAGGGTGAGGAGGTGAACCGCTCCTCGCCAGCTGTGCCAGGGGAGAAACTGCGGGACGTTGTGGACAGTGCCAAACGGAATTTACCTAATTTCCAATACAAAAACCTTGAAAATTCGACGGCTACTTCCATCCTGCCTTCAGCTCATGAAGCGCCGAATTCAACGCCACATAAAGAAGATTCCCTACCACCCACAATAACTACTATACAATAACTACTGGGTCATTTATACTCTAATTTACCATTTTTTGATCATTTCTACTTTTGAAATGTAGATAATGAATGAATTTTAATTTTACTTTGGTAGGTAGGTAGGTACAAGAAAGTTTGTCCCTAACCGTTTCGTTATTCTTTTTTCATTATATTTAATTAAACTGCTCTACTAAATGACATGAAAAAATTATTGCTTTTATTTTCCTAGCTCCTTCGTCCTCCTTATCTATACCGGGTGCTTGGAAGCTCGATGCGAAGCCTTAAGTAGGTGGTAGAATGGCTCTATTAGAACAATTTGAGCCATACTTGTCATAGACGAAGTTGATTATTTCTATTTTTATGGTCACTAAATATCATTTATGTTGGGTATCTCACCAAATGTTAAAATTAGGGTGTCCCTAAACCAAAATTAAGCAGAATAATTAAAATTGTATTTGAAATAAATAAATTGATTCCCTGTGAATGTCTTTGAATCTTTGAATTTCTATGCTCAAAATGCATTTCCTAGTTCCTTACACAGCTGTGGTCTTGGTTTTGAACCTCAGTGATCCTTATTTTTAGTTGCATCTCTTGCTTCATAGCGAATGAATTCTGGGTATCAATTCTTCTTTTGTGTTTATTTCCGTGGTGTAACCAGTTCCTTGGCGCGTCTCCATACAAAAAAGTCTACTGGAATTTAATCCGGTGACCGAGCAGGTCGACGGATGGATCCATCTCTAACGATTCAGTTTCCAGGGAAACAGTTAAGAAGATGATCTCTGACCTGCCTCGACCAATGTGCTGGACGACCATCCTGCCGGAAAATTATGGGCCTGTCCGTTTGTAGTACTGGTAATTCTGCTCCGTCGAGAAGAACTGGTTGATCATTTTTACATTCACAGGGAATCAAGTTATTTATTTCAAATACAATTTTAATTATTCTCCCTAATTTTGGTTTAGGGACACCCTAATTTCAACATTTGGTGAGATACCCAACATAAATGATACTTTAAATGAAAGGTAAACCAGATGGGCATTTCTACAGAAACAGTATTTTTTTTGTCTGGCTTCATAAATCGCCTTTCAGGACTAGATAAAAATTCCAAAATAAATACACATACTCCCTTATGTATATACTTGTTGGAGAACATACAATTTTTTCCGTAGTTATATTCGTTTTCACAAAAATAATTTTTGAAATCAAGAAATTGGTGAAATTTCGTTAGTTTATCCCTGTCCCGTTGCCGAAATTGAATGAATTTTGTTTTGTAAAATATAAAATCGCACAGTTTTTTTTAATGTTTTACTGTTCACGTATGTAGAAAAATATAGTGAAAAGGTGTAGCTAATGAAAATTTCAATAAATGTATATTTGGATATCCTTTCAGATATTCAAAAATTTGTCCCACGCGTTAGCTTTTTTCAGTGTTTTTAATATTAATTTGAATATTTCATGAAATATTTACAATTTGCATGTTGTCAATAGATTCACGTAAACTAGGCATTGTTCCCATGAGATCTAATTGAGTAAAATTGTGTAAATTTACAGATTTTTACGATTTTCACTAGGTTGAATATGGTGCCGATTTTTGGTGCAGGGTGTTTTCTCAACTCCGGATCGTCAATATTTTCTAAACTATTTATGTTTATGAGTTTATTCTTTGCCTAAATATAGTTCGCCTGAATATATGTACAGAGGTCTTAATACGTTTGTCTCAAGTTAAAAAGAAAATGAGATTTTCCTGATAGTACAACATTTTCTCAACTCCGTAACCTCAACTCCGTGTACATTTTGTATCCGGAGTTGAGAAAATTGCACACGGAGTTGAGACTTTAAAACCTAGTTAAAGTTTTTTTAGCACTTGATATTCTAACAAAGGTTTATATAGTATAATAATGCACTGGAATATACATTTGCCGTTTTCTGACAGTTAACTTCACGATATTACATAATCTACTTTAAATTAAAAAAATAGCAAAAACAATTAACTAAGTGTTTGCAAATGTGCTATTTGTAACTTGGCTTAAATTTTCGGTTCCTTTTCTATATTTTAAATATATTTTTTACTTGATATTTCTGTGAAAACCCTGAAAAAAATAACAAATTTCGAAAATTCTCAACTCCGTGACCAATTTTCTCAACTCCGTGACCATAAAAATTCTAAATCTGATTCTCGTAAAGCAATTAGTGGCAAATTAGCACCATTTTATCAAACACATTTTTTGGCAATTTTTCAGTCTTGTTTACACCAGAAAAGGTGATAAAAAAAAAAGTTCACGGAGTTGAGAAAATTTCACCATAGCTGTAGAAGTGCCCAGATAATACTCATTTTGTCCCTAGGCGCGACAAGTCACAGAGCGCAAAATGTCACAAGGACATAATCAAAGAGGCGGCAGTTAAGGTAACACTTAAGTAACTGTGTTCAGATGAGCTGGATCCCCAAAGACGGGCCTATTCCCTGGCCATACCTGATCGGATATCTGATTTGACTCCTTACTCATTGCAAAAACTACGGCGGCTATCATTTCAAAAACATGAAGATGAAGAGATATTGACCAAAAACCGATCTTATACAGCTTTGAAATTTTTGATTTGTGCCCCCTAAAATTGGTTTAGACCCCCTAACTTCAAAAATTTGTGACCTACTAGCATAAATGATACCTTAAACGAAAGGGCTTGAACCAGACATGTTATCTAAATTGTCTGAACAACCGTAGCTATTTTTTTATTTTTTTTAACTGCTAAACATAAGCTCGATTTTCAACATAGTAATTTTTTTTAAATCTGTAGATTTTTTTCTAGTTGGAATAATTGCTTGAAAATCAATCAGCACATGAAATAACAAATACATTTCTAAAATAAATAAGAAAAACATGTAATATCAACTTGCAAAATTTTGGAGATTTACTCCAAAAATCTTAAAGTGACCATAAAAAATACTTAGAATTATAATTATACAACTTCGTCTATAGATGACAAGTATGGCTCAAATTGTTCTAAAAGAGCCATTCTACCACCTACTTAAGGGGGATCGTTACGTCATACAAACTAAAATCTGAACTTCAACCGAGTTACACATGAGCTAAACAACAATTTTATCAAAAAATCTTTATGTGAGATGAGGAAGGCACACGTAAATATGTCGCAAAACAGCTTAACGTAAAAAAATATCAAGTATTTTCTCCACAAAAAAATTAAACGTGTTTATTGCAGCAGTAGCTCCATCTATGTTCATTAAGTGGCGACACGGTTTTTACAGAGAAATCTGATGGTTAAAAAATTATTTGTTTTATTTTGCGACAATGTTATAAAAGCACGGGACTTCCCATCAAGTTTTTTAATCATAATTTTGTCTCATTTAAAGACGTAACTCCATTTAAATTTTGTATGGAAAACGATCCACCTTAAGGCTTCGCATCGAGCTTCCAAGCACCCGGTACTGTCCCAAAACCTACAATGTCCATGTAGCTATCTTACTATGAACGCTTTGTAAATAGAACATATTTTATCCAGTTTACTGTCATAATCAAATAAACAGGTCCAGGGCTGAATATTGAGCGCTTTAACACCATGAAGTGTTTTTTAAGAAGTCTTGGAATGATGACGAATTTGCGCGTGCTGTCGTTAGAATTCTCCCACATTGCTGACGGTACCGGAGTGGCGCTTGTATCACTTCTGCCAGTACTAAAAAGATCGCATTTTCGTTTGCAGGTAAGTTCAACATACCAATTTTCTATTTAACACCTACTTAGGTATCAATGTACGAGAGAAGAACCCTTGATTTATACTTATTTTAATCTAGTAAGGAAACTTACACCCACAATGTCATTTTGGTGCTCTGTGCTTACACCTCAAATATTTTTTTTCCTCTTTCTGCGGCGTACCTACGTACTTTGAGGGTTTTGAAATTAAGTGGGCCTTTTGTATTATTATTTATTCTTATGCTTTTACTGTAGCTTACCAAAATCTAATAGCTTTGTTTCAAAATCTTCTAAAATTCCTGACACTGAAAAAACACTGCTATGACAGTGTGTACCTACGTTCGCTTTAACCTGTTCGCTGCAAGTCGAATATACTCATTACATTTTTTCATACATTTCCACGAGTAGGTATACTCGTATATGGCAGAAAACATAATGTAGACTTACAGTGCATGCCATCTTCTAGTTAATGTGTCGCGAGAGTCAGATTCCTGGTTACACGAATGCCGCGCTCGGTGCCGGCGGCTTCGACATCCCCGACACAGCGTGGAGGCGTGTCTCCACCGCATGTCCAGATCTATACGTTTTGTTTGTGTTCTGTGAGTATTCTTCACAAAGAACGTACTCGAGAACAGCGAATTAGGTTGTCACCTGAAAAATCCTAAAATCTGAATAACCCCAATCCTACCCCTGGGTGTCGTCGTAAAAACTAACTAAGAGATTCATCCAGGGAATGGGCAGCAGCGTACCCTGTGAAATATCTTGCAATACACTCGCCAATTGTGAATTGCGAATGCGTGGTGAGTACGGCAATACCTCCCGAAAGGGGAGGCCCATGTCTAGTGGACTGTTGTGGCTGTAGTAGAAGTAGTTACTTATAAGTAAGTGACTTTCAGAGATAGTCATACGAAATTCCTACATTCAGATATGCTTTTATTTCTTATCTATTATTCTTCTTAGTTGGTAAAATATAAACCATGTTGATAATTAAATACCAAATTTTAAAACACTTTCCGTGTTAGATATTATAAATTTTTTGGAAACGATGCAAAATTTTCCACCGCAGGCAGCATTTTAACCTGCGAACTTCGGCATCTGTAACTGCCGACGCTACTACCAGCTGGGCTACCGAGGTTCTATCCTCGCCTGCGAACTAAGCAAGTATATCTTGGCCACTAACGTGTGGCAGCGTCAGTTGGTAGTGGCATAGGCTGTAGAGTTGGCGAAGGTCGCAGGTTGATAATGTTATTTTCTTCTTATTTAAGCCGTAAGAATGTCGCTTACACCTTATCTGAATAATGCTCTCTACTGTAGTAAAGTATTGCATTTTGAAGGTAACTGTCTACACAGCCCAGAAAATAAACCGTTCGTCTGGGCTCAGTCAGTAGTTAGTTACAAAATTAATGTACAAGCGTTTAGTTTTACTTATGTTATGCACACTATTTTCCATAGGGTGTAAAAAAAAACCTGAATATAGGGAGATGGAACTAGGTTATGAAACTAAACCACTGGCAGCGCTGCTAGTACTTAGGTTCAGCCTCAGGTACAGTATCCCCTGCGCCCTCATGAACAATCCAAAATTTAAAGCTTAGATTTTTTCACACCGTAATATTTTACAGCATTACCTAATTTTTTGTTTTTCTAGAAGCAAGTTTTTATTTATTGAATCGTACAAAATAGTTTTTGTCCGGCTTGTTCAAACAGTTCATGAGTTAGCGTGAAAGACTGTACCATGCATACTATTTAACTCGCTGTACCTAATATTTTATTCCACGTTCTGGCAGATCGTATCCGTGATTACGATGATGTTAGAAGATTTTTAACGCCTAGTATTCCGATGCATGAGATTCACTTACAGTTTGGTATCGATCTCAAGATGAAACAGAGGCAAGATTCCGATGTAAGCTGTTTCGTTCGACACATCGCGTATCACTATGCAAATACTCTGAGTAAGATCTTCTACTAACTTAATTTTAATTTTAATTGGGGTGTAAAAAAACGGTCCGCAAATATTTTTTAATCGGTCTTTGCGATTATATTTATAATCTAAACAGCAGTACCTAATTGTATACCTATATACACAACTGAATAGGTATAAATAAGCTGGAACCAAATGGTATCCGACATTTTAGTATGGAGCCTGGCATACCTACCAGACAAAAAAAAAGAAAATCTAAATCTCGCGACCAGAGCTGAAACATGTTGCAATCGATAAAACATAAAAATATAAACCAAAAGTGTACTTTGATAAAAAGTCGTAATAGTTGTATTTTCGGAGATATATGAATTTAAAAGTCGGAATAAATATTTTTTTAATATTCATTTTCTTTTGCTTTCATAAGTATACTGACATAAGTATATGCTTATAAATAAAATCAATCTTATTCTAATGTAATACAAACTAAAAAGGTTTGATTGTGCTCATTTATATTCAAGACGAAAGCTGATTAGCCTGAAATGCAGTCGCCGTAATCTCTCTATGCAATCTCCTATAATTAAGGTGCTATTAAGAGCATCGCGACAGATGACAACTGCAGCCGACACGTGTAGCGTCGGCAGGTAGCAGTAGGTATCTTCCTTTTGTACGGCGACGGCATGTGCAGTGTATGTCTAATCGATAAACTCCGAAACTACTGGACCGATTTCCAAAATTCTTTCACTATTAGAAAGCTACTACATCTTTGAGTAACAAAGGCTACTTTATAACATGGGAAAATTCCTCATTCCCACGGAAAAACGGTCAGCATCAGGAAAACGGGAAAATAAAGCGGATTTTACCCAAACTAGCCAAACGGCTTTACCGATCTTCGCGAGATTTGGCACTGATATTGCTAGCATATTTAAGATGGACATGGAGTACTTTTTATCCACCCTTGAGGATCTGTAGTACCTGATGTAAAGCACCAGGAGAACAGCTAAACTGTATGATATAGGTACGAAAATGGCTTCATAGCAAAAGTTATTCAGCTTGATCGGCCGCTTCTGCTAGTACATGGTCATTGAGGATCTGGAGTACATGATGCGGACCACAAACATCCCATCTAAACTATAATAGATACGGTAATGGCTTCAAAGTAAATGTTGTTCAGCATGACGGGACGCTTTTGCAGGCACATGGTCATCAAGGGTCTGGAGTACCTAATGCAGACCACCAGCATCCCATCTAAACTATAAGAGATAGCGTAATGGCCTCAAAGGAAAAGTTTTTCAGCATGAAAGGCCGCTTTTGCTGGCACATGATCATAATGCAACACTTCTGCTGAAACGGAGTAATCGACTTTTTACTAGCGGTGAAACCGCAGGGCGGGCCGCTAGTCTTAAATATATATACCTAAGCACAATTTAACGTTTTTAGTCTGTATTACATTAGAATAAGTATTATTATAGACAAGCACATACTTAAAAATAGGAAAATAATATTAATATTGAAAAAGAGAAATGATTTTTAAATCCATATATCTCCGAAAATACAACTATTACGACTTTTTATCAAAGTACACTTTTGCTTTGTATTTTTATGCTTAATCGATTGCAATATGTTTCAGCTCTGGTCGCGAGATATAGATTTTCTTTTTTTTTGTCCGGTAGGTATGCCAGCTATGTCGGTTGCTCTTTCGCTACAATATTTATGCGCATATTGTTCTTCAATCAAATACCGGATGAAAACAGGTAGGTAAGTAGGTAGATCTTTTCTCGAAGGATCTTAAAGCCAATAATCTAATCATAATTTATTTCAGCCGCCGTAAGCATCCACCAGTGGCGTTTTGCGCTGTTTCCAATTCGACGAGTGTTTGAGCTGATGCCCTTCCTGACACGATTTTTCTACGTGGGCTGTGTGCAAGACGACATCGACCTTCGCAGGGCGCTCCAGATCATCGCCAGTGGAGTGTGCCATAGTTAGTTTAATTCTCTACCTATTTTGTTCTTACAACCGTGTAATCAGGTTAAAATTTTTCGAAAATTTGGTTTTCAAAGATTTTACGATAGATAATCTCATACTGGGGAGGAGGGGATAGGGTATGTACGGCAATAGTTCCTACCTAGGTGGGTATGTGTTTAGCTTTATTCGGTGGTGTAGAGGTACCTACATCTAGTGTGCGGTGCGGTTATCTTATCTTATCAGTGGAAAAATCATTATATAATGATTATTTTTATTTTAAAATTCATTGATGAACTGATCAATGAAAATTAAACCGATGAGCTTGAAGACTATCTTTTGTTACAGAATTAAAACATCTGAAGATCCAAATTCAAGACGAAGAAAGATCAAGAGATTACTGGGGTAATGTTGTGGATTCACTAATGACGGAATATCACGATGTTATGGATTTGTTTGGAATAAATTTTTGTCTTAGCATTTACAAAAATTAAACTTCTGCTCTAACTCGATATTGTTGTTTTATATCTCGATCGTACCTATATAATACCTACCATGTGCGTTTCCACCGAGTGACCACCCCGCGGAAAATATAAGTACCTATTTAAGTACTTATATAAGTACTTAAAAATATAAGAATATAAATACTTAGTAAAAGTTCAAAACAAAAAAAGCGGCCAAGAGCGTGTCAGACACGCTCACAAATAGGGTTTCGTAGTCAGTCAACTTTTAAGTATCTTTCAGCATTACAAAGTTAATTTTGTTGCTCGTTTGTTTGCAGCTGTAATGGTTACCAACCGCAAATTGAAAAACTTTATTCTTAAGTAAATGTAAAAGTATATTTCTTTAATCTTAAGTAGTAGAGTATTCATTATAGTTTTCATGGTAACTTCATATTAAGAACTATACTCCATATATTTTTTTAAATTTTTAACATGCATACTTTAGAAGTTACAGCTGGAACAAATTATGGCTCAAAACGCACCTTTTAAAAGCAAATATCTCGAGACAGAAACATTTTAGAGAATTTGTTTCAAGGATACCTCCCCTTAGTTTTAAAAGACCTATCCTAACGGGGTGTTCGTTAGGGACGGTGTAACGAGAACTTTGCAGGCGTGCTCAGACCATGAAATTGAACAACTTTTACTATGGAGCCATTGGTGGGACACGAAAAAAAATTTCCGACCTCCCATACAAAGTCAGTTAGCTGATCGTGAATTTTGTATGGGAGGTCGGTCTTTTTTCGTTTCCCACCATTGGCTCCATAGTCAAAGTTGTTCAGTTTGGTGGTCTGATCATGCCTGCAAAGTTCTCGGTACACCGTCCCTAACACCCTGTATATACCCTTTGGTAGATAGCTAGCATACTTTAGTAGATATTGATAGTGTGACATCTTATCTGAGTATGTCATGTTGACTTGAGCACAATTCCCCTATGTCTTACATTTTGACGTGTGGTCACCCTACTTCATAGATTTTCATATAAACGATAAAAAATCACATCTCGTAAATTATACAAAATAACAAAAATCTGTTGTGATGTACTTTTAGTAAAAAAATACTAGATCTAATACATTATTTTTTTTTTTTATTAATGATGGGCTTACTCTTGACCCCAATCTTACCCTAGAGCAGAGATGGGATCTACGGTGGAGCGAGCTTGCCCAGAAGATGCCTATTCACTCTAGACTTAAAGAGATTCAGGTTATATGCACTCGGAAATACAGACGCAGGCAGGGAATTCCATTCTTTAGCCGTACGCATAATGAAAGATGATTTGAAGCGCTTAGTGCGTAATGTGGGTATATCAACTAAGAACGGATGGTAGCCGGCCGTGCGTCTGGATGTCCGATGGAAGAAAGGAGACGGTGGTATGAGCTCATGCAGCTCACGCGCACACTCTCCGAAGTACAATCTGTAGAAGACCGATAGGCAAGCAACCTTGCGGCGGTGAGCCAGACTGTGAAGCTTGGTCGCCACCAGTTTTTTATCGCCTATTAATCTCTTGGCTCTGCGTTCCACCGAATCCAGTGCAGCAAGTTGGTATTTAGCCGAACCATCCCAAAGGTGACAGCAGTCCTCCATGCAAGATCGGACTTGAGCTTTATAAAGAGTTAGAAGCTGTTCAGGCGTGAAGTACCGCTTGACTTTATTCAGGACGCGCAACTTTCTAGCTGCAATTTGAGCCTTGGACTCGATGGTGGTGCCGAAGTTGAGGTCAGAGGACAGCTCCATGCCAAGGAGTTGAAGAGTGTTGGTCACTGGAACAGATGTACCCCGAAAAGTAGGAGAAAAGGTGAAAGGACTCCTTTTTGCGGAGAAAAGACACGCCTGCGTTTTTGAAGCATTGAAGCTGACGAGATTGTCATCGCCCCACTGGGAGACGTTACTTAACGTCAGGCTCGTACGCTCAATCATAGCCTTTCTCAATCTTTGGATTTCATCACCACTGGCTCCTGCGCCGGACAGATATTTCTCGGTGACAGTACTGTCATCTGCGTACCCATACATTATTCATAGTTTCTTTTATACACACGAAACAAAAAATACGATTGTTTCTTTCTTTTGAAATATGTGAGGATTGAGTGAGCACTTTTATAAATTAATGAAAGTGGTGTGTTATGTATTTTACAAAATCCTATCCCACATTAACTATAACTGGACATATAAAAAGAAAACATTCTGTTATTGCTTCGTGAGAAATAGGCCGATTAAAAGTGTGTGGATTGAGTGAGCACATCAAAGTAATTGTAATTTTTTTTTTACTTTACTATACGATTTGTAATTTTAGTCACTATTTATTTCGAGTTTTTACTAAAAACTGATATGCAAGTCTTATATGTAAACTTGATAAATTTGCACACCCAGGGGTTCTCCGTGAGGACTGAGTGAGCACACATAATATTATTTATCTTCAGTTTTAACTTTTTACAAATAGTGGGATTAATTTTACAATTGTTTTAGAACTTTTACTAAATAACTATGGCTACTGGATTATGTTTTTAAAAGTGCTCACTCAATTCAGACAGACAGACAGACTTACCGAATTTCTAGTAGACTACGAAACCCTAAAAACCGGCAAAGAGCGTGTCAGACACGCCCACAAATAGGGTTTCGTAGTCAACGTTCAAATATCAGGTTTTTCAGCATTACAAACTTAATTTTGTTGCTGGTTTGTTAGCAGCAGTATGATGACCAACTGCAAATAGAAAAACTCATTTTTTTCTGAAACCTTTAAGGGTACAATATCCTTCAGATTCCTTACTTCAGATTGTAAGCTATATTTCATATTTATTTAAAATTTTTAGCGTTTATACTTTAAAAGTTATAGCTGGAACAAATTATGGGTCAAAAACGCCCTTTTTAAAAGCAAATATCTCGTGACATAAACATTTTAGTGACTTTGTTTCAAAGAAACCTCACCTTAGTTTTAAAAGACACATTCAACGATACCCTACTCAATATTACAGAAGAAAAAATAAAGTTCCCCCCTTTCACTTGTATGGGAGGGGGTCCAAAAACATTTAATATAATTTTTCCTTAACATTTCTATATTTGGATCAACACGATCTATCTTCTCACTAAATTTCATGTTGATAGCTCTAAAACTGACGAAGATATGAGGGCGCGGCATACAAACAGACAGACAGACAGACTTGACGAAACTATAAGGCTTTCTAGTAGACTACGAAACCCTAAAAAGGTAAGTGGCTGCTTTAATGGTGGCCCAGACACAGAAACGTGATTTTGGCACGGCCACCTAGGTATAACATGGAATATCTTGTATATCAACGGGGAGACATTTTTTTATTTGTGCATCAAATTAGAGACAATATTTAGAGGTCCATTATTTCACACCATCAAACTTATGGTATTCCATGGTGGCCGTATCAAAATAACGCACACTGGTTATTTTGAGTTTGTTGTAATGTCGCGCATATAACTGGAAGTTAGCTCCTGTACTACAGTTTATACCTACTTAATAAAGGCACTTCACGAGGAACTAAATTCTGAAAATAATTGTCGAACTACTATGCAGAAGCATATTGCCCTTCGTGCACTTTCGTAACCAGAATTTGGTAACTAGCTACGAAATTACACATTTCAATCACTATTTCGTCGATTGTTACTTCTTCTCTGCTCTTCTTCTCTGTCGATAGGGGTATCGACAGCAAGCTCGCGCCATTAGTGTTTGTTAGAACTCGTTAAGGCCGCTATAGAGGTTTTCACGAAGCCCATACAATTTTCCCTGCCAGACCGCTCGGAGCGTCGTTTTGCGAAAAACATGGGAATGTTTGAATATTTTTTACAGTGATATTATGAACAAAAATAAATATATTTTTCTGCAATTAGATTAAGTACATCTTCTTAAATAACATAATTTTTTTTAAAATCCTTACTACTGTTATTTATTCATACAGAAGCTGTTATAATGGCGCATTATTTTGCAAAAATTCGTATATAAAAACGTGGTATTATTATATATTTCTGAATAAAATTGTAAAATGTTCACTGTAGACTTTGTTCTCAAATAAATACTCTATTTTTTTGTATAATTGATATTTTTTTACAGTGAACGAAAACTCTAAAACTCACGCTTGATTTGAGGTCTTTTCCTGAAGTTTGGTTTTGTCGCTGTAGATATCGCTGTTTGTAACATGTTTAAAACCAAAATGTTAATATTTACATTGTACATTTTTTAGATGAAGATATGCTTGATTAAATGTACAAGTAACATATTAATTTTACATAACGGTTTTGGAGAAACTCGCATGTATATAAAGCCAATATTTGCAAATTTGCTAGAAAAAATTGAATGCGCTCTTAAGAGGATCGTTTAGCTGTAAATTTTCATACAAAAAGCGTTAACGTTTTTATCATATTTATCATGTGCGTTAGGACCGCGGGTGTACAAGTTAGGATTGAGTTGCTTATCAACAGGATGGTAGTACCTGCAGTGTACCTCAGTGTACCTCCAATGAAATCCAGTGTACCTCTTTAGATAAAAAGTTATTTGATGAAATATGCACACCCGCCATTCTAACGTTAGGATGGCGGGTGTACATTTTTATTTCGGTCTGTAGATACTTATTTCGCTTTTATTCTTTTGTACTTTTGTGTACCTGCAGTGTACCTGTACATAAAAATATAAAATAATCAAAATGTTGACAAATACCAGTAAAAAACGTGTAAAAACGATATAGGGGAAACTGGGGGCACTTGAGCACTAGAGGAGACTTGGTGAACGTTATTTCCAGAAAAGCAGAAGACTTAGAGAGCTACTTTACTACAGGATGGTGGTACCTGCAGTGTACCTTTGTATAGTTTTATTAAAATCCAGTGTACTTCTTTGAATAAAAAGAATGGCGGGTGTAAATATTTTTATCAAATAACTTTTTATTAACTGAGGTACACTAGATTTCATTGCAGGTACACTGAAGTACACTGCAGGTACTACCTACCATCCTCTATAAAAGAAGCTCAATCTTATCATGAACACCCGTGGTCCTAACATATACGAAAAAGTTGCGTTAGGACCACAGGTGTTCATGATAGGATGGTGGTACCTGCAATGTACCTCAGTATACCTGCAATGTACCTCAGTATACCTGCAATGAAATCTAGTGTACCTCAGTTAATAAAAAGTTATTGGATGAAATATGTACACCCGCCATTCTAACTTTTTATCTAAAGAGGTACACTGGATTTCATTGAAGGTACACTAAGGTACACTGCAGGTACCACCATCCTGTAGGAAAGTAGCTCTCTAAGTCTTCTGCTTTTCTGGAAATAAAGTTTACAAAGTCTCCCCTAGGGCTCAAGTGCCCCCAGTTTCCCCTATGCCGTTTTTACACGTTTTTACTGGTATTTGTCATCATTTTGATTATTTTATAATTTTATGTACAGGTACACTACAGTTGCACCAAATTACTATAAACGAAAATCAAAATATGTATCTACAGACCGAAATAAAAATGTACACCCGCCATCCTAACGTAAGAATGGCGGGTGAGCATATTTCATCAAATAACTTTTTATCTAAAGAGGTACACTGGATTTCATTGAAGGTACACTAAGGTACACTGCAAGCACCACCATCCTGTAGGAAAGTAGCTCTCTAAGTCTTCTGCTTTGCTGGAAATAACGTTTACCAATTTTCCCCTAGGGCTCAGGTCCCCCCAGGTTCCCCTATATCGTTTTTACACGTTTTTTACTGGTATTTGTCAACATTTTGATTATTTTATATTTTTATGTACAGGTACACTGCAGGTACACAAAAGTACAAAAGAATAAAAGCAAAATAAGTATCTACTGACCGAAATAAAAATGTACACCCGCCATCCTAACGTTAGAATGGCGGGTGTGCATATTTCATCGAATAACTTTTTATCTAAAGAGGTACACTGGATTTCATTGGAAGTACACTGAGGTACACTGCAGGTACTACCATCCTGTAGATAAACAGCTCAATCCTAACTTGTACACCCGCGGTCCTAACGCACATTATTTATCGGTAACCAATGGATTTGATTTTTTGATATTTTATTGAGACCAACAAAAACTAGGTTTATACGTTTTTCTTTTTTTGATATTAATAAAACTTTCCGAAATAATAAGGTTCCAAAGTACACTTTTTCGGTTATGAAAGTTGTTCATGTTTGAGCACGTTTAATTATAAAACTATATAGAATTTGGTTAAAAACTAAACGTACAAACCTAGGTCAATTCATACCTAAGCGATTAAGACCAAAATTATAGGATTCGGTTGAAGTTTAGGGGTAGTAAAACGTTAACGCCCGTACCTCGATTTTGCCCTGTTTTCGAGATAATTTCTCAGGAAGCCTGCAACTGTCCCTATCGCACAATCGGGATGGGGGGCGGGTTACGGTAAGGCTGCTCGCCCACGTCAGACTTTTTGTAGGACCGATAATCGCTCAGATTTTTCCTCCGATTCTTATGTCCGATTTTGTGACCGACTCAAAGCACACGTCCGTCTTTTTGACTGTTGTTAGTAGCACGTCTAGGGATTGCAATCCCGCAATGCGGGATCCGCAATCCCGCGGGATCTCGCGCTATTTTTCGCCTTGCGGGACCCCCCCCCACCTTCAAAAGGCGGATCCGCGGATCCGGCACATTGAAAGCCCACGCCAAAAAATATAATAACTTTTGCTTCTGAATGGCGAAAACTCGACGTTCATTTCCTATGAATATGTCCTAACTATGAAAACATTCTAAATTATTTGCATATTTACAATCTGTCGAAATATTGTAAGACATACATACACACGGATCACCATTTAACGTATCAATTTTCGAAAGATTATAATATTATGCAGTAAAACGGTAAAAATGTTAACTCGCGTTCTGATTGGTCGAATGTCATGTACATCGCGCCGCCATGTTTATTTGACAGCTGATCGCCATATCGATGGTTATCTATTCTATTCTATTTTTATTTCAGCCTATTGCAGTCCACTGGAACGCCATAAGGCACGATCTCCCGTTTTTGCCATCCAGTCGCTACCAGCCGCCTTTTTTAAGTCATCGGTCCATCTGGCCGGAGGGCGCCCAACGCTACGTTTGCCGAGGCGTGGCCTCCACTCGAGAACCCGCTTACTCCACCGTTCATCGGTTCTACGACAAATGTGACCAGCCCACTGCCACTTCAGCTTGCTACATTTCCAGACTATGTCCGTCACTTTGGTCTTTTTTCGGATGGCCTCATTCCGGACTTTATCCATTATAGAGATACCAAGCATAGACCTTTCCATAGCTCTCTGAGTGACATGTAGCCGGTGGGCCAGTTTTACTTTTAGTTGTGTAATAATAATTTTCATTAACATTCTTGTATGTATGGATCATATGGTCTGAAATAAAGAATTTTTTTTTTATTATTTTATTATTTTACTGTCAAGTTCCACGTCTCGGCTCCGTAGGTCATGACTGGTAGGACGCATTGATCGAACGCCTTGGTCTTGAGGCATTGTGGCAAAGATGATTCGAGGATGTGACGCAGCTTTCCAAATGCTACCCAACCAAGCTGCACTCTTCTGGTGATTTCAGCCTCAAAGTTGTCTCTCCCCATCTGCAAAATTTGCTCAAGGTACACATATTTCTGGACAACTTCAAGGACTACACCTTCGACGGAGACCGGCTCGGGGATTATGTGTTGATTGAACATGACCTTCGTCTTATCCAAGTTCATCCCAAGTCCAACACGTCTCGAGGCAGAGTTAAGACTAGATAGCATTTTTTGCAGGTCCTGCAGCGATTCGGCCATTATGACTATGTCGTCGGCAAAGCGGAGATGCGTGAGACTTTCGCCGTTGACGTTGATGCCCAGTCCATCCCACTGTAGAGTTTTGAAGACATCCTCCAATGCGTTGGTGAAGAGTTTCGGGGATATAACGTCACCCTGTCTTACACAACGGAGCAGTTGGATGGGTCTTGTATTATGGTTTTGTACTTGAACGGACATCGTAGCCATTTGATAAAGGCTTCTCAGCACCTCCACATACCGCCAGTCGACTTGGCACCGCTGCAAGGACTCCAAAACAGCCCAGGTTTCAATAGAGTCGAAGGCTTTTTCGTAGTCCACAAAATCCATACACAGTGGTTGGTTGTACTCCTCTGTCTTCTGTATAACCTGCCTTACAGTATGGATGTGGTCTACGGTACTGAAGCCCTTACGAAACCCGGCCTGTTCCGGTGGCTGAAAGGCGTCAAATCTTGCTGCCAGACGATTCGTGACGACTCTCGAGAACAGCTTATAGACGTGGCGCAGAAGTGTGATCGGCCTATAGTTTTTGATAAGCGTTTTGTCTCCTTTTTTGAAAAACAATGCCACTACACCTCTGCTCTACGCCTTCGGGGTTGTCCCATTGGCGATTACAGAGTTGAAAAGCCTTTTCAGCTCCTCAAGGACAAGTTTTCCACCGGCCTTAAGTAGCTCAGAGGCCACTCCGTCTTCCCCGGGAGCCTTCCCATTCTTAAGCTGTCTGAGAGCCGCCGCGATTTCGTCAATATCTACGTCCGGGAGATCTTCTGTAAAGTGGCGGGAGAGAGGAGCTCTTGGGTCTGGGGTCGCATCAGGTGGAGGCTTTTTCGCATGTGAGGCATACAGATTTCCATAGAAGTCCTCAATTTCAGCGAGAATCTCTGGAACCGATGTGACAGTTACACCATTCGAGGTAGTTAGCTTTGCCAGATGACTCCTTCCCAGTGTCTTGGTAAAAACTTTCGACCCTCGGTTTTTCCCAATCGCCTCCTTTACGAGTCGAGTGTTATAGCTTCGGAGGTCGCGCCTTACCATACTTCGGATCTTTTTGTTAAGTGACTGGGGATCTGGCAATGCATCCTCTGGTGTTTCCCGTCTAATTCGCATCAGTTCCAGGGCCTCGCTTGAAAGTTTGGACTTCTTGTCTGTTCGCCTTTTACGAAAATGCTTCGTCCCCACCTCGCGAACAGCCCCGACTATGCTCTCTAGGTCCTCGTCAACGTTTGTCGGGGTCTCCAGGGCAGCGAATCGGTTTTTCAGTTCAAGTTGGAACTCCTCATGTCCGGCTTGGGGCAGATTGGGACGGAGAACTTGCTTCACCATGCGGTTTCTTTCTAGTTTAAAGTTGATATTTAGGGTGCCTCTTACTAGTCGGTGATCACTTCCGGTATTGAACCTACTGATCACTGAGACATCCCGAAATATATGCCGCTTATCCGTCATGATAAAGTCGATCTCGTTCTTCGTCCTGCCGTCAGGGCTCTTCCAGGTCCACTTCCGTTGGGGCTTTTTCTGATAAAAGGTGTTCATACAGAACAGCCCCTGCCTGCTAAGGAAGTTGACTAGCATTTGGCCCCTCTGGTTTCTGCTCCCGTAGCCATGTGGTCCCAAGCTTGATTCGCCGTGCTCCTGTCCCACTTTAGCGTTGAAGTCCCCCATGACAACAGTGAAGTGGGTCTCAGTGGTTTGGTGTATGGCCTTCGACACGTCGTCGTATAGGGCCTCCACCTCTTCATCTGAGCTGCTCGAAGTCGGCGCATATACCTGTACGACCTTGAGAGAGTACCTCTCGGTCAGCTTCAGTACGAGGTACGCTACCCTGTTCGAGACGCTGCTGATCTCCTTCACGTTGTCACAGAGAGCCTTATTGACAAGGAACCCTACGCCACCCTGGGATTGTGCGCTCCCTTCCCTGAAGTAGAATAGGTTATGGCCGTGATGGCCATAAATAATAAGACTAGCTTGGTACGGGACTTCTTTTATTGAGCGTAGGAAACCCTAAAAATTATGGTACAGATTAGTAATTAGTTTTGATGGTGCGGTGATGATGATATGGTGAATATTTGATAGAAGATCATTACCTTGCGGGTTTCCTTGAACTAACACGACACAGTATATACAATTTTAAACAGAACTAGGTATCACAACGTAACCTTGAACCAACACGACACAGTATATACAATTTTAAACAGAACTAGGTATCACAACGTAACACCACACATATCAGGTATAAAATGAAAGCGGACTATTTGTACACTAAGAATAAATAAATATTAACAAATCTGGGGCTTCCAGTGTGGCTCCCAAGGATTGAATGCGTCAAAAAGGCCAAGAACGGTGACGTTTCGGTGCCGTGTTCCAAATTTAAGTTATAAAATGATTCGAAAAAGGAGATGTGAGGGTGGCTTAGGAGGATGTCCATGCAGAGTTTGCACTCTGCTACAGTACCCGGAGAAAAAAAAATTGATTGCCCTATAATCAATTTTTTTTTTAATGTAGAAGTATTTCAATATGTATAGGATGCTGGTAAAATTTTGGTGTGTGTTCCGAAATATTGTGTGTTAATTAGTGAGTGTAATGTTAGTGTAAATAAATTAATTGAAAGTGTTTTAAAGTTAATTAAAAATTAATATTAAATGTAAGTATGGGTCGTGAGTGATCAAAGATTTTGAGTGTATGTGATATCTACAGTGAGTATGTACATGGAGGAAATTCTAAGTCAATCATACGTCATATCAAGCATTCATCATCGATCAAGGTGTCTGATTCCTATTACACGAAATCAGGCCCTTACAAAATGGAGAGCAGTTTTGTTTGTATTAACTGTTCTCGAAGAGTTTCCACCAGGGTGGTGTCGGTTTGTAAGTCACAACCGACTCTGTAATCCTTAGCTTTTGGCTTGTTTATCGTGTCGCTAGACCCGCACGGTGATGTAGTATTTACAAGTTTGAGAGAAAATATTAAATAATTACGAGAATCGTAATTGAAAAAAAAATTGTATACGAGAAATAGTTGGCGTATACGTTAAGTTCAAATTGTGGAAATCGTAAGGTAGGCTAAGTTAATATAAACTTGGTTAGCAGCAAGTTTAATTAAAATTGAAGTATAAATTTATTAGAAATTGTTATTATTGAAAAGTGGGTAATTACGACGTTATCTTCGTCGATAAGGTGTATCTAATTTTTTTAATTAGATAATTAATTGTAACAAGTGAAGAAGAAAAATAGTTAAATATAAAATGATTTATCATAAGTTGTCTTTGACATACGTCAATGTTTGATGGTAAAGCCGAAAAGCGTGATGAGGTGAAAAGGTTTATAAAAAAAATAAAATGGGTGCGTGACTACTCTCTAGTGTAGTACGCTTTATCCAATTATGGATAATTATAGGTTGAATAAATTTTAGTTTAGTTAGGTTGTTTTGCGGTTTTGGTTGGTTTTAGATCTTTGATATGCCAACGTCCTAAGTTGTTGTTGTTCATATCGGTTAGGTTATATACTAAAGGAGAAATCTTTTGAGATACGATGCATTTAATGTATTTTGGTGCTAATTTAGCTGAGAAGTTTTTGTCGGAAGAGCTTATGGGATAATTGCGTTTCCAAACTATATCGCCAGGTTCAAACTCTAAGTTTTGACGATGTTTGTTGTAGTGGGATGCGTTGTTTTGGTGAATGGAGTGTAGTCGTGATTGTACTTTATCAAAAATGGGGATAAGCTGGCCGAGATTTTCTGCATATATATCTCTTGGAGCGAAAATGAGGTCGTCCGTGGTGTCCTTTTGGGAGTAGATAGAACCACACGGTACTAGTTCGCGACCGAATACTAGGAAAGCTGGGGTAAACTTGGTTGATTCGTTAACAGACGAGTTGATAGCGAATTGTATTTTATGGAGGTGTTTGTCCCAGGTTCTGTGGTCGTCATTAACAAATGATGCCACTGCCGTAATAATGGTTCTGTTGTATCTTTCAACAGTATTTACCTGAGGGCAATGAAGGGGTATAAAGTGTATGTGTGGTATTTTGTATGAGTGAAACATGTCCGTTAATTCTGAGCTTGTCATTTGGGGACCGTTGTCTAAAATGACTGTTTCTGGAATACCGTAGTTCATGAATACTAAGTCTTCTAGGACATGTTTGATGACCGAGGAAGTTGCGCGTTTAATTGGGAATAATAGGCAGTATTTAGAAAAGCAGCAGGTTATTACTAGTATGTATCTGTTTAGTTTACGCGATATGGGTAGTGGGCCAATAAAATCGATTGAAAGGCACTGAAATGGTCGTGAGCATTGTTTAGGTTCGCCCATTAGACCGATAGCATTTTGGTTACGATGTTTATATGCGAGACATGTGTCGCAGCGTGAGATAAATGTTGCCACATCTTTGTACATGCCAGGCCAGAAATAGTTTAGTTTAATACGATGGTAGGTTTTGAAGGTACCGAAGTGAGCTGCGGTTGGTGTGCAATGATTTTGTGCAATTATGGAGTTTCGGTGTTCTGAGGGGACGACCAATTTCCAGCTGTATTGTGAGTTGAATGGGGTTAGCGAATTAGTGTATTTATAAAGTTTGTTATCTTTAATTGTGTAGTCGGGAGTAGATGAGGGATTATTTTTACATTTATTAAAAATGGAGATGTACCATTCGTCCTTGGTACTACTGGAATTGATAATATTAACATTGGGGATGTTTCGTGAAAGCAGGTCGGGTACTAGATTTTCGGAGCCTTTTTTTATGTTTTATTTCGAAATTAAACATAGATAGGCGTATGCACCAACGTGCCAGTCTACCTGTGGGGTTGTCTAGGCGGAGAAACCATTGTAGTGCTGAGTGGTCGGTGTAGATGGTGAATTTGTGGCCATTATCTAGATAGCAGCGCCAGTGCTCTAGTGCTGTAATGACACTTAGAAGTTCTCGTTCTGTGATCGAGTAATTTCGCTGGGGGTGGGTGAGCGATTTGCTCATATAAGCAATTGGCTTTTCTATGCCGTCAAATTCTTGTGTGAGCATCGCTCCGATTCCGAAGGACGAGGCATCGCAATGGACGGCGAAAGGCTTCGTGAAATCAGGGCAGGCGAGGATGGGGGTGCTAACTAAGGCTTGTTTAATGGAGTTGAAAGCTGATTCAGCTTCTGGTGTCCATTTGAAGGGTGGTGCTTTTTTTGTGGGTAGAGGTTAGTTTGTTTAAGGGTGTAGCTAGTGTGCTTAGGTTTGGGACGAAACGTCTGTACCAGCTTACGGTGCCAAGGAATTTCTTGACATCCTTTGCTGTTTTAGGTACCGGAATGTCCAGGATAGCTTTGACTTTGTCTGGGTCTGTTTGGAGACCTTGACTGTTGACGATGAAACCGAGATACTTTAATTCGTTACGGAAGAATGAGCATTTTGGGAAGTTGATGGTTATGTTGGCATCTGTTAATTTAGTGAGAAGTTTGTTGAGTATTTCAACATGACGTTCGAAGGTTGAGGTGGCTATGACTATATCGTCGAGGTAGCAGAATACTGAGTTGTCGCACATGAGATCTGATAGTAAGCTATCCAGAAATCTTTGTTGGGTAGCGGGGGCGTTGGTGAGACCGAAAGGCATCACTTTAAATTGATACATTCCACGACCGGGTACGTAAAAGCGGTTTTGGGTCTATCCTCAACTCGCAAAGGGATTTCCAAAAGGCTTTGGCGATGTCTATGGATGAAAGGTATTTAGATTCGCGTAGGTTATCTATGATATCAGAAATGAGTGGTAGTTTGTAGGCATCTTTTTTTGTTATTGCGTTGAGCTTACGGCTGTCGACGCAAAATCTCCAGGTATTGTCCTTCTTAGGGGTAATTAATACTGGGTTAAGCCATGGGCTTTCACAAGGTTCAATTACGTCTAGGCGTACCATGTCATCAACTTCCTTGTGAAGGGCCTTTTGTTTTTCAGGGGATAAACGATAGCATCGCTGCTTTATTGGTGGGTGATCACCAGTGTCGATGCGGTGTTCTACCAGGTGTGTCCTACCTAGTGGTTTTGTGTCCGTAGAAATATTTTTGAATTTTTCTATTATTAGGTTTGCTGTAATTTGTTGGGATTCAGTAAGGTTTTTGAAGGAGTTGACAATTTTTGATTCTGGGGTTTTATTTATTAGGAATGTAGTGGTTTTAGGAGATTGGAAGGAGGCTATTTTGTGTAAGACATTTGGGGCAATGTTGAATGCTTTCCAAAAGTCGATTCCTAAAATTAAATTTTGTGATACCTCAGGTATAACGTGAGCTGATATTAGTGAAAATTTATTGTTATAGGTTACGGGAAGAGTGATTAGTCCGATAGAATTTATTTTTTGGTTATTGGCTACTGTACCTGTTATCCGTATGTTTTTGTTTAATTTGAGGCCTTGTTTTAGTAGTATTTTGTAAGAATCCTTACCTAATATTGTAATAGTACTGCCGCTGTCGAGGAGGCCGTTCAGATGTAAGTTATTAATTTTTATTGTGACAAATGGTCGCTCGTGATCGTTGTCATCGAATAAGAGAAGGTTTACGTGGTAAGACTTGAAAAATATCGAAAGTGAGTTTAACCAATTTGTCCAATCTTGTTTATCAAATTTAGAATTGTTATGTTGAACGGGCTCCTCCTTATTTAGTTTTTTTGGAGTTTTAGTACATTTAGGGCAGTTGAGGGCTGTGTAACCCTTGTTGCCACAACGAAAGCAGACTTTCTGGGGGTTAGTACAATTCTGTAAAGTGTGCGAATTGTTTCTACAGCGGGGGCATGTAAATTGGGATTGGCTGCTGGTTGGGGATGGTTTATTAGTATTTACGGCATTAATGGAGTAAGGGAAAGGGGGGATATATGGTTGATAGTTAGGATTGGTAGTGTTTTTATTTGGATTAGACGGAGAAGGAGTAGTATTGAAGTAATCTTGGGAGTGATTGTTGACGTGAAGTAACTTTTCAGTAAATTTGCATGATTCTAGGAGGGTAGAAATGGAAAGAAGGTCTGGTTGGTTTACTCGCAAACTATATTGGGGTTGTAGGTTGCGTAATAGAATATCTATTTTTTCGTTTTCGGACAATTGATTATGAAGTTTGTTGAAAAGGGATTCCATAGTGGAGAAGTAGATTATGACGCGTTCGTTAGGGTGTTGTTTTCTATTTTCTATTAGCTTTTTTAGATTATAATCATGATTTCCAATTTCAAAATCGTGTATGATTGCTGATTTGAATGTTTGCCAGTTTGTGAGTGTGTCTTTATGTGTTCTGAACCAGTCTAGTGCCGGTCCAGAGAGAATGTCGTAGATGTGGTTGTATAGAGTGTGTTCAGTTAGTCCTCTAACTTGGGCGTATTCTTCCACACGGATTATGAAGTCTCGTGGGCAGCCTTGACCCTTAAAAATGAATCTTTTAAGGTCTGTTTGGTATTTGTTATTGTTGTTTGCTATTGTGTTCAATTTTTCGGTAAGTGTTTCGAAATAGGTGTTTGCGGGGTTAAGAT
This sequence comes from Phthorimaea operculella, assembly GCA_024500475.1. Taxonomy (NCBI): domain Eukaryota; kingdom Metazoa; phylum Arthropoda; class Insecta; order Lepidoptera; family Gelechiidae; genus Phthorimaea; species Phthorimaea operculella. The sequence continues at coordinate 1,641,191 of JANFCV010000100.1, read as the reverse complement.
TTACGCTGCTGGTTTGTGCCGAGCAGTATGTGGAGGAAGGTGGGTTAATCAAGTTGTTGTATTGTGTTTCTAGCTCTCTTAATCGTTTGAATAGGTCGTTATGAGTAGTTAGTTGTTCGTTTGTAATGTCTTCAGATTCAAGGTTAATAAGGTTGAATCTGAGCTTAGTGTGTGTAATGTAAGGTGGTATTTTATTTTTCCTATTAGCAAAACTTAGTAGGCTAGCTTCTATTAAGTTAAGGCATTTAGTTATATCTCGGATATCGGTATCGAGATTGTTTGGGCTAGTTTGGTTTATTGGTTGATTGGAAGTTATTGCTTGGGCTAATAATTGTTGGAGAGTTTCTACAGTTTGGTTCTGGTTGATTTCAACGTTTCTTATTTTTAATTCGTATTGGAGTTCAGGTTTATTTAGGTAATTATAGTTTTCCATTGTAGTGTTTTATTATGAAGGAAAAGAAACAAAGTTTGTATTTAAAAACTTTGAAGTAAGTTTTGAAATAAAATTGACACTAGCTGAATTGCTCGTAGGCAAAAGTCTAAGTTATTAACTAATACTTGACGTTGGCAAAATCCGTTTGGTCGGAGCCAAAAATTAAAAGAAGTCCAATGACTATCTTTGGTTACTGACACTGGCTAAGTTCTTTTAGCAGATGCCAAAAAAAAAAATAGGGGAGAAATGAAATGACAACTTTGGTGTCAACTGAGTGGCAATGACAATGAGTGTTTGACTTGACACTTGTTTGTTTGATCGTATCTCTGGGCAGTGTCAAGCGTGTCAAACTTGTCAATCTAATTTATTCTACGTTTGTTTATTTTGTAAATTATTTAATTATTTTGGAATGTTTATTTAGTTTCTGAATTAAATTTAGTCTAATTATTTATGTGTGGTGTAAAGTGAAATCAGCGGAAAGGTAAGTGAGTAGGTACTGTAATCAAAATGAAATTGGTATTAGCTTTTAAAATTTTATCGTGTTATTTAGTGGACGTATTGTCCACTGTTGGACATTCAGTTTTATGAAATAAGGGTCGCTCTGTACAGCTAAGGGAAACAGAGTGGGTGTACTTATCAAGGATAGTGTGTGTGTTGTGTTTGATGTGTAATTTAGTTTTGGGGTGTGGGAAAGGGTGAAAGTTTTATGCCGAATTACTTTGCCGAAATTAGGTCAGGGGTGCCGATGCCCGTTTTAGAATTTTGAAAAATAAGCTAGTTGATGGGGTATGAGATGGGGTATGTATTGAGTTGTGGAGTTGGGGTCTGGCTGTCGGTCTCGAAGACCTGCAGAGCCCCGCTAACTACTCGTATGTCCAATTCCTAGGATATTGTCCTAGGTATTGGTGTGAATTATATCTCCGAGTGAAAGATGACTTTCGTCTAAATCCTACACTCGAAAGATATTGTTAGCTACCAATGGGTAGCCGTGATAGTGTCTATTGTCTGTATTATGGGGTGTAACGATTTGATTTGTGTACTGTAGGTGTACTGTAGATAATGATGAGGATGATAATGGGAATTTATTTACAGATTTATTTATTTATTTACAGAGTTGGACGTCGCGGTTCTGGGTGGCTGACGCTTATTATTATAAGATTGGAATTGAAATTGGAGGACTGCAGAGTTTTACTATCTTGTACTATTTTGCCTATTAAATTACCTAATAAATGAGTGTGATTATTTGGATTCTTTTTTATTTGCCAAATGGGTCCGAAAATAAGATAGGATAATTTTGAATTTTTTGGTAGTGTATGAATTTGATGATGATGATCACAAAAAAAGGTAACACAATTAATTGAAACAAAATAAATAAAATATCTTGATGTTGAGGTGGTCTTGAGGTGGGTATCTTCTGTCTTGAGTTGTTCTTGTTGGGTAGAGGATCTCAGGGTGGCAGTGGGTCTTGAAGTAACCGGGGCTTCTACCGCGTTGGCGCCAGTATGGCCGTGATGGCCATAAATAATAAGACTAGCTTGGTACGGGACTTCTTTTATTGAGCGTAGGAAACCCTAAAAATTATGGTACAGATTAGTAATTAGTTTTGATGGTGCGGTGATGATGATATGGTGAATATTTGATAGAAGATCATTACCTTGCGGGTTTCCTTGAACTAACACGACACAGTATATACAATTTTAAACAGAACTAGGTATCACAACGTAACCTTGAACCAACACGACACAGTATATACAATTTTAAACAGAACTAGGTATCACAACGTAACACCACACATATCAGGTATAAAATGAAAGCGGACTATTTGTACACTAAGAATAAATAAATATTAACAAATCTGGGGCTTCCAGTGTGGCTCCCAAGGATTGAATGCGTCAAAAAGGCCAAGAACGGTGACGTTTCGGTGCCGTGTTCCAAATTTAAGTTATAAAATGATTCGAAAAAGGGAGATGTGAGGGTGGCTTAGGGAGGATGTCCATGCAGAGTTTGCACTCTGCTACAAGGTGACCTGATTCCAGGGTTATCGTGTCCTCCCCCTCTCTTCGGACTTTTGACAACCCAAGAACATGCCACCATATCTTATCTATTTCTACCTTAAGGATTTGGAGACTTTCGTCCAGCCGCAGACTGCGTCCGTTGTACGTCGCCAGGGTCAATTTATGGCAGCCGTCGTCCGTAGCCCGGGGATTCTTCGCACCCCCTGCCCTACCATTACCCGGGCCGCTTCCGTAGGGCCCGGGGTAGTAAGGCGGCCGGGAACTAGGGGCCGGTTTTTGCTCGACCTGTCCATGGGGGGGTTATGCCCATAGTCACCACGCTGGGCAGGCGGGTTGGTGACCGCAGTGTGTGTTTGTGGACTATGTTGTCAACACGGGATGCGCTGCTGCCCACCTCCCGGAAGCCCTTTATCGCCTCTTACGATACCCACGGGCAGATTTGGGGTGGTGAAATTCTACTCTGCCGACACCACACGATGGTTATCTAACAAGTATCGAACCTAAGCAAACAGTGCTTATGAGATTATTTTCTTATTTCATAAGTTCTTATGAGCAATTTTCAACACGGAGTTATAAAAACAGAAGAAAAAACCGTTAGTTTACGTTCGAGAACCAACGACATGGCAATCAGCTGTTAAACAAACATGGCGTCGCTGGCAACATGAGACTTGACTTGACCAATCAGAACGCGAGCAGCGTATCGTATCACAGTTTTACGGTTTTGGTTCGTTATATTGTAATCTACTGAAAAATTATACGTGTGAATGGGTTACAATATTCCGACATATTATAATTTAGCGAGATAGATCCAGCGTTGTTTGTAATTTTACGGTGACATGTGTATTTTGGTATGTAATTCAACTTGCGGATTTCCATTGCAAAATACAATTTTGAAACTACCGAAGTCGGGTAACTGTCTTTAACCACTTCAACTTACCTATCCTTTCTTCTTTTTAATTCATGTCTTCTTGTCAAGTTTACAGTTTTGATACTGAAAGGATTTTATTATGAAACTAATCTGAATTTGCAAAAGAGTCTTTACTAGAAAATAATAATTTGAAATATGTTGATGTTGCATATTGATGTGTACGAGAAATGCGACTCTCGAGATATGCCCTTCCCTAGCAAGTTCATGCGGCCGACTGTCGGTGAGTAGTGTGCGTTCACGCATACATTTCAGAGTGTTACATTTTTCACCGACAATCGGATCGGTCGAGATTCACCGATTTTATTCCTGACCTACTATTTGTAGGATGTGGGCGTTACACCATTGCAATCAATACGTTCCATTTTTCTCCTACAAAAAAACGGACACCGATTATCGGACGTGGGCGAGTAGCCTAAGTAAACGTACATTAGGGATGTACGATAGTAACATCGATACATTCGATAATAGAGTTGGGATTTGGAGATAATATCGACAAAAATAAGTAATAATGATCGGTATGAAACTAAGTATCTGTTCTGTTCCCGAGTATAGGTGTTCTTTGCGATGTTTCTGTGCACTTATGTCCACCCCGTTACCTCGTGACAGGAATCCTAGTGGGGGGTTATACATGTGTACGTTAAAATATCGTATATTTTTTTTATATAATTAGAATATGCTTTCCCGCGGGTGTCGTAGGAGTTGACTAAGGGACTCAAGGGTTTCATGTATTACAAAGGGCGACAGGCTAACAACCTGTCACTATAGTAAATTACTGCGACGGCCTTCAAAAATGTGACAGACGTGGTGATGTGATGATAATTATGTCATCGGAAAATCTGAGGGCACGACAGTGCCCCCACCAAGACGAGACACGTGAAGCGCGAGGACACTACCTACCATTTTAATTTTTCCTTTACAGATAGCTTATTTACTTACAATTTTGTATGTATAGATGAGAGTAATAAGTAGGGGAGACGGAGGGGTATTGGATCAGAGGGGTGTTGGATCAGCTTTATTTTCTCGAAAAGTAGAAGCATTAACGAGCAGATTACGATGCAAGTGTGCCTCTTTCTGCCCCTTGTTCACCCCTTAGTTAGCGTCCCTGACCAATAGCGCGCGGTTTTGTTTTTATTGGATCATCGTCAAAAAAATCGTCAAAAGTAGATTTTTTGCTGATATTTGTCAGTCTAGTATTTTGGAGGTGTTTTTATATTTTCATTTATACCTTTAATATTAAGGATTCATATGACACCACTGGTAAGTCTTGTTTCTCTGTGGTTTTATCCCAATTTTTTTTTCAAACTGGCACCGTTTTTCATCTCCTCGGTAAAATTTTGTATGTTTAATTTCATAGACGTACACGATCACCACGCGTGTTGTGCCAAGCGGGTGTAAGTATGTGTTCAAAGGCACCACGCGCTGTGACTTGTAACCTAATACGTTATTAATAAACGTTTTGTTTTCATTTTCATTATCAATTTCTCTTTTACTTTCACTTTTATCCTTATTTCAGATTTGCTAGCTCTTAGGGAAGTCTGGTAATATTTGTAGGCTATTATTTCAAAATAGCGTTGGCGTCTACACTGGCTCAAATTTAAGTGGTACACAGTGACTCTAACATTCAGTACTGGCTCTTCTCTGTATTTTTAGAAACATTAACAGACAATTGTAAAATATTTCTTATGGCAATAGTAATGATATGAAAAGAATATTTTGACAAATATAATTGACTAAAATGCATAATTTCAATAAAAATTATACATGCACGACAGGGTTGCCAAGTCCATATAAATTGTTAGAGTCACTGTGTGCCACAGGGGTTGAGTCTGTGTAGGTACCGGTACACAATGACTCACATTTTTTTTGAAATATATGTCTGGTGACCTAAGTGTCGTGTTATTGTAAAAAATGATGATGCAAAACGAAAGAGTAATTAATAATCAATACATCCTAGATATGAATTTCAGTTTGATACTTCAAAGTTTTCTAACAAAATTTATTGATTGAAGAAATCCGAGTCACTGTTGCCTACCTGACCCTACATAAAATCAAAAGTCAAAGCTATGTAATTGAAACATTGCATGTTTATTACGGTTACTAACTACAAGATATCCTGAGAATTTGATCAATATGGTATATCGAAAGCTAAGGTTATGAGAGTTTAAAAAAACAACGAAGTACTTCGAGAAAAGGTAGGTAGTTCTCTACTACTGTGCCCCCAGGGGCCCGTTTCACAAAGCACAAGTGTAGAGAAACTTGTGAAAATAAATGGCAACACTGATACAAAGCGGCAACATTAGTAGTTACAAGTGTTTCACAAAGCAACTTTTTCACAATTGTAGTTTATTTGGCTACAATTACAATTCTACAAACCATAGACAATCTTTTTGTTTTTATTGTTAAATTTCGCATAATCGAACAAGTGTTTCACAAAGAAACTCAGATTTGTTAACTTTTTATCTGTCAAATTTTTCACAAGTACCTACCTCGGGAGCTAGGTAGAATTGTAAATTTATTGGATAAAAATCAAATACAGCGTATCTAATGCTAATTTAGAGAATTATCGAGAGCTGTGCGAATAATGTTGCAGGTGTGGGAGTCGGACTCGTTCTCTGACAAAGATAATAAAAGATTATCAAGAATTTTTCAAGAGCGAATTAACACGAAATTTCGTACCGATTACGATTTCAACTAAAGATTTCTGGGGAAATGCCCCGAATAGCACATCTTTCTTTTGTTGTATTTGTTTGCATATAGTTATTGCATCATCAGCATCATCTTCCTGCCCTTATCCCAATTACTTGGGGTCGGCGCAACACGTTTCATTTAACACAAAATCGTGTTGCAAAGGATTTGGCTTAATTTTACGACCGGCCGCCGGCCGCCTACCAACCTTCCTTGGGAATGCTTTTGTGGTGGATTAACCGCCACCATCGGTTGGCCCTGGCAGTTTGGGTCGGGTTTATCCCTCGGTCGCCTCTTACGACCCCCACGGGAAGAGAGGGGATGGTGCTATTCTACTCTGCCGGCACCACACGACAATGCAGAACCACACGTTATTGCATATTCTTTCCTTTCTATTCCATTAAAAACCTATATTTTGTTTTAGTGCTGTCACCTAGAGTCCGCGCCATCAAAGAAGTCCCGCGGCGAATAAGAGAACATTTTTTGACGTTTCTTATTTCCTTGGAATAGAGTTCTTTTTCGTGTTTCAAGATGGCCGCTCTTGACGTACAACGACGTCGTCCGCGGGACTTCGTTGGTGACGCGGACTCTACACTTGTTGAATCGAGATTTTATTTCTTGTAAGGTGTCTCTATGGTCATTTTACAATTGTAATTCCTCAATCGATGTTTGTGAAACACCTGTAGTTGTAAATTTGTAGAAAACTTGGTCTTGTAACTTGTAGAATTGTAACTTGTGACTTGTGCTTCGTGAAACGGGCCCCAGATAGTAGGCACTTCTATTAATTATACTGTGGCACTACTGTGCCCCCAGATAGTAGGCACTACTGTGCCCCCAGATAATTCTTTGGAATGAATTATTTGGTTAATTTTGAGGTAATATAATATATAATACACTTAAATTTTTAAATAGCCTTTACAGAAATGACATTAACATAAAATGATCCAACACTCCTCTGTACCTGATCCAACAATCCTCGGTATGAGGGGTGTTGGTTCAAAATGACTTGCTCAACTAAAGTTGAGTTTTTATTAAAGACTTCACTTACACTTCTAAAGTTTATATCATTTGAAAGCTTATGAAATATGGTATCTATTAGTGTAATCAAATTCGAATTATCTTTATTGAATTTTATGTAACGAAGCTAAATGAAAAAATGATCCAACACCCCTCGGTCTTACCAACTCGTGTATATTGTACATTTTTATGTATCTATCTACTACAACTACAACAGCCACGACAGTCGGGCATCTCCCTATAAGGGGGTATTTGCGATACTCTCTACGCTTGGCAGGCAAATTGACGTATGATATTGTATTATTTTATTGTATTTTTCTATGTTATGGTGTGATATTTCATTATTTATTTTTATAAAAAAAGCTAAGTACCTATATTTTTTCTTATGAATGAATTATACGATTAATAAAGTAATTACTTGAAACAGAATAAAATAATATAATTTTATTATTGGGTTAGTTTTCTCTCTCTGACTGCTCGGTTTCGTGAAAAGTAAACATTCAAATCGTAATGAATGTTCCGCTGCTGGCGCATGGCGCGGGCGCGGCGCGGCCGTCTGGCGCGCGTTGATGTGTGCGTAAGGTTTTGTATGTGTGGGTGCCTCCCGCGCCGGAGTCGAGATAGCACATAAAATGTGGAAAACGCATTTCGCGCGAGCCATGTCACTAAACGATAGTCTTAAGGCCTACAACTTTCCCAAAGAAACAAATAGTCTAGCATGCGTACAGTGGCGGACTAAGGTAGGGGCGGGGGGGGCAGTCCGCCCCGGGCAGCAAGTCCCGGGGGGGGGGCATCAAAATGGCATCTGAAGGAGTTTAGAGTTCGAAGGCTGTTTTGTTGCCCCCAGGACTTGAATTGTTAATCAAGTTTTTTACGATTTGATCAAAGGAGTTCGGAGGCTATTTTGATGCCCCCCCAGGACTTTTAGAGCTCGAAGGCTGTTTTGTTGCCCCCAGGAATTTAATTGTTAATAAAGTTTTTTACGATTAGATCAAAGGTGTTCGGAGGCTATTTTGATGCCCCCCAGACCCAGGTCTAGAATTGTAAATAAAGTTTGGCCAGGTCTGTGGCAAGCCTGTGAGCAGACAACAGCCACGCTAGCCGGCCCGGTGGCTAACTCTGTGGCCACTTTTGCTTGCAGCGTTGCGAGCAGACAACAGCCACGCTAGCAGCCCGGTAGGTCTGTGGCCGCTTTTGCTCGCAGCGTTGCGAGCAGACAACAGCTACGCTAGCCTGCCTGGTGGCTAGGTCTATGGCGAGCCTGCGAGCAGACAACACACACACTACCCTACCCAGTGATTAGGTCTGTGGCGAGCCTGCGAGCAGACAACAGCCACCCTAGCCAGCCCGGTGGCTAGTTCTGTGGTCTGTGACAAGCCTGCGAGCAGACAACGGCCACGCTAGTCTGCCCGGTGGGTAGGTCTATGGTAAGCCTGCGATGCGAGCAGACAACAGACACACTACCCTTCCCGCTGATTAGGTCTGTGGCGAGCCTGCGAGCAGACAACAGCCACTCTAGCCTGCCCGGTGACTAGGTCTGTGGCGAGCCTGCGAGCAGAAAACAGCCACTCTAGCCTGCCCGGTGACTAGGTCTGTGGCGAGCCTGCGAGCAGAAAACAGCCACTCTTGCCTGCCCAGTGACTAGGTCTGTGGCGAGCCTGCGATCAGACAACAGCCACGCTACCCTGCCCGGTGACTAGGTCTGTGGCGAGCCTGCGAGAAGATAACAGCCACTCTAGCCTGCCCGGTGACTAGGTCTGAGGCGAGCCTTCGAGCAGATAACAGCCACTCTAGCCTGCCCAGTGACCAGGTCTGTGGCGAGCCTGCGAGCAGACAACAGCCACGCTAGTTTGCCCGGTGAATTGGTCTGTGGCCTCTTCTACTCTCAGCGCTGCGAGCAGACAACAGCCTATCTATCCTTTTTACTCGCCCGAGTGTACTCTACTTTAACTAATTTTGTATCTCTAATTGTGGCAAAGATCTTAGTTCAAACCTGAAATTATGAGTACCTACCTAAATACCAATAATGAAGTTCTTAAAAAGGGTTTTACATTAAAGACATTTTCTGTCGCTGGGGGGCATCCGACGGCTTGACCGCCCCGGGCAACCGACGGGGTTAGTCCGCCACTGCATGCGTAGTTTTCAAAATAAACGACTTTTTGGTATGACAGCTGACATCTGTCATGTAGATCTCGTTAAGGCCTACAACTTTCCCAATGAAACAAATACTCTAGGGGAGAGGGGGGCAGCTTTGTACAGAATTTACAAAACTAACTTTCAAAATAGTTAACTTTCTTAATATTTTTGTGCATGGTCTATTAGGTAGCTTATCTGGGATGATTAAAACTATATCAATGTTAAAATAGCTTTTCACGAAAATGTGCTACGCCGGTTTTACTACAAGCGCGGAAAGCGTTAAAAGCTGCCCCACCCCGGGGCATTTCATTTCATTATAAAGCCGTTATCATTTCCATGATAACGGCTTTATAATAATGCATTTATCTGTGAATTATTCAGTACCTAATTAGTACCTAAACATATCTGTTTTCCAGATTTTTAAAGCAAGCCGAAAAGATTTTTTTTCATCAGTATGACTTGCCAAAGTAATAAATAGACATTTGAATATTGCCATAATTTAGTACCTATTTAGTACTATTTGGTACCTATGCTTAAATATTTAGTACCTAATTAATAAAAAAGATATTGAACAAATAATGTGGTCAGTCATTCTGATGTCTGAATCAGGGATGTTGCGAATATCCGCATCCGCATCCGCATACGCGGAACATCCGCATCAATTTAGACATCTGCATCCGCATCCGCATCCGCAAAAATCGATGCGGAGCTGATGCGAATGCGGATGTGAAGCAGGTCGGGACAAGAAAGAAAGGGGCTGGTCCGACGATTGGCGCGTGTCGCGCGATCGTGCTAATTGACCAATAAGTAATCAATAATTTTAATTTCGGTGTCTGTTATTCGCCGGGGAAGCCCCGCGCCTCACTTTTGTTTTTGAGTTGTGTAGTGACAAGATTTGACGTGCTCGTTTGTTTTCTTCTTAATATCAAGTTTTTTGCTTTAATTATTGTATTTTTGCATTGTAATTGTTTACGTAGGTAACAATTACGTCAAGTGAAGTGAGTGTTGCTTTTGTGTGAACTGAATTATGCCTCCACCTACGCAAAGTGAAATATGGACCCATTTTCAACCTGTTGAAAATGACAGAGATAAATCTCAGTGTAAAATATGTAGTAAATTATGCTGCTATATAAAAATTACTGATTATTTGACTTGTCTTTTAAATTTTTCTCCCAAAACTTAAGTTTTGTGTACACATCCGCATCCGCATCCGCGGATGTGTGCCCTCAGAAATCCGCATCCGCGGATGTGAAAAAATCTGCATCCGCAACAACCCTGGTCTGAATGACTGGCCACATTTATGATTTCCATGATAACGGCTTTATAATAATGCATTTATCTGTGAATTATTTAGTACCTAAACATATCTCTATTTAGTACTATTTGGTACCTATGCTTAAATATTTAGTACCCTAATAATAAAAAAAGATATCATGGAAATCATAAATGTGGCCAGTCATTCAGACATCAGAATGACTGACCACTTTATTTGTTCAATATCTTTTTTATTATTAAGGTACTAAATTATGACAATATTTAAATGTCTATTTATTACTTTGGCAAGTCATACTGATGAAAAAAAAAAACTGTTCGGCTTGCTTTAAAAATCTGGAAAATAGATATGTTTAGGTAGGTACTAATTAGGTACTAAATAATTCACAGATAAATGCATTATTATAAAGCCGTCATAATTTAGTACCTTAATAATAAAAAAGATATTGAACAAATAAAGTGGTCAGTCATTCTGATGTCTGAATGACTGGCCACATTTATGATTTCCATGATGTCTTTTTTTATTATTAAGGTACTAAATATTTAAGCATAGGTACCAAATAGTACTAAATAGAGATATGTTTAGGTACTAAATAATTCACAGATAAATGCATTATTATAAAGCCGTTATCATGGAAATCATAAATGTGTCCAGTCATTCAGACATCAGAATGACTGACCACTTTATTTGTTCAATATCTTTTTTATTATTTAGGTACTAAATATTTAAGCATAGGTACCAAATAGTACTAAATAGGTACTAAATTATGGCAATATTCAAATGTCTTTTTATAACTTTGCCCAGTCATTCTGATGGACACTCTCATTTCTACCGCATTTAACCTTTGAACCGCCGCGCATATAAAAAATAAAAGTGCCCCTACCGCCGTGGTTAGTTTTCGCTCAAGGTCACTAGTGCTGTCAACTACATCCACGATAATGCTATTAATGAATGCTTCTTAGAAGAAATAATTGAATTTCCTTAATAAGAAACGATGTATTTGGAATACTACGTATTAAGTTAATACTTATAAAGGCAGACTTATGTTGGATAAATGTTAAATATACCAGAAAATATTTTTGACTATACAATCCATTCAAGCCAAAACATCGACTTTTGGAATCCCTAATGACGGATATATGCGACTCCGGCGTTGGGACTCCGATAATTTTTATAAAGAACTAGTGATGGACTCCACAGAGTTCTAAGGCTGCCCACACATAAATGCGACGTCGCACGACGTTGCATCAGAAGAACGTTCGAAGCGAATTCGAACGTTCTTTAGACGAGAATTCGTGCGTCAAAACTAAGGCCATCATATCATACAATCGCATAGACTAAAACTAGAGATGCCACGAGTATTCATTTCATTTGAGGCAACAGCCAAATACTTGGCTTGTTGCAAGGGGTGTTTATATGCGTATTTGTTGCTCACGAACCAGTCACCGCACCGAAGGCGCAATGAGCGCGGGGAACTAAATTTATGTTATAACTAATTACATTTTGCTAATAAGTGTGTTTTTTCATAAATCAGGTATTCGGTATTCAGCCGTATATTAAATCTCTAATTACAACCGTGCGTGCGTGGGTGCGTGATAGAATGGAAAACATTATCTCAAAATATAAAACCATCGACAATTTTTTATCAACGTACCCTCCCTAATGAGGAACTGTCAGGACTACGTTCTTAAAATCGTGTACAGATGGCGCGTTGCAATATGAGGGACTGTTTGATTCCGAAGCTGATCTTAGCGCAGTGGAAGCAAATTAAAGTTATCTTAAAATCTAAAACTAAATGGTCGATCAGCCTCGAAACAACATTTGACTACGACTCGCAGTGCTCCTTACTATACCTAAATAAAATGAATTTAATGAGAAAATCCTCTGTACCGAGAAATTTCTGTTCGAGAAATTTCTGTTTCCCAATGTCTGCGACGGCCCTTAATCTCCTACAAGATGACTAATATTTTACTGTACTACCGCAGCTCATATCTAAAATAAATGTACCAAAGCTCCGGTTGCACCAAAGGTCATCAAGTGGGTGACCTCCACGTTATGTTGCTAATCACTACAAATAAAGTACTTATACAAAACTACCAGCGAATTGCTCACCGTGTGGTAAGTATGTCGCCGCCGTTCCCTCGTGAGTCAAGATATGACGGGAAACAGGTATCTGGACTTAGGAACACAGAGGATGGGAAAGTAAATCAAAACTCACGACCTCCAGACACCAGCTCGTGTGGTGCTCCGTCCTTCCAACAATTTTGCTTTCACCACACAAGAAATCAGCCACGTTGGCTATAACGAAACCTGCCCAGTTCGCATTCAAAGCGCAAAAAACACCATTCACTTGGTTTCACTTCCGCACCGAACAGGGAACTCTTCCCTGGCAGAATCTGCGCATGCGAATAATAAAAACACCAAAATTACATTAAAATGGGCCTAACACCGGTCGCGGCGCACACGGGAACCGGCGAGAACGGAATGTCAAGATGGCGCCGGCCGCGGCGCACACCGGGAACCGAGAAAACAAAGGCAAGATGGCGCCGGCCGAACAGCTGGTGTCACAGCCAGCGCGATCCGTCAGACAAAAGCGCGCGAAACAACAAATCGCATTCGCGCGCCCATATGATACGAAACTAAACAGGGACCACAGATTATTTACAAACTTTATACTTACATTACAAACTTTTTAGTTATTAAATTTAAAAACACTGATAGGATGCTGAATAAAAGGGTTTTATTTGATATAAAACTTTTTGGTAAAGACTGACTGATTTTAAAGTTAGTTTCTTAAGGTGGTTCGTTACGTCATACAAACGAAAAACTGCACTTCAGTCGGGTTACACATGAGCTGTAGAGTTTCTTTTTAAAGAAACTTTATTCTGAATGATGAAGGCACACGTAAATTTGTCGCAAAACTACTTATAGTTAAAAGATAATCAGTAATTTCTGCACAATAAAATTAAACGTATTTATTGCAGCAATAGCTCCGTCTATTTTCATAAAGTGGCGACTCGCTTTTTACGGGGAAATCTGATGATTTAAAAATTCTTTTTAGTGTTTTGCGACAATCTTATATACCCACGGGACTCCCCATCAAGTTTTTTAAACCGACTCTTGTCTCCTTTACATACATAACTCCATTGAACTTTTGTATGGAAAACGGAACGCCTTAAAGATTATAATGTCAAGACGTGTCTGTTTACTATGGTCCTGTATTAATACATCCCGGTACAACACATTTGTTGACCATGTCTAATGGTTGTTGTAGCTGGGCGCACAGGAAAATTGGAGTATTATTATTTATCAATCACACAGTTTGATTACAGCAAGGTCTTCGTTGAATAACAAGACCATTATTTAAGTTCATCTGTGAACAAGACAATGAGTGTGTAAATCAAAGAATACGTGTAAATAAAACTAGAATTTTTGAATGACAAACACGTGACATACCTAGTAGCTGTTTGAAAATTATTCTTTTTAATATTCACCAAAGAGGTCTTCTCAATAAAATAAAACTCTTTGACATTTTTTGCTATATTGGAAACTGATTGTAGATATAAAACCAAGCTTTGCATTTACCTACTTTATATCTGCAAACGGCACGCGTGGTACCGACTTAGAATAGCATCACCCTATTACCCTGGGAAAGGGCAGCAGCGATACTTGTGAATATAAAACTCTGTACTGGATATAATACGCGCCACGGGATAAGTTATTTTTGTTTTGATATCGATTGACAGGTAAGCGATGTCCCGTACGCCTACCTACTGTTTGTAAATGTCCAATAAGATGGAATTGGATGCCCTCATACACTCGTAGTTACATATTTCGTTGTTTAGATACCTACTTCCTTAATTTACAAATTCTTTGGTATTATTACAATGTAAACTCTTTGACCGGCCCATAGTGTTAATAATTCAAAAAGTTCATAACTTAAAAGTTTGTAATACTCTTAATATAAGTGATCTGTGGTCCCTCATATTGCAACGCACCATCTATACACGATTTAAAGAACGTAGCTTCCTGACAGTTCCTCATTCAATGCTGTTCGCGCTTATGACGTCACAGGCGGTCGGATATACAGTATGTAAAAAAATCAACTGCAAATATTTTAAGGGGTGAACCAGCCCGTAAAATTGAACAACTTTCCCCAAGAAACATAGGTCGAAATATGAAAAAAAAAATTGGACCTCCCATACAAAATGTACCAGCCGGCCGAGTCAATTTGTATGGGAGGTCCAAAATTTTTTTCATATTTCGACCTATGTTCCTTGGGGAAAGTTGTTCAGTTTCATGGGCTGATTCACCCCTTAAAATATTTGCAGTTGATTTTTTTACATACTGTATAGGGTGTATTTTTATTAGTGGCGGATCCGTTAAGGGTTTGTTCTGTCAATGAAACTGAACAACTTTCCCCAAGGAACATAGGTCGAAATATGAAAAAAAAATTTGGCCCTCCCATACAAATTGACCCGGCCGGCCAACACACTTAGTATGGGAAGACCAACATTTTTTTTCGTATTTCGACCTATGTTCCTTGGGGAAAGTTGTTCAGTTTCATTGACAGAACACACCCTCAACGGATCCGCCACTAATAAAAATACACCCTATATACGACTCCGGCGCTGACATTTCAAGCAAATTTCAAATGATTAGAGCTGTGCAGTGTATGGAAATATTAACCTTCTTAAAAATTTTAAACACATTTGTTAATTCAGTTTAGTTTAGTTTTAAATAGAAAAAAAACGTGTTAAACAATAGTAAGTTTTGCTATGTTTTACCTACTTTGTGATTAGTAGAAATTATTTTAAAATTTTACTTTAATGAATGGATATAGAAGTATTAGCCTTTTGGATGATAACTAATTATTGTCACAACACTATTGTCGGATTTATACGGCTGCGGCGGTGGAAGCGTGAAGAAAATCTGTTGCTTTTTTTCCTTTATTTTGCATTTATTGTCATTATCGCTAATTATGTCTGTCTAGCTAAATAGAATCAAAAATAAAAATAGTCGGATATCTGTTTCGAGCTCCATTGCTTCGGGCCGCCGCTTTGTTCCCTATACGTCGGGCCTGCCTAAGATAGGGTATCAGAAAGTACAGTCCGCAGAAATATTTTACAGAAAACCGAGCAGAAAACACTACTAGTTTCTTTGGAAAAGTTGTAGGTCTTGCCAAGATCTACATTTTAAGTGACAGCTGTCAAACTTTAAACTGTGAATGTTTCACTATTGGTTTCTTTGGGAAAGTTGTAGGCCTTAACGAGATCTACATGACAGGTGTCAGCTGTCATACTAAAAAGTCATTTATATCGGAAACTGTGCGTGCTAGACTTTTGGTTTCTTTGGGAAAGTTGTAGGCCTTAACGAGATCTACATGACAGGTGTCAGCTGTCATACTAAAAAGTCGTTTATATCGGAAACTATGCGTGCTAGACTATTGGTTTCTTCGGGAAAGTTGTAGGCCTTAACGAGATCTACATGACAGGTGTCAGCTGTCATACTAAAAAGTCGTTTATATTGGAAACTATGCGTGCTAGACTATTGGTTTCTTCGGGAAAGTTGTAGGCTTTAACGAGATCTACATGACAGGTGTCAGCTGTCATACTAAAAAGTCGTTTATATCGGAAACTATGCGTGCTAGACTATTAGTTTCTTCGGGAAAATTGTAGGCCTTGACGAGATGGGGGTGGGTGGGGTCTACCTCCTAGCGGTCCACCCCGGGCAACGTCCTCACAACATGTGTTGGCGGCTGAAGATCCCAAAAGCGGTGGTAGGCCATGAAAGGGGCCGCCTGGCTCGCGACCACCATCCCGCCGGAGTCCGGCGCCAAACAGCCTTGCTGTGTTCCGTCGGTGTGCGGGACTGCCAGTGCCATTGGGGGGTAGCAATGTAGTCAGTTGCGCTGCCGGAACCGGTCTTTGTCTTTAGGTGATGCTGTATCCGGTAACTCGTTTTGGAGGGTAGCGGGATCCGAGGCACGGTCTCAGCCGTTGGCCGACCGCAGTCAGTAGGGGGCCCGACTTGCGCGCTAGCCACGCGCAAAGGCTGCCCCGCCAACTGTGAAAAATCCCGGTACACTCCACCGTGCCAGTTGGCGGCTGGATGGGAGGACCCGGTGGAGTGTTATCGGGGGGGCTCGGGCGTCCCCGCAGTCTCCAAGCGAGTTCCTATCTGATCAGTTGAACCGAAAGGTACGAGTAGGGTTTCTAAGCAGCGCCTCGACTATCTTTTCTTTCCCCCACAAAAACTCTTTTAAAAACATGAAAAAGCTAAAAAAGAAGAAAAAGTTTGACCAACGGCAGCACTTCCTCCCACTCAAAGTGCACCTCACGAACATCCGAGGTCTACACACAAACCTAGACCCGGTCCATCACCACCTGGAGACCGAGAAGCCGCACTTATTCTTCTTAACGGAGACGCAGATAGCAACACCGTTGGACGTGGCATACCTCAACTACCCTGGTTACACTCTTGAGCACAAGTTTAAGAAGCGTGCAGGGGTCTGTGTGTATGTTCGCGATGACGTTTGCTGTAAGCGTCTCCGTGGCTTTGAGAATTCAGGGTTTCCCGTGCTGTGGCTTTTGGTTGACACTGGAGTAGAAAACTCTCTATGCCAGTGTTTATCGTTCGCACAGCGGAGATCAGGAGACGACTAGACTCATGGAGTACCTCTCTGAGACGGCAGATACAGCAATTCAGCGATATCCAACAGCAGAGCTTGTTTTTCTGGGGGACTTCAATGCTCACCATAAAGAGTGGCTGTTCCCATACCAGAAAACTGACCATGCTGGGCGAGAGGCGCGTAAACTAGCATTGGCGCTAGATCTCACCCAGCTGGTGGAACAAGCGACGCGAATACCAGATATCACAGACCACACACCCAATTGCCTGGACCTTCTGCTGACAACTGATCCGCACAGACATTCGGTTTCGGTCTCGGCTCCGCTGGGATCATCCGACCACTGTGTGGTGAAATCCGTGTCCATCTGCTCTCCTCCGGATTATACCCTAGGGGCACGAGGAGAGTATGGCGATACGAGTCAGCAGACTGGGACGAGATGCGTGCTTTCTTTGCTTCATACCCGTGGCGGCAAATGTGTTTCTCTTCGGAAGACCCTCATACGTCGCTGATGCGATCACAGCTGTAATCCGGCAGGGAATGGAATATTTCATTCCTTTCTCCGATATCCCGCTCGGTTATAAAGCCCAGCCTTGGTTCAATGCGGACTGTGCTCGAGCTGAGGCTCGTAAACAGTCCGCTTACCAAGCTTGGGTAAAGCTCGTGATCGAAAAGTGCGAGCGAGAAGAGTGCGAGCAAAGAAGAGAGCATATAATGCCGTCGCCAGGTATTGCAAACGGGTGCTACGAAAAGCTAGGTTCGACCATATTAGCCGTATTGGGGCAAAGCTTGCATCATACCCACCGGGTAGTAAGCAGTTCTGGTCCCTTTCGAAATCAGTCGAATCCAACTTCTGCCGTCCCTCACTACCTCCAATGCAGAAACCTGATGGGTCGCTTGCCCACACCGCGGCAGAGAAAGCAAATTTATTTGCCGATCTGTTTGCGAGCAACTCTCGTATAGACGCTGGCTCGAAATATCCACCCACCTTACCTCACTGTGATTCTTTGATGTCTGAGATCACAGTGCACAATAAAGAGGTCCGTAGAGCCCTTCGCAGTCTGGACGTGAACAAGGCCAGTGGTCCTGATGGCATACCAGCAAGATTGTTGAGGTATTGTGCGCCTGAGTTGTCTCCTGTACTGACACGCTTGTACCGCCTCTCTCTCGTGTCAAAAATTGTACCAAAATCTTGGAAGCTTGCCAATGTGCAACCTGTGCCCAAGAAGGGTAGCCGTGCCGACCCTAGCAACTATCGACCGATCGCCATCACTTCCGTACTCTGTAAGGTTATGGAAAGAGTTCTGAACTGCAAACTGCTTTCGTACCTCGAAGACAATGATCTTCTCAGTGATTGTCAATATGGCTTCCGCCGAGGGCGTTCCACGGGAGATCTTCTAGTGTACGTAACGCATTGCTGGGGCGAGGCCATTGAACACCACGGCGAAGCAATAGCAGTGTCGCTGGACATTTCAAAGGCCTTCGATAGGGTGTGGCATGCGAGTCTGTTGAGCAAGCTTCCAGCGTACGGCATACCCACTGGCTTCTGTAGCTGGGTGGCTGACTTCCTGAGTGAACGGTCGATCCGAGTGGTCATAGACGGCTGCTCCTCTGACCTCAAGGCTATTGACGCCGGAGTTCCTCAGGGTCTGTACTCTCCGCGACGCTTTTCCTGCTGCACATCAATGACCTTCTATCTTCAGGAATTGTTGGGTACGCAGATGACAGTACTGTCACCGAGAAATATCTGTCCGGCGCAGGAGCCAGTGGTGATGAAATCCAAAGATTGAGAAAGGCTATGATTGAGCGTACGAGCCTGACGTTAAGTAACGTCTCCCAGTGGGGCGATGACAATCTCGTCAGCTTCAATGCTTCAAAAACGCAGGCGTGTCTTTTCTCCGCAAAAAGGAGTCCTTTCACCTTTTCTCCTACTTTTTCGGGGTACATCTGTTCCAGTGACCAACACTCTTCAACTCCTTGGCATGGAGTTGTCCTCTGACCTCAACTTCGGCACCACCATCGAGTCCAAGGCTCAAATTGCAGCTAGAAAGTTGGGCGTTCTGAATAAAGTCAAGCGGTACTTCACGCCTGAACAGCTTCTAACTCTTTATAAAGCTCAAGTCCGATCTTGCATGGAGTACTGCTGTCACCTTTGGGATGGCTCGGCTAAATATCAACTTGCTGCACTGGATTCGGTGGAACGCAGAGCCAAGAGATTAATAGGCGATAAAAAACTGGTGGCGACCAAGCTTCACAGCCTGGCTCACCGCCGCAAGGTTGCTTGCCTATCGGTCTTCTACAGATTGTACTTCGGAGAGTGTGCGCGTGAGCTGCATGAGCTCATACCACCGTCTCCTTTCTTCCATCGGACATCCAGACGCACGGCCGGCTACCATCCGTTCTTAGTTGATATACCCACATTACGCACTAAGCGCTTCAAATCATCTTTCATTATGCGCACGGCTAAAGAATGGAATTCCCTGCCTGCGTCTGTATTTCCGAGTGCATATAACCTGAATCTCTTTAAGTCTAGAGTGAATAGGCATCTTCTGGGCAAGCTCGCTCCACCGTAGATCCCATCTCTGCTCTAGGGTAAGATTGGGGTCAAGAGTAAGCCCATCATAGATAAAAAAAAAAAAAAAAAAAAAGAGATCTAAATGACACGTGATAGCTGTCAAACCTTAAACTCGTTTATCTCGTTAACTGTGCATGCTATTCTACTAGTTTCTTTGGAAAAGTTGTAGGTCTTGCCAAGATCTACATTTTAAGTGACAGCTGTCAAACTTTAAACTCGTTTATCTCGTTAACTGTGCATGCTACACTACTAGTTTCTTTCGAAAAGTTGTAGGTCTGGACGACATCTACATTTTAAGTGACAGCTGTCAAATTTTAAACTCGTTTATCTCGTTAACTGTGAATGCTACACTACTAGCTTTTAAGCTGTCACTTAAAATGTAGATCTTGGCAAGACCTACCACTTTTCCAAAGAAACTAGTAGTGTAGCATGCACAGTTAACGAGATAAACGAGTTTAAAGTTTGACAACTGTCACCTGTCAATGGATCTCAATATCTTGAATCAAGGCAACATACCCACTTTCTATACATACCGAGGGACAACTCTCTGCCAAAGCATTCCAGATATCACAGTATGCTCATCCGGCATCCTGCAAAACATAAATAATTGGAAGGTCAATGAGGACAACACGTCAATTTCTGATCATCGACCCATAATATTTAACGTGACGGGATCAAACCCTTCTCAAATACCTCGGAAGACTACAAGGCGATATAATACAAAAAAAAGCTAACTGGCTTGGTTTTACCGAGGAGATTAAAAGAGAACTATCCAGGCGTGGTTTGACAATAGATAATCTGAACCAAATTACTACTCCAGACAAACTAGAAGAAACCGCGGAAGCCTACTCCGACGCGATTCATGCTGCAAGTAAAGAAAATATCCCCACACTTCCTGAGTTAAAGAATTTCAGAAGACTCAAGTGGTGGACTCCAGAACTATCCATTATGAAAATGGAAGTGAAAAGATTGCGCAGACGCATCGGGAAGGCAAACCCGCGCCGAAAAGCCATTGTAATTGAGGAGTATATGGACGCCAAAAATAAATATATTCAGACAATTGAAACTACACTAACCGATGATTGGAAAGACTTTTGTACCAGACAAGAACGAGAAACCATATGGGAATGTGCATACCGAGTGATCAAGATCTGTGATGTTAACCGTGAAGACCAACTTCTTCGAGATCCGAATGGACTTTCGCTGAATCCAGACCAATCTGCGGAATTGCTCGCTACAACATTCTTCCCACGAGATCTACCCGAAACTGACAATGAAGATCATCGATTGACTCGATATAATGTCAAGTGTCAAATCAGCAGGAAACTGGCAGCTGATTATACTCACGACGCTATTGAAACTCCCTTCACCCACGAGGAAGTCAAGGCAGTTCTGGCAAAGATGAACCCGAAAAAGGCACCAGGAGAAGATGGCCTTACCTCGGACATATGTATGACTGCATATATGTCCGACCCAGAGGTTCTCCTAGAAATTTTCAACCGCTGTTTGTCGGTGGGGTACTTCCCGCGGTGCTGGAAAAAAGCGAAAGTAAAGGTGATTCCAAAACCTGCAAAAGATGACTACACATCGCCGAAATCTTATCGTCCGATCGGTTTGCTCCCGGTGCTGGGCAAAATCCTGGAAAAACTCTTTGTCAACCGACTCACATGGGATCTCTGCAGTTCAGGTAAGCTGAGCCGGAGGCAATACGGTTTCATTCCGCAACGCAGCACCGAAGATGCTCTATATGACGCTCTTTCTGTAGTTAACGAAGGCCTAAAGAGGAAAGAAATAATTGCCATGGTTTCATTAGACATCGAAGGTGCGTTTGACAATGCGTGGTGGCCCGCAATACAGCAGGAGCTCTACGAGAGGAGTACTGACAAATCAATTCTTCGTCTCCTCTTTAGTTACCTGAATGAAAGATCCATAAAGCTTACATATGCGGGTGCTGAGGCCAGAAGGGATACAAACATTGGATGCATCCAGGGGTCCACTTGTGGACCACTCCTGTGGAATGTCCAAATGGATCCTCTTCTTCAGGATGCTGAAAATCTGGAGGCACATCTTCAGGCCTTTGCAGACGACATACTTATTATAGCCTGTGGCAAAACCACTAATGATCTTGAGCGAAAAATTAACTTAGCTCTGGATATGGTGAGTGCGTGGGGTAAGAAGTTCAAGATGAAATTTGCTGCCCACAAAACACAAGCTGTAATCATAACTAAAAAGCGAAAATATGAAGAACCGATTTTCAATCTTCAAGGCACACCTATTAAAGGCACAGACTCCATTAAATTTCTAGGGCTTACCATCGATCGCAATCTCAGTTTCAGGGCTCACCTAGCAAACGCCAACAAAAAGGCAATAAATATATATAAGCGCCTTGCCAAGACCATTCGAACCACTTGGGGATTAAACCCAGAAATAACGAGAATGCTCTACCTAGCAGTAATAGAACCCATTGTGCTATATGGTGCGGGTGCTTGGGCTTCAGTGGCAGAGAAACAATACGCCAAGAAGATATTAAATTCACTCACAAGAACGTTCTGTCTAAAAATCTCAAGCGCTCTGATTGCCAGAGTACTTCCGCTAGATCTCAGGCTGATGGAACAAGGGAGGCTGTACGAAATCAAGCGCGAAAAACCACTGCAAGATCTTCCTGGTAGAAAATTAGAGAAAAGGGTCAGCCCATTCTCTATGCCTCATCCAGCTAAACGACTTTCCACCTCCTTCGGCAAAATAGAATCCCAAGCTGATGTCGACAACATTCCAACTACCGACTACCATCTCTTTACCGATGGTAGCAAAATAGAAGGAAAAGTTGGAGCAGCCGTCACAGTATGGAGAAACCAAGCGGAAGTGCAGAAAATGACCATGCGGCTAGGTAACCACTGCAGCGTCTACCAGGCTGAACTGGTGGCTATACTACGCGCGTGCAAATTCTTAGCTGAGGCTAAAAAAGATAGCACAGGCGCGGTTATAAGCGATTCCAGGTCAGCACTGGAAGCAATCTGTGACCCAAAGCCAGAAAATCCAATTGCTGCAGAGATTCACACTCGAATCCATGAAATAATAGAGAAAGGTAACAGTGTAGCTCTGTATTGGATAAAAGCACATGCAGGAATAGCTGGGAATGAAAGGGCTGATGAACTGGCTAAACAAGCTGCCCTCAAGAGTAGAACAGCACAAGTCTACGACGACTTTCCTCTGTCATATGCAAAGGGATGCATTCGCGCGGACACTTTGGCTTTGTGGCAGGAAAGATATACCAGCAGCAATACAGGGTCCACCACTAAAATGTTCTTCGGAGATGTCAGACTGGCTCATAAGGTCCTAATAAAAATAGGCATCAAAAACATTAGAACACAATTAATGTCAGGGCATGGAGGAATAAGAGCATATCTCTACAGATTTAAACTAGTAGACAACCCATACTGCACCTGCGATGGGTCCAAAGAGGAAACTGTTCGACACATTCTATTTGAATGCCCAAAATATGGGTTGAAACGGCACGAATGCGAGTGCAGAATAGAATGTGCTCTAACGGAACAAAATCTGCAGGAAATAATGGCAGAGAGTAAACAGCGGACCCATTTTCTATGTTTTGCTGAAGAGTCTTTTCTAAAGGCGGCAAAAGCAAACGGGTCCACCATGTTTAAATAGGTTCATTCTTTTAATTAAGATACCTAACAAATTAAAAAAAAAAAACTAACTTACTAACTTTACTAACACACTCATACGTTACAATTTAAGTCACAGTATTAACTAATAACATTCACAGTCTAAAACGTTGGATTGCATACCAACGATAAGTCACAGGGAGGGGGTTTTAGTCCGTAGGTCGCCTGGGGGTAACCCAGCGGAGTCGGGCATACCATAAACGCCCGGGCCTTATGGTATCATTGATGATTTCCCCCTACCAACGCAAAAAAAAAAAAAAAAAAACTGACACCTGTCCTTTAGATCTCGTTAAGGCCTACAACTTTCCCGAAGAAACCAATAGTCTAGCACGCATAGTTTCCGATATAAACGACTTTTTAATATGACAGCTGACACCTGTCATTTAGATCTCGTTAAGGCCTACAACTTTTCCCAAGAAACCAATAGTCTAGCACGCATAGTTTACGATATAAACGACTTTTTAGTATGACAGCTGACACCTGTCATTTAGATCTCGTTAAGGCCTACAATTTTTTCGAAGAAACTAATAGTCTAGCACGCATAGTTTCCGATATAAAAGACTTTTTAGTATGACAGCTGACACCTGTCATTTAGATCTCGTTAAGGCCTACAACTTTCCCGAAGAAACCAATAATCTAGCACGCATAGTTTCCGAAATAAACGACTTTTTAGTATGACAGCTGACACCTGTCATGTAGATCTCGTTAAGGCCTACAACTTTCCCAAAGAAACCAATAGTGAAGCATTCACAGTTAACGAGGTTTTAGTTTGACAGCTGTCACCTAAATTGTAGGTCTCGTCAAGTTAATAAAAAAATTCTAAGACACTGATGTGCTGGCATGCATAGTTTCCGAGATAAACGAGATTGTAGTTTGACAGCTGTCACCTAAATTGTAGGTCTCGTCAAGATATTCAACTTTTTCGATGACACTGACGTGCTGGCATGCATAGTTACCGAGGTAAACGTAATTTTAGTTTGACAGCAGTCACCTTAATTGTAGGTCTCGTCAAGATGTTAAACTTTTTCTAAGACACTGACAGTATTAAACAAATCAAATCAAAATAGATTTTGTTGAGAACTGTACTCGTTGTTAAGCGGCTCGATGACACGAGGCACGGCGCAAAGAAGCCCGATACAGAGAGGCTCGACGTAAGGGGAAAACGACGCCCCGTCCACAACTAGTAGGGAAGAGCGGAATTTTTTTCCTTTCTTTTCTACTAGGGGGGATACGTCTTCCACATAGTTCCACCACCATAATAAGGTATAGTCAGAAAGAAAAGTATTCTGTTAAGAGCCCATTTGACATTTTACCCAGCTGAATTTTGGAATTCGCCGACTTGATGACAGCCCGCGACCCGTCCGACCAGAACCAAATTATCTTGACCCGCTGTCGTCTGCCTCGCCGCCGTCGCGCTTTCTTGGTGGTTTATTGTGGTTTTAATGCTATGAAGTTTATGATGCAGTATGGTACCCAATCTGTATAATCTTTTTAAATAGAACAACTACTACTACTACAATCACAACAGTCCACTGCTGGACATGGGCCTCCCCTAATTGGAGGGTATTGCAAGCGGATTGGCTAGCGCAGTGCAAGATGTTCAATTTACAGTGAACGCTACTGCCCATTCCCTGGATGAATATCCCTTAGTCGCATTATACGATACCCACGGCTAGGAATGGGGTGATGCTGTTCTAAGCCGGCACCACATAGCAAGGTAAACAGCAACAGATAGAACAACTATTGTATGATTATTGCACGCTTCATAATCGTAAGTGAGCAGAAGATACTAAATATTAGATAGGTAGTTAATTTCAGGGGTACTAATTAAACAAGCATCTTTTATTAACATTTTGCCTCTAAAAATATAGCACAGCTACCGAATTATTAACATGGCCACAAATAAAGTGCATCTGAATAATACTATCTTCGCCACAAGATAACATAATTATTGGGAGTAAATTTTAACACTTTAAGGGCCAATCACGCACCATTCACGTGAAGAGATTTTTCCTCTCACTCGCCAGTCACGAGGATGTCACGTTATCTGACTTTCATATTGTTTAGTGCAAAATCACGTCGACCTACCGCGATTGGCGTTCATCGTACTTGTAGCTCGGTTCATTAGGAGCACACATGCAAAAAATTATGTGCGTGGTGCGTCAAGTGTAGGCGTGAGAGCGGGAACAGTGACGCGCCGCCAGTGCGCCGGCGGCAGACATACGGGCATACTCTTGGAGAGGGTGTTGCATTTGACTGATCTGATGTACTGGCTGATCTTCCTTAGCGGCTTGAAAATGGTTTTGATTGAAGCTCGCTTCAGAATTCTAAATAAAATACAACTAAAATACGGGCAGGGAGTGTTAGACTTTTTTATTTTTGTAAAACCTTCTTTGTGTGATCTAAATAAATATAAATAAATAAATATTATATTGTTTTATTTTAGAAATAAAAATATAAATATCAAAATAAAGTAAAAGAAAAAGTAGATAGCTATCTATTTTGTTTCTTTTTATGTCCGTTTAAAATTACCGAAAAACGGCTGGCGCGGAGCGGATTGCCTATTAAAAAAACGGCCGGCCCTGAAAGTGTAATCCCGCCACTCTTCTGGGCAGACAAATTTGCGAGCGCAGTGTACGTAAGGTAAGGTAACATTATCATAGAATAAGTTGCTCTTTCCTATAGCAAATAGCTAATCAAGTGTTGAATAGTGATTTAAATTGTATGGTGAGACCAATATTAAGGTAAATAGTTCAAAGACATAGGCACTTAAATGAATTGATTTTTATTATTTTAATTCAATATATTATTATGAATCAATAAGTCGCAGAATCATGATAAAATTAGGTTTTTAATCAAAACCAGGCACTAGTTTAAGTCAAAGTTATATAAAAGTTAAAGTTTATAATCAAATTCTTCCTAGATATTATATAAAATTGCTTTGTTTTCTGATTGAACATGCTGCTTGAAGACAAACAGATGGGAACTGGCGACTTTTCATGTTAATTTATAATAAGACACTTTTTTCACAAAACACGTTTTTGTCTTTTTCATTGCTTAATTTTAACAATTATACTGAATGCGAAGGTTTCAAACATCATCGCCCGAAGATGCGAGCAATGATGTTCATATTAGATCCATTGTAACTTACAGCAGACGAGCTTCTCTTGAATAGCATTATTAACCTCTAAGATTCTAACTCAGCCACAATAAACGCGCCTCTCAATAAAACTATTTTAGCTGTCATCATCATCATCATCATCATCATTGGCCTCATAAGTCTGTGGCAGACGATTTATTCAGTGTCTTAGGCAAGATTTTTCATGGCTGTATAAGCCGATACGGGAGCGGCATGACTTTCCGCACGCTCTATAAGTGAAGGTGGAATTGGAGACTGGCACATGCATATTTAGATGTTGTTTTTATGCGAGACCGGCGAACCAGGCATCATCATGAGTTTAGCTGTAGCTTTATAAATATAACTCAATCAAAAATATTTCAAATTATTACTTAGTAATTAACTGTAATCTTCTTTTTGAGTGGGACACCGAGTTGTTCAACGATTCGATGAACCTTAGCATAGTTCTGTAACGAGCGCCGTCTGATAAATGCTTACTTTTTAAAGATAGAATAAATTTTCGGATACTGTAATACTATAC
The DNA here is from genome assembly GCA_024500475.1 of Phthorimaea operculella. Taxonomy (NCBI): domain Eukaryota; kingdom Metazoa; phylum Arthropoda; class Insecta; order Lepidoptera; family Gelechiidae; genus Phthorimaea; species Phthorimaea operculella. Next base: position 1,614,159 of record JANFCV010000100.1, on the reverse strand, counting down.
CGAGTGGTGCTAAAATTACAATGGCGAAAACCACGAGTGACTTAAAACCGAAAATTTGCTGGTGACATAAATCCAAATCTGGTGACAACAAAAATAAGTGGATGTTGGGTGGGTGACATAAATAATTACTGGAGGACTAAAATAATAGGTAAGCGTCTAAGATAATAAACGAGCATAAAAAAAGGAAGTGGGTGAATAAAATACATCTAACGAACCCACGACCTGACTAACCAGACCCGACCAACCCGACTCGACCCGCCCGGACCCGACCGATGCGACTCACCCGACCAACCCGACCCAAAAGAGCCGGCCAACTTCACCAACCCCACCGAATCAAGTGACTAATAGTATCAGGCGTTACTTTGCGGAACTCCATCTTGAAGAAAGTGATAGAAATATGTTAAGCTTCTTCCGCACTTACGATGGCTAAGTGAACCACACGTACGACCGCAACTTAATGCAAATGTACTATGTACTAGCGATGCACTTCTACTAACTAGACTTTGTTCTGCCAGTACTTGGCGACAGCAATGGCATTATCAGTCGCCAAGTTCAGATCTTCTTTACTGTAGGTGACCGGTAACAGAGAGCAAGCCAGTAAATGTGCCAAAGTTTGAGACAGGGCTCCACAGTTGCTGTCGGCGAAGCCAAATTTCACCATGTTTTCTCTGCACCGGCTAACCCGAATACGCAATCGATTGAGCGATTTCCAGGTTTACCACGGTAATTTATGCCCCCGCGGCAGAGTCTCGAACGGTGAAATAAACCCGGATGGAGTTGGGCAACGTGTTTTCCATAACTGCTCCCTTGCCTCTTGCGGAACACTGTCTGTAGAAGCCGTACACCTCAAAAAGCTTCTGCGGCTTTTCAGGCGTTCAGGAGGCATTGAGTAGCTGTGTAGTGAGTGCTGAGGATCAGTTTTTTTGTTTGTGTATCTCTTCTGCACAGGCTAATTCTCACCGAACGTCCAGTGGACCAATAGGTAGGTACCGCTAGAGAGTACAGCATGCTAAGCGGTGTCGGTTTCAGGCAGCCTGTTATATTACGACAAGTGTCATAAGTGAAACATCGACAACACTGCAACTAACGTTTCACACTCTACACGTGTTTCGCTTAACTACTTTCGTTGTTCTTAAAAACTCATAGCAACGGTGAAGAGGAAACATTCACCTGCTCGTTGAAGATGATTCCTGTACACCCATGTCGTATTATTTCTAATTGTTCCAACACGTTCAGTCTTCGGCCCTGTTACAAGTATGTAAAACTTTATAGGAATGGATGTCCGCTAAACTGTGCCCAGAGTCTGCGAAACACGTGCAGAGTGTAAAACGGTGATTGCAGTATTAGTAAAGTGCATCGCTAGTACATTTGCATTAAGTTGCACTCGTTCGTGTGCAGGGACCGGAAGCGCTTTCCTTTTAAGGGTTTTTACCGGGTTTTGAAGCTCAATAATATTTTAATTTGATTATAACGCACGATGATATTGCTGGATATTTTATAAACTATCCCCATAAACGGAAACCTAATGAAAGGCTTTCCCAATGGGTAAGTTAAATTGTTGCAAAGCCAGAACAAAAAGCCTTTTGATTGACTACGCCAATTCGAAAGGAAACCCTTCGATAGCGCTTTTACATGAGATAATCCACGCGAGTTAGTGCCGTATGCGTAGTTAATAAGAAATAATTTATTTTAGCATAGTGCCGCTGGAGATCACGACGCGCCAATACGACATATATATATTATTAAATATAATGGACGTAGTAGCGAGCAATAAAACCCTTTGACGAAGTGTAAATACCAAAAGTACGGGGTTACCCTATGAAAGGCTTTAGTAAGCGCTAACCACTTCGATATGCTAGGGTTTCCCAAATTGAAAGGAAAGCCAATCATTTAGTACACATCTAAACGCGGACACCAAACTTTGCGCTAGTCGAACGATTGGGAAACCCCTTCAAAGGGTATTGAAAATTAAACCGCTCGTCCGGTCCCTGTTCGTGTGGTTCACTCAGCAGCATAACCTGCCATAATTAGTGCGGAAGAAGCTAAATAAATTTCTATCACTTTCACCCACCGAATTAACCCGACCATCTCAACCTGACAAACCCGAACCGACCAACCCGATCAAACCCACCTGACTAACCAGAGCAACCCGACCAACTAACTTACAAGCCCGATCAAGCAACCCGATATTTGTGCGAATAAAATATATGCCCGTTTTAAGTAGGTATAACATGACCAATATGGGCATGTCATGAGGAGGGATGAAGAGCATGTAACAAAGATAGTAATGAACATGAATGTATGGATGGACGCAGAAGAAGAGGAAAGCCTAAAAAAGTTTGGATAGGTTGTATAAAAGACGATATGAAAAATAAAGGCGTAAGTGACGATTTGACTGCTGATAGAGATGAATGGAAGAAAAAGACATGTTTCGCCGACCCTAAATGAATTGGGATAACGGCAGGCAGATGATGAACATGCAATTAATTGTCACTCAAATAATAATTTGTTCGCCCAAAAAAAATTATCTGTTTAATTGAGTTTAAATTAGCTGGAACCATTTTGAAAACAACTAGGCGCTAGTTATTGTAAATATAGGAACAACTTTCCCCAAGGAACATAGGTCAAAATACGAAAAAAAATTTTGGCCCTCCCACAGTAACTGAAATCATCTGATCGGAAAGTTTGTATGGGAGGCCCAAAAATTTTTTTCGTATTTCGACCTATGTTCCTTGGGGAAAGTTGTTCCTTATCACTAGCCGGTTCTGAGTTTTCGCTATCGGTCATTAGTAAAATTTCATCCTATATTTACAATAACTAGCGCCTAGTTGTTTTCAAAATGGTTCCAGCCCTCAGTAAAAGGTCCTGGAGCAAGATCCAATTTCTAAAACCATATAATAACCACCCGTATTACGTATACTACTCGAATTTGCTTATTGCAGGGGTATGTGTGAATGGGTAAGTATAGTTAAACGTGTGATACAAGCACAATCATTAGCAAACTTGCGAAAATTTAATAACAGAGCTCCAGATTAGTAGAACTCCGCGTTTCCTTGCTCGTATGTGCAATTTTGCAATAGATTTTCTTTTGTAGAGTGATGTCCAGGTGAGGGTCTAGAGGTAGACAAAACTTTGATCACTCCTTTTTCTGTCCCGGTGACTCTTGCTTAGCTATGAATGTAGCTCTGGGAGCCAACGTGCAAATCGACCGGTATGTTGGACATAAGGCGCTAAATGTCTCTCTTTCGTACCTCGACAGACGCCGAGAAGTGATTGAATACAGTCCGTTTTAGCACAAAAAAAAATATGATTAGATTTGAGGTCAGAGTTTTCAAATAGTTTAAATTTCAACGACTGAGGCAGTATTGGACAGCTAGCCACATCATCATTATCATCGTCATCTTCATCAGCCCACATCCACCCACTGTATCTATACCACCATTCTATTTCGACACTCCTCACAGTCTTGTGCTACTCTTAGCGCTCATAAATTACAGAATGATTGAAGAATTTCCCTATATTTCATAAAATACCCAGGGGTCAACGTCACGTCAGCTGTTGTCATTTTTTCGCGTGCCGGGAAAAGCTCGAGTGACATAGGTCCGACCTCGGCAAGCGCTCAAGCGCTACTAAATCTCTGATTGTCGTTGCACCAATTATATAGGGATTTTTGAATATTTTTAGAATAATTACAAAATAAATATAATTAATTATTACTTTACCATTTGATTAAATACATCTTCACACAACATATGTTTTTTTTCTGAAGTTATACTATGGATAGTTTTTCATACAGGAGCCATTAAAAATGCGAGATATTCAGTCAAGATACGGCAGCGAAAACGTAATGTTAAGCTAAATTTATGAATGAAATTGAAAAAAGTACATTGGTAATATTGTTTTTAAAGATATTCTCTATTTGTTTGTAAAATCAACATTTTGATACAGTATACCAAAACTTCAAAACTCGCGCTTGATTTGAGCCCTTTTTTCAGAATTTTGAGTTTGTTGTCTTAGATTTCCCTTCTTTATTCTATGTTAGCCACTGAAATGTTAATATTTTTGTTGATCATTTTTTAGATAAAGATATGTCTGACTAGATGTATAAGTAATATTTTCTTTTCACTTAACTGTTTACGAGAAACTCTCATGTTTATAAAGGCAATTTTCGGAAATTCCTTTATAGCGGTCTTAAAAGAATTATAGAACTAATTTATTGGGCAAAAATCAAGCCTCTGTCTAGGCTCTTATCACACAAGCGGTTTAAGAGCAGATGCGGAGGGGAGGCGGAAGCGCAGCAAATTTGTTGCGGACGCACTGCAGACTTACAACGTGTTGGTAAATATCGCCGACATCTGCTGCGCGTCCGCAACATATTCGCTGCGCATCCACCTCCGTTCCGCATCCACTACCCCAATACCGCTTGTGGACAAAAGCCTAAGGTGCAGCCAAGGTCTAGACAAGATCTACTTAATGACATTTGTCAAACTTAAACATGGTTTTTCTCGGTAACCAATTTAGATGACAAGTTTCTTGGAAATAGACGAGATGATCATTTCGAATGACAGCTGTCAAACTTTAAACGTGTTTTTATCAGAAACTATGCCTGCCAGACAACTAGTTTCTTAGGGGAAGTTGTTGGTCTTGAACAAATCTACATTTTAGGTGACAGCTGTCAAACTTTAAACGCGTTTTTCTCGAAAATTATGCTTGCCAGGCAACTCGTTTCTTAGGGGAAGTTGTTAGTCTTGAACAAATCTCCATTTCAGGTGACAGCTGTCAAACTTTAAACGCGTTTTTCTCGAAAACTATGCTTGCCAGACAACTAGAGAAAAAGCATTGTTCAGTTCGACAGCTGTCATTTAATAGATTTTGTCTAGGCTTACAACTTTGTCAAAGAAACTAGTAGCCTAGCATGCATAGTTTCCCAGAAAAACGAGTTAATAAGTTGACAGCTGTCATACCAAATGAAGATCTCGTCAAGACCAACAACTTCCTCTAAAAACAAATTGTCTGGCAAGCATAGTTTCCGAGAAAAACGCGTTTAAAGTTTGACAGCTGTCACCTGAAATGTAGATTTGTTCAAGACCAACAACTTCCTCTAAGAAACTAGTTGCCTGGCAAGCATAATTTTCGAGAAAAACGCGTTTAAAGTTTGACAGCTGTCACCTAGTCATTGCGGATATTGACTTTGCCATCTCTGGTAATTCTCCACGTCGCGATTTATGTGCGTAAAAATCTAAGTGCATATGCCAAATACAGTGACTTGCACTCTCACAACACTCGCAGTGCCGCTAAGCTTGTGCCCGTCAGGCACAGGTTAGCAAAGGCGAGCAAGCTTACACATGTCATGGGGCCCTCGATATATAATAAGTTGCCTGATGAAATCACTGAAGCAGCCAGTGATAGCACTTTTCAAATAAAATTAAAAAGCTGGCTTATTGAGAAGACGTTATAGCCGTGATGGCCATAAATAATAAGATTAGCTTGGTACGGGACTTCTTTTATTGAGCGTAGGAAACCCTAAAAATTATGGTACAGATTAGTAATTAGTTTTGATGGTGCGGTGATGATGATATGGTGAATATTTGATAGAAGATCATTACCTTGCGGGTTTCCTTGAACTAACACGACACAGTATATACAATTTTAAACAGAACTAGGTATCACAACGTAACCTTGAACCAACACGACACAATATATACAATTTTAAACAGAACTAGGTATCACAACGTAACACCACATATCAGGTATAAAATGAAAGCGGACTATTTGTACACTAAGAATAAATAAATATTAACAAATCTGGGGCTTCCAGTGTGGCTCCCAAGGATTGAATGCGTCAAAAAGGCCAAGAACGGTGACGTTTCGGTGCCGTGTTCCAAATTTAAGTTATAAAATGATTCGAAAAAGGGAGATGTGAGGGTGGCTTAGGGAGGATGTCCATGCAGAGTTTGCACTCTGCTACAACGTTCTACTCCATATCGGAATTTCTGACGCTTAAAAAGTAATGTTTATATATGTTTTTGATTGTTCTTATATCATTAAGAATTTTTTGTTGACTTTAAATTTTGTTAATCTTATTTCATTATGAATTTTTTGTTGACTTTAATTTTTGTTGTTTTTATTTCCTTATGAATTTTTGTTGACTTTAATTTTCGTTGTCTATTAGTTATTTAAGTTCGACTTTAGTTTGTCCTCTTTAATTTTGATTTATAAGATATACTGAGCGGAAATAACCTTATTGTAAACCGGATTTTAATTGTTAATATTGTTTATTGTTTTTAATTCCATGTAACATGACCTGTATTTTTAAAGATACCAATAAAATGAATATCTGAATATCTGAATACCTAAAATGTAGATTTGTTCAAGACCAACAACTTCCCCTAAGAAACTAGTTGTCTGGCATGCATAGTTTCCGAGAAAAACGCGTTTAAAGTTTGACAGCTGTCACCTGAAATGTAGATTTGTTCAAGACCAACAACTTCCCCTAAGAAACTAGTTGTCTGGCAGGCATAGTTTCTGATAAAAACACGTTTAAAGTTTGACAGCTGTCATTCGAAATGATCATCTCGTCTATTTCCAAGAAACTTCATCTAAACTGTTTACCGAGAAAAACCATGTTTAAGTTTGACAGCTGTCATTTAGTAGATCTTGTCTAGGTCTAGACCTTGGCTGTACCCACAGAGTAACTTATATATTGTAGGGGTATAGAGAGATCAGCCGCATTTTTGTACAGCGCCCTTGGCAACAGTATTATTAGACGTGGCTGAATATGCACGGTTCAGCATACATTGCTGGTTATCCATTGCTGTACCTACTCTAGCTTAATTAAAAGTAAATTAAAGTTTAGAAAACACATAAATTTACATTCATTTTTTATTTTTCTTCAATGTGGGCATAGGTACTCTTCGACGTTTATAAATGAATTGGTTATCTAAAGCATCATCTGATTCATGACATCTCCTCAAGCCAAGCCAAGATTTAAACTGATCTGGTTCCTTTTCGGTATTTGGAAATGAGTGCAATGGGACTTCACCACCTAGAAATAATGAATGAAGCAATTCAAAATTATTAAATCTATCGGTAAATAGTATCATCATCATCTTCCTACTCTTATCCCAATTACGCAACACGTTTCGTTGACACAAAATCGTGTTGCAAAAGGATTTGGCTGAATTGTACTACCGGCCGCCTACCAGACGTCAACCCTCCTTGGGAATTCGTTAACCGAATGTTTGGGTCAGGTTCATCGTCTCTTACGACCCCATGGGAAGAGAATTCTACTCTGCCGGCACCACATGGCATCGGTAAATAGTAAAACAAAAACATACAAATCTTTCCTCTTTATAATATTAGTGTAGAAGTGTAGACAACTAGAATAAAACACGAATATACTTACAAACACTTTACAGGTATGACATTTTCCTCTGGAAAATACTTAGTCAAGTCCAAGCAGACGAAATAAATAAGTAGTGTGAAGGCGGCGGTGTCGGAATCCAAAAATCTAGCCAATGCGACAATCTGAGACCAAATACGAATTCTGGGGTCTATATTCTAGTCGTCGAGGTCAAGATCCGGTAAACGTAAGCGTTACTATTAATAAAAACTCACGAAAACGAACAATTTCATTTAATAATATTTAATTTCAGTAATCACAACAATTCGCAAACAATGAAATTGAAAGAAACTGTCATATCATAACGTTTCATTCAGTTTCATTCTCAAAACAATGCATCAAATAATAAAAATACATACAAATTGAAGATTTCAGAATAGTTTCAGTTTATTTCATTTATTTATATTTAATTGGAATAACTGTTGATTTGATATGAGTGCAAGAAACGGAACAACTCTGGCAATTCTAATAATGTTGCAAATACTACAAACAGTGGTTATGGATAGCTGGTATGTGAATTAAAAAATATAGCGCCATCCAGCGAACCGCGTCGACATGTACTCGTGCAATAAGATTGCCATACAAAAAGACACAGTACTAAGTGAACGCACACTGGCTGTACCTTAGGCTTTTGTACACAAGCGGTATTGGGGTAGCGGATGCGGAACGGAGGTGGATGCGCAGCGAATATGTTGAGGATTGATTTTTGCCCAATAAATTAGTTCTATAATTCTTTTAACTAAATACTTTTCTCTCTGACTATACCTTATTATGGTGGAACTATGTGGAAGACGTATCCCCCCTAGTAGAAAAGAAAGGACAAATATTCCGCTCTTCCCTACTAGGGGGGATAGGTCAGTAGGGATAGGTGGAACAGGGGCACAATTCTTTCCGACTTCGGCGGCAAGGGCACCGACCTGCGCAGTCGGATATATACGACTCCGGCGGTTAAAAGGTTAATCTACTTTCATGCTTTTCCTAAAAGCGCTGAAAACGTCATGCAATATTTACGTCACGTCATGTAAGTGAGTGCCTGCGACGCATAAGGGTTCAATTCTTGGCGGGCCACTTACAGATATCATATCAGTTATCACTTTGTCCCCTTTTTGTCCCTCTCCCTCCCCAAATGGATATTTTGCGAATGGACATTCTGCGACTCAGACTGTGCGAACCGGACAAAGGACATTATGCGAATGGGACAAAGTACATTATGCGAATCGGACATTATGGGTCAAGAGGCCATGGAGAAGCACACGGCGATAGGACAAATTACAAGCTAGTTATAAATTAAACAACAATTATATACAGACATCTCTAACAGAGATTTATTTTTATATTTTTTAAAAATTTAATAATAAATAACGTATTGTAACTAAACTCCTTGTTGGATACATACATTTTAGTGGAATATAAAAGCTCTGTCTGTTTTAATATAACTCTATATTGTAAAACGAACGATATTGCTGTAGAAGATTTCACAAATCGGCCCGATTTACAATGCGTGGATGTTCAATTTAGGATAACTCAGTAAAGATTTCTTTTTTTCATAAAAAGTTTATTTACATAACATACATAACTGACAAGATTTCTACAGTTAAAAAAAATCTCAGCAGCGGAGACAGAACAGAGAGTGTTTAGAGGACATATGCTCGAGCTCGAGACGACGCGGCATGCCCGCAATGATTCACGGTAGATTTGAGACAATCAACACTGCGTACTGAGACACTAATATAATTATTAAAACTAAACAATAAAATATCTATTCAATCAAAAAGTTACAGATTATAAAGAAAATGTACTAAGGTAGTGCAATCCGGATTTAGACGATGCTCGCAATCCAATTTTAAATTACTTAATAAATGGAAACAGAAAATAACTTTCGTAGCTCATTTTTAACATCATTATGAAGGTCAACATATACTCAATAGAGCTTTTCATTCATCCTATTTTTTTTTACATTTAAGTTGCTTTATCAGTTCGAAATAGCTGTCTATATCTATCATTGAAAACAAAGTGATATACATATTAAATATAATATCTTTCAACATTCATCAGGGATCTCATAGTGTATAAATCATCTACTGCAGGTTTCCAAATATTACACATGATTATTGCTTAAAATAACTCGTATTGGATCCCACAAGCCGTTATTGCAGAATGCTAATCGGTCATCACAAATGCTTACTAATATTTGTTACGTTGACTTCGTAATAAACTATAAGCATCTCTTCGCACTGTAAGAAAGAGTTTTAACAATAATAAATATTATTACATTCGGTGTATTATTTTTCGTGTACTATTGTATTGCTATCGATTCCATTATTAATTAATACCTGTCTCATAATTAGTACAGTTATAAGGTATGTGACTGGTAAGAAAAGAGAAATACTGTAAAAAGAAGTAAAATAATACAAAATATATACGAAGAAATGGGCGAAGACTTTTCATTGTTTACAAGACCCGACCCATCCAACTGCTATTTTGAAAGAAATAGCTCACACATCTTTCATCTACAAACCAATAGTTGACATAAATTCTATTTTGTCTACCATACTATTAGTGGGATCAGTGTTTAGCCTAGCATTGTGTCTCTTTGTCTAGGCTAGCATAATAAATAATGAGTCGAGAATAGTAGTTATTTACTTCTGGAATCACTGAACTTTAGTTGTGTAATGCATGAGTCAGTCATCCATTTGTAAATTAGGTAAGTCTATTATCTCACCCCATGGTACAGTCACAAAAAGGAAGAAACGTAGAGACATAGCGAGTCAAGAAAACAATAGTAACAAATAATAAATTTACACAAAACGTTGAGTAAAGTTCATAATGAAACAAATTGAATGTGAAAGTCACTTAACAACAACGGCGGCGCGGAAAACAATATTATAGATGGTGATTTAAAGTAATTAAATTAGGAATAATTAATTACTCTTCTTCACATTTCTATTACGCATAAAATTTTAAGCAAATTTAATTTAGATTCTTGATAAATAACTATCGCATTAAAAAATATTATACAACTTTTTTTCTAGCTTCTGTTAGGTTAAGCATTATCATAATAATAATATATTCTATGAGTTCCGTTTAGGATGATTCTAATATATAAAAATATAGAAGACATTATATGCAGGTGTTGGCGGCACGGGAGGCGCGGGCGGGGGCGCGACGCGCATGCGTCAGTCCTCGCTGCACGAGTCCTCGTTGTCCGCCTCCTTGATGTTGGTGAAGAACGACGTCAGCGCCTTCATCATCACGCCTGCATTCAAACAATACACCTTGTAGAAATCACATCTTCACAACATTTATAAGAATATTTTCTACAGCTTCTTTGCGTAGAAAATTTACTTCATATGCATGAGTAGGGCCTACAGCACTTTGGCCAGATGAATTGTTATCAATCTGGAACAGAACAATGCTATACCTACTGGTAAAACACTTAGCGTATCATCAATATCATACTATGCGCACCACACATTCGTATCAGAATGCTCTCTTACTATAAAACAGGTGTTTCAGCCTGCCACTTCCTAAAAAACTGAGACTGACTAGACCGCGTGTATAGGGTAACAAACAACGGGACATGGGTTTGGCTGTAACATTTTATTAAAATAATATTGTAAGTTTAAACAAGTTAAATAAATAAATAAATAAATCATTTATTTTCTTTCACAAAGGTACTTTTACAGGTTTACATAAGAGTACTTAATATTATGTTGATGTGATGACATTATGCCTTTGTGAAAGACTGTTCGAACTAGGAGGTCCCGTATTACGAATCACCAGGCTCTCACCCCAATTTATTAAGGTATTTAATAAGTACTAGTATTTTGACAAAAGTTAATTAAGAAAGTTATTCTTACCTTTGCCTTCTGGTTCTAGCTCCGACTCTTCCCACGCAATAAATCCTTCGACAGATATTATGTACTGATCATGTAAATATTGGAATATTTCTAGTGAAAGGCCTGAAAAAATAATAAATTAGATAAATATTTTTACATTACTTTAAATTAGATATTGAATCTATATTTGATATGAAATCTACGGACATTACACACTGATGGTTGAGTAAAGTAGTAAAATAGTGGAATATGTACCTTTAGGATGCTCTAGCCTGTGAATGAGTTGCTGTATTCCGAAGAGGCAGCTGGCTTCCCTGGCCTGCTGCGACTCGCCGAACTCGTTGATGAGCCGCGAGTACTTGTTCATGCGCTCCTGGTTGAAGTGCGCCACGTCGCGCCCGTCCGCGCCGAACAGCGCGTGCTCGCATATCGCTTGGATCAGAGCGCGCATGAACCAATCCTCTTTGGATGCATCTCCAACATTATCCTTCAAACAATATTATATACAGTGAAATTCTAGTTTAGCGTGATAACTCTGCACGGGCTGGTGAAAAGAATTAACTTTCCTGTTGATGGAATAAGGTAGAAAAAAAAAGTGGACCTCCCACTACTCATGTATCAGTTGACCAAGTCTATTTGTAAACCCTACCTTTTTTATCTTTATTTACATTTTATTTTTCATATTTTAACCTATATTTCTTGGAGAAAGTGGTTCCTACTCACCAGCCCCTGTCTTGAGTTTACGGTATCGGTAATTTAAAACTCTTTTAGTAACATTATTGTATCATACTGCAAACAACCATCCCCAAACCAATAGTTGTCTAGGCATATGCTTTACTCGGTAAAACTGTTCTGTAAGAGAAAATGTAGATAACATTCTTACAATAATTTATTGTCAGTTACCTGAATCCATCCCTTTATACAATCGCAATTTTCATCAGTATTCATAAGCTGAAGAAGACTGCTCTGGGTTTCAGCAGGAGACAGTTTTTTCTTAGCTTCTTCACAAGCCGCAGCACCTTCTAAGAATTCAAATTTGTTATCCTCTATCCACTTTGAGACCTGATCTTCACTCATCCAATCCTTGAATTGAAGACCTGATTCTTGCCATTTGCTCTTGACAAAAGAGGGCCCCATGTTTTCTTTCATGTTCTTTACAATTGCTTTTAGTAATAGGTGGCCATGGTTTGACGAAATTATATTTTCACAATTTCTATGTATCTGTACAAGTGTGATATGCTAAAAAGAAAAATTAGAGTTAATACACGTTTTCATAGTGGTCAACCAACCATCAACACAACTAGAAATGTCCAAGTACCTTTTTCTCAATCTGAGGAGCTATGAACTGTCCTAAATATTCGTATAGCATAGGAATATCAATATACAAATCTGGCGCAAACTCCAGAATTTCTTTCATGCCCGCTAAGAAATTTTCTGGAGAGATAGTATTCGTATTTATTAGGTGCATCATAGATTTCACAACCGACGCCACAGCTTTGGCGGATCTGAAATAAATTTTGTATTACAAATTCGTTGCCCGAAAATAAAATTAAAATAATTTATATTCATAGTTAAATGTAACATACTTTTCTACGACAACATTAAGAATTTCAGTAACAACATCAGCGTGGTACTGCGGCGGGAAGCGCTGTTTGATTTCAGCAACCATTTCCTCGTCGTCGGGGTTGATGAGGCACAGCTCTATCATTGATTTGACAATTTTCCTCTTGTCCTCAGGCAGACGCTCCTGCGGTACGTTGACGGCCGCAGCGGCGGGCGCGGCGGCGGGCGCTGCGGCTGGGCTAGCGGCCGGCGCCTCGGTAGCGGCCGGGGCCGCGGCAGGCGCAGCGGCCGCGTTTCGGCTGCTTGAATTTGAGCGAGCTACACCCATTGAGCCTGATTTTCCGCCACTACCACTATCTAAAATACAAAATCATAATGAGAGAAGGGTCGGCGAGTAGGGACGGAATGATTTTCAATCCGGCCGGATTTTACCTGATTGACACAAATCCAGCCAGAGTCACCCGGCCGGATTAGGACTAACAATAAAAGCACTCATTTTACATATATTTTTCACGAAATAATTAGTTTGAGAGAACTAAGAAGTTACATGAATAAAATATTTTTTTGGTGCATGCACCTGTTATTTATGTGATACGGTAAAAGATACATCTACTATCGGACAGAGTCCAAGAACGACCCGATTAACCCCGGTGTCAGAGATTTTCAACCTACAACATAAACTACAGGGTGTTAATTTAAATGCGTGCCATAGCTTCAGGGTAGGTTAATTTAAATGCGTGCCATAGCTTCAGGGTAGGTTAAGTATCGGTAAAATATTGAAAAATATCACAGTTATAATTTTTTTCTTTCTGATTTAGTAATTAAAAAACTAGTGGTTGTAAAGGTAAAGGTTGTTTAGAGAAGAGTGCCCATACGAGTACTTTCGTCTAAACAACTTTGAGATTGAACGAATTTCGGCTAAGATATAGGCATTTGAATCAAATGTCAGCGAAGTAAAATAAAAATTGTGACTGGGATTTTTACGGCATCCTTTATCGATCGATACTAAACCCACCCTGAAGCTATGGCACGCATTTAAATTAACACCTTGTATAAACAGTGTTAGTGTGTATAAAATTTTGGGACTTATTGCTTTTTACATCAAGAAAATAAGAAGTTTCTAGCTGGAATAAGATAAGTTGCTGATACATCTGGCTAACGTTCGAAATGTTATAAGTTTCAATTATTTTGATACGACGTTTTGTACGTTATAGTTCTCATGCTGATATCTTCCAAGGTCGAGATTAAAACCGCAAAATACTTCGTCATACTTGAGGACTACATTTTATATTGGAGGCATTAGATATAATTGGAATAATTTATGTAATACAAAACAGATTATATTTATATGAAGAATATGCACGAAGAAGCTCATTCCTTTTTGTGGGATTGTTAGAAATGAGACGAGATTACACGCGCCTTAATTTATTACAAAGTCGACAGTTCAAGGTTGTTATGTAAAAGAGTGGCACACTATCTATCAGCCATCCGGTCGAGTGTTCGCATTCTACTCGTATAACATTATCAATGCCTTTTTAGCTTGTCGCGCGCTCTTTATGTTAGTCTTGGGACCGCATTAAATTATCATTACATTAAACTTACTAAAGTCACCTCTAGAATTGAATGTTGATCGCTCAATAGAAGCACCTTTGGAATGGTAGCTAGGTGACATGTCCTTGTTCGCTGAAAAAATTAAATTGTGTACAGGCACTGTTTGTATGTATTGCTTTACAGGCCCTTCCCCTGTCATGCGTGCGGACTGGACCCGTGTTGTCCACATTACAGGAAAGGAATAGAATGCGTGCCGCCTCCACGCGATCCAGGCACATATGTTAATGACAGAAAAAGGGGCCCTCGTGTATTAGCGAGCATTTAAAAAATATCTTGTATTTTTATTTACCTCTTAGAGACGTAGGATCAGTTTGGACATTTTCTAATACACTGTACATATTTTTAGTAAGACTAATCATAGAATTACTACCCGCCTGAGCGGTATTCTTTGTGCCCGAGCCGTGGTTCCAGCCAGAATTATGTGGAGCCAGTTTTATATTCGTCAGGTTCTGGAAATGGTACAATAAGTCAGATAGGTAAAAATCATTAAGTTATACTTTAAATGGCTTTTTAATTGTTTCAAGCATACCTTCTGTGGGGTGACAGCTTTAAGTTTGGAAGTGTCTACTGTGTAATTGTTCTTAGCCGTTTTCCAGTTGTTGCTGTCCATGAACATGTTGTTGTTCTGGCGGCGGTTGTCGCCGCCTCGCTTGCCGCGTCCGCCCTCGTCGCGACCGCGGAAACCACCAGGGTTTGCGTTCATCAACTGTACAATAACATCAAATCAGAAAAATAATATGCAGCTTAAAATATGACATTGAAGTACTGGTGCGATTGATCTTATACCGTCACATCATGACGACTGATAAATGTTTTGGGTTAGCTTCTTACTTTATTATTTTATATCATACCTCAATATGACGCTGTTGCTGTTCAGCTTCCTTTTGGATTTGGTCCATCATCTTAGGCTGGGAGTCAACTACGCTCTTGGATACCCACCGTCTGCGACGCAATTCAATCACGTCCTGGATCATAAACCTGGGGAATACGTAGATTGTGAAATAAGATATTTCATACTATACGTAATTCAAATAGGTTATATGGTAAAACAACGATGATTACCTGACACGACTACTGATTTTATTCTTCTGCCGCTCTACGATGTCTGTCATTTTCTTGAATACGTTGTCGAGGGGTTCTTTTACCTCGCTCTCGACTTGTTCACCGATAGTGGTAAGCAATTTGCAAAGACATTCCAGTTTCTCTTCCTCCAGCTTATCAATCAAATAGTTCATACAATACACCATGATTTTCGCAGTTAACATTTTCAATTTATATAATTCACCTGAAACAAAATAAGAGTAGTAGATAAGTAGTGTAATAGTGTCAAATTACATGAATAGAATACATTGTAATGAAGTCGCTTTTTGCGTTTCTCTGTCTGTTTGTCGTGGAACTCGCTTACTCTTTAATGCTGTTTTTTGAAAATGATAGAGTGATTCAAGAAGGTTTATATGTATAAAACATGCCGGGAAAATGCCTTTTTCCCTCGGGAAAATTTGTTGCATGAGGCGAAGTCGCTAACGGGCCGCGAGTTTTTTAAATTTTCGGCGGCAATTAAAAATGTTTTCGCATTCGCAATATATTTTAATAATAACTTAGAATTAAGATCACCTTTCCCAGTATTTAATTTTGTAAGTCAATTACGCATTTTCCAGTACGTTTTTTAGAAACAAAGCAAATTATATTCACGGAAAAATATTTTATTCTTATTTGAAAGCTCGAAAATGAAAAAAAAGTTTAATAGTTTGTGTTACAAAAGATGAATAACTCGCATAAAAATAAACAAGTGCAATGAAACTTAATTTCGCAACTGCTTGTAATATGATCTGCTAATTGTTTGATTAGCCATTTTCTTCATAGTTGGGGTTCGTTCGTAAGAATCGACGATCGACCTAATAATACGTAAGTCGGGTATCTAAATGATGTAATTAAATTAATGGTATTTACAACAAGGTTATGTAACGGTGAAAGCGATCAGGCCACACTTCCCATATTATGGTGTTCTGGATGGTTCAAGTTATATCAACTAAACGTAACCCTCCACATACCAGGTGAAAAATATAAACGTCCCATACAAGGCAGGGTTTGTGGGACCCCAAAATTCAAACTTAAATGTTGACGAAATTTGAAGTCGCACTTGAGTTTTTGCGATGTTTTGCATAACATTGAACATATTTTTACAAAACAAACTTATTTGATTAAATTGAAAATAAATGGTTTATTTATGTGTAATTGCAAGATAACGTAAACAAATCGATTCAATCATTCGAAAAGTTTGTTTGTTTGGGGTCTGTAATACCCCACCCACCTCATATGCGGAGGGTTAAGAGTCAATGTTGTAAGTATCGATGAACCTATTTCAGATCTTTATTTTTCAGTTCATATAAATATAATTCCTTTTGCTTTTTGTGCTACACTGGCGACATCATTATTTTATGAAATTATGCTTTAGGCCGTGAGTAAAAGAATCAATAATACTATAATGTTAGATTTCTACTACATGTATTTTTTTTGTAAAATTTATCCCGTGAGTCAACAATATGTTAATAGTTATGTATAAGTCAATAGCAACATAATAAATCTGAGATCCAATTACGCTAGCAGTTCGATTTAAACTGGCACAAGGGAGACCAATTGCATGCACTATCTTCTCATTAATCTTATAAATTTCCAAAAACTGATAATAGAAAGAAAGTATTAAGACCAATAAATTAAAACAAAGAAATAGTAACTCACCAATAAATCTAACATTCCCCACAGACCTCATTCTGACTCTCCTATTCTCTTCTGCTAACATCAATTGTAATTCCTTCTTCTTAGCCTGAAAAATAACACATTTATAAACCTACTGACTTATTGAAATATCAATAAAAAGGTTGCTTAAATTCGTAAGGAAAATAATGCTTACAGGATCTGTAGCTTCAGCAAGTTCCTTTTCTAATTTCAAAACATTTTCATCAACTTTGTCAGTCACAAATTGAGTCTGGCACTTTGAAATGATGAGTGCTCTGAAATTGACATATTGGTCAGGAGAGGTGGCATTGTCAGCAGGCACCTTCAGTGTGGAGAGCTTGTTGCACATAGCTGCATAAGCTTCTGAGAAATTAGGTTCATCAATTGCCTTCTCAAAGACCAGGTCAATGACACCTTTCAGGCGTTTTTGATTGTTGATTTCGAGGTGCTTCACTTTATCAATCAGTGTGTCGAACTTTTGTGGTGTCAACTTGTTCAGGATACCTCTGAATTTCTTGTACAATTCCTAAAAAAATATTTATGATAATAAATAATAATAATTGCAAAGACAAAACCATATCATTCTTGGGAAATACAATCTAGATACTAACCTGGGTTTTAAATTCTTCTTCATCAATATCTTCCTTCTTGAACCTCAGTGGCTTCCAAGGATCCTTAGTTTCATTGAGCTTCACTTCTTCCCTCAGAGACAGTGAAACATGAATTACATGTTGTTTGTGAGGTCCACTGCTACTAGGAGTTGAAGGCAATTTGGCACTACCTTTACCTACAAAACAATAAGGGTTTAAGACATAAGGAATATTTTTATAGGTTTATAAGGAAAGGAGTAAATTACATAATTTGTTAACTACTCACCACCAGGAGCCATATTTCGTCCATCTTTTTTAGGATCTCTTGGTGCATTGCTCCTAGAGCCCATTCCAGAACCTTTCGCGAATTGAGGGAAAAGTGAATCATTCATAGGCCGAGATAGTGTTGCAAATTGAAGGGACTCCAACATTGGTGCAGTCTGTAAAATTAAAATAAAATTAATAACACCACCTCTAATAGTACACACTACATTATTAACAACATTGTCTTAGAGGGATGTTACCAAATAAATAAAAAGAAACCTTACCCTCATGACATTACAAACTTCCAACAAGGGTACATCTGGCTTATTCTTCGATAGAGGATCATCCTTCATCTGCTTGAGCAATCCAATGTCATAGCACTTCTTGCCCGACTTGTTAAATGGAGACCATTGATCTGAAATGTTATTGAAATCAGTCCAGATTCTGTAATTCAGAATAAGGTAGGTATGCAAGTGTAGTTTATGATGAGCCATAAATGAAATAATTTATATAGTACGGCTCCTTAGCTGGAAGTATGGTCCCATCTGGCAGAAATCATGAAACTTGGATGGTGTGTAGCTTACATATGTAAGCTTCAGGAAAAGAAGGGAAGCAAGTTGGACCCCCCCTGCTTCCCCCCTTTACCCCTTTTATGTCCCAAATTTCAGTTATCTTTATTTTTCTCGGAAACGATTAAAGATAGGAGAAATTTGTCAAGGTAAGAAATATTCCTTATAAAATTGTCTACATAATTGTTCTTGGGTCGATGTTGATAGGACTTATACTTTTCGAGTTATGCTTCTGGGAAACCCATCATTTTTTTAAAGGTGACTTCCAGCTCTGAATTAGCCATACCTACCATGTGATAGAATATTCTTTCAAACTTGCTATTGGCTTTTATTAGTTAGGTAGTCTACCAAGTAAATATGACACGAGAAATTGAGTATCATTTTCGAATATATTAAAGACGGAGTATTCATTTCTGGAACGCTCTTTGGTACATTTCATACAAAAATATAAAAATATTAAGTGAAATAAGAAAAAAATATGTTTCGTTCTCATTCAAACGCTGTTTTCTTCATGACCTTGAGACATATTTACTAGATAATAACATATACTCAAAGACATACTCACCCGAATTATAATGCCATATTTTATTTTCGAAAATATTAGAAAATACCTAGCCTACGGAAGCCTAAATATTTTTACAAAGTTATGTTTGTAGCTGGAAAATTTCAAATTCATAGATTTTGTATGCAAAAATAAGATTACCAACCGCAAACGTATATTTCTCAATTGTCGCTAAACCATTCCAGATAGAGAAATGCCCTCATAGGAAATGTTGTTTATACTGAAGAGTTGTTTATGCTGATATGTAGAAATTGAAGATCTGGAGTACTTGATGTGGAATATCAACAGCCCACCTAAACTATTCGAGATACTGTAATGTCTTCTTAAACATCAAGTACTCCAGATCCTCAATTTCTTTATTCCAACAATAACTACCCTTCAGTATAAACAACATTCCCTATGAAGGCATTTCTCTATCTGGAATGGTTTAGCGACAATTGAGAAATATACGTTTGCGGTTGGTAATCTTATTTTTGCATACAAAATCTATGAAGTTGAAATTTTTCCAGCTACAAACATAACTTTGTAAAAATATTTAGGCTTCCGTAGGCTAGGTATTTTGTAATATTTTCGAAAATAAAATATGGTTTTATAATAAGGGTGAGTATGTCTTCGAGTATGTGTTATTATCTAGTAAATATGTCTCAAGGTCATGAAGAAAACAGCGTTTGAATGAGAATGAAACATATTTTTTTCTTATTTCACTTAATATTTTTATATTTTTGTATGAAATGTACCAAAGAGCGTTCCAGAAATGAATACTCCCGTCTTTAATATATTCGAAAATGATACTCAATTTCTCGTGTCACATTTACTTAAGGAGTCAGAAGTCCTCAAGTTCAGCTCGGAAAAAATAAACTTTGCGCCCTATTTCTTACCTTGCCAAATTGCTCCTATCTTTAATCGTTTCCGAGAAAAATAAAGATAACTGAAATGTGGGACATAAAAGGGGGGTAAAGCGGGGAAGCAGGGGGGGTCCAACTTGCTTCCCTTCTTTTCCTGAAGCTTACATATGTAAGCTACACACATGCCAAGTTTCATGATTTCTGCCAGATGGGACCATACCTCCATACAAACTGCCAATTAAGAACTCGGACTAATAACCGCAGTACGCACCAGGGCTGTAGTTGTATTTAGGAACAGCAACAGCAGGTTCAGCAGGAGCCTCAGCCTTCTCCATTGACTCCTCTGGCTCCTTATCTTTAGACAGGTCTTCTTGCTCTACATTACTAATTTTATCAGTCTCATCTTTACCATTTTCTACAGACTCTACTTCCTTCACATTTGTTTCGTTGGACATCTTGTTTCCTGATTTTTTGTTAGAACTCTTAGTATTCTTTACAACTTTCTCATTTTTATTCACATCATCTTTAGCAGTCTCTACTTTTGCAATGTCAGCAGTGCTATCATTACCATTGGCAGTGTCAGGATCTAATACAATAAAAAAAAACACATGATAGAAAGAAATTCAGTAATAAAGATACACCATTCAATAATAAATTGTAATATCCAACCTGTAGTCTTATTGTTGAGGTTAATATCTTTCATCTTAGCTTCAGGTTGATTGGACCGAATGCAGCTAGCTAGACTTTGAGTAAGTTTGGCTTGTGCTTGTATTGCAGCAGAACTCTCACTCTCAGCTGTGGACTCTGGCACAGTTGGCAAATCCTTGGAAGCAAACTTCTCAATGCTTGCTTCCAACAACTGTGTAGCAGTTGGTGCTGAAGCTGATATTGGTTCAGTTTTCTTTGCACTCGGTATTTTAGTATCAATTATTGGATGGGTTTCAGTCTCTAGTGGCGATGATTGTTTAGTTGGCCCTTGTGTTTTAGTTGAATCTACACTTGTAGGTTGGCTGATTTGACTAGTTATCAGGTTGATATTTTCTTGTAAACTATCAACTGAACTAATCACTGAAAAAAATAAGGATTACCACATTATTTCCAATGCATAATAGCCTTTGACCTCATAATATAAATATATATAATATTGCAAGATGTTCTATCTTTCAAATGCCTAAGGTTATAGTATACCTACCTACAGATGATCTTATAAACAGAAAGTGTAAGCTTGTACCTACAAATTAAGTATGAATATGTATGTAGCTAGATAAGAAAAAGGATAAGTAGTAAGAGTTCATATGGAATAACCCCAGAGGATGTATAGTTTTAGAAATACCAAAAAAATATGGTGGCACAATGGCTAGACGGTAAGTTACATACAGAGCAAAATGACGAAACGAGTGTGAGGACACCTTGAGTCTTAAATACGTAAGTACAAAATGAAATCGAACTTATAGCAAGTGCAAGGGATGACGCATTTGCAGTCGCATATTCAATCTGGCCTATCACTTTTTGTGAACCAAGTTCGAATTCTATAAATAGAGACGTGAGGTATTTCCACGTGGGAGTTTTCTCGCACTGTACCTGAACACCAATCTTCAAAATGTGGCACTGATATTATATCACAGTTTCTACAATTCACAAAACTGTGTAATACAACTATTTCACAGAACGTCAGTAACAAAAACGTAGCAATATGCTAAGGATAAGAAAGTCTACCGAAAGGTCACTCAAGGATCTAGAATGTCTGAATTTTAGCACTTTTATCACTATAACCACATAACTTATCTTTAAATCTTAAATAAAAGTTTGAATTACAAAATGCTAAATTTAGTCAATTAAGGCGTAAAAAAGACAAGAGTAATAAAGTTTTATAAATTGTTAAAATGCAGCCATGCTCCAAGTGACTGTGAAGTAAAAGCCGCCATATTGGATCGTTCCATGCGGGACATGCGGCCTTGTGAAACTAGTGTTGTGCGCAGGTACAGAGAATCGATCGATTTGAGTGTTGTCATAAAAAATATTCAGTTGTTGTTCCCAACGGAACAGGTAGTGATGGGTAAGAGAAGTATACTCGGTAATATACTAAGTTACAGAGCACGTAACTAGTATATTAAGGAGCCTACAAACGTAGCGCTAACGGTATAGAACGATAATAAACGGAACACTATGAAGCATGTACCTATCGAAATATATAAAAAAAACATACCTCCTGTATCAGCTGATCGGTGATTTTGTATGGGAGGACCAATGTTTTTTTTCATATTTCTACCCCTGTTCATGAGTACATTTGGTTAACTCGCGTTAACGTGCAGTCTCATATGGTATCGGTCTATACCGGAAGTAACAAAAAATGGTATAACAAGATGAAAGGAGGTACTAAAGGTACTCATGAAACTGAACAACTTTCCCCATAAAACAGGTCCACAATATGGGAATCCCATACAAAATCGCCGATCACCTGATTAATTTGCTGCGAGGCCATTTATTTTTTCGTATTTCGGTACATGTTAAGGGGAAAGTTTTTCAGTTTCATGAGTACCTTGACCTCCTTTCGGCTTGTTATATACCCTTTCTGTTACTCCCTGTATATCTTGTGTTGCAAGCTTAGTGGATGTTTATTTTTTTAGTAAATAAGGTTTGGGTCTAAATGGTAAAAAATATGCAATAAGGGCATAAATATCGTCACTTGAATAAATATATCGGTCTATAATATATCTTGTTTTACAACCTTAATATATTTTGTATATTTTTGTGGACACGATTTGGTTAAAATAATTTAAAAAAATGCAACAGGACATTATTTTAGTAATTTCAATAACTAAAAGAGAATTTAAATAAATTCTATAAAATCCAATATAATTTTATTATTAGTTATATCCAGTGATAAATACTCAAAATGGCAACATAATATCGCACATTGGCGGATATCGCAAAGGTTGGCGATACCGCTTCTCCTCTGTGAAGGTTGGCGATATCTTTCGAGCAGTATCGCGCAATGCGACGATATCGCTACGTATATAGTCACCCTAATGGCAACACTGACTCGACGCGAAGCGGCTAGGTGTACTATCGCCAGTATATCACCATATCCCGGATTTCCTTAGTATTTGTTGGTATTTCAAAGAAAAACCAGTTGGCTCCTTAAATGCGTAGGTTGACGTGATGGCGATAGTACGACAAATTAAAACATTAACTTTAAACAAGTAGATGTGTTAAGAAACAAAAACCCGACTTCGGTAATTTTAAAGTAGTGTTTTGCTTGAAAAAATCCGCCATCAGACGAATCTAACGATACCTCATGTGTCAAAATCCAACTACCCGTTTGGGCTGTAGCCCATGAAAAAGAATTTTCTTGTCCACATACCTATACTGGGTGTTACAAAACAACCAATAAAGCTGAAAGGAGGTCAAGGTACTCGTAAAACTGAACAACTTTCCCCATGGAACATGGGTCGAAATATAAAAAAAAAATTTGGACCTCCCATACAAAATGAACTCAATTTGTATGGGAATTTTTATGGGTTGTTACACACGTTGTATACATACTCTCGAAAAACATAACCCTCCTTCTGAGGCAGTCGGGTAAATAGGATTATTGTAATGTCGCCAACAAATCTGACTTCCCAATTGAGGGGCCAACTTATACTGGTTACCCGACTGCCTCAAAAGGAGGGTTATGTTTTTCGAGAGTATGTATGTATGATGGTGGACAAGAAAATTCTTTTTCACGGGCTAGAGCCCAAACGGATAGTTGGATTTTGACATATGAGGTGTCGTTAGATCCGTCTCAGCAGCGCGAGTGACAGAGGCTATATTAAAAAATTATAGATTCAAGATGGTGGATTTTTACAGCAAAATACTACTTTAAAATTACCGCAGTCGGGTTTTTCTTTTTTAACACATATTCTTGTTTTCCATACAAATTAATGAAACCAGTTGATCTCTTAAATGGGTAGGATGTTGATATGCTGGCCATACTACTTCGTTCCCTTCCCCGTCATGCCTACCATTAAATAGTGTGTAGCTATAAAAAAGCCTTGCAAATTGCTCTTTGAATAGTACCTACCTACTGATTTACCTACTATTTTCACTGTCAACAGTTAGTAGTAAGTACAACGAATAAAAAATGTAAGTAATAGAGGTAAAACCTAGGAAACATCTCCTTATTTATGTACCGGCGAATTCTTTCGAAAAATTACTTAGGCATCTACGTTTTCCCGACTGTCTCAAGAGGGTTATATTTTTCGAGACTCTAGTATGTATTTATGTATGTAGGCAAGAAATACGGTTTTACGGGCTACTGCTCAAAGATCTGGGCGTATCTTGACACGTGAAGTCGTGAAGTGTTGTTAGATTCGTCTCAGCAGCGCGAGTGACATTGGCTATAATAAAAAATTCTCGAAGTTTTATCGCAAAATATAACATTGAAATTAGCAGTCGGGTTTTTGTTTTTTAATACATCTGCTTGTGTTTTAATATTATGAATAGTTAGCAACGATTTTAAGAGGAACATTCGTGTATGTTTGTTTAGACCTATACTCGGTACCTATTTCTTTCACTTTTCACATGACATTTTCCTAGTCCAAATTGTAAGAGATAAAGAGATATACAGAATGTTAGGAATAATGTACGTTCCATTAAAAGTTATCCGAGCAGTAATTGGTAAATTGACTGCACGTACAGACACTGTACAGCGAGCTGTGTTGGAGGGTTGAAAAACTTGATAAAAATAAATTGAAGTATATTATAATCTTCTGATATTTTTTATGAATTGTTTGAAGAGCCTTGAGCATGAAGATACCATCTTTTGCCACAATGGCATTGCTGGCGGACAGTATGGAGTAGGTTTCTTAGTTGCCAAACGCTGGAAAAGCAACATAGAGGAGTTTGTAGCATACTCAGAAAGGCTGGCATTGCTGAAATTCCGCATAAGCGAAAAGGAAACATTAACCATAGCTCAAGTGTACGCACCGTCGTCTGACCATTCCGACGCAGATGTCGAAGCATTCTATGACCTCTTAAATAAAGCCCTTGACGAACATCGTGGCACATGGAACCTAGTACTAGGCGACTTCAATGCTAAAGTCGGTAAAAGGCAAATTTTAGACAACGACCACTTAGTCGGACCTCATGGTCTAGGTGCTCGTAATGAACGTGGTATAAGACTTCTGCAAGTTGCCTTTAGACAAGGTTTACGCCTAGGAAACAGTTTCTTCTACAAAAAGCCACGTAGAAGGTGGACCTGGGTGTCACCCAATGACATTACTAAAAACGAAATCGACTTAGTTCTCACTTCCAACATGCACATCATTAAGAATATAGAGGTTATAAACAATATTAGTTTCA
Source organism: Phthorimaea operculella (assembly GCA_024500475.1). Classification (NCBI taxonomy): domain Eukaryota; kingdom Metazoa; phylum Arthropoda; class Insecta; order Lepidoptera; family Gelechiidae; genus Phthorimaea; species Phthorimaea operculella. The sequence goes on along the minus strand of JANFCV010000100.1, from coordinate 1,588,832 downwards.
ATATTAAGGTTATTTTAACTCATTAAAACCAATCGTGGATGAAAAAATACTTGTATAATATCCGCCCATTTACGCCCAGGCCGCTGGGCAGAAACGGGTAAAAATCGGGTTTTTACCGATAAACAAACACATACATACTCTCGAAAAACATAGCCGTCCTGCTGAGGTAATCGGGTAGGAATATGATTTTGAAAGGAACCTTCATTTAAAACTATGCTTTTCGGACGTTAAAGCGAAAAACAGTCACATCTTTAAAAAAAAACATAGATGATGCAAAATGAACTTACCAGCCGACGGCGCTGGGCCATTTCGTGTCTCTTTTTCACGATAAATGTCTTTGTGTTTTTCCCTTTCTTTTTCTTCTGAGCGCAGCCGTTCCCTAGGCACTCTCTGAGGCTGGGGCGTTGGCAGTGCAGGCGCGGGCGCTGGCGCGGGGGCAGGTGCGGCCGCAGGAACAGGCGCCGCCGCCGGGACTACGTTTGCTGTCGCGACGCCGTGTAACGACGCGTAACTTTCCATAGACTTATCTACTTCTTCCACTTGAGGCACAACTGGTTTATTTTTATTTTGTTTGTGTTGTTTACTAGAGGGCATATTCTTATCTATAACTAAAGACTGAACCATCTGATCACTATTTTTTTGGAGTTGCTTAATATTCATAGGCATTTTAGGCACTATAACAGGACTATCTGATATCGCAGACACTACTGGTGTCTCATTCGATTCTACAGCAACATCAGGCCCTAAATTTTTACTCTCGTTAACAGTTAATATATCAGACTTTACTATATTATTATTAATAGAGGTTATTGAATTTGGTTGAGGTTGAACAGTGCTCGCTGTGGAGGATATAGACGAATTTTTTATAACATAATTCGATTTTTCACATGTAGTTGGTTGATTGGCTACTTCGTTGACCATTCTCGTAAATTCTTCTGCGATGCTATGTGTTTGCTCCTGTTTGATATAACAAATGTTAGTTACTTAGACGGATAATTCAATTATTCATATTTATTACAAACAACTCATTAAATAATCATAATACTTACGGGTTGAGGGGTATGCCTCTCGCTTGAATCGCCGCTTAGATATTGACTATCATTTGTGAACATTTCTGAGAAAATGTCTTGCTCTATAATAAAAAAACAAAAAATATAAGAATTTGATTATTTTTCAAAATAAAGGAAAATATATAACCCTATCTTTTACCCTGATTTTAATATATCTGATGGCTTGAAACTATTTTGTTTCGTTTTAGCGCACGGCTTTATAGTGTCGGGCAATAGGACGACTGTACAGTAACGACAAAACAGTTTCAAGACAGATAGGCGTATGCCGTCGTTGGGAATATTGTTCTAAGTAGGAATATTTCCAAAATAAACTTGCCGCTGTACGCAGCATTCCAAATTAGGCCATTTTTTTACAGATTTTCTTCGCTTTTTAGCGCCAATAGATGGCCTTAAAAACGAAAAGTGGAAGAAACAGAATAACCCTTGATGAAGTAACTACGTAAATATGGCACGTGCACAGGCGACTTTTTTCGTATTCAGAAGTCGCTTTCTCTCGCGTCGGATAGTATCACCTAATTGACTTATCATCATCATCCTCAGCCCACCCCCACCCACAGCAGGGTATAGGCCTCCTCTCTACAGCGCCAACCCTCACGGTCCAGTAAGGTCCTGTAAGCTTATGATATCGTCGGACCATCGAGCGGGTGGTCTGCCCACTGACCTTTTCGCTCCTCTAGGCCACCACTCCGTGACTGCTTTTGTCCACCGATCGTCACTTCGTCTTACCAAGTGTCCTGCCCATTTCCACCTCAACCTCGTCACTCGCTTACCTACATCTTCGACTTTCGTTTTACGCCGAATTTCAACGTTTGGTACGCGGCTAGCATTGAACGCTGCATAGCCCTTTGTGCGACTTTGATCTTGTGCATATATTGCTTAGTGAGCGTCCATGTTTCGGCACCATAAGTGAGAATAGGCAGAACACATTGGTTATACACCTTGGTCTTTAGGCATTGTGGAAGTTTTGACTTGAAGACGTCGTCCAGTTTCCCAAAAGCAGCCCAACCTAGTCCGATACGTCTTTCGATCTCTTTTGCCTAAGCTTCTGGGTCAAAGGATAAACGATGCCCAAGATATACGTAATCTCTGACTATCTCTTAGGTATTTACCTACACAGATGTTAGGTATACGTGTGGTGCGATTCGTCATGATCTTGGTCTTGGACATGTTCGTCCTGAGACCGACCCTCAGGGAAGCATCATGCAGATCTAATAGCATTTGCTGGAGATCCAGGACACGTTCGGCGATAAGGATGAGATCATCTTCAGATCTCAGATTCGACATGCGTAGTTATTTGACATAATTGACTTATGTAAGGTATGAATAAAGAAATGTGTGTATTTCAGAGTTTGCATAGTAATTTAATAATAATCTTTATCGACGTTTATCAAAGAAATAAAAAGTTTCCTGTAGAACACACTTCAGGGATGAGTTTAAAAAAATAATTATTTAAGCTCTTTCACACTATTTTAACAACATCTGCCCAATATTTCAAGTTTCTAGGTTATCTGTGCGTTTATAGTATGTTTGTTTTTCACGACACGTTCCCAGCAATTTTAAATGTTCCGGGACAGTGGGAAGTTTGCTATTTGGGACTTATTCCCGACGATGGCACATTCTTAACTGTCTTGTTTGGAACTGTTTTGTGCTGGTGTCATAGAAGATATCGGTATATAAGTTGTAAAAGAATCAACTGCTAATATGTTAAGGGATGAACCAGCCCACGAAACTGAAAAACTTTCCCCACGGAAAAGAGGCCGAAATACATAAGGTCCGCTGAAATAAATATATATAAGGTCCTATTAAATTCACTGCAAATATTTTAGAGGCAGATCAAATAAAATTTAAGCATGTACTTGGCACATTTTTAAAGAAATCTATACGCTAGTTTTCGAGAAAATTGCATTTAACTAAAAAAATACAAAACGAAAACAGTGCACCCTGTTTGTCCTAAAAACACACACTTCGATGAATTTAAATTACGCTCCAAAAAAAGGTGCTGTGATTGGTTGTTTGTTAGTGTGCGTGCCGTGTAAGTGAATCCTGTCTATGTGGCGGAACGTCAGTCAGGTCATTCAAAGGATGTTCACATAATTAATTCAAAAGTTTGTTTGAATATGAAAAAAAAAATCTACCGTGTAGATTTTTTTTAAATGCCTTAGATGTTTTTCTTATATATATTTACGCATACCCTTAAAATATTTGCAGTGAATTTAATAGGACCTTATACAGGGTTATTTTTTAGTCAGTGCGCAAACTTTGCAGGATGTTTCTACTCATGATTCTGAACAACTTTTACTATGGGGCCACCTGCGAAATCTAAAAAAATTTTTGGTTGATCCATACATTTTTGCCGAGTAGGTATGAATTTTTCTATGGAACATAAAAAATTTTTTTTGGGAATTCGCAGGTGGTCCCATAGTAAAAGTTGTTCAGAATCAGGAGAAGAAACACCCTGCAAAGTTTGCGCACTGACTAAAAAATAACCCAGTATATAAATTCACTGCAAATATTTAGTACCTACATGCAAAGGCGGAAAAAGGTTTGTCCTAAAAACACACCACCAACCGCTACTTCGATGAACTCACGAGCAAAAATAAATAAGTGGTGTGATTGCTTGGTTGTAAGTATGCGTGCCGTGTAAGTGAATCCTGTCTACGTGGCGGAAGGTCAGTCGGGTCAGTCAAAGGATGTTTACGTAATTAATTAAACAGTTTGTTTGAAAATGAAAAAAATCTAAGGTGTGGATTTTGTCGATTAAAAATGCCTTAGATGTTTTTCTTATACATATTTACACATGCCCTTAGAATATTTGCAGTGAATTTAATACGACCTTATAAAGGGTGTCCCGGTTATTGCGGTCCAAAGAAAAAAATCTAGACTCTGAACATCCTAAGCTACCATAACAGCAAAAAAGTTGTTCAATATTTAAAGAGAAAAAAAACGGACTTCCCTTACTAATTTTGCTGCCTGACATAGCATTTTGTATTGGAGGTCAATTTCTTTTTTCCAAATATTAAACATTTTTTTTATTATGGTACCTTAGTATGTCCAGTCTAGTTTTTTTTTGTTCACGATAACCGGGACAGCCTGTATAAAAATAATTTTAAACTTCCCATACAAACTGATTCGCTCGGCTGGTGCATTTGTATGGGAGGGGAGGTCAATTTTTTTCATATTTCGGCCTATGGTGAATTGTTCAGTTTCATGGGCTGGTTCACCCCTTCAAATATTGGCAGATCATTTTTTTACTTCCTGTATACCTGTGCGGAGGATAACACTTACGAGTAACAGGATCGATGATCGGAACTCTGTGGCTCGGGCGCTTCGGCTGAGCTGGACGAATACCTGAAATTAAATAATACTTGACATTCTCTGAAATTGTCACAGACAACATACATATTGTACACAAGAGTTTAGATAAACCAGTTTATTAGATGGATGCCCCATCATTATTTACTTTATGCGGTCAAGGTACTCATGAAACTGAGCAACTTTCCCCATGGAACACATGGACCACAAGCTCATATGGAACAAACACATAGCAAGATGGTCAAGAAAGCAAAGTCTGCGCTAGGCACATGCTGTCGCCTAGCAGGGTCCAGATATGGGGTATTAAACCAAAATACACCATGTGTGGCTGTACACCGCCGTGGTGAGGCCTATGATCATTGATCACCTATTGCTGTGTAATTTGGGCCAAGAAAATGCAACACCTACATCAATACTCTAAATGGACTCCAGAGACTTGCTTGCTTGATAATAACTGGGGCCATCTCCTCGACGTCCACCCTGGCCATGGAGGCGCTGCTTAATCTGCCGCCACTACATATTTTTATGCAGAAAGAAGCTAGAGCGTCCATGGTTACAGCGATTGAGATGGAAAAGAAGAGCTGGCACTCGAGTGTCATGAGAAACCTGAGGAATAGTCTCGTGAATATTCCGCTCATGGCAATGCCATCTGATGCGATGACGTTAATGCATAACTTTGTGAGGTTCTTCAAAGTTGTAATGGCCGAAAGGGCGGAATGGAAGGAAGGCACTATTCCTCCCATGTTCAGGAAGGCTGAACTAGTATGGTGCACGGATAGGTCCAGGAGAGCGGGACGTGCTGGCTCTGGAGTGTTCTGTCAAAAACCCAAGGTCAGCGGGTCCATTAGCCTGGTGTCTTCCAGGCTGAGATGTGCGCTATTATTGAGTGTGTGCATCTCAATCTGAAATAGGAAGGCAAAAGGAAACTCAGCCTATCGGACAGTCATGCCGCGCTTAAGGTATTACAATCCGATTGCGAACACACGTTGTCTTCCAAGTTGCCCATGTAGACCATTGAGCTCCTGAACCAGGTCGGCACCTGAAAATATGTGACTCTGGGCTGGGTCTCAGGTCACTCAAACATAGGAGGAAATGAGTCAGCGGACGAACTGGCCGGGAGGGCCTCCAGGTCACGACCTGTGAGGCCGGAGCCCATCCTGGGCATCAATAAGTCTGCACATCGGAGAGTCCTAAACATATGGGTAAATAAGCGAGCCCAAGAGCTTTGTAAGAGTTCAGCAGGCCTAACACACTGTTATCTGCTGATACGGGGATTCTGCCAGAAGTATACTTCCATGCTACTAACAATCGGAATAACCTCAGGATGCTTAAGGCCCTTACTGGACACTATAATCTCAATAAGCACCTCTGCAGAATGGGGTTAACTGAGGCCACTTACTGCAGATTCTGCGCTGCGGACGATGAAACACCGCTTCATGTCATTTGCGAATGTGAGGCACTTGTGCAAACAAGAAGCCGGACTACGGGTGGTCACTTGCTGTCCCCGAGAGAAGTCCAATCCCTTGACAACAGATCGTGGCTTTCCTTAGAATGGATGAGGTCATTTAACCAAAAGAGGTCAGTTACAATAGATCTGAAACGATCGCAGTGGCTGTTGGTCTGACAAGGACCAACTCAAATAATAATAATAAAATTGAACTCCTTTCGGCTTGTTATACGCTTTTTGTTATACCATCCTAAAATCTTGTGCATCCTTGCATCCGCGCAAAATGCAGCTGTCTCAACTGTTTCAGCTTTTAGTTTTGTTATGTATGAGATACACATACAGATATATAGATTATGGGTTGATATCAGGCCTGGCGCACTCCGCTGCGTAGGTATAGATTTACAAGTACGTGCGGCGACACCCGCGGGGAGGTTAATCAGTGGGTTGCCGCACGCCGCTCGTTACGCACGCACTCCCACGTTGCCGCTCTTAATTCTTTCTTTGTATTAAATTAACGTAAATTACGCGAAAATGAGAATAAGAAAATACTGCATTGCTTTTAATTGCTTGAATAATTCTAGTACAAGTTACCGCGTGACATCGAAAGGTAAGAAAATAGGTACCTACGTAGATTCTAGCTATGTAATAAAATTATTATTTATCATCTAGGTACCTACTACTACAACGACCTGATGAACCCTGATGTCAGAGTTTTTGAACCTATCTGCCTTCCTCCTTTAAAATTCGAAAGTGACATCCCCACTGAGCGCGCTGACTGTGACCTTCAGGACGCGCCAGCGGCAGAAGAACTTTCGCGCGCAGCCATTCGGCTCATTTTTGCTTGCGCGCGCGATTAGTAGGCTAATATAAAAGTAGGTATCCAAAGCCGGCGCGAAGGAAATTGTACTTTATTATCGCGCGTAATAGTAGTTTATGCAACTGCCTAATAATGAGAGGCTTTAGGATGAGAGTGTCTGTTTATCACACGAGGCGCAGCCGAGTGTGATAATAGTTTGACACGAGCATTCTAAAGCCTAATTATTTGCAGTTGCATACACTATTTTATCTACACTCTACAAGAAAAACTATGAAAAATAATTCAAACCTCCGCACTGCATTATGGCGATTGCAAGCCTATCTACTGAACCACCAACTGAACGACTTTTGTACATATAAGTAACTTTTTAACTAAACGTTAAAATGGAGGCTCATAAAAACTGAACAACTTTTAAAATTAAATAGCATTTATCCGTGAATTTTAATTCTAAAAATGATTTGAAGCAAAGATTTAATAATAAATAAGTCCTCATAATTTCAAATGTCGTCCGGCCGCGGGTGACACTTGTTTTTTTTTTCATTCGACTTACTGATGGCCAGTGTCAAATTGGAACAGATTACAATTTGGTACACGGGTCAATTCGTTTAATTTTTTTTCAAATACTAGAAATCGAGTTACTTTATGTAGCTGCCAGTAGTATGAAAGTTTTTTTTTAAAGGCTGTATATTCGTAATGCAGTTCATTAAGTTCGTACTTTCGATTCTGTAAAACGAATATTACGAACTGAGTGTAGATAAAGATTTATATTTGTTGAATCGCTATGGCGGAGTGCGTCTTCTGTACCTGTACTATTATGTATTCTGTGTTGATATATAGATTATGGGTTGGAAGCGTTGGAAGCTTCCAACGCTTCCAACCCATAATCACAAATTAGGGAGACGGCGCGCAGGGCGTCTTTACAGATGGGGCTCTCTCAGTACTAGCGTCGATTTTGACGCTTACTGATGTTTACTGGAATGAGCTGGAACCTCAGAGGAACTCAAGGTAACTGAGAAGATGGTTACGACGAACGTCATATTTCTTGCATTCAAATCGGCTCAGAATCATATGAAGTTCTTTACAGATTTAGAGCTATATTTCTTCCGCGTATTGAATCTTGCAACCCTGGCTAAGTAACAACGCAAAAATCCTAAATAGGGTCGAGGGATCCTTCTGTAAACTCTCTCCTACAGCCTGGTGACCGGCGGTCAGCGACGTCTCAGCAATAAGGTGCCGTTTTGACCCTTTGGGTACAAGACCCTGTTTTCGTTCCTCTGTTTCATGGACTGAATAAAGCCCAATGTAACCTACGTTTTTGTGCTACATTTTCAATATTATATTGACTTACTCTTTTAGTTATTAGCCCCCAAAAAAATTAACTCTTTCACAACACATGGGTTGGCCGAAAGAAAGAGCTTCTTAGGAGATAAGCCCGCCTTATCTTTGCAATAAAACATTATTCTGTATTAAAATGTGTATAAGTGTACTTTGTATTGTGTTAGGCGCGGGCTCTGTGACGGTTTACCTGGCATGGTCTGGTGGATGTGAGCGGGGGCCTGCGGCTGTGGGATGGTGACGGCGGGCGCGGGCGGCGTCGCGGCCGACCCCTGCGGCCCCACCATGCTGGCGGGATTACTCCTGCCCCCGGGCGCGTTCGCTTGGATATTTGGCGTGGGAAGCTGCTGACTGTTCGACGTATAGTAATCTACAACAAAATAATACGAAATGAAGAACACGTTTTAAATAAAGCGGTACAGGGCGTATCGTAAAAATCACATTAAGAGCGTGTCAGCTATGTCCAAATAAATGACTTTATACGACAATACTTGAAACCACAAAAACGATTAAAAAAAACGGCCAAGAGCGTGTCAGACTCGCCCACAAATAGGGTTTCGTAGTCAACGTTTAAATATCAGGTTTTTCAGCATTACAAACTTAATTTTGTTGCTGGTTTGTTAGCAGCAGTATGATGACCAACCGCAAATAGAAAAACTGATTTTTTTCTGAAACCTTTAAGGGTATAATATCCGTTATAGTTTTCATTGTAACTTCAGATTGTAAGCTATATTCCATATTTATTTCAATTTTTTAGCGTTTATACTTTAGAAGTTACAGCTGGAACAAATTATGGGTCAAAAACGCCCTTTTTAAAAGCAAATATCTCGTGACAGAAACATTTTAGTGACTTTCTTCCAAAGAAAGTTCCCTTTAGTTTTAAAAGACCTATTCAACGATACCCTACTCAATATTACAGAAGAAAAAAAAACTTCCCCCCTTTCACTTGTATGGGAGGGGTTTTAAAAAACATTTAATAAATAAAAATCTTAACATTTCTATATTTGGGTCAACACGATCTATCTTCTTACCAAATTTCATGTCGATAGCTCTAAAACTGACGAAGTGATGAGGGCGCGGCATACAGACAGACAGACAGACTTGACGAAACTATAAGGGTTTCTAGTAGACTACGAAAACCTATACTAAAAAGGTGAGGTTTTCGGCGCGATAAAATGCCGTGTGATGCAGGTTTAGAATGTCATCACCCCATATCTTTCCCGTGGGTGGATAAATTCATACTAAATTTGCGTGTCGTAAGAGGCGACTAAGGGATAAATTCGCCTGCCAAGCGTGGTGAATATGGCAAATAGCCCCTACTAGGGGAGGCCCATGTTCAGCAGTGGCTAAAGGGGCTAACGATACAGCGTGCCACTCAGTGGGTCCGTATGCGTGACATGTACGCCATCACGCGAGATGACATTGCATCGTATGGGATTGTATGAGACTCCGCAATACCGCGTTACGCGCGTGATTACGTGCAGGTATACGCAGACAGTGTGCACCCTATCATACAATCCCATACGATTCAACGTCATCTCTACGCGCGTGATGACGTGCACGTCACGCATACGGGGTCCGCTGTGTGGCAACCCTTACAGGGGGATAATGACACCCCTTTCACCAGGGAATAAAGCCTCATTCTCAAAGAGTAAACGGGTACTAGCGGGTGCATTAGCTGGTGCGTATAAAATTGTAGGAAAATAGTCCTTGACCTATCCAGAAGATAAATACTGTATTTTTGAAAGAAATTGTATAATTTTGAATGACTTTGACAAGATAGACTTTGTTATCAAATATATCCAGATCCAGTACAGAAGAGATCCTTCCATCTGAATCATTCATAATCCATTATACTGTATAATATCACTTTTCCCGGTAATAAAAACCACAGATGTACCAACGTCACTGATCTGAATATTTGGCTCCCCCACACCTTTCAATGTCAGTCATTCATCACATACATACATAACACATTAATCCATCCCACCAATTTGGTTTTACAAAGACACAAACAATCACCATGTTTACATAAATGTTCTCAATATCAACAGTAAGGGAAGGATTACTATTTTAAAATGTAACTCATATATTTTAATAGATTAACACTGGAAAATCTTAAGTTATCTATACTTACACGATTGTGGGTGACTTGGCGGTGTACTGTAACTTAAGTACGGTGACATATACTGGTAGTACCTGCAATAAATTTGATTAGGTATAGAATTAGAAATATACGTCGGGGTCGCAGATTACCAAATGGTGTCGTTTTATACGATACTTTTTATTTGTAGATCATGTTGCAGGAGGGCACTGAAATACTGGTCAACCTTTTCGTACTTCCAAGTTCTATGAACATTTGACAAGCTTTGAACTTTTGCTAAAAGCTTTATAGTTTAGCCGAAAATATTGAAGTCCGTTTTTGACAGATTAATAAAGAGATAAGACGATTCTATACAACATGCGTTCTTCAGTTACAAAACTAAAAGGAAAGTGATCTGTTCGATTGCGGTGTAGAAAACCATGGTCCACCTTCTGTCCTGCCCCAACTGCCATAGCTCTTGCACTATGCAGGACCTGCTGGAGGCTTATTCCAAAGCGCTCAGTGTGGCCGAATTTGTTGCTCATCGACACGATGAAGAAGAAGATGGGATACTAACCCTGGCGTGCTCGACCGCGGTTGTTGATAGGACGGCGGGATGCCCATGTGCGTTGGTCCCAGCACGAACGTCGGGTGGTACATGACCGGGCCGGTGGCGGTCGCCGGAGCACCCGGGATGAACGGCTGCTGTTGTCTGTCACCACAACAACAATACATTGTTTAAATATCAGGATTTTCAGTTTTACGAAGGGAATTTTGTTGCTGGTTTGTTTGCAGCTGTATGGTTACCAAACGCAAATTTCATATCATAACTTTTATTTAACTTTACTGGTACAGTATCCGTTATGATACATACATACATATATCACACCTATATCCCTTGCGGGGTCGTAAATGGCTGAAAAAACATTGTATAAAATGAAAATTACATAGGAAAATGTGATTGCTTTTTTCGTTCCTTGCCGTCATAACGGATTCCGGTTACGGTTTCAAATAGAAAAGGAACACAAAGTTTCCAATAAAATAAAGACGCAATTACGAGGGCTATACATTGGGACACAATCAGACATGACATACAAGAACAAGGTAAAGAAAAGTTTTATAGCTAAGTTTCATAATATCACACATAACAAAAGCCGTTTTTGTTTAGTTTTTATATTATTTAATGACAAAATATTTGATACTTGACAAAATAAGTGGTGTGCAACGAAAAAAGTGAAACACTTGTGGCAAAACATTCAACTTCACATTCCTTCGTTTCTTAGGGAATCAAACTAGCCACAAGATACAAACATCAATTTGTCCCTCATGTTAAGAAAATTATTATAATACTGCCCTGGCACCGAGTTAGCGGTGGGTTTCTTTCCAGCGCGTGTGAAAGTAAAATAATTTCATTTCACTTAGTATCCTTTGTGTTCAGGTTCAGAAAGCTTGATTAAGCGCATTCTGGCGAGTGTGCCTCGTGTGCTCACCGCCAGTCATGCGTCCCACCGCGCGGTTTTGAGGCAGTGAGCACGCAGGCTACTAGGTGATGTTGTTCCAGCTAATTTTTACCCCCTATTCACTAGCACCAGATACCTACCTATTAGTAATACGTGAAAGTTTACGCGCTCTTTGCGAGATCAACACAGGACACCGTGTGTAAGTCTCTAATTTGTTTCACTAGTACATTCCAGCTCATGATATAAACGTTAGGATACTTATAATAAGTAGTTAGGATAAAGGAATAATAAGTAGTTATAATAAAGAATATTTAATGTTCTGTTTACCTTGGATGTGTGTTAGGCCTCTGCTGAGCCGCTCTGTACTGGAAGTTAGGGTACTGCGGCCGAGCTTGCGGCGTCTGGTTCGGCTGAGACACGTAGTTGTGGCCGGCCTGGAAACATCCAGTGTATAAATCAGTACCTGGTAAAATCATTAACAAAAAGAAACAACCCTGGGCACCCAGAAAATACATCTTAAGCACTCAGGCAAAACCAGAATTAGTTCGAAAATTAGTACAGAAATACTGGGCCTTATATAATAACAGGTTACAAAGGGAGTGCCGAGCGATCAAAGGATTTCTAACTTAAATAATACATAAAGAATAGGTTAGTCAATGACATGATAAGGAATGTTAAAACGTAATCTAGAGAGGCAGCCATTTGTAAGACGACCTGGGCAGGGAGTCCTCAGGACATCAAAAATGTTGTTTTTGGGAGATTTCGAAAAACAATCCGTAAATGGATCTACGTTCGCCCGTTGAATTTTAAACCATTATTAGATTAGGTACCTGTACAGAAAGGAAAGGTAGTGGGACCTAAAATGTACATATTTGAAAATAATGAAAGATGGAACAATTTCTTTACTCAATTCGTCTTAAAACCTTTCACGTGCCTCAGAAACAAAGGGACATTGTTCATAGAATGATATTGTAGAAATCAATGTACCTAACCGCGAATGAAGTGCCAAGTAGATACTCACCATAGTAAACACTTGCTTTTGATGAAATCTGACGCACACTTACACACGTTATTGTCACTAAAGCTAGCTGTTATGAGCAATGTTACTCACCATGGTTGTTTTGGACATGTCTTGTTGCGGTGCCGGCGGGGCCGAGGGCTGCGGCGCGGGCTGCACTCTCAGCGCCGCTTGCGCCGACGACTGCGCTCCGCCGGCCGCGCTCGCCATGTAGGCTGCTCCAGTACTGCCCGTTGGATGATAGCATTCCGGTCCTGCAAACACAACACCATCATTACATTACCAACCAAAACAATCAACTAATTGACTCTTATCTAATGTTAATTAGCAAATTAGAATCCCTCGTTTCTGTTATCGACTCGTATACTTACTGTGTGGTGTTGACGCCCGTGGATAACTGAACTGGGCTAAGGAAATAACAGGGTGGAACAAACATGGAACTATACATTTTAAATGCATGCATTTTGGTTGAGCAAGTCGAGTGAATGCTTGGAAATATAGGTCTGTTCTTTTATCACTTTATAAAACAATAGCACATAAAACACAATCTTAGTACCTAGGCCTAGGTACCAAGATTACGAAATCAAATCAAAAGCGCTTCTGATGATGGCACGGAGGATGACGGTAAAGACCAGCAGAAAATTGGGTGCAATAAATAAGATTGTTAAATTGTAAACAGAGAATGACATCACCGACTTACTAGCTTGTGTTAGCAGCCGGTAGTGGTGCGAAGGCAGCATGCAGTTCGAGTTGGAATACCGCGACGAGCTCTGTTCGTGTTTCAGAGAGCTCGGGTTGCTCTGCTGCGGTATAAACTGCAGCGAAACATTATTCAAGGGTGGCAAATTGATTTGATTTGCGTTCATATGCTGCGCCGCTGCCGACTGGGGCATATTCAACGATGTTTGTAAACTTTGCGCCACATCAATCGCACTTTGTTGTGATTGATTTCCATGGTTGACACACGCGTGTGACAAAGAATTTATTGAGTTACTTCCTCCTCTTAGGGCCACCATTTTAATTTCATGATACAAATCTTTTAGAAATTGTACAAGCCAAATATTGAACCATTCCCAAAACAATGGAGACAAAATCATCGGCATAGGGCCAAAATTTTCATGTTATCATCTCAATACATTCGTAAATTTAATGAGTTTTAGATTGTTTTTGCTTCATTGATTAGACCAGACAGCGTGTGTTCCTCTTCATATAGAATTACCAACTATGACTAAATATCACTGGACGTCTTAATTTCATCCTGGAACATTCATCCATAATCAAATCATACATTACGCATGTTGCTTAAATATTTGCAGTCCGCATTCACAATTTAAATAGTAATTTAATGCAGCATACAGAAAATCGATAAGGAAACGGCGCGCTGCATGGCTCTACGCGAGCATATTCGAATAATGCCACGGCGACACTTTCGCGTTCACGCGGACTATCGGCACCAGCTCCGCACTATTATTATACACCTTTATTTTAACTAGATACACGATTTTAATAAGTTAATCCCGTTTTTATACGGAAAACCATGATGAATAGGTACACGCCGCTCAACGTTAGGCGACATAGAAGCAAGAAAACTGGAATGTAAGAAAGGGACGAGTATACAATAAAGTTTCCTCTTCTACGATTTGGGGCGTTCCCCTATGTTCACTGCCACCCTCGTTGAGTAGAGGGCTTCCGACATGAAGGGCGAAAACCAAAAAGTGTGGTTACTTAAGCATTACAGCGTCAACACTGGCGGCGACGGGTAATTTTCTAACACAAGCAGCGATGGATAATGTTAAGTAACTCTTGAATAAAATTCATTTTGTTTTAGATGCTAGGGTTGCTACAGGGAAATAAAAAAGTTCCGAGTGAGTATCACACAATAGAATAAAGTAGTATGCTGGTTGGAATAGGGAATTTTTACCCTGTGCCTACGTCCTACTAGTGTTAAGCAGCGTTTAGACTACACGATTTATCATGCCAGATTCGGCATGAACAGCTGGTTATTTTATGGGTACAATCAAGGTGACCATAATGTATACCTGTATACCTAATCGGACACGATGAATCGTGTAGTATGTTCGCTGCTTAATTTTCCTATGGCGACGAAGCACTACAACGAAGTGCTGTAACAACCTATCAACGAATTCCTTAAGATTAGATAAATAAAATTTGATACTTTACTAAAAATATCATCTACTTAGGTTTAAGATTTTTAAAGCAATGCAAAATTAATTCTTCAAGATCAAAGAAACTAGTAAAATGGCAACATATGAGTACGAGCCACGAAAGCATTCCCCAAGAGAAAAAACACCTTTAGTAATGTACCTTATGTTTAGTGTCAGAAGGTTCAATATCCAATTCCTGAAATTCGCTGAATTTCTTTGTACGAAGTACCGCATATGCGGAAGCTGCGGGACTGCTTTTGTGGCGCGGATTCTAGAAGACCATAGAGTAAATTTTGCTCAAATGAAAGAAGAGCAGATCCTGATATCTAAACTGGCAACAAATACTGCCATATAGTCCACCCTTATGAAAATCTCCTTCGCAAAATTTCAGACTATTGGCGCTCCCAACTCCCAAACGGGAATAAAATAATTTTTGAGGGCGTAAAGTGCGTCATGCGTATTTCAGTTGTAATTTAGTTTAGTATTTATCGGGCTTATTTAAGAGTCAACAAGAAACTGGTATTTTTGTAACAGTAATAGTAAGCCACGACTACAAGAAAGTTTGCGACTTGATCGAAATACCTGGGCTGTACTGGGCAATACTGGACAATAACGTCAAAGGTGAATGAATATCGCTCGTCCATAATGTCCGAATCGCTCGAGGACCTACAAAATATATTGTCCAGATGTCCAGTTTAAATGCCGCCTCGTGGCGTGTTGGCGACTCGGGATTAACTTGGTCCAAGCTTCAATCAACATAAGATGGCATCTTATCCCAGAACCAGTGGAAAAATATTGCAGTTATGACGAGAGAATCTAAAAGATTCAAAGATTTACTAAACTTTTATTTCCAAGTAGATTCACAAAGAATACTTTTAGAATGTCAAATACAATCAACATTATAGAGGCTATAATCACTAGAAGAGTGCAGCTGGTCTGGACAGCATTTGTGAAGTAGCGTTGTATTCTAGAGTCATCCTTGCC
This sequence comes from Phthorimaea operculella, assembly GCA_024500475.1. Classification (NCBI taxonomy): domain Eukaryota; kingdom Metazoa; phylum Arthropoda; class Insecta; order Lepidoptera; family Gelechiidae; genus Phthorimaea; species Phthorimaea operculella. The sequence goes on along the minus strand of JANFCV010000100.1, from coordinate 1,573,141 downwards.
ACAATGACTCAAGCCTACGGTGTTCGATCAACGCGTCTTACTGGACATGACATGACTGATGGGGCCGAGTAAAACCTGAGTGACCTATGCTAGGGATCTCGCTTACTGTGCCTGGAACGATATTATTCGCCAGAAGATAACCGATATTATTCGCCAGGAGAGGCCAATCGATAGTTCAAACTGTAGAAATACTATCGTCAAGTGCAATACTATCGACACTATCAATTGTTTTGTAGTAAATCGGTACTATCTATAGTATTGCTGTATTTTTAACTATCGATAGTCCACGCTATAGATATTCGATAATCCACTATCGGCTACACTTATTTGTTAATGGACCTATCGATAGTTCACTCGATCAAAAAGTATCGAAAACGGTAAAAGAATTAGGTATCCCAATTAGTTGGCAACACAATTACAAAACGTAGCTGCAAGAAGCAATTATATAGAAAATATATCATCTGATATTAAAGGTATATTATTATCTGCTAAACACAGCATGAAGCTAGAACCAAATGGATACGCGTCGTCATCCAAGGATCAACTCAATATAGCGAAAAAAAATTAAAGTCTCAGGACAAATACCTAGTATGTTTAAAAAACAAAAAAGAAGCCGATGCGCCTGTGCTCCGCTAAGCTAGCAAAATGGCCAAGTTACACTGTATTGCAAAATGACAACGAATAGAAAAATGCATTGACATTTTGCATGTAGTCTGTTGAAAAATTAAAAGTAGCTTATTGCTGAGGCGCAAAACAACAAAAAAGCTAAAAGTCAAAAAAGGGAAAATTACACAAAAAGAAAATGAAAAAAATGAGTTGCAGCGGGTGAAACCGCTAACGGACTAGATGCGACGACGATATGTTAGAGTTAAATATAATAAAAGAAAAATTTTCGTACTGCCAAAAGACAATATTAAGTGTAGAAAAAGAAACATTACACACCGAATTATTGGAGAAAAAACGATAGCCAGTGTCTTTATTGCAAGTCGAGTTGCAGCATGATTTTGAAATGTGCGAGTTGCAAATTGTATCTGAATAATAACCGAACAGGACGTCTGCTGACCGGGTTGACTGATTTTGCATAAAAGGATACTGTTAAAAAAAATACACAAATATTATGGAACTCCTTTAGGCACTCAGTAATTTAAATAACAAGCAGATGTATTAAAAAACCGGCCAAAAGCGTGTCAGACACGCTCACAAATAGGGTTTCGTAGTCAACGTTTAAATACCAGGTTTTTCAGCGTTACAAAGTTAATTTTGTTGCTGGTTTGTTTTCAACTGTATGGTTACCAACCGCAAATAGATAAACTTTTATTTTTCTGAAATCTTTAGTGGTACAGTACCCGTTATAGTTTTCATAGTAACTTCAGATTGTAAACTATATTCCATATTTTTTATTTTTTTTAGCTTTTAATACTTTAGATTCTAAAGTTTAGAAGTTACAACTGGAACAAATTATGGGTCAAAAACGCCCCCTTTAAAAGCAAAAACCATTTTAGTGACTTTGTTTCAAAACGACTTCTCCGTAGTTTTAAAAGACCAATTCTACGACACCCTACTGAATATCACAGAAAAAAATTTTTTTTTGTCCCCCTTTCACTTGTATGGGACAACTTTCACAAAAAACATTTGATATCATTTTTTTTCAACGTTTCTATATTTGGGACAACACGATCTATCTTCTCACCAAACATGAACTGACGAAGATATACATAGATAGGCATACAGACAGACAGACAGACTTGATGAAATTATAAGGGTTTCTAGTAGACTACGAAACCCTAAAAACGAAAACCCGACAGCGGTAATTTCAATGTTACTTTTTGCGATAAAAATCAGCCACCTAGAATTTATGATGTTTTTATTTAGGCAGAATCAAAGAGCAGAGACGAATCTAATGAAACCTCAAATGTCAAAATCCGACCAGCCGTGACTGTAGCCCTAATTTCTGAATGCGTACATACATACTCTCGAAAACATAACCCGCCTGAGGCAGTCGGGTAAAAATATACATGTAAATACCTGCAAATAAGCCAATCCCACATTTTATTTATCACAAATCAAAAGTACGATTCAACAGAATACTTTTTCGACTGTGTAAATGTTGTGTACGAGTTATAAAACAGTTTAATAAAATGTTTTTGAAAAATATTTGAATCTCATACCTACATAAATTAATAATATTTATAAATATTTTAAACATGCTTAATTATGTGTAACCTAATAAAACGCGTGAGTTGAAGGAACGCACTACTATTCCTAACATCTTGTATACCCTGAGAGCAATCCTCGTTTTTTGTAAAAAATTCGATATAAGCCCAAATTTTTGGGAATGACCATTTTATGCAAATCTAAGAACCTATATTATCAAATCTTCCGCAAAAGCAGACCGGAAGTTAAGGAAAAAAAAATGCACCCAAAAACAATGGAATTCTACAGCAAAGGAGGTATAAGTAATTTTTTGGTGAAAATGTATTTATTTGCAATAACTAAAAGTATTTCAACCGAAATCTAAAAAAATATCTAACAGGAACATAAAAAATAATAATGTTAATACCTTCTTCATTAACCCTTGTATACCAGCTATAGTATTGGCTGTGAACTTTAAGTTGAGGGTAGTAAGGATCAAAATCACTGGTACATATGCTGTACCACGGTAGTTGAGGGCTTAAATCCTATCCAAGAAAATAATAGTAGAACAATTCTGTATTTGTAATTAGAAAAGAAACATACATTACATTTATTTTTGTTTTATTTATAATCCCACATTGTTTGCTTCGGGATAGTAGTTACTTAATTTTCTTTTATCACAATCACTATTTCTTCGAAGCCGATTTCATAAGAAGTATGTTAAGAGATTAAAATTGCCTACAGCAAATTTAAAATTCAGCTGAAACCATTTTTTACCAAGCGCTTAACATTTTTTTTTAGTTTACGTAAGCATATTTTTTGGCGTGGATATGTCGCATTAATAAAAATAAAAAGATTATATGTTTGGACGGTCGGAAATAATATTAAGATGAAATGTTGCAAAGTAACAATATTTATAACATTTTCGTTGTGTTTTTACGGGAATAAAATGTAGGTATTTATTACTATTATTATTGACTGTCGCGGTCATAAATATTGGCCGATTCTTTATAAATTCAAATGAACAGTAACTTATCTAAGTAATAGCCAGAAATTATTACTTATATAGATTAATGTTTAATGCCCATACAACGGGTTAAGATTGCTCTCAGGGTAGTATAAAAATCACTGAATCTGCAAGACCTACAACCCTCTCAAGGAAATTAGGAGTATATAGAATGCGTGCTGCTGATGGCGCTCTACATGAGCAATGCAGCTAGCGAACACAAGTAGCAGACGACGTAGGAAAGTTACGAGTCAGAAAGTGGACGAGTTAGGATGTGGACGAGTTAGGCTGTGGACGAGATAAGAATAACAAGTGGACAGTTGAAGAACGTGGACGACTTATTAAAGTTATGATTTAGGAAGTGGACGAATTGTGAAAGTGACGAGTTAGGAAGCGGACGAGATAAGAATAACAAGTCGACAGTTTGAAGGAAGTGGACGGCTTACGAAAGTGACGAGTTGGGAAGTGCACGTATTACGAAAGTGACGAGTTATGAAGCGCACGTATTTTGAGAATGACGTTTTAGGAAGCGCACTTATTATGTAAGTGACGAGTGAAGAAGTGGACGACTTATGAAAGTAACGAGATAGAAAGTGGACGACTAATGAAAGTAACGAGTTAGGAAGTGGACAACTTATGAAAGTAACGAGTAAGGAAGTGGGCTACTTATGTAATTGACGAATTATGGAAGTGATCGGATTCCATTATTATCAAAACTGGCTGTTTCATGTTAATATATATGTGTAATACATAGTATAAAATGGAGTCGCTTTTAGTGTTTCTCTTTAATGGATATCGGTACCTTCTAAATTAAGCAACGAATTTTGATGTGATTCGAGAAGAAGTGTTATATGGATAATTCCATGCATCGAGTGCAACCGCTGGACTAGCAGCTAGTCAATTATAAATACAAGGCCAATAGTACTAAGAAATGCCGTGTTTATCGACGGCACGGTAGTTCCCCCATCAAGATGAGCCAAGCAAAGCACCAGGGCACTACTTGCCTTTTCTCAAAGTGTCTCGTGATTTCTTGAACCCTCAAATTTGAAGTGTAGGAGTCAGAAAAAAGTATTGCGCCAACTTTGTGACGTCACAGTTGTTTGTAGCCCGGCTGTAGCAAAGACCGTCAGTTTCGTATCCTATAGCACACTAGGAACACATCCATACAGAATTTAGCTTAAAAGTACATAAAAAAGTTAACTTCAAACCTTTTAAGGGGTGAATCAGTCCATGATACTGAATAACTTCCAGATAACAAATTATGAAAAACAGCAACCTGGCCGCCTTATAGAGGTTAAAATTTGTTTCTCATATTTCGCCTCATGATTAGGAAACTTGTTCAATTTCATAGTCACCCTTCAAAATATTTGCAGTATTTTTTTAAACCCAGAAGAGAGGTAAAATAAAATACAAAATTGCTAAATCACCGCTTGACTATGATATGAGAATGCCCATTTCTGGTCTAAGAAATTGTCTCGCCTCAAAATGAAAATCAAATCAATATGTGATATATCCCTCATTCTAATGTAGAATAGCTACGGCAATTAAATAACAATATAATAATAAATAAATAATTGTTAAATAATAATTGTTGTACAATACAGGGAAACTAACTTAAATTCAAAAACTCTTTCTACCATTAGGTATATTTACCAAAGATTTTACTGTGGTGTGAACCTTTTTTGCACTTTTACTTCGGTATAGATAAAGATAACGATTTAAGAACGAAATACTCGATATACAGCCAAACTTCAGCACTTTTGTCTCTTCCGATACCCAACTTTAATATTCAATAACTTCAGAACTCCTGTCATAAATAAATTATTTTCAGTTACGAAATGTAAAGTAATAGTTAGACTTTATAATTATTTAACTTTGGCTTTGATGCGAGGCCTGCAAGTAGTAAGCAAGCAATGGACGAACATCCATACTAGAATGGGCATGATCTTTTATGGTTTTTATGGGGGCCGAGAAAAAAAAACAAAATTAAATAAATTTGGCTAGTTATATGTTTTACCAACCAGAATAACCTACAAATCTTAGTACGGAACCCTCGGTGGACGAGTCCAACTCGCACTTGGCCGATTTTTGTTTATGTAGCCGGTTCGATGTCCCATAGACATATAAGGTGTAAAAAATCAACTGCAAATATTTTAAGGGTTGAATCAGCCCATGAAACTGAACAACTTTCACTAAGGAGCAAAATATAAAAAATAAAAACTCCCATACAAACTGACTCGCTCCGCTAGTGCATTTGAATAGGAGCTCTAAAGTACAACGCAGGAAATGTAGGTGCATAAAAAGCAGCGTGAATTATTCAATTCTGATTTTGGAGATAATGGCGTTTATGTAGACGACTTCACATACAAATGGCGAAATTCACCTATTTCCAAATAAGTGACTTCTCTAATTTTTTTTTCAATGGGAAAGTTTACTTTTTACTTTTGAAATATATTAACAGATTATTAGGCGATATTGTTGCAAAACAAACATATCCTAACCGGCTTATGGTTTTTATGATAATTCGCCAAACATCAATATTTTTGAGGAAAAAATAGGTAAACCTGAGTTATTTCTGAAATGGATCGGTGAGATTGGGGCCGTGTGGTGCCGGCAGAGTAGAATAGCACCACCTCCTCTCTTCCCGTGAGGGTCGTAAGAGGCGACCAAGGGATAGACCCGACCCAAACAGCCAGGGCCAACCGTATGGTGGCGGTTAATCCACCACAAGGAGGGTTGACGTCAGGCAGGCGGTCGGTCGTAAAATTAAGCCAAATCCTATTGCAACACGATTTTGTGTTCAACAAAACGTGTTGCGCCGACCCCAAGTAATTGGGATAAGAGCAAGAAGATGATGATTGGTGAGATTATTTTTTTATTTTTGCACTTGATAAACGACATGACATAATTAATAAAAAAATATGAAATAAAAAAACATTCTGTCTAGTTTTTTTGTTACATGAGTTTGAAAGTATGTATGGACGACTAGCAAAATATATGGGGTGAAATTTTACTAGAGACCGATAGCGAAAACTCAGAACCAGCTGGTGATAAGGAACAACTTTCCCCAAGGAACATAGGTTGAAATACGAAAAAAAAATTTGGACCTCCCATACAAAACTGCCGATCAGCTGATTTGAGTTACTATGGGAGGTCAAAATTTTCTTTCGTATTTCAACCTATGCTCCTTGGAGAAAGTTGTTCCTTATCACCAGCCGGTTCTGAGTTTTCGCTATCGGTCACTAGTAAAATTTCACCGAACTGTCATGTCGTTTATCGAATGAAAAAATAATTAAAAAATCTCACCGATATTTATTTCAAAAATAACTCAGGTTTACCTAATTTTTCCCCAAAAATATTGAAGTTTGGTTAGGATATGTTTGTATCGCAAAGTTGTCGCCAAATAATCTGTTAATATATTTCAAAGGTAAAAAATAAGAGTTTCCATTGAAAAAAGTGAGAAAAGTAGACTTATTTGAAAACCAGTGAATTTTGTCATTTGTATGGGAAGTCGTCTACATAAACGCCATTATCTCCAATACCAGACATAGAAAGTGTTTGCCCCTCACATATTTTATCAAATACGTCATGACACCATACGCCATAACATATAAAAAAAAAAAACACGTGGTTTTTTTTTTCACCTACATTTTCTTCGGTGTACTTTATTTATATTTCAACCTATGTTCCGTGGCGAAAGTTTTTCAGTTTCATGGGCTGGTTCACAATTTAAAATATTTGCAGTTGTTTTTTTACATTTCGCATAAGCCATGGGCTGCTTTTAAACACATACCTATATCAAATTAAACACCTACGGCCACCAATAAATAATTCCATATTATTATTATACAAAAATAAATGGCCATTTTTTACAGCCCTTAACACTCTTCCTATGCCGCAAGCTGTAACTTTTGCAGGATATGCAGAGTACGAGAGTGTGATATATGTATGTATATAAAAGTTGGGCAAGAACATAATAATTATATATTCGCTTTGCTATTATTTTAATAAAAATATGGTCTTATCTCTTAAAATAAATAATTCAACAAAAATTCATCCAAAGTTAACACTCTAAAAGTAGGAAACGAAACAAAAACCTTCTTTTCATGGATACAATATGGATGTACACCTGCACAAAGATTGCAACATGAAAAATAATTTCGGTGCTCCTATACAAAATTGCTGATCAGCTGATTTGAGTTCCTATCATCATCATCTTCCTGCCCTTATCCCAATTAATTGGGGTCGGCGCAACACGTTTCGTCGAACACAAAATCGTGTTGCAAAAGGATTTGGCTGAATTTTACGACCTGCCGCCTACCAGACGTCAACCCTCCTTGGGAATGCTTTTGTGGTAGATTAACCGCCACCATACGGTTGGCCCTTGATTTTGGGTCGGGTTTATCCCTCGGTCGCCTCTTACGACCCCCACGGGAAGAGAGGGGGTGGTGCTATTCTACTCTGCCGGCACCACACGGCAATTTGAGTTCCTATGATATGTCCGAAATTAATTTTCATGTTTTTAACATATTACTTGGGGAAAGTGGTTCCTTATTAGTTCACCAGCCCGTCCTTGGTTTAGCTAGTGGTCACTATTAAAATATCACCCTACAAACCCAAAAAAGTACTTTTGCCAATCTTTTTTTGCTTTAATTATTTAAAGTTTGCAAAACACACCATTCAGAACACAAATATTTTATGCAAGATCTTTCATGAAATGAATTCGTGACTGAATATTAATTATGTAGGTATTCAAATTGAAAATAAATGTTTTGGGTAGGTCACTTTTTAAGGTCATCATTTTCTTGTTGCTTATATGACTAACATTACTGTTTGCAGCAGGCTTCAGATAGGCAGCAATAAAAAAATAAGGGATGGATGAGTGTCATGTCATGAACTCATGTACATAATTATTTTTAAGGTTTTATTAATTTCCTATGAAAATAATTAAGTATTCAGTCATAATACTCGTAACCAATTTTTTTAATCACTGCCGATATCTAGCCTGCCGAAAGCAGTTACGTATCTGTGTAGAACAAAAGCTTTAAAATACCTATTTATGCTATTACTAGTGGACTAACCGGGGTTGCATGTTGCACCATCTGCTTATCAGTTTCCTTTAGGAATAAGATGTTTTTCTGCCATCTTAAATTTATATAAAACTTCCTCTTAAATAACTCTATATAATAAAATCCTGGCTGAAGCGCCACACCAACAAATCTATTCTTAAAGAGCTCAACATAAAGGCCACGCTTTCCACCATATGCGTGGGTTCTCAAATGTTCAGATGCACTGTCACACAAGACCAAGATAATCTGAAGACTCTTTATAACTGACAGTGTTGAAAATATGAGGAGTGGAGGATGAGTAACATTACACTCAAGGGACACAATAAGGGCAGCTATACACACATATTATATTAGACCGAGGATTGTCACATCGCTCAATCATGAAGCTACAATGAAAGAGAATGTTAAAAAACATTTATTGTGTGGTTTCGAAGGAGTTAGTAGAAACCATGACAGATATAGACAGAAAGCCAAAAGAAACTCTATTTTATACTATGCATTGATTGCACTGTAGTGTCTGTAGCAAGTAAAAATGTATAGCATGTTATCTTAAGATAAGCATTATTGCTCTATACATTATATTAGGCATGTGATTGATACATAGTGTTGTACCATTCTATACAGTAAATCTTCACATGATATTGTACTATCAATTTTCTCATTTTTATCTTAATAAAGAACTCGAGAATTTTCAAGTGGCATTTTTTTTTGTATTTACAACATTTCTGGGACAAAGTTCTGAAACATTGCATGAATACAAAGTTCCCCATAAATGTTCCCAATGAATATGCATTTTAAAATAATAATGCTTGGGGCAATTTTGTGTGTTGGGAACCTTGTTTCTGATGTGTTTCTTAAAACAAAGTTTCAGCTATATTGTCCCCAATGAATACTGGGCTTCAAGCTTCTAATAGTACAATAGCAATTATAAGATGAGGAGTTATCCTCAAGTAAACAGTTGCTACTTGTTGCTAACTACAACTTAGCACCTTACTAATATTATTAATATTATGGATTTGAAATCAGCTGATGCAAGTCTTTAACAAGCAACAAGGCACCAGCAAGGTGTACTCAACTCAAAAGGGATTATTTAAAGACGTAAATAATAATTATTATAGGTAGATAAGGTACTTACTGGTCTTTCAAAACATTGAATTCAAGATGTATAAAAATAATAAGAATTAGTATGTATTGAAATGGTTATAAACTATCCTAAATATGTATAATTAACAAGTTAACCATTTCATGAGTATGTCAAAACTTTACAATGAATATTTACCAATATTAGGAAAGCTCATAGGCACCCATGTTTTAGCAGTACACAAAACATGTCGAGGAATTGGTGCATCAGAATAATATATAAATCATAGACAAATCCATTACTTACCAACTAAAGATGATTAGTGAACAAATCATGATGAAATTATAATTGTAATGCAGCAGTACCAAAGTATATTCACAAAATGCGGCTCAACCAAATGCTGAAGTGGCATATATTACGTAAATATAATGATAAAAGCACAGTAAACATGATGTTAAAAAAGGATACGATCCGGGCCCGCGCTGAGTCGGCGCCAACGGCACCTGATTCCCGTTGCCACTCATATTCTTGGCAGCATAGGTATCGGGACACGTACACCACTCAAGGTGGCACGTAAAGTCGCCCTAACCGATTGTAGGACACATCCGGCACATAGGTAGACGATACACCGACGTCAAATTGACAAGTCACAGTATTTAATTTTGATTCTTTAAAAACAACGTTTCTAGCAAAAACATTGTACACCACTTGCAAATACACAAAATATAATTTCAGGAGAACTATAAAGCATCACTGAAAAGAAACCCAGTCACTAAACAAACGACAGTACAAAATGGCGGATGTTAACCAATAAACAAACTTGACTGTCACTGATAGAGTCGAAAATTTACGGAGCACTTTTTAAAATGTTTTGTTCCTGTATTGTTTCGTATATGAATAAAAAATGTGAAAATATTTTGCTTGTTTTAACAATATAATTACAATTTTTTAAAATCTTAAAACTGTCATTCGACCGTTCACGTCTACTCACGTCACGCATGCAATGCCATGCCTTGCATGTGTAAACTACTAGAGTTGATAAACAAACTCACATATACTAGTTATAGGTATCTGTTACTTTCGATAATGGCCCGTCCGTTTACAAACGAAAACCCCTTTTTGTATATTACCTTCTACCGTTTGAATAATGTCTTCATTATTTTATTAAACGGTTATCGCAAAAACATTCAATGCAACCGTTACCAAGACTATGTACAGGGTGGTACGGTGGTACCCAACAACCAACTTTCCTGAAAATGCTAAGCTAAACAGATCAAGCTGAACAGCTTATAGGGACAAAATGGCTCACTCAATCTTATTTTAGGCCTAGAACTTTGGTTCATAAGAACAGTTGTTCAATTTGACTGGAAAGTGGGTTATTCGACACCACCCCGTTTTTAGCCACCGTGGTTTGGTCATGGAAAACAATATCGTAACCTGTGTTACTTTCTACTAATGACTATTCTATTTAGGTATAATCTCTTATCTTTGTTTATTAATTTAAATAATATTCGTATTTAGTGTGTATACTGGTTGATATGTTTTTGTCCAGTCCATATTTCCAGATTCTGCTTTTACGGACGTTTAGTACCTTCAATGAGATTCCTTATTTCAGCTATGAATAAAGTACCGACAAGATTTCGGAAATATCGACAACTAGCTCGTCAGCTCAGCGGTTTCACCCGCTGCAACCTATTATTCCGGAAGAAAGCATTACTCGCCAAGAGATGTCGCTGTTAGTTTTCGGCGAAAACGTTTAAAACGCGAATCGGCTCAGTCACGCCACCTTTGCAAAAATATTGGAATATGCGCGATCCCGTAGGAATAAGACATTTTCCCGTGGTAAAAAGTAGCCTATGTGTTATTCTAGATACTCTTCTATATTTCTGCAAAATTTCATGTCAGTCTAATCAGCCGTTTTAGCGTGATGTCGTAACACACACACACACACAAACATCCGCCTTTATAATATTAGTAGGATAGGATAGGATAAACACTGAGCCAGACTAAGACATGCATAACCTCAAAACAAAATTGTAAAAAATTCAATATCTCTGCAAAGAATAAGAATAAGAATAATTTATTAAAAAGCTTAATTTCAAATTTTACATAAAAAGGTAAGATTACTTAAAAGTACTTAAATATTACAATATAGCCTGAACTAGGATTACCCTGTATCTCAGGCAGTTGAGGGCAATGTTACTACTTACATGGTACGTCTATTTTTACAAATTATACAAAATACTAGCTGCCCGTCAGCGGTTTTACCCGCTGCAACCTATTATTCCGCGGGAAAAAAGCATTATTCGCCGAGAGATGTCGCTGTTACTTTTCGGCGAAAACGTTTAAAACGCGAATCGGCTCAGTCACGCCACCTATTTCAAAAATATTGGAAAATGCGTGATCCCGTGGAAATGAGACATTTTTCCGTGGTAAAAAGTATCCTATGTGTTATTCCAGATGCCCTTTTATATTTCTGCAAAGTTTCATGTCAATCTAATCAGCCGTTTTTGCGTGATGTCGTAACAAACACACACACAAACATCCGCCTTTATATAATGAACCGTTCACGGTAAATGTAGCTCCAGTGTGAAGTTAGAACAAATGTTGATCCACCTTTTTGGCGTGTATACTCAGCTCCGCACGGCGCGATCTGATATACTTTGATCCGGCCTTCCTGCGCGTGTGACGTCAGTGGATCTGCACTGACACGATTTCAACATACTCGTCAGCGATTTGACCGACATTCGTTGATCCATTAACGGTCAAAAAAATCACACTGAAAAGGATTTTTTAGATCCAGAGTATATTTGATTTATATACCACATTTACTTAGACTAAGTAGATCCGGAGCCAAACTTCACGAATAGGTACTTGATCACAAAGCGGCAACGTCGCGTTTTTCGTGAGACAAAGAACACAGTATGCTTTTTCGTTTGAGTAACAAGGTAAGAAAGATAGCTTTCGCGGACCAAATATCCATTCTTCCAAACTTAATATTATGAATTGGCGAATAGACATCGAAGGTTTGAAGTACCTGATGTAGACCAGGTGTACCCACACGAGCCCTGCTAAACTATAGGAGATACCGATATGACTCCAAGGTAAAAGTTTTTCAGCTTAATAAGACGCTTATTATGGTGAATAAATATTGAAGGTTTGAAGTACCTGAAGTAGACCACCAGTTGCACCAACAGGAGCTCTGCTAAACTATAGGAGATACAGATATTATAACTTTAAAGCGAAAGCTGTTCAGCGTTATGTATGGGACGCTTCTGCTGTCTAAAAGACATCGAAGGTTTAAAGTATCTGATGTAGACCATCAGGTGCACCAACAGAAGCCCTACTAAACTAAAAGAGATACAGATATGACTCCAAAGCAAAAGTTGTTCATTTTGATGGGACGCTTGTGCTAACCAATAGACATCGAAAGTTTAGAGTACCTGATGTAGACCATCAGGCGCACCAACTTATAACCCTGCTAAACTATAGGAGATACCGGTATGAATCCAAGGAAAAGTTGTTCATCTTGATGAGATGCTTCTGCTGGCGAATAGACATTGAAGGTTTGCAGTACCTGATGTAGACCACCAGGTACACCAACAGGAACCCTGCTTAACTGTAGGAGACACAGATATGGAACCAAAGCAAAACCTGTTCAGCTTTATAGGACGCTTCTGCTGGCCAATAAACATCAAAGGTTTGAAGCACCTGATGTAAGTAGACCACCAGGTGCAATAATAGGACTCCAGCTAAACTTAAACGTATGCAGATAACATTTCAAAGCAATTTTTTCAGCATGATGGGACGCTTCTGCTGGCAATTAGACATCCTAGGTTTTGGGTATCTGATGAAGACCACCAGGACTAGCTCTGCAACTAAAGGAGATACAGATATGACTCCAAAGCAAAACTTGTCAGTTTGATGGGATACTTTTGCTGGCCCATAGATATCGAGGGTTTGAGAAATCTGGTGAAGACCACCAGGTGCAATAACAGGAACCCAGCTGAACTTAAAGAAATACAGATAACATTTTTGACCAAAAAAATTTCAGCTTGATGAGACGCTTCTGCTGGCCAATAGACAACGAAGGTTGGAGTACCTGATGTAGACCATCAGGTGCTCTAACAGGAGCCCAGCTATACTATAGTATAGGATATACAGATAATCAAAACAATAGTTGTTTAGCTTGATGTTACGCTTCTGCTGGCTTATAGACATCAAATGCTTGAAGTACCTGACGTAGACTAAAAGTTGCACCGCCACAAAGCAAAATTTGTTAAGCTTCATGGAACGCTTCTGCTGGCTATGCAACTATGGTTTGAGAAATGTGGTAACTAATTTGTGTGATGGGTATTCAGACCTTTTTCCCGTATCTCACGGGTTCTGCACCCAAATCTAGGGGATTGAATGATACTGGTTTTTACACAAAGCAACTATTATGAGTGACCGCAACCCAAAGAAAATCGGACCCAATCCTAGATTAAACTTTTGCCAGGCTAATGGCCAACCCAGCTGTCAGAATTTTCAAGCAGCCAAACGGTCTCCAACATAACGGTTTTACGAAGACCAGAACACAGAAATTTTTGTCATCTAGTAAGCTAAAATACAATCACATGCCTAAACCCAAAATTTCAAGTTTGTAGGTCATTTAGTTCCAAAGGCCATTTATGACAGACATTCACTCACTCATAATCATCAAAAGAGAATTAGTACTTTCCATAAACTCAGAGAGCTGTCACCGTTCTTCGTCGCCTTTCGTCATTGTCGTTCGCCGTCACCCATCGCCATCGCCTTTTGCCGTCGCCGTTCACCGTCGCCCTTCGCTGTCACCCTCGTCTTCACCGTTCGCCGTCACCCTTCGTCATCGGCGCTTGCCGTCACCCATTGCCATCACCGTACTATATCTATCTATATCCGCCTATTGCAGCCCACTGCTGGCCGTAGGCCTCCCCCAGGGAACGCCATAAGGCACGATCTCCCGTTTTTGCCATCCAGTCGCTACCAGCCGCCTTTTTAAGTCATCGTGATTCCAGTCTCATAGTTGTCTCTACTCATCTGCATAGTTTGCCCAAGGTACACGTATATTTTTGGACAACTTAAAGGGCTACACTTTCAACGGAGATCGGTTCGGAGATTCTGTGTTGATTGAACATGACCTTCGTCTTATCCATGTTGATCACAAGTCCAACACGTCTCTGGGCAGAGTTAAAACTAGATAGTATTATGACTATGTCGTCGGCAAAGCGGAGATGCGTGAGAATTTTTTAGACAACATTGATGCCCAGTCCTTCCCCCTGTAGAGTCTTGAAGAAATCCTCCCGCGCTTTGGTGAAGAGTTTCGGGGATATAACGTCACCGTGTTTTTTAGTGGCTGCTTGTACTCCTTTGTCTTCTGTATAACCTGCCTGATAGTATGGATGCTAAAGCCCATACGACATCCGGACTGTTCCGGTGGCTGAAAGGCGATAATGCCAGGTGATTCTTGATGACTCTCGAGAACAGCTTATAGCAGGTGTCCAGAAGTGCGATCGGCCTATAGTTTTTGAAAAGTGTTTTGTATTCTTTTTTAAAAAACAATGTTCCTACACCTCTGCTCCGCGCCTTTCGGGGTTGTCTCATTGGTTATTTATTACAGAGTTGAAAAGCCTTTTCAACTCCTCGAGGACAGGTATTCTTTCGGCTTTATGTAGCTCAGAGGCCACTCCGTCTTCCCCGAGAGCCTCCTCATTCTTAAGCTGTATGAGAGACGCCCCGATTTCATCTATATCTACGCCCGGGAGATCGTCTGTAAAGTGGCAGGAGAGAGCTCAAGGGTCTGGGATCGCGTCAGATGGGGTATTTTCGCATGCGAGGCATACAGATTTCCGTAGAAATCCTCAATTTCAGCGAGAATCTCTGGAACCGATGTAACAGTATACCATTCGAGGTAAGCTTTGTCAGATGACTCCTTCCCAGTGTCTTAGTAAAAACTTTTGACCCTCGGGTTTTCTCAATCGCCTCCTTTACGAGTTGAGTATAGAATCGGAGGTCGCGTCTTACCATACTTCGGATCTTTTTGTTAAGTAACTGGGGATCTGGCAATGCAATGCAATGCCTCTGGTGTTTCCCGTCTAATTCGCATCAGTTCCAGGACCTCGCTTGTAAGTTTGCTGTTCGCATTTTACGACAGTACTTCGTCCCTACTTCACAAACAACCTCTGCTCTCTAGGTCCTCGTCAATGTTTTTCGGGGTTTCCAAGGCAGTGAATCGATTTTTCAATTCATATTGAAACTCCTCATGTCCGGCTTGGGGCAGATTAGGACGGAGAACTGGCTTCACTATTCAGTTTCTTTCTAGCTTGAAGTTGATATTTAGGGTGCCTCTTACGGTTATCGCTTCCAGTATTAAACCTACTGATCACTGAGACATCTTTAAGTAGGTATATGCCATTTATACGTCATGATGAAATCGAGCTCGTTCTTCGTCCTGCTGTCAGGGGTCCACTTGTTGGTCCACCACTGGGGCTTTTTCTGATAAAAGGTGTTCATACAGAACAGTTCCTGCCAGCCACAGAATACATAATAGTACAGAAGACGCACTCCGCCATAGCAATTCAACAAATATAAATCTTTATGCGCGATAATAAAGTTCAATTTCCTTCGCGCCGGATTTGGATACCTACTTTTATATTAGCCTACAGATCGCGCGCGCAAGCAAAAATGAGCCGAATTGCTGCGCGCGAAAGTTCATCTGCCGCAGAACACCTCTGAAGGTCACAGCTGGCGTGCTTTGTAGGAATGCGAATTTCGAGATTTATATGAAAGTAAATACCTACGAAAAGTTTACTGGAGTACATTTCTACACCCAAATAAAACATAAATAAAATGTTTAGTTAAACGTAGGATATTGAAAGAAAATCAAAGCACAAATATTAGAAAAAGTATTAAAATTGCATTATTATACAAAATTTACGAATGAGGCAGGAAGGTGAGTTATTTAATACACAACTGATAAAATAAAATAAATCCCATAAAGAAATGCGAACGGCATCGGAGCGCGCGCGTAACGTGCGGCGCGCGGCAACCAACTGATTTCTCCCCTCGCCGTCGTCGTAGTTGTCTTCTCGAAGGCCGTGAGGCCGTCGGGGAAACGCCTTATGGGAAAAGCCTGATGGGGTTGTTTCTTTCGCTGCCCGCGAAGACGGGCAGGTCATGGGGTAGGGGGCCGTGGTAAGTGTGGGAACACTTCACCACGGCCCGAAGGGTCAAAAATTAAGGCCCGAGTGCAGCCGGACAGAACCGGCCGCAGACGGACCAGCAGTACCGCCAGCGAGTCGCTTACCGGGTGGGACCCCAATGCCCGGGGAGGCCCAGTGAGCGCCTTCTAGCTGGCGGTAAAAGAGAAACATCCGGGGACCCGGCGAGCCTGACCCGAAGGAGAATCGGGCCCACGTCAGCCGGCTGGTCATGGTCAGGTAAAGTCACTTGGTCAGTGAAAACAATCCTGCACGGGACGCCGACTGGTACGCGCTATCAGCATGACAGCGCGCTATCAGCCGGCGGCCAAGGTCAGTCCGGTGTATCAGTACCCCTCCGCGAGCTCCTGCACCACAGCGAGCTCGCGGGGATACGGTTTCCAATCAGGAGGGCGCATGTGGTACGGGGCCAGGCCTCGGATGTGTCCGAAGTCTGACCTGTCTGCGCGCGCGAACATGCTGGTCAAAAGCTTGGAGACGAACTCATCCAAGGTCTCGACTTTTAGGTCCGTCCGAATGACTTCATTGCGGACGAACATCGGCGCGTCGGCAATGATACGCAACGCCTTGGACTGCTTGGAGAGCGATCCTTCGGACTTGGGAGAGGGTGTCGGGGGCCGCCGCATGTACTTGCAACTCTATACCTACGCCGCGGAGTGCACCAGGCCTGTGTCTGCCAATGAAGTTGAATAGCATTTGGCCCCTCTGGTTTCTGCTCCCGTAGCCATCTGACCCAAGTTTGATTCGCCGTGCTCCTGTTTCATTTTAGCGTTAAAGTCCCCCATGACAACAGTGAAGTGGATCTTGGTGGTTTGGTGTATGGCCTTCGACACGTCGTCGTATAGGGCCTCCACCTCTTCGTCTGAGCTGCTCGAAGTCGGCGCATAATGTCTGTTGAGAGAGTACCTCTTGGTCAACTTCAGTACGAGGTACCCTACCCTTTTCGAGACGCTGCAGATCTCCTTCACGTTGTCACAGAGAGCTTTAATGACGAGGAAACCTACGCCACCCTGGGACTGTGTGCTCCTTTCCCTGAAGTAAAAAAGGTGACCAGATTCTAGGGTTATCGTGTCCTCTCCCTCTCTTCGGACTTCTGACAACCCCAGAAAATGCCAGCGTATCTTATCTAATTCTAACCCAAGGATTTGGAGGCTGTCGCCTTTGACCATCGCCCTTTTTCGTCGCTCTTGGCCGTCGACCTTCGCCGTTACCCTTCGCCCTTTGCCATCGCCCTTCGACGTCGCCCTTCGCCGTCGCTCTTTACCGTGGGCCTTTGACGTCGTCCTTTACCCTGGCTCTTCGTCGTCGCTGTTTGCCTTTCGCTGTTGCTGTTCGCCGTCGCCCTTCGCAATTGTCCTTTGCTGTCGCCCTTCGCACCTCGCGGGTGCCTCGCTCGCGACATTTTTTTTTACATCCTGTATACAGATTCCCAACTAATACGAGCGCTTTCGACCGAATTAGTTGGAAGGTACTCCTTTTCACTCTTGTCTTCTTCGAGGACCGCCGGCAAGTCAGGCCACCAGGTGGGACCCTATTCAGGGAGGCCCAGTGAGCGACTTCCAGCCATGCGGTGATGATGTTGACCGGGAAAGGCCGATGAGCTTGACCCAAAAGAATTCGGGCCCGATAGACCGCTGATTATCATATCAGGTAGTACAAATCCGATAGTGGCCATAAGTACAAAGTGTGCGTACAAAGCCATCAACCAGCGGCGGAAGTAAAGTCCATTAAGAGTCAAATCAGGTGGAACCCTCGTCAAGCTCCTCCAAACCGGTGGTCGCGCGTGGCACCAGATCCCGAAGGTGCGGAAAATCTAATGCGTAAGCACCCGCGAACATGTAAGTCAAGTGCCGGAAGATAAATTCTAAGTTTGTGCGGCCAAATGTACGAAATGGCAACGTCGCGGCTGATTTCAGCCAATCCAATCATTACTGTGCTCTGATTGGCTCATTCAAATCGGATCAACATTCGCCAAATCTACTGCAGGGTGGATTCGTATATCGGATCAACATTTCCATAGACTTTATTTTAGTCCTCTTTAGTCCCTGAGTGCAGATGTTGATCCGATCGGAGCCACATTAGTTACCAGACATGCACATTGGATCAACTTAAGACGTCGGATCAACATGTGTTTTCGGATCAACAAATAACTCGCGTGAAGTCGCGCCTGATCAACATTTACCGTGAAGGTATCTCTATATAATTATATATATATATATATATAATATATATATACATATTATATAGTAGGATAGGATTTGCAATGACTAATTACTACAAAACAATTAATAACTTATCAAAGGAATGACCTACGACCAAAATTATCACATAGATGCCGTTACAAATCGCAGACCTTTATTTGTACCGCATTGATATGCCTTGGAAACACCAGATACGTGAATAAAAGACAATCAACACATCTACAGCATGTCGTTGTCTGGCCATTGTATATCTCCGTAAATATAGCGGTAATATCTTCTGTAAGTAATCCCAGTAACTAAACAAGCGGTACATAACAAAGCTTCAACCAAAAGAGCCGTATCTTCTTTAATTAGCGAGTAAACAACCTGTTAAATTTACAAGGCAATCTGATGTACATGACCACAGCTGCACCATGATGTCCCAGTTATTGTATGTGGTACAATAACTGGGACGTTGGTAGTGGTAGTTATGTGGATTCTGATTCTGATTTGCATTTCATACGAAGGGACTATTTTAAATTTTCTGAAAAGAAGAATATATGTCGCAGTATGACGGCAGAATCAGGTTTTTGGCGAAAAGCCGGCATGTGGCAAGATCGTAAACTTCCTTCGGCCATCGTCCTAAGGTGAAAACATTGATACCAGCGTCCAACAGCTAAAAAAATTGAGTACATGTTTCAGGGATTTTCAATTTTTAACACCTACAGGATGGGTTGTAGCGGGTGAAACCGCTGACGGGCAGCTAGTACTTAAATAAGTTGATGTGCAATTTTGTATGGGAGTTCCATATTCTTTTTTACCCGACTGCCTCAGAATGAGGGTTATGTTTTTCGAGAGTATGTATGTACCTATGTATGCATGTATGTGGACAAGAAAATTCTTTTTCACGAGCTACAGCCCAAACGGATAGTTGGATTTTGACATATGAGGTGTCGTTAGATTCGTCTCAGCAGCGCGAGTGACACTGGCTATATTAAAAAATTAAAGAGTCAATATGGCGGATTTTTACAGCAAAATACTACTTTAAAATTACCGCAGTCGGCTTTTTTGTTTTTTGACACATCTACTTGTTCATATTCCGAATGTTCCTTGGGGAAAGTTGTTATACCTTTTTATTATTATAAGGGAAACATTCCATGGATTCTCAAGTGTCATTTATATTTAATAATTTCCTGGCAAAAAGAAAAAAAATGGTCTTAGCCGAAATACTAAAATTTTTAATACCTATTTTTAGGGATATTACTTTTATGTCACTTTCTTTTTTACATAGTGGCAGGCAATACAAGTAGGTACTTTCGTCTATATAGTACTTGAAATTGCACTCTCAGTTTGAACTTTGACTGAGATAAAGGCATTCGCATCCAGCTAAGTAATAAAAATATTTTTTGAACTAGGATTTTTTCATTATTTTTACGGCATTTTCTACCGCTACTATGGATGGAAATGGAAAATGGTAAACACTTTCAATTTTTGAGTCTCAATTATCTGAAAAATGTACCTACAAATCTGCTTACCTATCACTTTGTAGTTTTTGACAGTTATGAATTAAACAGTTTCAAAAAAGTCGTGTTTCATTTTTGCCCTGTTTCACAGACATAAAATGAATATGGAAAGGGCCTCAGGGGAATCAAGTATCCCCAGTTTCCTCTATAGGTACCTATACCCAAGATCTTAACCTACAGACTTGTACTTAATATAATCCTTTTCAATGAAGGAGATATGGTATTGGCGAACAAAACTAGTTAGTGTATTTATTTATGTTATGAAGGTATGTAGGTACTACCTACCTGCAACGGTCAGGGTTCACAGTGAAGGTAGGTACCTACTTACCTAAAGTTAATGCACTGGTACCGGTATGTAGGCACATAGGTTCCTACCTAATTAATTACATATTGACTAAGTTATACTAACTAGGTAGATTTAAAAAATCACTTTACTGACCTATTTCGTTATAGTCCACCAGCACCCATTCAAGTTCTTGGTAGTCATCGGAGCTTATTTGAGGCCATAATCCGTATGATTTCTGTTCTGACAAGTCGTCCATAACAAGATTATTACTTGAATATTCAGCACTTTCATAAAGAGTCACTTATCGAAGTATTTTGATAAATTTCAGTGACTATGTGGCGCACACCTCACCGCGCCGACATTTTGCAAACCACCTACCAGCTCATATAACCAGCTTTTTTAAAATTACCCTCAAGATAGATAAATAAAACAGTTTTAAAACTTTAAATGTTGATATTTATTTATTAGCTATATAACAAATAAAATTATTTAACTTAGATAGGTAAATTGTTATTATATCAAAATAATATAAAGGTTGGACCAAACAGTGAAATCAATCCACAAATTCAAAATACATACTAATAGGAGATAGGAAGGTATTCGAGTTGGCGAATCGCGCCGGTTTGCGAAACGAGCAAGTCGGCGAACTGATTCCAGACCATTCGAATTACCCCCATTGCCCCCATATTATACAGGGTATTAATTTAAATGCTTACCTTAGCTTCAGGGTATGTTTAGTATCGATAAAAAATATTGAAAAAAATTACAAACGATAAAAGAAATATTTTTACTTAGCCGAAGTTTTATTCAAATGCCTATATCTCACTCAGCCAGGTTTCGTGCAATTCCAAAGTTGATTTGACGAAATTGCTTGTACTGGCCTGCACCACAAAATAGAGAGTTTACAGAAGGTTCACTCTGCTTTACTTCGGATTTTCGCGATTGGCCTTTTTTAAATAGCCAGGGTTGCTACTGTCATAAATCTCTAAAGTATAAAAATGTCAAAACAGAAAAATCTGTTTAAATCCAAGAAATATGACGTTCGTGTCAACCACCTTCTTAGTTCCCCTGAGATTCCGGTTATTTCCAGTTAAAGTCAGTAAGCGTCCAAATCGTCGCTATAGTCCTGCAAGTTCGTGCGCGACCCTCCCTAGGGGTGACAGACGTTGGGAGGGGTGATGTCAGCGGGTAGCGGGAGGTGTAGCGGGGAAGGGAAACGCGCGCATCCGCGCCGCACGTCATATTAAAATGACGTGCTTACTCGCCCCCCAACCGTCTGTACCCCGCAGGAAGGTCGCGCACGAACCTGACGGACTATAGTACTGAGTTCTCGCTAGTATCTGTCCGCGCGCCGTGCGCGTTTCCCTTATTTGTGTTGGCACTCTTTAAACCAGTTTTTTTAAATCTTTGATTACGCGACCCCTTTGCAGGCAAAATTTTACTGGCGACCCCCCGTTGGGTCATACTTATCTAGGTAGGCTAAAGTTTTCAGGTAAAAACAAGCCACAGGTACCTGGACGTATCGCGACCGAAGCGAGCACTTTGCGCAGTTTGCGCTAGTGAAAAACAGACTGGAACTAAACGTATAGCGAGCGAAGCGAGCTCGATTTTTTGCGTTACAAACAAGCGAGGATACTCAACACTAGCCGTAATGTAAAACAGGTAGAAAGGCGTACGTAATGCGAGCGAAGCGAGCCCGACTTTTCACGCTACAAACAAGCAAAGAGAGTGTACTACACTACATAGGTACTGCATATAATATGTTTTGAATGTTTTGAAGAAGCTCATTCTTTGTCACTAAAATTATGTTTTATTGAATAGTAGAACACCCACCTGTAGATCTAACTTGACTTATGTATTTTGCCCGCGACCCCCCCACAGTTTGAAAAACACTGCTCTAAACGACGAAAGTGCAAAAACGTTTATTTTTCCAATAGTAGGTTGTTGACGAGGACGGGAAATAAGACTTTGACTGACGAGTAGAGTTTGAAGTCCGAGCCGCAGGCGAGGACTTTAAAAATACGAGTCTGGCAAAGTCATTTTCCCCGAGGCTTACATAGTGCTTTTCTCAAAAAAATGCTAGGAAATTATAAAGATTTTAATTTATTTTATAGTAATTTGATATAAAAAGTTGTTTTACTGATTACTAAGTCAAGATGTGGATTAGGAGTTATTCTTTTTTTATTTTGTAATTTCTGAACGATTTCGATATCGCGCCAGAAAAGTTGTATTGGAATCCATTTGCTGGTGTGTAAAAAAGAAATCGTTCAGAAATTACAAAATCGCAGACAATGTCAAACTTTCTGGATTGTTTTCTTGAAAGAAATTGTCATATTTCCTAGCATGTTTGAGAAAAGATTTTTTTTTTTAAATTTTGGCAGTGTACAGAAATAAATCTGATCAGGATTTTTTTAAATATTTTTTACGGTGTCCTTTACTACTACTTACTTAACACCTAACCGGAGGCTATCGCACGCATTTAAATTAACACCCTGTATGTTCCGCGATTTTCGTTGTTGATTGTTCATTTCCGAGTTAGGTACCTATTTATAGCGGGGTGTGTATGTCGCAGCCAACTGGTTAAAAACGCTGTGTAATTAAACAACTAGTTCTTTAATCAAACACCGCCATCTAACCAAACAACTAGTTCACTGGCTGACTTTTGAAGCATTCCAAACGTTCAACACAGCAGCGGACCGAAAACCCGCTGTTTAATTGAATAAGTACGTTTTTTCGCCACTGCGGCGCTAGAGTCGGTTTGTTTACAAGATGGCGTCAGCGGCACAAAAATCAAGACCGTATTTTGTTATTTTAGGTTAAATAATCAGTAATTAGCGTCATCAGTGCTGTTTCATGGTTATTATAAGTGATGGATGCGCCTACGGGCGAAACGTCTAAACAAAAATTCAAACAGTTGTTTGAAGAAACTCTGCGAAATTATGAAATCCAACATCAAGGTAATTTTGTTGTTATTACACGAATATTGTGCCATTAAATGTTTATCAAACTGGCACAAACCTAATAAAACATGGGTAATTCGTTATGTAATCATTCAATTTGCAGTATCTACTAATTTTCGATGAAAATAGAGTGATGTGAACGTTTCGATGTACTTACAAAGTATAAAGCCCTATGCAAACAGCAGCGGGATTCGGATGGGCACTTGGGTAGCGTCGTGGAACTCAATCGCTTGACAATATTATGTAGCAGTGACAATACCGCATACCCACGTATAGAGCCGGTTCCGCTCCGGTTTGCATAGCTCATGCTCGGGGCTAGACTGTAGGGGAGACTGGGGTTGCTTGCACTAGGAGGGCGGCCATACAAATGACACATTTTCAAAATTTTCTTAGTAAGTGTGGTTGCACGGTTGAGGTGTATGAAAGGGGGCTGGAGAAAAGTGTTCTAGGTAAACATTGTTGCTGATGAACAACCCTGTACATACCCGTCAAAAACCAGGGGGGTCAATATGACCCCAAGGGGGCCTGTTGTAGAGGAGGAAAGGAGAGGGTAATTTTTTTCTATTTACAGGCAGCCCCCTTTCATACACCTCAACCAGTGAGAAACACGTTTTTTTTTAAAGTGTCAATTGTATGGCCGCCCCCCTAGTGCACTCTAACCCCAGTCTCCCCTAGCCCTGAGCATGAGCTATGCAAACCGGAGCGGAACCGGCTCTGTACGTGGGTACGCGGTATTCTGGCTAGTACAATTAATTATCAAAAGATTCACATCCGCTACCCATATACCCGTCCGCATTCCACTGTAGTTAAGAATAATTTAGTAAAGCCCTATGCAAACCGTTGTGGAACGTGGGTACGCATAATCTGACGGGTACAAATATCAAGTAATTGAGTTCCGGACTTCCGGTACTCACGTACCCACCCGGATTCCGCTATAGTTTGAATAGGCTTACTTTCAGATCACAGAATCAGACATACGCGGGCTCTGCGCGTGTTGGCAGTTTGGTACGCACCCACTTGGCAAACCACGCGTTGCCCTTGCGTTTACGACTCGCAACGCGTAAGCTGTGCGTGTGACATTATAATAACGCGCGTGGAGCCCGCGTATGTGTGAATATGCCCTAACACACATGGCTACCCTAGCAAATTGAACGTTAGCCAGTTGGCTAACAGTCATACAGCCGTAGTGTAGAACGTTATATTCAACCACTTAGCTGATGAATGTTTAGTTGTTTGGTTAGTTGGCGACGTTTGATTAAACAACTAGTTGTTTAATTACACAGCGTTTTTAACCAGTTGGCTGCGACATGTATACCGATGAAAATTGAAAAATACGGCTGGTGCTTATTACAAGATTTCCTTTCGGTAGGAGCATGGAGCAGTTTTTTAGAAGTGGGCCACCTTAATTTTTATTGTAATTTTTTAAAGTAAAATAGTACCTACAGTTTCTTTAGGGTTTCATTCAAAATGTCATCCTCTATTTTACCGATTTAGGGGGCGAATTTCAAAAAATTAAAGTACCTACCTACATGTATTTCATAGCTTGCGAAGTATAATAATTGTACAAAATTTCAGCGATATTTATCAAAGGATTAAAAAGTTACCTAGAAACTTTCATCCCCTGATTTACCCCCCTTAGGGATGAGTTTTGTATGAAAATTATTTCTTATGCTCTTTCGCACTAATTTATCATCCTTTGCGCAAAGTTTCGTTCGCGTTCCTAAGTAGCCGCTACACATGCCGATGTTAACATTTAAAGTATTATTGGAAATTAAACTAAAAACTAGTAAATATACAGGTCCTTTGACGGCACTGTTTGGTTCAGCCACATAGTATTACGAGCAATATAAAATGATTAGAAATTGGTAACTAGGCAGGTAGAATACAACGTCGAGTGCATTTTGTAGATTAGGTTTAAATTTAGGAAGTCCAGGCAGAGGCGGAAACTCCGGGATTTTCCAGGAATGGTGTGTTGCCCCGTATCCAATAGATAATTAAAAAGTTTTAAACATGTCTGGATATGGAAGTCAGTGCGTGCTACCAATCACAAACAAAACTTTTCTATCGCCAAACTAATAAAATAATAATATGGGATTTAAAACTTTTAAATGCACATTCAAACCATTAAAGAAAGGCTATATCTGTGGTCTAGTTTGTGACTGATGAACCCATTTTTTACAGTATTTTACTGGTAAAGTACAATAGTTGCAAACAGGCCGTATTTCTAATCACTGCTTTCTTAATATAAAAAAAATATGTTTTTATAGTTTAGAAGAGTCACATTCGAAGGACGGGTTTACGTTTCCTATTTTATCCATTTCCAAAACTTGCTTTCTCTGAAACAAACAAGATTAAAATTACAATTATGATTAAAATACAATAGAAATACTCCCCTACTACTAAGTAGGTGGGTAGGGTACTGGGTACTAGCTGTGATACTAGGTAGGAAATGTGGTTTGTAGTAGACTAGACTTAAATCATATATGTACCTAGGTTAGATTAGATTTTAATCACTCCGTGGCCTGCGGGCCTGGGATTGGCCGGCCTTTTTCTAATAGGTACTAGGTATACCTACCTATCTAGTAAAGTTAGTTTAGGCTTGATAGCTACCTTAGATTTATAAATTTCGTTGGTGAGTTTTTTGATGCCAGCAAAGTGATTCTCAATATCGTTCAGTTTCTTCCCTTCCGTTTCGGGCAAAATGAAGTAGAATACCACACATCCAGTAGCACTGTGGACAAAATTACAATGTTTAAGTACCTACTTAATTTCAATGATACCTAATTAACTATGGTATTCTACACACGGAACTGAACTAGGGTTGAAGAAGTTAAAAGAAAGATTTTTATTCTTTGTTGTAGGTAAATAGTTTCAATAAGTAATTTACATACATTATACACATACAATATACACTTTCTTATATCTACAGGACTCGTAGTAGGTTCTTTTCTTAAAATTATACTTGAAAACTTGATCTCAAAAACGGCTCCAACGCTTTTTACGAAATTCTGTGTAGAGTACTGTAGAGTTTCAGGGAGTTCGGTCTGTCTAGCCAAATTTAATAATCCAAAACGGACCTACTAAAAAAGACAAACAAGGCTCAGTCACGTTGAAAATAATATGACATGATAAAACACTTACCAAACGACACCGTAAAGGCCGTAGGTGCCGACGATGTACATGGTGTCCACCATACTGATGTACAACTTGTTGGTGAGGAAGCCGAAGATGTAGCCGACTGCTCCGGCCAGGCCAGCGCCTCCAGACCGCGTCTTAGAGCTAAACACCTGACGAGGCGACATAATCATTCAATGAGTAATCAATGAGTATAAAACTGTAAGCAGAATAGAAAACTACCAAAACTATCCAACTGACATGCCATCGACACACAACTGAAAAGATTTTCACTAAGCAGACTTATTCGGCCCCTGAACATGCTCACCACGCTTGGAATTGGCATGCCCAGTGATAGATGTAATATTCACAGGATTCCTGGAATGAAAGTAGCCTCTTAGTCGCCTTTAAAGACATCCATGCGTAGGAATGTGTTGATGCTATCTCGCCCGACACAACACGGAATAGGTAGGTACGCCTCCAAAAGTCAAATTCAAACCGTATTAAACGAAAGAATATACTTACTTCACCAATAAGGATCCAAGGTAAGAGTCTGATACCGGTGTGAGTGATCAAAGCGAGCAGCATGAGCAGGCAGGTAGGCATCCACGAGTAAGGGTTCCTCTGAAAAAATAAAAATACTATTTCGCAGTCCATTCCAGATACTAGGTACGTTATTCAAGAAAACTATTTACCTACTTAGGATAGAGTGTGGATCCCGATCCAGTGCCCAACAGTATTTAGGTACCTACGTACCTATAATTTGTGGTTCGTTTGGCTAGTGTGGACACAGATGAATAAGTAGGTACAAATACTACAGATAGACAGACTTGAGTAGGTGGTACCTACACTTACAGTCTATTATTTGCCGTCTATTTATAAAGTGGCCATTTAGAGCAATAGGAGCCCCAGTGTAAGTAAATGCCAACCGCTTAGGTTCAGATGTCCTGGGTTTGGTTCATGACAGGGGCACGTAGGTAGGGGAATTGTGCTTAAGATGACATACTTTTTGTTTAGAGGTAAATATTTTGTTAAATAAAGTCATGTAAGTTTTATAATCTGATGCATGTTTAAGAACATTTTATTAGGAAGCTGATTGTTTATTTAAAAATCAAGTAAGTCAATAATTACAAATTTTATAAACCAAAAACCAGCACCACTCCGACCAGAGTAAGACGACACAGCGTTATGATAAGATGACATACGCGTTAGTATTTCTCAAACAGTGTACTCATTTCTTTTCTCGCCATTTGTTATGTGAGGAGGTATTAAACATGGTCGGGAATATGTAAAATAATGCTGAAATCAGTGAATATGAGTTTTTATGGGTAAGTTGACATACAACCTCACACCCACTAATCTGGTATGTCGACTTACCTTCATCTTACTTAAAGCGTAGTACTAAAATAATACTTTTTTTGTTAAAAATGTAAATTGTTCACATTACTCTTTTGTAAAAATGTACATAGCAATATAAGGTCGTATTAAATTCACTGCAAATATTTTAAGGACATGCGTAAATATGTATAAGAAAAACATCTAAGGCATTTGAAAAAAAAAACACAACACGCTAGATTTTTTTTTTCATTTTCAAACAATGCTGCTGTGTGATGCCGGCTTAGAATAGCATCACCCCAATTCTACCCGTGGGTGTCGTAAAAAGCGACTAAGGGATACTTATCCAGGGAATGGGCAGCAGCGTTCTCTGTCAAAGCAACATCATGCACTGCGCTCGCCAATCCGCCTGCCAAGCGTGGTGAGTATGGCAATACCCCCCGATAGGGGGAGGCCCATGTCCAGCAGTGGACTGTTGTGGCTGTTATGGTTATGGTTATGGTTTCAAACAAACTTTTTAATTAATTATGTGATCATCCTTTGACTGCCCCGACTGAAGTTCCGGCACGTAGACAAGATTCACTTACACGGCACGCACACTAACAACCAACCAATCACAGCACCTTTTTTTGGCGCGTAATTTAAATTCATCGAAGTGTGAGTTTCTAGGACAAACAGGATGCACTTTTTTAGTTTCGTTTTTTTAATTTAAATACAATTCTCTCGAAAACTAGCGTGTAGATTTCTTTAAAAATTTGCCTAGTACATGCTTATATTTTATTTAATCTGCCCCTAAAATATTTGCAGTGAATTTAATAGGACCTTATATAACCCTAGATTATACCAAAAAATATTCGGCTTACTTAATTGTATATTTTGGTAGTTTCACCAACAAACAAACAACAAGCTGATGGTGGTCGAAAATTCCTTGAAGTCAAAAATCACAAAAAACAGCATTATTTTTACATTTTCTGTCGTTGACTGCTCTATTAAATATATGTATTAGGAGCACCAAAAATACACATAAAATCACTACAGGTACACCTCTAACATCAATACTTTAGTAGATATTGATGGTGTGTCATCTTATCTCAGTATGCCATCTTGAGCACAATTCCCCTACTATCGCAAGCAAATCCATCTACCCATATAAGGGACCTACCTTATTATAATGTAACCAGTATAGATAAGTTGATCCTTTAAATCGGTGGATTTGCTGGCGATCTCTCTCTCTCTTCGTGTGGGTCACCGAGTCTTTCAACGACCCGATGAACCCCGGCGATAGTAGAGGTAGATGACCTATTTATTATGCCAATCATTAATTTACTACTTTTCCGTGTGAGCCTAGCTAGAGTAGGTAAACCAGCCCATGATTGATGTAAAAACGCTTTAAAAGTCCGGAAATGGAGTACCTATCCAAGGATTGAGATTTGTAATGCATTTATAGCTAGCTAACTCACCGCCTCGATGATATCTGATGACGTCATGTTGACATTCGTTTCGTTTACGGATGTAGCAACTTCAGGAATGCCATACTGAAAAAAATAATTTTATCTGAAGTGGGAGGAGTGGCAGATATTTATGATGAAATTTTTACTATACAGGGTGGCCAAAGGGAATCCGAATCCAAATCACCCCCATTCCCATGTACGTACCGCGATATTTTGTTGTTTTCGAGGTCGGCATTCAAGTTTTAAGGCGAAAAATGAGTTTAAATTTAGTGGTGTTTTTGAAATAAAAGGCCATTATTTTATCTGTAATACAGGGAGTAACGGAAAGGGTATAACAAGCCGAAAGGAGGTCAACGTACTCGTCAAACTGAACAACTTTCCCCATGGAACATGGGTCGAAATATAAAAAAAAAATTGGACCTCTCATAGTAAATCAATCAGCTGATCGGCGATTTTGTATGGGAGGACTAATTTTTTTTTCACATTACGACCCATGTTCCATGGGGAAAGTTGTTCAGTTTCATGAGTACCTTGACCTCCTTTTGGCTTGTTATATAAAGTTATGGTACCTATCAGTGGCGAAGGGTCCATACATGCCGATTTCCATCAGCTTCCCGCTCAAAAATTTACAATTCCATACTCTCACATTAATATAAATGGCACCCTTCGCCACTGGTACCTACTGACTTCAAAGGGGTCTTACAGTCCTGATGGAGATGTCGTAAGACGCGACCAGAACGCAGCATATGGCAGCCCCCGCGGTGGAGAAGAGCGTGAGCGGTCGTTTCCCGGTGTAGTGCACCAGGAGCACGCACAGCGAGGAGCCGAGGATCTGCAGCAGCCCCAGGATGAGCGTCGCGTAGTACTTGTCTATCGGCGCCTCCAACATCTGGAATATCGACACTGCATACGTCTGCAGCATCAATAGTACGTCTTCATTAGGGTAAGGTGCACATTACACTGTCGAAAATTAATGTTTGATCGAACCGAGCGCATCAAGTAGGTAGGCATCAGTACTGCCGAACTGATGCCGAAGGTCGCAGGTTCAAATCCTGCCCGCGGTGAAATTTTGGAAGTTTTCCAAAAAAAAATTGTTTACCTAACACGAGAAGTGTTTTAAAGTTTGGTATTCAAGGTAGGTACATTGTTTGTTACAGCTAAATATAGGTATTTACCTACCTATCTCAGCAAAAGGAAACGAATCACCACAAGTGCTTAATAGAATAAGGTACCTATCTAATACATTCATTTCTCTCAGCGTTCTTAATAATATTTTACCTGAACTTTAATTTTTTTGGAAATAGGAAACCTAAATAATCGGTTCTGTTCTGTTTACCTTAACCTTAACAGCCACAACAGTCCACTGCTGGACATGGGCCTCCCCCGTATTGGGGGGTATTGCCATACTCACCACGCTTGGCAGGCGGATTGGCGAGCGCAGTGCAAGATGTTTAATTCACAGGGAACGCTGCTGCCCATTCCCTGGATAATTATCCCTTAGTCGCTTTTTACGACACCCACGTGTAGAATTGGGGTGATGCTATTCTAAGCCGGCATCACACGGCAAACGGCTGTTCTGTTTATCGCCCCTGAAATCCCCTGTAAATTTACAAAATTTTGTAAAAATCGTTGGAGCCGTTTCCGGTTTCGTTTCCTGATTAATTAGGTATAAATTATAATGCTCTACCTACCAAAGTACCTACATATTTTAGTAAGATTTATGTTCATATAGGTTAATAATTATTATATTTATAAGGTAGGTACACAAATATCATATAAAATACAAACATCAAATTCATCTAATGTATAAATAATAACGATGACGGAGCCTTATTATTTCAGGAAAGATCATTACCTTTGTATAGGTATGAGTAGCTACCTACTTACTTAAAACCTATTTAAATCTGAACGGTACTCACTGGGTAGCGGTATACTCAATCTACTAATACTTAACTGCTAGCCCGAACCTACCGAGTAGATAGAAGATATCGTACTTATAATTTGAATAGCGTCTAACAAATGGTAGATTAGAGGCTACCTATAGCTAACTGAGTGGGTAAAATATATTTGTATAAAAAATATATGGTAATCCAGCTCTTTTAAGTCGAAACTTATAAAATATTTTGTAGGTACTAATGTAGGTACTTTAATGTAGCAAATTATCTAGTTATTATAGCAAAGGTGTACACCTACTGACCTGTAATGTAGTCATTCCACTGAAATGTCCAACAAAAAACGCATAAGAAACTAAAAAGAAAGGTACAAGAAAACTTTTCTCCGTGTAACAGGATATTTTGCTCCACAATGTTTCGTCATCGTTCTCATTCCGTTCAAATTTTTCTGAAATATAAAAAAAATATTATTACAAGTAGGTAGGTAAAACAAAGGGTCATTGTGTATTGTATTCTAACTCGATATAGGTAAAAAAAGAATATTTTATTTCGCTTGCTTTTTTAAATTTTGATTGTTTTTATTTGAGAGCAACTCGAAAACAAACCGCCCATATTTCATAAAGAAGAAATCAGTAGAAAATAACTTTGCTAAACAACATTAAAATTAATAACTTTTTAAGCACAAGCGACGACTAAAAAGTACCTGCCCAGTTGCCCACTAAGTAAATCGGTTCTACATAATCTTCCGCGATAATATTTTTTAGGTAAGTAGGTAAATGACTTTTTGTCTTGTTGTAAAAGTAACTAGGTATGTGTTGTGATTAATTACCTTTTTCGTTGTTGTTTCCCTCATAAAGTTTTACAATATCCGCTAATTCTTTATCTATTGAATTTGATTTTTTCCATCCCCGTAACCAATGTAAACTCTGAAACAAATGTAGGAATATTAGGTAGTGTGATATACGATTGGTGAAAAACATCTAGGTACAACCTACAGACAGGGCTTTAAGAATAGCTACGTACGCCTGCGATCAAAAAGCGATTCAACCAACTTTCACTGTACTTATTTTATTTTACAATAAAAGACAAAAAACATAAAAGAAATACGACACAACAGATACAGCTTATTTATATGTAGATAGAAATCCCACCAAAAACATTTACTTGTAAAAAGAACCAAGTCTCGCCTCTCAGTTCATCTACTGTAAAAAGTTGTGAGATCCAAGTGATGCCAAGTCGGTTATTGATTTATTCAAGGACTACTTCAGGGAACTTTCATTTTAAGCTATTGCGTAATTAGGTAACGGACATCATCTTACAGTAACTATATCGATATTTAAAAACTTTTATATTTAAAATAACTAGAATGACCCGGCCATCGCACTAGACCATCGTATCTCACAAGCGAATAGTGTGCGATTGCCAAGTCATTCTAGTTATTGTAAATATAAAAGTTTTTAATATCGATATAGTTACTGTAAGATGATGTCCGTTACCTAATTACGCAATAGCTTAAAATGAAAGTTCCCTGAAGTAGTCCTTGAATAAATCAATAACCGACTTGGCATCACTTGGGCCTATCTGCAAAGTTAACTTTGTAATCCTATACATTTGTATGGAAATACAAAGTTAGTTATGCGGTTGCAACCGAATTTTCAGAATGTTATAGTTTTCCCTTTATTCATACACTAAATACAAGGTGTATTCTAAGTTTCAAGCTCCTCAGTCTGCTAGAAGTACCTTAGAATTTTGATGATCGGTCAGTCAGTCAGTCAGGCAGAAAATTAAGAAACTTTGACTAACTATAACTTCTAAACTACTGGTCCAAATTAAATGAAATTTGAAATGTATCGTGTCTATGCAGTGCTTGATAAGATATTTTAAAATGAGGGTTCTAAACTTATCGACAAGGGAGTTATGAGGGGGTCAAAAATGGCCTGAACTGGTTCGAGAAAAGGATGGTACGGCCGTGCCGCTTTCAGCTCGACTTGGTGGGGGCACTGCCGTGCCCCCAGATTTCTTCTAGGCGACTTACGGAAGTGATAGGTACATTTACAAAGAAAGAAGATTTTATTTTTAACTATGTCACTAAGTATTAATAGTTTGTTTACGTACAAAGTAAGTAGTTAGCACTAACGATATCCATTTTTTTTACCTCAGCTTCACCTCTTGAAAAAATTCAGTATTTCACAAAGCATTGGGAATGTATTGTAACAGTTACACCCGTTGTTCTGCTTAATCATGGTAATAGGCAGGTACCTTTTTTGCATCATCAAGCCTTCGCCTGGAAACCAGCCAATGTGGAGACTCTGGGATGAAGCAAAGCGACACCACCGCCAATATCTAGAAAACATTAAATTTTTACTTTTTTATGTAGATGAGGTGTATGAAGACAGATAGTGTAGACCAGACTACGTCTAAGGACTACGTCTACTTAACAGTCGAAAAACATTTTTATAATCTTTATACTGAAGGGTATCCATGGTTTATCTGAATCCCAGAAGGTATGTTCTACTATTTTGTGTGGTTTCCGAGTTACTCAATTTTTGAGAGATTAATGGAAATATCCAATGGCAGGGTTCCTTTTTGGTATTCTAGAAAAAAGAATATTTTTTCCAATAGGTAGATAGGTACGTGAAATTGGCTTGGGTTGGGCGCGCACCAAATTGGGCTCTGTTGGCGGGTTGGTATTGTAACACGCTGTACATAATAAACATCAAAAGACACATAAAATGAAAAATAAAATCTCAATAACATGACTCCGGGTGAGCTCATCCATGAGGAGCGGTCTGCCTTCTACGTGGGTTCACTTGAAGAGCATGATGGGTTTGGTTGGAGATTAAAAGGCTGTTGGTACCTACTGTGAAAAAGATGTTGACTAGTGCGACAGTCCGCCAGTAGAGGAACAGGCCGAAGAGGAACTGCGTGAAGACGCCGATGATGATGCACATGGAGCTGGTGGCGGACAGCGCGCCGCGCAGGTGCGGCTGCGTGATCTCCGCCACGTACGTCAGCACCTACGAACCCACATAAAATAAAGAAGTTAAACAGGCTATCCTAACCATATGATTTTCAAGTGTTTCGTCGGATCAATTTCCAGCGAAATCCCATACACAAATCGAATAATTTACCTACAGGATTATTTAAATCTAGGTATAGGTATATTATTATATTATGTAGGTAGGTACTATCGCCAGCAAATATCTACGTACCCATTGGAGGGATCAACTGTTTATAGATTGGAGCATAGATTCGAGGGATCTACTGGTTCTTGTTTCTTAGTATTTGTATGAAATCCAGTATAAGTTGGTCCCTTAAATGTGTAGGTGAGCCTAGGAAGCTATCTAGGTAAGTAGACACATAACGCAATCAAGAACACAAACATCGAGCTTTCTTCGAAGGAAAGTTCTCATAAATTGTTATTATTAACTATCGTAAATCGCATTGTCAAGCAAGATACTTAAGATTTATGATTGTGTTATGTTATGAATGATTAATAATAATTACCTACGACACTGTGTGAATAAGTACTTTGGTACTTTGTACAAGTAAGTAAAGTAGGTGACCAACAAGTTCAGAACAACAGTCAATTCCACTCCACGTTGTAGGTACCTACGTAGATACTAGTAGCAAAGGGTGACATTTTTACGAAGACATATTTTTTGCGGCGAAAATATTTATGTTAGGTACCTACCTAGGTAGCTACCCTGTGCTGCAATGCTAGGAATTCTGATTGTCTCGAGAAGTGGAAGTTTCAAATTTTTTGTAAGGGATTCCGAAGGGAATGGGCATGTACCTACAAATTGAAATGATTAAAGTTTATCTGCATTTGCATGCATGACTAGCATTTTTGTTAAACCTTTTGTAAAATCATAAATAAATTTACTTTTATTTTACAAACAACCGTAACTGATTATAGCACGTAGGTACCTTCGCCAACACATCAACCTACCCAGTTAAGGGCCAACTCATACTGGATTTTCGTACAAATACTGAGAAAAACCAGTATAAATTGGTCCCTTAAAAGGGTAGGATGATATGCTGGCGATAGTACCTAGCTAATGATGTCAACTTTGTATGAAAAGCAAGTTTTTGCTGTTTTCATGGGCACATGTGATGATGAGTAAGACACGTAGGTACATACCACTGTCGCTGTACGTAATATGGTAAAACCCCACGAGACGTTTTGCTTCAGTTATTTAGGTAAGTACCCATTCATTTCGCTACGCTAAAATTTTTGTCGTCGTCTCGTTCGTCCCACACTTAACATAACATATAGCCTAAGCTATTTGCCAGACGTTTGCCAGAAGGTCATTGTTAAATTATGTGGTCTGGTCATCGTCTACAAGATTAGGTCCAGTACTTAACGGTGCAGTCTATTCATTTTGCAGCTGTTAGTCCAATAATGAAGCAATTATCAGATATCGTCACTGATTACCTAGTATCCAACTAGGTACCTATGTTAATACTTTACTAAATACAGATGAGATCATCTGATAGCCCCGTAAAAGGGACGCAAGGGTCCATATAATATGACAGTGTAGGTACCATTACAGTATTTAGGTCCCAGGTTGATGTGCTGATGTAGTAAAGTAGTAAGGAGTATGAGGATGAGATTACTAGATTTCTATTCCAAAATCTATCGTCGTCACATTTGCGTTGCTTTGCTATGCCATGAACAACGTCGCGTCGTACCACGCAGGTACAGTCAAGCTCAGGCTGGATTAGACAGTCTGGACTTTGGGCCGTTCTGAAGTCGCGCGCATAAGAGTTCGAGTGTCTGACCGGAGTGAGCTTGACTGTGGGTCTGTATCACCTCCTTATAGGTAAGTGACTGATACCGATGATCCGTTACCGGTGCCTCGAGCAACCCTCCAGCCAGTCCCGTGAGGCAGAGCGCACCGTACAGGTGGCTGGTGGTCTTCGCGAAGTGGAACAGCAGCCACGCCACCAGGAAGGGCGCGTTCACCAGCTGCATCGCCCTCCGCCGCCCCAGCGGAGACGTCACCACCCCGGACAGCGCACAACCCAATGGCACCACTATTAAATTTATTGAACCTGGCCACAAAAATTAACTGGCATTAAATCATGATAATTATGATTCAATTCATTAACAAAACCAGCTCACATGATAGGCACAAAAAAGTTACTCGCTGGGCTCAAGGATTCAATCACGAAAAATGCAAACACTTATTTTTTTGGGCGATTCTCGTTTGAAGGCACCATCATCGGTTTAATATGAACAAAAACCTTTAGCAAGGTTAAAAAAAGATCAACGTCGCCGCTGAAGTACTTAAAATCTTCAAAACAAAATAAAACAATCATCCTGCAAGGCTAATTGTGAAAAGGACCTACTTTACCGGAAACATACCTAAGCTTAAACAGATCAAAATGAACAACAACCTTTCTCCTAAAACTAGACCTAAGTAGGTCAACAATACAGCAGTTTTTTTTGTACCTATGAGAGGACTAATATCTTTCATACTTGGGGAAAGTTGTTTACCTTGATCGGTTGAACTTAGCGTTTGCGGGAAAATCAGTCGTTCTGTACCACCCTGTCACAAAGTAGGTAAGTAGTGGGGGGCGTAATTTGGTAAACTCGCAATTTTGTTACCATAAAACCTGATATTGATATCATTAAGGCCTGTTCAAATCTGAGCTGTAATTTATGTGACGGGTAGCAAAACTTAATCGCTTGACTTTTTCCTTTTAGGATAGGTACCGCTGCCCACCACGTACCGCGTGGATACCGCTCAGGTTTATATAGGGCCTTACCCAAGCCTTACCACGGCATTCAAAATATCACCACATCAAAATTACGGCTGCGTGCGAATGTACCTTTCTTATTTCTCAAAATAAAATAATACTTACTTATCCAAGATATTTCAGAGTTTTCTAAATGTAATATTTCTCCATCCTTTGGGTCCTTCACAGCTGGAATTAAAATTGTAGTGAAGCCTAGTGTCATTCCATAGCCTAAAAAAAGAAAATTCAATTTTATCTTTGTCAGTAAAGGTACCTAATTAGGTACGCGTAGGTAGGTATAGGTAGCTCTAGCTAGGACTTAGGTAGGGCCCTAGTTAGTAGTATTAGATTTACTCAACAATTTCGTCAAGGTCCCTATCCACCTACCTATTTTATTTATTTTAATTTTTTGAGGAATGCTAACAGCACCAATTTACATAAAGTAGTACGATTTTAGATACAAACAGGCTAATAAGAAGCATCCAATAAACCTAGGTACCTACTTTGGTACCTACTGGTCAGATGAAACGTGAACCCTGATCACTGATCTTTGCCAGCAAGTTCAAGACAGATAAGTAATGCTTTTTCACTAGTAGTTTTAAAATAGGTACCTACTTATAAAAGAATTAACAAAAAAGTGTTGCCACCTCCGACGTGTTTTGTAATATGTAGGTAGGTACCTATTTAGGTATAGGTACCTATAACTTGCGCAGATAAAGAATGGATGCCGAAGGTCGCAGGTTCAAATCCTGCCTGCGGTGAAAATTTTGGAAGTTTTCCAAAAATTGTTTACCTAACACGAGAAGTGTTTTAAAAAATTTGGTATTCAATGGATCCTAAATTGGCGAAATTCTGTTTGCCTCAATATCATATTATTATATGACATTGACCAGGATGTGAACAATAAGTAATCTTGCCACGTTATTCAATTTCCCGTAGCTCTGGTACTGATTTTCCAAGAAGCGAGTTTAACCTGTTTTCAAAAACAACGTGTATCAAGAAAGTGTCAAACAAGATTTGATCAAGTCAGTCAGTAACTAGGTACTTAGTAGGTACTAGGTAGGTAATACCTAGGTTGATATATTTATTTCAGGCTAACATCTTTGTTAAGCACATACCGCCAATGAGAGATCGTGCTCTATTACATTTAACCGTGAGAAACCGGCAGACTTACTACTTATGTAGTTGACCATGAATAGTGTATGCAATGCATGTTGACATGGATAACTATGAATTAACATATGATAATAATATCCGGTAATATAATGTTTTCAGTTTTATTTAGCCAAGAGGCGAGTCAGTCCAGATGAAGTTTTTTATATGTAATGGTCATCAAACAAAAGTACGCCTGTAAGCTTGGTGAGGAGCGGGGGCTCACCCGGAAGTAGGTACGTTGGGACGAAACTAAGCTTTAGGAGCAGATCTGGGGAAAACGGATCGGACTGAATCTAGGTACCTACCTACCTACCTGCGCTTGTGGAATGTAATCTACTATTATGGTACCCTTATTTTCCAAGCGTCGCGACAACGACGCCGTCAAATTTTGACGGCGTCGTTGTCGCTGCGGTCTTGTAGAAAAACCCAACCGCATCCCATACAAACTCTAAGCTTCTCAGCGCGCCGCAACGACGCCGACGCGTGGTTTTTCTGGTTCCCCATACAAACCCATACAAACCAGTCATTTAACAGCG
Organism: Phthorimaea operculella; assembly: GCA_024500475.1. Taxonomy (NCBI): domain Eukaryota; kingdom Metazoa; phylum Arthropoda; class Insecta; order Lepidoptera; family Gelechiidae; genus Phthorimaea; species Phthorimaea operculella. Next base: position 1,534,437 of record JANFCV010000100.1, on the reverse strand, counting down.
ACAACGACGCGCGTCGTTGTCGCTGTCGCTTGGTTTTTCAGCCTACCATTAGTAATGTAATAACTGTGGTAATAACTACAGCAGTGACAATGGTGATTTTATCATCATTATCCGAAAGGACATGAAACGTCAAAAAAGCGACGAAGACGACACGGGACGCTTGTTTAACTCTTTTGGTGCTTCGAGCATCTTCCGTCCCGTTCCGGCCCGAGGGGAGTCGTCATAGCTACTTTACTCTATACAAATATTTCTGCCATTTTTTGCGGGGGGAGAGGTAAAGCTGTCAAATCAAGCTAGTGTTGGAATCGACAATATCGATACTTGACCTTTCGATTAATTACATCAGTCTACTCAATATTGTGTCATATTATTGCATTTTCAAAAGCAACTTAGTTCTTGAGAATAGGATTTTGTAGTAAATAGAAATATAGGCGCAATAACATCATTTTAAATATTGTATAAGGTATAAATTAACCAAAATATGAATTTCTTTCCCCATAGACCAGATAATACAATTATGTAGGTACAATCAATGCAATACCTACCTTCTATTTACTGATCATTAAGTATCATAGGATATTATGTAAGGGAATTTACTAAAACCATCTATACAACAAGTCATACATAATAACTTCGACTATCTATCTGTCTTCTACGCCGAGGCTCGTGGGTTCGATTTCCACCGGACACAAATATTTATAAAGTAAATTTTCAAATATTCGTGTTTTGTCTGAGCACTTCGGTTGATAAAAGACCACCGACTGGACCGAAACGGTCGCGAAACCGCGATGTAATAAGAAGTAGGTAAGTGCGAAATCCTTTTTATATATGTAATTAAAGTTAAAATGTCGCACTTAAGTTTAAACAGTTTAAAGGACACCAAAACGTCCAACGACCTGATGAACCCTGGTGCCAGTGCTTTTCAACCACCTACTGCATGAAGCAGGCCTTTGAAATAGTTGTGTAACGACAGCCGTCTAAGTGACCATAGACAGCAAAGTTTTCGGTACAGACCGTCTTTACATAGTATAGGTTTGTAACTATGGCGATAGAAAAAGTATCGACGTTTTGTATTACTTGGGTCACTGCACTAGCTTGGGTTGAGTGTGGCTCGATACTTCAAGTTAAAATTATCGTTTTTTCATTGAATATCGACAGGAAATGACCATCATTGAATAAGTAGAACAATCCCAAACTAACATTCTAATCTTACTTAGCAAGCTATTTACTGTTTTTAAAGGCATCAATAAACTAAGATCGTTAATTGTTACCTATTATAAGGTGGAATATTATAATCTTTATTTGTAAATTAATGATACTATGATTAACACCATTGTTCGACACAAAATAATAACAAAAGGAACAAAATACAATTATTTTATTGTAGATCCACCTACAAAAAAACTCCACATCAGACATTTTGTACGACTTACTGGCAACACTTATGTACAATTTTCAATCGCTAATTTTATATATTATTTAGTGATATTGTACTAGAGGAATACTTTCAGATGAAAAGTGATATTGTTCTGTTGTAAATTTGTATTTTTACATATTTTTAAAGGCATTATTATCTCTACAATTCGGCTTTTTATCGGAGCTCATTTGACATGCGCGACTGGACTCGTTCTAGTAAAAGATCTGACAGCAACTGGTTTTTGTAATAAGATAAGCCCAAGTGGGCATAGGCCATGACAGAGGGGAAGCTCTTCGTATAGCGTCTCCAAGCTTTTGGTGTGCATTATACGGGTTTGGTTCGTAAGAAACTGTGCTTTAGGTCTGCACGTACCTACTTACCTATCCACGCATGAACTAATAAATGCAAAAGTAAATGGAAGTGAAATTCGGAAATTATTATACGTAGGTATTATGCAGTTATTAAAGCAAGCGGTGCCGCACATGGTAGTAGAACTTTAGCGGATATTATCAGATTTTGCCAGCTTTTAGCCATAACTGGACCACACTGGTAGATTAGACGCGATACGGTTAAATTGTGTGGCCCACGAGGCTAAGCAAAGCGGGCGTTCACCTTCATAGATTTGTTTTGGAATTTCAAGTAAATACCTAACATGCCATGGCAGTTCATGGCACCTACCTAGACACCTAACGGTTTTTCTTTTTCACCAATGTTTTTGCATTATTTTTTATAGCAAACTAGATACCTACTAAGGCCAGAAAGGAAGACGACTGCCCGGTACCCTTAGTAAAATTTTAAATAGCTAGCGAACGCTCTTAACTGTAGCTTCAGCAACATATTGCATGATGTTTCGCTGACAACCCACCTATCTACCTACTGGACAGCATCATACTTTATGTTTGGTACCTACCTACCTACATACCTACTTAACTTACACACCACGACGACACGGCTAGACACCTCGCAATGAGGCAGCAGTGTATGAAAAACTGAAAAACATACCTAGGTAGGTAAGTAGGTACATACTTACTTCTAAAATTAAATTTAGAATGGGTGTGCCAATATGACGGTATTTTTAATTTCTTTAACTGTAAAAAAATGAGCCATTTAAAATTACTGTTACGATACGCTATGTCGGACGGACGGAACCCAGCGTAAGGTAGGTACCTAAGTAGGGTCATTGTGCCCGTTCGCGACCATGCGTCAGTTCGCGACCATTTTCTGGACTGACCTCAGTAATATTGCAATAATAAGAGTTTTATTTCACTCTTTGTAAAAAAGTGTGGCTTAAACAAGACAAGGATAACTGCTGAATCTACTCCTATTCAAATCTGTTCTTTAAACCTCACCAATGTACCGCAAATAAATCATCCATTTTGCCAGTCACTCTGCTCTCGAAAAAACACCGAAAATCTATCTAAAAAATAGCGAGCACGTGCCATTTCAAAAGCGAATTTTTCAGAATTTCGTCTAGTTTTTACAACTATAACGGTTTTATGGGGTTCATACTTTAGTGAAGTATCTGATTTAACGATTATTTCGTGTTATTTTTAAGTAAATTTATGATTTATTAGATGGTCGCGAATGGGCACCCAATTTTTAGAAAAATGCTGGATAGCGACCGGCCGGTCGCTATCTAACACGATGCTTGAAAAAAGTTCATTTCTTTCCAGGTTATCTTTTTAACAAAGTTTTGATTCTTACAACATTAATTAATTCTAACAGACGTTTTTTATACCACAGTTAGTTTGCGACCGTCAAATTATGATTATTTGACCGGTTTTTTAACAGTTATTTAGTTGAGTGGTCGCTAACTAGTACATGCTAAAAAACCATGTTTAGTTAGCGACCGCCTCAAAAATGTATGAAAAATGGGCGGTCGCAATCAGACTCTAAAAAATTTTTACGTTACTTAGCGACCACCACTTTTGCTCTTACGCTGTATTGTTGTCCCTTTGATAGATTTTTGTTACAAATGTCTTTTAATAGCCTTCTATTAAACTGCTGCTCTTAGGCTCTTTGTATCGGAATGCGCTATAACTCTGGAAACCTCCTTTAACAAATAAAACAGTGCAGGACGCCGCGCGCCGCGCCCCGCCAACAGCATCTCATGGACCCTGTTGGCTTTTAATGGAGTTTCCGCGTTCTGAAGTAGTGGACCTGTTTCAACTTCTTCTTCGCTGCTGTTGGATCGTGCACAATGGACATATGTAAAGAACAACAGCAGTACCCACTTACCTTCCTCGAGCTGTGCCAGAAGTACAGGCAGAGTTTCTTTGGGCTGTCCTGTTCTATACACGCCATCCTTAAATCTTCACACCGTGAAATCAAAGCTATTTCGTAATGTCATAGATGCCAGTACGTGCGGGTCAGCTGCGTGGAGAAGATACACGTCCTAGGCTCGGGGCCTGGGTGACTTCTGTGCACTTTGAGCTGATGCATTCAAATTCTTGATTGTCTAGAGAATTCAGCTCAGTTTTTGTTGAGCAGCAAAGTGTTAGCAGAGAGACTCCTTATAGCGTATAATTATAGATAGAAGCCTCGTTGGACTCTCTCAGGAGTAGGGTCTTGTAAAGTAGTTCACCACAAAGGGCAGCAAGTTCTCGCTGCTTTTTTACTCACTTTGAGGCTTTGGACAAAACGGAGAAGCAGGAATTTCTCACTTCTTACTGACCTCCACACAGTCCTTGCCTTAAGGGAGAAGTGTGCTGCCATGTAAAAGCAATGTTTTCGGATACAGGGGTATTTTATTTTACTCTGGCTGCCGCCGCGAACCCACCTGATTACGACGAGCAAATTTACATTGCATCAGATTTTCCATGCCTTCCTTAAAGCCCAGAACCATTATTTCTGCGCCATACACCCATGCCTCCACGCTAGCTTAAAACTAGACCTATAATTCTTCAAAGTAGCTTGCGTTGGCAGATTCTCAAGCTGTGTCATACATAATAGCTGGCAGTGGTTGAATTAGGCTGTGCTGCTCTCACATCCTTCAAATTTCATGTTGGGTTGAGCAGTTGCATGACCTCATAGATACCCGTTTAAAAAAAGTAGGTGAAAAGATCCGCGTTTGGTGTACCCACTTAAGTTTACCTGGCGCAAGTAGCCTGGTATTTTGGGTAGTCATAGTCTGCTTGACCTGCAGACTATAAAGGCAATACAGTGGCCAATATAAACACCCAAGGGTTCTGGAAAAAGGGAAGAAGGCTAGAGGCTTCATGAGTTTCTGTGACGTGACTGACGGAGATACCTCCAACAGAGCGAAGTGAATACAGGAGACCAGAAAGGACCCACCATAAGATGAAAAAATAATTGCCAAGGATAGAGAGCTAGGTTCTTAAGTACTTCTGCTGTGTGTTGTTGGCCGACAAGAGTCTTTGTGCAATATTTATGGAGTACGACCCATAAATATTGCACAAAGCAAGCAATATTGTAAGCAAATCAGGAAGTTCCAAGACCGATACTTTGTAGCACCGTGAAGTAGCGACACCCGGAGTTCCTACTCGCTTTTGCTAGGTACTCGAAACCCGTCGGTCTACGAGTATGTGCTCTAGCGTCCGCGCAATTCTAGAGGCCTGTCTCCTGAGCTCCCTTCGATGTTTGTCCACTAAAGCCCACCTCAATCGAGGGTGGAATTTCATGCCCAGTTGCTGCGTAAGACAGATCCTGCTGGTCGAGTTTGCGGATGGAGCTGAACAGGCCTAACATTGCGCGCTGGCGTGATTGGTACATGCAAAGGTAGTGTTTATGAGCACCAAGGTATGAGGCATGGACAGTTCTGGTGCAATGTAACCTTGAGAGCTAGAACCGGACTGGGTCGTCGGCGGTTGCATGAATGAAGTAGAAATGGTTGACCCTCCCTAGTATCAGAAAATACGCATTAACCTAGCTAGGATCGGTACCGTACAAATGCGCGCTGACGACCAGCGAGGTCTTGATGCCTCTTTGGTTCACGCTGAGGCTTCGGAGACAACAAAACGTAATAAACAGCGTCGGCAAAGGTGGTGAGGCAGCAAAGTCAGCAGTAGTCATTGCTGGGATACCTGTGTGGCACTATGAAATATTTTTATTTTTTTAATCATGTCTAGACCGGTACTAGGTCACAACCTTAGGTGTAGATTTATAAAGGATTGTTCAAGATGTATGAGAAACGTGCAAAAGTCAACATTTTTCTTACATAATGGTTAATATGTCCATAATAACTATAGTAAAACGGGCGGTCGCTATCTGACGCACACGTGGTCGCTATCTGAAAAAAGCGGTCGCTATCTGACTCTTCGGGTACTTTTTGGTTCAAAATTATTTTAAAAATAAACTGTTACAGTATTTCGCAAATACTTCTCGAAAAGAATATCTTGATTATATTTGCTATGCTCACAAAAAAAATCAACCTCCAAATATGAAACCTTCATATTAATATCTTGGCGCAAAGTTGGGAAGTCGACTAATCGGTCGCCAACGGGCGCAATGACCCTAGGTACCTTTAGTAGGTACCTACCTTCGTGTACATACAACTAATAAACTATTTATGTACCTACTTACTTAATAAACTTCTTATTCACAAGTAGGTACATAGTCAGCTACCTATGCTATTGCATTTAAAATACCTACCTATTTGGTTTACATAAATAGTAGGTATCGTGACTAAATATTATCTATACATATAATAAAACAGTAACAAGTACAAAGTCTGTACATGAAATAGATTCAAAAAAGGATTTTTGTTTTGGATTATGTTTAAGATAAAGATCTCAAAACAATAGCTAAAAAAATTTTTGTCTGTTTGTCTGTCTGTCTGTCTGTCTGTTTGGTTGTTATTCTTTAACTCAAAAAGTACTGAGCAGTTTGTTACCAAATTTTGTATCGTGGTAGCTTATTACTCGGGTCAACATTTAGGACACATTTTACTCCGGGAAAATCTCTCATTCCCACGGGAAAACGGAACAAAGTTTTTTACAGTCTATCTTATTGAGTGAGGTATCGTTGAATAGGTCTTTCAAAAATAAGTGCAGGTTTCTTAGAAACAAAATCGATTAAATGTTTCTGTTTCGAGATATTTGTTCTAAAGATAGTACATGTTTGCTTTGGGAAAATTAGTATAAGAACCTACGTGGATAGGTACGAATGCTTGGTAGATTAAAAAGCTAGGTGTAGTGTCTATGCGGGTATTGTTGATGGTTATGTTATGTTACCGTGTGATGCCGGCTTAGAATGTCATCACCCCATATCTTTCCCGTAGGTGTTGTATGAGGCAACTAAGGGATAAATTCATCCTGGGGTTCAATCCCTGGATGAATTTTGCTATAGCATTGCAACATTTTGCATTGCGCTTACCAACCCGCCTGCCAAGCTTGGTGAGTATGGCACATACCCCCCTACTATAAGAGGAGGCCCTGTTCAGTTAGTGAACTTTATTGTTGCTGTTATAGTAGGATGTTATGGTAGTAACAAGAGAGTGAAAGGTGAAAATAACAGCAAGAGCTATAGATGAGCCAGTGTTTTCGATACCAGAATAAATAGTTGCTGATGCCCGAAAACGAGCATAACTAACTACATACAAAGTATGTATTTATTTGTATTTCATTTAATAATTACGTGTTGTCAATTACAAGAGCAATGTTGGTGTAAGCCTTTTTCCTACCATGCAAGGGATAATACCGTGATACGTGTATGAACGTAACTTTTTATATAGGTAAATTATCATTGACTGAGATTTTGTTATTTGTTTAAGTAGTTCTAACGTCTTAACGTTATATTGCAGAAAGTTTGTATTATAAGTAGCTACTTGTCTAGCTGTCTCCAAAAACAGCGGCGGTTTACATTGCAGCGGGTCATCGATCATCATCATCATTGGCCACATACGTCTGTGTCAGACGATTTATTCAGTGTCTGAGGCAAGATTTTTCATGGATGTATAAGCCGATACAGGAGTGGCATGGCTCCCGCTGCACGCTCTCCACAGACACTGCATTACCTGGGACGGAATTATGGAAAACGCAGGGCTGCCCAGGACCTGCGCCACCCTCTCGGCCTTCCTGGCTGACTCCACAGGAACGACGGGTCGATACGTGCGGAGCCAGGTCGGCTGCAGGAGTCTGCCGCACGATTTATTACCAGACACTCGCGCCTGACCCCGGGTCATCGATAAGGCGATATAAACTGATAATGACACATAAAGAAAAATACCTTTAAGTGTGTATGTCTGCGTAGTCGTTTTTCTTCTTCTAATAGGTACTACAAGTTAAATTGAAAGCAGCTGTTTTTTGGCCAAATTGGCTATAGATTTGGTGCAAATAATTAGAAAAACAAAAAAAAACTATACACCAGCGTAATATGTCTGCGTCAGCCAGGGGTACCTACCTTATTATATCTCAGCTTCTGGATCGAAAGTTTGGATGTGGTATACGAGTAGGTACGCAACTTCGGCTTCCCGAGCTTCCGTCTATGTTTAAGTACCTTCCATTAGAATCACAGAGCTTGCTACCTGTGTTCCTGTCCCAAACTCACCACATTCCTTTCCACTCCTGTTCCTACTTTCCTTCTCTCCTAGAACCAACAAAATCTGTTTCGGCGAAAAGGTAACCCAATGCAGATAGTGTGCCAATGGGCTTGGTGGACTTGGCAAGGTAGAGGGCGCTTGCAGTTACTGTCGGCCAGACACTGCATCCGACCTCTTCGTCAGTCGTAGCTTTCTCCGTTCCACTGAATCAAGGAGGAGGACGACTAAGTGTCGTCACTTGAGTTTGCGCAAACGTCTGTGCACCTTAATATATCCTGTGCAACTGACCTAATGGACTACGATGTAGGATACAAAACCACCAACAGTCGAATCAGTGTCGACTTGATTAGTAGTAGAAGTCGTCGCCACGGCCAAAATCGGTCAGAGAGATAATCATTTGGGAACGTGTACCTAAGTATCCGAAAGGTTGTCAGTCTAACGATGCTAGGATTTTATAGAAATAATCGGTTACAAGTAAACCATTAAATTATAGCAAGCTTAACAAAATTAGCTAAGGTGTTGAGGTTAATTCGTTCCTTTGAGTGCTTCAAGAAGCATGGATGTAAAACTTCTGAAGAATCAGGCTATATTTCCCTGTCCTCTAACCCAAAACGCGATGGAAGTCCCGAATAAGCCCTTAGCGCAATAGAGCAGTCGCACAATCACCATCCTGGTAAACATAAGTTAGCAAAGAAAAGAACATGAGCAACACGATTACCAATTCATCGCAAGCGCCTCACTGAGTCTCGGGCTTCTAAGATTATGTCTAAGATCTTTTACTCCTGGGGATACTGATACTCATACTCATATACTTATTTATTTGCCTTCAAATGGTACAATAATATCTTTAAGTTTCACATTTGATGCCATTTGTAGGCACAGCAAGAGTGGAGCTGATTACCAGTCTGCGAGCAGCGCAGGAATCCCACCCAAGGAAGAAGAGAAGACCTATTCTTAGTTCGCGCACCCGACGAAATTTGACTCAGCCCTAGCCGCACATTTAACTTATGGCTGATTTCAAAATCACTGATTAACAGTGTAACAACATGTAGATATAATATAACTAACACAAAGCCTCTAACACCTTGCGTACGAAGTCGCGGGCACCAGCTAGTTTATATATAAATGTTGGAACACCCGTCGAATTTATTCTACGATTTCTTTTTGTCTTGTGCCGACTTAGTAGGTAGGTAGGTAAGTAAGTAATTTGTGCTCATAGAAATAGTGGCTCTTACCTAACAGTAGAAGATTCTTTACACTAACTGCTATGATCTGGGGAAAAGCTGTGCGGAAGTCTTTTTCATATCCATAATGGTCAGAATGGATCACAATATTTTCCCGCGGTATTTTCTCCGGTGACGCCATCTAGAAAAAAAGTTAAATTAATTTTAAAAATAGATAGGTAGGTTATAATATAAATACTTAGTTATTCAATTAAGTAGGTATGGCATGGGTAGTATCTAGTACTAGTTGGCGCCCCGCGCGCCGCCGTTTCCCTAATGTGTGCTGGTTGGCCCCTAGTACCTACCTACCTACCTACATTTCATCTAAAGAGAAAATTGAAATCTCTGTGATGTGGATTTGTATAGCCAAATCACCTCCATACAGGGTGGATTAAGCCTGACCTTTTTTACAATTTTGGCTTGCTCTTCGAAAATACTGGAAAAATTTATTACAACTTATTCACTTGAATTTCAATGGCAAGCGGTCGAGATTTAGCTTTTTCGTACAGAATTTACAAGTTCGTTAAAATATTAAATTGTCCTTTTCATTCATAAGATTTACTATTTTTGCATCTCTTATTTAAAAACCGGGCTAGGTACCTACATGATCTACTTTCACAGCAATTTGGATCTTTAACATGCGGCCGACATTTAGACACGACCAACGCAAAGCCGGCCGCCTCCAAGTAGGTACTTCATAAGAGATGTTCTAAACTATCGTAAAAAGATTGTTTACTTTCATTTATTTTTATATTAAGCATATTATAAACTAACGAAACTAACAAAATAGATCACTTTCATGTCCATTTACTAATTAATAAAACATGGGCTTGATAAACTCGTTTTGGACACTTTACGCGGCGAGGATTTGACAAAACCGTGTCCGGAAAAAGACCGAAAACGGACATTGGAACATTTCGCCCTTCCCGACTTTAGTAATAAAAGATTTGAGCATTATTTTTGAAAAAATGCTGGGTAAATAATCTATTCAAAAATGTATCATACCTAACATACAATAAAATAAATGATCTAAATAAAAAATATTTTACTAATTTGATAAAAGTAGTCCTAAATTTATTATAGGTATGTAAGATTTTTCTAAAAAAACATTGAATTGCTCATAGAGATACTTTATTATACCTACCTACTTATTAAAAGGTTGATTTATTTGAAGTGCAAAAATGTTCATAGGTATGTGTGCTGTACGAATTTAAGTTGCTAAATGATTATGTATTTTTTATTTTTATTGCTGAGAAATTACAGCCCGTACCCCTTGTCGTTAACCTGCAGACGTTACTTAGTAAATTTGTACGAAAATGTCGTTAACCCGCACCTATTGTCGCTAACCTGGTGACATTGTCGTTCACCTGCCCCCCTCGTACCTAATTGAGATTGCCCATATTTCCTAAAGTAATGTAAGTAAAAAATGCTTTCCTCCACTAAATATGTAATAAAAAACCATTAATCTAGCAAGCAAGATTTTTTTTCACGAAAACACGAACTTTTTAAAAACACGCGGAACTGAAATCTTGCGGGCAATTTTTTGAGAACTATCTAAAGATAGTCAAAATTGAAAATTCGGCCGGGCTTCGGCATATTCACCCTACCCACTTCCGAGTTTTTCTGCAGTTTCCAAAGTCAGACTTTCCGAATTACTGATTGCTCTGACAAATTCAAAAATGCTTTCGGGGTGCTAGGCACTGTCACCGTACTAACCGTAGTGGCTCTCGGAGATGCACTGGATGATCTTTTCGACTTGTAGCTTTAATCTTTTTATGTTTATCGTTTGTGCAAGTAATCCATGCAGATTATAATTTTTAAATAATATGTGTGGAGTAGGTAGTAAAGATTTACAACTCTTATCATGTATATTTTGTAGAAACCTGTGGTAGAAACACTCGGCAATAATAAAATCATCTGACACTAATTTTGTTGAAAAAATGACTGCCGGTCGATTTTTTTCTATTTACCTATGTAAATCGTGGAAACCTAAAAAACCGATTTGGATATAGGGAAATGTTTTTTTTACGTCACTGTATCTACGGGCCACCCTGTATATTGCAATCTACAGACTGGATAGCCTGAAATGGCCTGAAGAAATAGGGGAGAACTTTCCCGGGCACTTTGCTTTACAAGGTGTACCTAGGCTAGGTAGGTATACCTACCTACATCCAAATTAAGTAACTTGGCTACCTAGTAAACGTACACTCATTGTACACTATTAACCAATTTACAATAGATCAGGGGTTTCGACGTCGTCATATGTAGGTATTTATTAAAGCTTAGCCACAGCCAGACATTTCCTAATTTGTGGCTTGGCGCTACAGCATTTCGTCGCGAGCAGTCGCAAACTTTTAGGTAATTTATGTTCACCAATTGCTCAAAGACACCTGGACCGATTTGGAATGTTCTTGTCTTGTTTGAAAGGGTACACCTTCCTGTAGGCCCAACACTCATTAGGTCAGGATCTAATGAAGGGTTTCTTGATAATTGAGTAAGTAGCTCAACTATTACTATTCATTATTTACAATAACAAGCACATCTGAAGTTATGATATGGTTATTATGAACAAGGTTATAAACCTCCAAGCGACAGCTCGTTGATTGAATTCCTTGACTTCATGAAGCATTATTGTCATTAACCTGCCCAAGAAACCCAGGCCCACGAGGCAGTATCTAACCACAAGCCATGTACTTAGGTATGTATTATATACACTTCCCATCACAAAAATCGAAACACCTCGGTTTTTCTCGTTTTCGGCCGAATTAAACACCAAAAAGTATTGTTTGTATTAAAAAAATTATATGACTGTGTATCTGGCAGTTTTGTCTTTTCAGTGTGTATAAAAAAATTCAAAATTCAAAATTGGAACCCCACCTGTTTGTTCTGCAAATGAGATGAATGACTGAGACACGTTTGCAGTTAGCGCCTTTTAACGATTCATAACATTTTCGACATTAAAATTTAGAGCTTGTCTTATCTTATCTTAAAACTTTTGTTTTTTTAATTGTTTACTGTGACTTTGGATCGCCTAAAGAAAGTTAGATTTTATCTGAATCATGGGTATTTTGCCCGTAGAAGCCGCCCAAGTGGAGACATTGCCAAATTTTGGACTTGGTCATCGTTTTGTGGCTGAATGTTTGCATTTAAGCCTCACCTTTGTTCATAAAGCTTACAAACGCTATCATAAGACTGGTCTGTTTTCGCGACGTTCAGAATCTGTCGGAAATCGGGTCAGTTCTGACCGACATGATCGAATTAATGTTATGAGTTCTTTGCAAAATCGACGGATTAGCGCTTTTCAGCTGCGGCAAAAGCTATCAAATTTACAAAAGGTGGCTGAAAGTGGCTCTACAATCAGAAGAAGGTTAAAGGAACGTAGACTGGTACCGCAATAGCCAGGAAACGGGCCCAAATCAACTGAAGACAATTAAACAGCTCGCCTTAACATTGCAAGTGAGCACCTAAACTGGTCGTATACCCAGTGGATCAAATTCCTCTTTTTTGCTGAGTGTAGAATTACACTGAATGTTAACCACGGAAGCACTATGGTTTACAGAAGGGATTAAAAATGCTTTACACAATGCTGCATTGATAAAAGGTCAGTTATGGTGACAGTTCGTGAACGGTTTCGAAAGGAATCAGCGCCGACGGCATGACAGATTTTGTCTTCGTGTCTGCAGTTGATTTGGGCCCGTTTCCTGGCTATTGCGGTACCAGTCTACGTTCCTTTAACCTTCTTCTGATTGTAGAGCCACTTTCAGCCACCTTTTGTAAATTTGATAGCTTTTGCCGCAGCTGAAAAGCGCTAATCCGTCGATTTTGCAAAGAACTCATAACATTAATTCGATCATGTCGGTCAGAACTGACCCGATTTCCGACAGATTCTGAACGTCGCGAAAACAGACCAGTCTTCTGATAGCGTTTGTAAGCTTTATGAACAAAAGTGAGGCTTAAATGCAAACATTCAGCCACAAAACGATGACCAAGTCCAAAATTTGGCAATGTCTCCACTTGGGCGGCTTCTACGGGCAAAATACCCATGATTCAGATAAAATCTAACTTTCTTTAGGCGATCCAAAGTCACAGTAAACAATTAAAAAAACAAAAGTTTTAAGATAAGATAAGACAAGCTCTAAATTTTAATGTCGAAAATGTTATGAATCGTTAAAAGGCGCTAACTGCAAACGTGTCTCAGTCATTCATCTCATTTGCAGAACAAACAGGTGGGGTTCCAATTTTGAATTTTGAATTTTTTTATACACACTGAAAAGACAAAACTGCCAGCTACACAGTCATATAATATTTTTAATGCAAACAATACTTTTTGGTGTTTAATTCGGCCGAAAACAAGAAAAACCGAGGTGTTTCGATTTTTGTGATGGGAAGTGTATAATGCAGGAGCCGGCTCTACAGCCGGATCAAATCAAATCAAATGTTTGTTCGTAACTGTACGAGTAGGTATGTTGTACAAAAAGATCTTAAAAAAAACTAGCTGGTATCGCTACAGTTTGCCTTTTAGGCATACGAATATTTTTTTGAGTAGATACCTACTGCATAGTAAAATAATGCATTTTTTTATTGCAAAGAATACAATTTGTTAGTAAGAATTAAGAACTAAGCTAAGTAATTAATAATTAACAAGCTTAAAATTTTATGAAATGTGTAACAATAATTAAAAATACTATAATAAAATAAACATTACAAAAATGAGGTAGGTAATTACCACAATTAGATACCTAACTGACCCGTAAACAAGTCAAAAGGCCCCAGATCTGCCAGAGCTGATCCTGCCGAAAGATAAAAATACCTAATCGATACATTTTTATAATTTTTCATCTGTCGAAATTATATCAGTTTACCATTGAAAGATAGATTATGTGAAAAAGCTTTTTCTGCCACTGTGATGATGAGATTTGTTAAGGGTGTAGGAAGGGCATATTTGGAGCGGTCTGCCAAGCACTTCCAGCAGGGTGCGCAATGAATGGCAGAACAAGTTTTTTTAATTTACAAAATTTATCATTGGTAAACTGATGCCATGCCAGTACTTTCATTTGGGTACCTATAAAAAATTTTTGGGTACCTACATAATTTTAACAAATGAAAAATATTAAAAATGTGTCGAGTATTTTTGTCTTTTGGCAGGATCGGCTCTGGCAGATCTGGGTATATCGACTTACCTAGCCTATTGTGGTACCTGATGAGATAGGTAGGTATTTCTGCAGCCGGTTCTCCTGCTATTATGATATTATTATAATGAACGATTCTCTTGAACTTCCTAAACGAGTCGACAGATTTTGATGAGAGCTATGACTAAATATACTTACCTACTCACAACATCCCTCTACATGCAATGCAATGAAATTTTATATAGGGTGAAATTTTAATAGTGACCGATAGCAAAAACTCAGAACCGGCCGTATTTCGACCTATGTTCCTTGGGGAAAGTTGTTCCTTATCACTAGCCGGTTCTGAGTTTTCGCTATCGGTCACTAGTAAAATTTCACCCTATATAGGTACAGGGAGAGAAAAACAGAGAAACGGTCGTGATCTAAGTTCGTAGGTAGTCGTCGTAATCATGAAAGGAAGTAGGTAGATTAGTAGGTAGGTAAATACTTAGCCAAATCCTGAATGCAGTTGTAGGTACAATATTAAAACACCTAAACCTGAAGTCGATATGCAGGACCTGATTTTACTCGCTTACCTATTTTATCAATTGTTATTTCATGGTCAGTATTCAGTTTCGACAACTTAGGCATTGTGCCAGCCAGTACACGTGCGTGAAATATTTTATTTGAGATCGTGGAATGTTTTATGCCTTAGGTACCTACCTACTTACCTCGGTATAGGTTAGTAGGGTAGGTACCTATCTACGTATTTCCATAGACACACATGGAGAGAAAGAGAAAAGTGAATGATAAAATAGAAGCACTTAGGGAAAGGGTAGGTAATGAATGTAATGCTCTCGAGGTTCGCTTGGATTGTCTTGGCGGGGGCACAACCATGCCCCCAGTGTCACTAATGGAGTAGATAATTATTTTTGAGCGTGGTCATTTTATTACCCGCGTTCGCACATAATTATTAGGTAGGTAAATGCAAACTATTTGATTTGAGTGAGACACGTATAGGTAGGGTCATTGCGCCTGTTGGCGACCGATTAGTCGACTTCCCAACTTTGCACCATGATATTAATATGAAGTTTTCATATTTGAAAGTTGATTTTTTTTGTGAGCATAGTAGATATAATCAAGATATTCTTTTTGAGAAGTATTTGCGAAATACTGTAACAGTTTATTTTAAAAATAATTTTGAACCGAAAAGTACCCAAAGAGTCAGATAGCGACCGCTTTTTTTAGATAGCGACCACGTGTGCGTCAGATAGCGACCGCCCGTTTTACTATCGTTATTATGGGCATATTAACCATTATTTAATAAAAAGAAATTACTTTTGCACATTTCTCATACATATTGAACAATCCTTTTTAAATCTACACCTAAGGTTGTGACCTAGTACCTATCTGGACATGATTAAAAAATTAACAATATTTAATAGTGCCAAACAGGTGTCACAGCAATGACTACTGCTGACTTTGCTGCCTCACAACCCTTGCCGACGCTGTTTATTACGTTTTGTTGTCTCCGAAGCCTCAGCGTAAACCGAAGAGGCATCAAGACCTCGCTGGTCTTCAGCGCGCATTTGTACGGTACCGATCCTAGCTAGGTTAATGCGTATGTTCTGATACTGAGGAGGATCAACTATTTCTACTTCATTGATGCAATGCAACCGCCAAGGACCTAGCCCGGTTCTAGCTCTCAAGGTCACACCGCACCAGAACTGTCCATGCCGCATACCTTGGTGCTGATAAACACTACCCTTGCCTGTACTAATCACGCCAGCGCGCAATGTTAGGGGTGTTCAGCTCCATCCGCAAACTCGACCAGCAGGATCTGTCTTACGCAGCAACTGGGCATGAAATTCCACCCTCGGTTGAGGTGGGCTTTAGTGGACAAACATTGAAGGGAGCTCAGGAGACAGGCCTTTAGATATGCGCGGATGCTAGAGCACATAGACCGACGGTCTTCGAGTCCCTAGCAAAACTTAGTAGGAATTCCGGGTGTCACTACTTCACGGTGCTACAAAGTATCGGTCTTGGAACTTCCTGATTCACTTACACAGTACGACCCACGATGTACCAAGAGCGACCCATTAATATTGCACAAAGACTCTTGTCGGCCAAGAACTCACAGCAGAAGTACATAAGAACGTAGCTCTCTATCCTTGGCAATTATTTTCTTCATCTTATGGTGAGTCCTTTCTGGTCTCCTGTATTCACTTCGCTCTGTTGGAGGTATCTTCGTCAATCACGTCGCAGGAGCTCATCAAGCCTCTAGCCTTCTTCCATTTTTCTAGAACCCTTGGGTGTTTATATTGGCCACTGTATTGCCTTTATAGTCTGCAGGCCTAGCTGACTATGACTACCCACGCTACTTGCGCCAGGTAAACTGGTGTGGGTGCACTAAACGCAGATCTTTTTCACCTACCTTTTTAAACGGGTATCTATGACGTCATGCAACTGCTCAACCTAACATGAAATTTGAAGGATGTGAGAGCAGCACAGCCTGATTCAACCACTGCCAGCAATTATGTATGACACAGCTCGAGAATCTGCCAACGCAAGCTACCCTGAAGAATTATAGGCCCAGTTTTACGCTAACGTGGAGGCATGGGTGTATGGCGCAGAAGTGATGGTGCTGGGCTTTAAGTAAGGCATGGAAGTTTTGGTGCAATGTAAATGTGATCGTTGTAATCAGGTGGGTTCGCGGCGGTAGCCAGAGTGAAATAAAATACCCCTGTATAAAAAAAAAATGCTTTTACATGGCAGCACCCTTCTCCCTTAAGGCAAGGACTGTGTAGTGTCAGTAAGAAGTGAGAACTTCCTGCTTCTTCGTTGTCTCCAAAGCCTCAAAGTGAGTAAAAAAGCAGCGAGAACTTGCTGCCCTATTGTGGTGAACTACTTTACAAGACCCAACTCCTGAGAGAGCCCAACGAATTATAATTATACGCTATAAGGAGTCTCTGGACAATGAGGAATTTGAATACTCAGCTCAAAGTGCACAGAAGTCTGGGTGACTTCTGTGCACTTTGAGCCGAGTATTCAATTCAGGCCCCGAGCCTAGGACGTGCAATGTGCATCTTCTCCACGCAGCTGACCCGCACGTACTGGAACCTCACCCCAGGCATTTATGACGTTACGAAATAGCTCTGATTGAAGAGTGAAGATTTAGGGGTGGCGTGTATAGACCAGGACAGCCCAAAGAAACTCTGCCTGTACTTCTGGCACAGCTCGAGGAAGGCAAGTGGGTACGGCTGGTGCTCTTTACATATGTCCATTGTGAACGATCCAACAGAAACGAATACGAAGTTGAAACAGGTCCTCTACTTCAGAACGTGGAAACTATATTAAAATCCAACAGGGTCCATGAGATGCTGTTGGTGGGGCGCGCGGTGTCCCACACTGTTTTATTAGTTAGATAGAGATTCCAGAGTTAATAGCGCGTTCCAAGACAAAGAGCCTAAGAGTAGCAGTATAATAGGCTAGTTAAAGACATTTGTAACAAAAACCTATCAAAGGGCCAACAAAACAGTGCAAGAGCAAAAGTGGTGGTCGCTAAGTAACGTAAAAAAAATTTAGAGTCTGATTGCGACCGTCTATTTTTCATACATTTTTGAGGCGGTCGCTAACTAAACATGGTTTTTTAGCATGTACTAGTTAGCGACCACTCAACTAAATAACTGTTCCAAAATCGGTCAAATAATCATAATTTGACGGTCGCAAACTAACTACGCTATAAAAAACGTCTATAAGAATTGATTAATGTTGTAAGAATCAAAACTTTTTTAAAAGATAACCTGGAAAAAAAATTAACATTTTTTCAAGCATCTTGTTAGATAGCGACCGGCCGGTCGCTATCCAGCATTTTTCTAAAAATTGCGTGCCCATTCGCGACCATCTAATAAATCATAAATTTACTTAAAAATAACACGAAATTATCGTTAAATTAGATACTTTACTAAACTATCAACACCATAAAACCGTTATAGTTGTAAAAACTAGACGAATACTTGAAAATTTCACATTTGAAGTAGCACGTGGTCGCTATTTTTTGGATAGGTTTTCGGTGTGTTTTCGAGGGCAGAGCGACTGGCAAAATGGGTGATTTATTTGCGGTACATTGGTGAGGTTTAATGAACAGATTTGAATAGGCGTAGATTCTACAGTTATCCTTGTCTTGTTTAAGCCACACTTTTTTACAAGGAGTGAAATATAACTCTTATTATTGCAATATTACTGAGATCAGACCTGAAAATGGTCGCGAACTGACGCATGGTCGCGAACGGGCACAATGACCCTAGGTACATGCACAAATTAGGGAGACGGCGCGCGAGCCGTGTCGTGTTTACTACCTACTTAGGCACATTTTGGAATGACCATGCTCATAACGGCATAAATTAAGGTAAATAATCCATAAATGACTTATATGATTATGAGGCATGAGCAGGAGTATCAATCACAGTTCCACCAGTATTGGCGGACGCGCCTAAGACTGCACTACCACATTCGCGGATGAATGCGCGCGGCGAGCGACCAACGAACGACCATCAAAACATTATTCGACAACAAACAACCTCCTCTCACTGGCTTACCGCATACCTAGCTGTGTAACCTTCACCTCAATAACCGCACAATATTACTAACCGCGTGTATGGATGAGTTTCAATATGGTTCCAATAGAGGTCCTACTAACTCCTACTTAAATGTTATCAAACAATCGATTACCTATGTACCGCAAAATCGTGAGGTGCGTGCGTGTCTTTCCTGAATTTGGTTTTCTGTATCTTCTTTATTTGCAATACCTGGTACACCCTTGATACACCCATGCAGTCAGTTTGACGTCTTATCATGTGTAGGATATCTTTAAGAACTGGATAGGTAGATAGGTACCTCTACCATCTTTACTTTGCTTACAGGTATCTTAGGTATCTTTTGCCACCACAGGAGACGCATGCATCCATCCAGTACAGTACGTACTTAGTAGTTATCATCACATCACATCATGGTAGGTATATTATTATTCTTTTTCATAGCTATTCATATTCTTAACGCCTTTAATCTTGATTGGCACTAATCCTAAAAGTGACAGTACTAATGTCTCAGACGCTGTTAATTGTTTACCAGGCACGTTGAATTGAAGGCATCATTATATTAAAATGTGCCTAAATTAAAGTTAATGCGCTTTGTATGAATGAACCAAGTAGTACTTTTCAGATCAGTGGATAAAAAGGGGCAGCAATTTTGTAATGTCAACAAATATCGCTGTCGTCGTAACAGTTTGTTAGTGGAGGAACGCATTTGCGCATACCCCCACTATTTCGCTCAGAACAGAACTCATAAAATAATAACAGATTCTTTCAATCTGGTATGCATTTCGTATGTATCTAGATACTTGCAACCAAAGTATTTACTACTTTCAACATACCTACCTACTTCGGACACGACCGGAAATAAGACGAGATTGTGCATTTTTATAAATCGTACCTACCTTGAATTCCAACTTATATTGAGGGTAATGTAGTGATTTAATACCTTTGTTATTTTTATTCACACACGAGACACTTTACTGTTATCAACTTTGTATATCAGTAAGAAAATTACAGTCCGGGGCGAGACGTCGTTGGTCGGCGGTAATAGTGCGCGTGAGACTAAATATTTTATGCAGTGCAGGCCGCACGGTGCTGTTTCGCTAGCCCGCGCGCTCGCCGCAGTCGCCTGTCACCACACCACTACCACCACTATCTCGAAGGTAACAACATCGAGCGCTATGGAGGACAGAGGACAGACGATACTAGAGATGGGCGGTGGGTAAATACCCGGGTGGGAAAAAACGGGTAAATTGGGTATTTACCCTTTTTACCCGTTTTTACCGGGTATTTACCCAAAAGCATGGGTAAGAACTATCA
Organism: Phthorimaea operculella; assembly: GCA_024500475.1. Lineage (NCBI taxonomy): Eukaryota > Metazoa > Arthropoda > Insecta > Lepidoptera > Gelechiidae > Phthorimaea > Phthorimaea operculella. Next base: position 1,514,278 of record JANFCV010000100.1, on the reverse strand, counting down.
AATTATAGAATTTTGTTATAAGACGTTCTATTTAAATTTTTTCCTTAAATATGAAGTAATGTAAACCTACCTATTCATTTAGAATCTATATGTCACAGGAAAACCGCGAAAACGAAACCACTTAAACAGATAACGAATACGCATTGATCAATCGTCATCATTCTGCAAAAGAAACGAACAAATTTGTCATTTCAAATGACCTATTAGTTGTCAGGCGTGGATGCATACGCGCATACTATGACTTCATGTGTGGTGGTTTTTTAACTTCTCGTACGCCACCGTAGCTTGCACATAAGAGCACCCGCGACCTTTCGTTAGCTCGCGCCCGTTGCAGTAGCGGACAGTTTCGCATCAGTCAAGCCCCGCTCTTGTCTCCAGTTAGTTGTTCTAGCTTAGTGTTTGTTGGGTCGTAAGGGTTTGTAGGTTGGGTCGTAATGGTTTGTTGGGTGATTCATTAGGGTTTGCTGGGTTGTAAGGATTTGTTGGGTGGGTCGTTAATGTATGTTGGATCATAGAGTTTTGCAAATTGGGTCATTGAGGTTTGTTGGGTGTATTGTTACTGTATGTTGGGTTATAAAGGTTTGCAAATTGGGTCTTTGAGGTTTGCTGGGTCTTAAGGGTTTTTAGGTTGGGTCTTGGGTCGTTAGTGTTTGTTGCATCGTGAGGGATTGTAGGTCGATTCGTTGGTGTTTCTTGTGTCATAAGGGTTTGTTTGGTGGATCGTTAGGGTTTGCTAGGTTGGTCGCTACGGTTTGCTGGCTCGTAAAGGTTTATTGGGCAAGTCGTTAGTGTTTGTTGGTTTATAAAGAATTGAATATTGGGTCTTTGGGATTTGTTGGGTCATTACGACGACAATGATCCAAAATCCAGATAGCGTACTGGATAGTACCCTTGCCCGCTAGGCCCAGATAGTGGGTTTGATCTACCCGGACACAATTATTGTTAAGGTTTTTTAAGTATTTGTGTTGAGTCTGGGTGTTTTCTGTATATGTATATGTATTTGTATAAATATGTATTTATTTACAGAATAGTATATCAGTATTAATATTAGTGATTTTGTTCCCATAGTGCTAGCTTTGCGTCTTCGTCGTTTAGGGCTAGATGGCGCCTCGTTCGGGGATATTTATTATAAGTTTTTGTAGGTTGGTTCCAACAAACACTAAAAATTAAAACCTCACCCAATTTAAAATTCTATAATTTATTTCTCAGTAGTAATTTACAAGATTCTATTTAAGAAAGTCACATTCTAATTCAAACTTAAAAAAAGAGATAATTTCTAATGCAATTTTTTCTCTTTTTTATAACAATTTGTGTTCCAACTCTAAACGCGGCTCGGGCTTGGGACAATAATCCCTAACGACCTTGAAAACACTACCGACCCATCCAGTAACCTGTTACGTATGACCCAACTAACCTTAACAACTCACACAAGTAACCCTTACTTCCCAGTAAACACTAACGGCATCTTAATAAACCCTTGCGACTCAACAAACTCTTTCGACCCAGCAAACACTAACGACCTACACAACAAACCGTACCGAACCAACATACACCAAAGAGCCTACCTACAAACCCTAACGATTGGGTCAGTTAGTCAAACACTAACAATGAATCCAACAAACCCTTACGGTACAATAAACCCTTACGACCAAGAAAACACTATAGACCCACACAACAAATCCTAATGACCCAACAAACACTAACAACCCAGCCAACAAACCTTTTCGACCCAGCAAACACTAACGAACCGCCCAACCAACCCTAACGACCCAATTAACCTAATAACTCACCCAAACAAACCATACTACCCAGCTAACACTAACGAAATCTTAATAAACCCTTACGATCAAACAAACACCAACGGCACAACTTACAAACCCTACCGACCCAACAAACACTAACGACTCATCGAACAAACCCTTACGATCGAACAAACCCACGGCCTAACAAACTCTTACGACCCAATTAACCCTTACGACGCAGCAAACAAACCCTTACAACCCAATAAACACTTACGACCCAACAAACTCTTACGACCCAACAAACCCTTACGACTTAGAAAACACTATCGACCCATCCAGCAAACCCTTACAACCCAAAAAACCCTTTCGACCCTAGCAAACATACTAATGAACCGCCTAACAAACCCTAACGTATCAACAAATATAAACGAGCCACCAAACAGCCTTACGTCTCGAAAACATCCACAACCCCAACTACATACCCTTACGATCCAACAAATACTAACCGCCCACCCAGCAAACCCTTAAGACCCACCAAACACTAACGACTCATTCAGCATACCCTTACAAGCCAACAAACACTCACGACCTACTCAAGAAATCCTTACGACTCAACAAACCCTTACAACCCAACAAACCCTTACGACCCAACAAACCTTTAAGACACACTATACACTAACGACCCACCCAGCATATCCTTACGAGCCAACAAACACTCACGACCCACTCAAGAAACCCTGACGAGCCTACAAACCTTACGACTCAACAAATCCTAACGGCCCACCCAACAAACCCTTACGACCCAAAAAACATGTACGACCCGCCCAACAAACACAAACGAACCAACGTACAAATACTTACGACCCACCATGTGTAAATCGTTCAGTTTCATGATCTGAACTGAACACTTTGACCGCGCATTCACACTGAGAAGACTTTGACCGGGGAATCAATGGAAGTCCCTTTTACACACGAGGAAAAGAACGAGAGATTCGTGTATCGCAGAACAAAAAAGTCTCATCTATGAACAAAGTCTAAGTAATGCACGACAATACCGGTATAAAAGCAATAAACGAATGACGATATCTTTCAAACTTAATCGTAAAATACGTAAAACAATTCTTCTTTACATTGCACGGGTACATAATAAGTGTTCTAGTAACCTTGTACGAATTCTTTTGCAAAACACGTACCTTAAAGTCTGTAATAAATATGAAACTTATATACGGGTATTTACCCGGGTAAAAACTAATTCGGGTAGGAAAAAACGGGTAAGAATGGGTATATACCCAAATTTGGGTATTTACCCGGGTAGAATCCCATCTCTAGACGATACAAGACGAATCACTCATGACATGAATGCGGCGCAACAGCTGTATAAAGTAACAACCAGTAACTCGGCTCTTTTATTTACACGTCTGCCTTACCGACAGAGTCAGATTTGGCGTTCATTGCTGATTATTTTACGGGCGACAATACAATAAACCCAATATAACCAGCAATGTACGACAAATCAGGTCTTCGGGCAGGGTAAGTGTAATAGCCGTTAATGTCGTTTTATTTATCAATACCACAATACCTTACCAAGCAAGGGACTGGAAGTAACGCACCTCACGGAAGTGCGGCAGCAGGTTGTGTGTAAGTAGGTACCTACCTATATGTAATTAATACAATATTGATTGCTTCTATGGCGTTTGATCAGGTCCTGGCCCTAGGTTCAAGTAATCATTACCTAGGACGTCAAACCAGCGAATTTAGTAGTCCTATTTGAAGCGCCAAATCAAACTGCTAGACTTTTTTTAAGTCCTGTGTCGCCCTCTGGTGAGTTGATACCATAACACTTAACGATATGCACAAAGAGGCGAACCGGCAGTCCAAACACTTGACTACTGAAGACCCCGTGTCTGACTCAATACAAACAAACCCAACCCAATGCAAGTCCAACACGCGCTTCGCCGTTTTTTATGGATAGAAAGTGATTTTAGAATAGGATATACACACTTCCACTCTATTATAATAGAGTTAGAGAGAGATTTTGTAAAAATCTAGATTTACGTGTTTTTGTCACATACTACAAGACCGTACCTAGGTAGGTACCTATACCTACCAAATAATCAGATCTCTAGCATACAAAATGAACTTTTCATACATATAAACCACACATTCAGGGGGGTTGGTGGGTCAAGAGGTTCTATCTCGGAATTTTATTGTTGTTTTGTTTGTATATTAAACTTTTTCTAAATACCAAATTTCAGCTTTACCTATAGCACTTCACTTCAGAAAAAAGTACCCAAACATTTTGATGATCATCAGTGTCACTGAGTGGCGAAACCGGCGCATTTTTTATATTCGAGAATAGGTAGGGTCAGGTAGGGATCGGTGACTCGGGCGGGTACATTGACTCACGCTTATATTTCGGAATAGGACAGCTATATCTATCTGTATTCTTAACATAATGGTAGCTCTTGACGACCAAACACATATAAACCAATCATCCGTCCACTCCAGTACGGTTTGATTGTAAAAAAAATGTGCGATTGGTTTTGCACCTCTAAAAATGCTTTTCAGGGCACCCCACGTGTATTTTTATCAGTTAAGATTGAAAGATTTAGGGAAATGTAATTATTATGATCGAAAGTGGTGTTTAAATACTAAGTAATAAGCTAGATTTGCTAGCTCTTAGAGTAGTCTGGTAGTATTTGTAGGCTAATTATTTCAAAATAGCGTCGGCGTCTACACTGGCTCAAATTTAAGTGGTACACGGTGACTCTAACATTCAGTACTGGCTTATCTCATTATTTTTAGAAACATTAACAGACGATTGTTAAATATTTCTTATGGCAATAGTAATAATATGAAAAGAATACTTTGACAAATATAATTGATTAAAATGCATAGTTTCAATGAATATTATACTTGCACGACAGGGTTGCCAAGTCCATATAAACTGTTAGAGTCACTGTGTACCACAGGGGTTGAGTCAGTGTAGACAGGTACAGGTACACAGTGACTCACATTTTTTTTTCTTGAAAAAATAGTCTGGTGGCCTAAGTGTCGTGTTATTGCAAAAGTTTATAATGCGAAACGAAAGAGTATTAATCAATACATCCTAGATATGAATTTCAGTTTGATACTTCAAAGTTATCTATAATTTTTTATTGATTGAAGAAATCCGAGTCACTGTAGCCTACCTGACCCTACCTAGTGCCCTCGCGATTCACTTGGCTCGTCTTGGCAGGGGCGCGACCGTGTCCCCAGATAGCTAACACGGGAAGTGTTTTAAAAGTTTGGTGTTCAGAAGAAAGTGTGATAAGAGGAGTGGTTAGACAAGTCGTTGCAGACTTCCCTTCTTCGCGGCAGATCCGCATTGCTCGAAGCTTTCGTGCACGATCAACAACCACACTCGACTTTCTGAAATTGAGCTTGTGTATTAGTGGCCCTATGTGTGGCGCGCTGAAATGTGTACGTACACAGGGCCGTGTTAAACCTTTTAGACGCCCTAGGCAGCTGGGCCGCTGTGATGTGACTGTAGCTTTCCACCAGTAGACTACCTATGCTGCCACATTATCAAATATTTTCAAAACAAAATGCTTCGATGCTTGCCTATTTATTGAAGTGTGTACGCGAACGAGTTCATGACCATCCTGAAGTATGCGCCTCCTTGTCATACTCGCAGTGGTACTGGCGTGTGCGACAAGGATACGCATATTTCAGGATGGTCATGAACTCGTTCGCGTACTCCGCGCGCCATTTTCCTAATGGGGATTTTTTGGACTGACTGCTTTAAGAGTCCAAACTAGATGGCGCTGTTAAAATAAAGGGATCAGCTGTCAAATGTCAAATTCAACCACCATGACATCACAGATTATACGAAACATGTGTTGCCGCTTTCTAAACCTCAAGTCCTTATAAAGTGTAGATTTGGCGTGTATCCTTGATTTGAGGTATCGAAAATAAGCGGTTTTGCAAAATTATGGTTTGTTTTTCTTAAATTCTATAATTTCTACAAAACACGAAAATAAAACATACTGTTTAATAAAAAATATTACCCTAAATAAGGGAAATCGCTTCTGAGCATTTCCATGATTCGCCATCAGCGCCATCTACTAGAAGCTAGATGAACTAAATAAAACTTTCCCAATGGGATATCTAGCTAGGAATTCGATATTGTATTACATAGGTACCTAGAAATGGTAAGTACAAGATAAAAAAGAACTCCGAGCGCGTAATTATCAGGATTTGTCCAAGTTCTCAGGGAAACAAGCAGATGTATTAAGAAACAAAAACCCGACTGTGTTAATTTCAAAGTTGTATTTTGCGGTAAAAATTCACCATCATGATTTTTTTCATATTTCAGCCCATGTTCCATGGGGAAAGTTGTTCAGTTTTATGAGTACCTTGACCTCCTTTCGTTACTCTCTCGAAACACATACCTAGGCCACAACTACTCGTTAAATGTAGCTCAGTACCTACCTATTGGCTACAATGATATTACCTACCTATATGTAGGTTTGATTGGCTAGCGCCAATCATTTTGTTTGACTAACGAGGAGCAAAGGGAAATAATCACAGTAGCAAAGCCTCCCGTCTCGGAATATCAGTAGCAAAATGTCCCAGTGTCGCTAAGTCCCTGTAGCTGAATGTCACCATCTCGCTTATCTAAATCTAACGAGAATTTAAGTGGACTAAATAATAATAAAACGGACTCATAAAAAAATACTTTTTTCTTCAAACTAAACATATTTTTCCTTCTTATACGATAGCAAAATAGTAAGATGGGCATGCGTGTAGCCGGTTTAGTCATCTTCGGGGGCTAGAGCATGTGTGGTGTGGCGCGCTGAGATGTATTAGCCTCTTTCGGGGACTGGCTGGAGTATATGGTTACGATATGGTGGCGCGCTGAGATGTGTGTTGCCCCCGAAGGGGGATGGAGTAGGTATGTGTCGCGCCCTGAAATGTGTGTGCTGAAGTACGCGCCCTGCAATATGTGTGGTTCTTAGGACAAAAAGTACCGTTCAGTATGACCAGTTGAGCTGGAATTTTGCGGGAAAGACGGTCGTTCAGCACCATCCTGTACACCACCAGTCTTGTGAGTGTAAATGAATGAGCTTTGTGAGTAACAACAGCTAATAGTCAGCGAATGTGGTCTAGTCTCAGTAGTACGGTTGTTTTGTCCGGTTCCGAACTACTGATACTTTTTTAGTCTCATATGTACGGTTATGACGTCTAACCGTACTATTGAGCCACTCTTGTTTCGTTTGAGTTGTGTCACAATCAAATCTGTGTCACAAAAAAATTGTGGTAATCTTTGTGTAAAAATTCACATTTTTATCTGTCGCAGCTTTTTGTAATGGTTTTGTTTAAGATTGGTTTTCTAAGAATTAAGACGTTCGTGTGAATTTCAAGAAAAAGTAAAAAATTCCAGTTTGGGCCTATACAAACTTGTTACAAGAAGCAGCAGAAGTACCTAAAACAGAATCACACATTCTGTTGTTTTTTTTTTACAAATATAATGGCTTTGGTGCCTGTTCTTTAGTATTTATTTTGGTAGTATTTTATGTGTACATCCTTAACCGGACTAGTGATACTATTTAAGTCTCATTAGTTCGGTGACACGTCACACCCGAACTAGTGAGACTAAAACAGTATCAGTAGTCCGGGACCGGACAAAACAACCGTACTAGGGCCGCCGCCGACAGAGTGGCCACTTTTCCGCGCGCCGTCGCGCGACTCTAAGGGCCGGCGCACATAGACCGGACGCCGGCGACACTTTTCGCGCGACGCCTCTTGGCCGCGGAGCACACCAAGCGGCATTCTTCCGCGCGGCGTCGCCACGTGGCGCGTGCGTCCGCCGGTTCGCTAGACAGTGTTGCCCGCTAATCTTATTAAAAATAAATTGGGTGGTTCAGATGAATCCAACCTATTAAAAATTAAAGAACATTACGTTACGATTGTCACTGAACTAATTTTTTGCCACGGTTGAAAAAAAAATGGTCATTTGTGTGGCTCGTTGGTGTTTGATGGATCGTATGGTTGTATGGGTCGTTGGTATTTGTTAGGTCGTAAGGGTTTATTTATTACGTGGGTCGTTGATGTTTGATGGGTCGTAAGGGTTTATTACGTGGGTCGTTGGTGTTTGTTGGGTCGTTAGAGTTTTTTACATGGGTCGTTGGTGTTTGTTGGGTCGTAAAGGTTAATTACGTGGGTTGTTGGTGTTTGTTGGATCGTAAGGGTTTATTACGTGGGTCGTTGATGTTTGATGGGTCGTAAGAGTTTATTACGTGGGTCGTTGATGTTTGATGGGTCGTAAGGGTTTCTTATGTGGGTCGTTGATGTTTGATGGGTCGTAAGGGTTAATTACGTGGGTCGTTGGTGTTTGACGGGTCGTAAGGGTTTATTACGTGGGTCGTTGATGTTTGATGGGTCGTAAGGGTTTATTACGTGGGTCGTTGATGTTTGATGGGTCGTAAGGGTTTCTTATGTGGGTCGTTGATGTTTGATGGGTCGTAAGGGTTAATTACGTGGGTCGTTGGTGTTTGATGGGTCGTAAGGGTTTATTACGTAGGTCGTTGATGTTTGATGGGTCGTAAGGGTTTATTACGTGGGTCGTTGGTATTTGTTGGGTCGTAAGGGCTTATTACGAGGGTCGTTGATGTTTGATGGGTCGTAAGAGTTAATTACGTGGGTCGTTGGTGTTTGATGGGTCTTTAGGGTTTATTACGTGGGTCGTTGATGTTTGATGGGTCGTAAGGGTTTATTACGTGGGTCGTTGATGTTTGATGGGTCGTAAGGGTTTCTTATGCGGGTCGTTGATGTTTGATGGGTCGTAAGGGTTAATTACGTGGGTCGTTGGTGTTTGATGGGTCGTAAGGGTTAATTACGTAGGTCGTTGATGTTTGATGGGTGGTAAGGGTTTATTACGTGGGTCGTTGGTATTTGTTGGGTCGTAAGAGCTTATTACGTGGGTCGTTGATGTTTGATAGGTCGTAAGGGTTTATTACATGGGTCGTTGATGTTTGATGGGTCGCAATGGTTAATTAAGTAAATCGTTGGTGTTTGATAGGTCGTAAGGGTTTCTTACGGGGGTCATTGATGTTTGATGGGTCGTAATGGTTTATTACATGGGTCGTTGATGTTTAATGGGTCGTAAGGGTTTCTTATGTGGGTCGTTGATGTTTGATGGGTCGTAAGGGTTTATTACGTGGGTCGTTGCTATTTGTTGGGTCGTAAGGGCTTATTACGTGGGTCGTTGGTGTTTGATGGGTCGTAATTGTTTATTACGTGGTTCGTTGATGTTTGATAGGTCGTAAGGGTTACTTACGTGAGTCCTTGGTGTTTGATGGGTCGTAAGGGTTAATTACGTAAATCGTTGGTGTTTGTTGGGTCGTAAGGGTTTATTACATGGGTCGTTGATGTTTAATGGGTCGTAAGGGTTTCTTATGTGGGTCGTTGATGTTTGATGGGTCGCAAGGGTTTATTACGTAACGAGCCACGTAAGAAACCCTAACGACCCATCAATCCGTCTTCGCAGGAATACTCACATTCTCTCTACTCTATATAACATTCTCTACAACCCTTCTTCTCCACCTTACCTTCGCGAGCGTTTTGTGTTCTCGCGTTCATTGGATAAGCCCTGTCGGTCTAACGTCAGGACCTTACTGTCTTTACCTCACCATAAGACCGATTTCTATTCGTATTCCTTTACGGTTCACGCAGTCAGGTTATAGACACCTGGCCCGGCGAGAACCTGACAGCTTAGAAAAGTTGATACTCGTTGGCCACGTGGAAGGGAGGAGGAGCAGAGGTAGAATACCATCTCGCTGGACCGACGCTATAGTAGCAGTGACCCGCCTTAATCTCCAAGGGTCTATACATTTAGCAGAAGATCGGCTAACATGGAGAGCCCTTCAGAATAGTGCGACTTACGGTGGTCACGACCCTCAGTCATGAGGAATCGACGGAAAAGAGAAAGAGTCAGGTTATGGAACTCCCTCCCTCATACTGTACGCGATAGTCCTTCTATCACCGTTTTTAAGAAGCGAGTCAAGGAGCACTATCTTTCTCTTTCTAATTAACCCGTATTACACTCACAGGCACAACTAATCGGCCACCAATCTGTAATGGTATATTTCATGTTGATTAGAAATATAAATATAAAAATATTCATTTATCTAATAAAATACGAAATGTAAATAGTAATAGATAATAATATAAATTAACTAATTTACAACTTATACTAACTGTAATTATCAATGTTATAAATATTATAGTACGGTCTGTAACTTTTGGAAATGTATGGAAAGGTGACGATTTTTGTTTAAGTGAAATTTCGATATGGGGCCGTGTAGAGGACCTCAATCTAAGATTTTTGAGCCCGGTTACCAAACTCCAGCACGTGGTGGGGGGGAGTGGGGGGGCGTTCAAACTTTCGCGTTACCGCGTTTCAGTAAAAAAAATATGTGGCGTTGGCTTTACATACAATTTTGATTTGGGTATCAATTTCTTATAAATGGAGGATGTACCTTTCATTTTTTGTATCAAAATACCTATATTTCTTATGAGAAATATGAAAAAAATTGAAATAAATGAAAAAAATCTGCAAAGATTTGTATTTTTTTTCATTTGACAGGCTATATCTTTAAAAATATATATGCATAAGTCATAAATAAAAAATATTATCAGTTAGTCTTATTATTAAAATTTATGAAATCACTCACAATAATGCCAATATTCGTAGAAAAAACTCCCAAAAAAAATAAGAACCGTGCCTACTGCAATGTGTACCCGAACGTACCTACTGCTATGTTTACCGTATAACGTTTTTCATTTTCCTGAAAAAGCGTTACAGAGTTATTATTTGTAATGTTATTTATTATAATAAATAAAGTAGACGTATCTACACTAATATAATAAAGAGGAAAGTTTTGTTTTTTGCATGTATGTATGTATGTAATCGATAAACTCCGGAACTACTGAACTAAATTAAAAGTTCTTTCACCATTAGAAAGCTACAATATTTCAGAGTAACATAAGCTACTTTATACCACGGAAAATATCTTATTCCTACGGAAAACGGTTAGCAGCGGAAAACCGTTAAATTTAGCTGATATTACCCAAATTATCCAAAGCACTTGACCGATCTTCGCGAAATTCATCACTGATATTGCTAGCATATTATAAAATAAGGGGCATGGACTACGTTTTGTCAGACCTTGCTAAGCATGATGGTCCGCTTCTGCTGGCACATGGTCGTCGAGGGTCTGGAGTACTTGATGTAGATGACCAGCATCTCATCCAAACAATAAGAAATACGGTAAAGGCTTCGATTCGAAGTAAAAGTTGTTCAGCACGTCGAGCTGCTTCTGCTGGCACATGGTCATCGAGGGTCTGGAGGATCTGATGAATTTGGTAACGGATACAAAGTAAAAGCTGCCAATCTGGGTTTAGACGTCAGCACAGTACAACAACAGCTCTGTTGCAAGTGGTAGATGACATTCATACGGCTTCTAATTGTAAAAAAGCATCTTTCTTAATACTGCTTGACTACAGCCGCGCTTTTGACTGCTTAAATAGAGATATTCTGGTCAGCAAGTTAGGAAGTCTTGGTTGTAGTTCAACTGTCTGTGAGTGGTTCAATAGTTATTTCTCAAACCGTACACAGATTGTCGAATGTTATAGTCAAGTCTCTGGCCAGACTATAAATTCGACACCCTTAACTGTTGCTCGTGGAGTAGTTCAAGGCTCAGTTTTAGGACCAACCCTGTACACAGTCTATACAACAGACTTACTATCGTGTTTCAAAAATTGTTCAGCGCATATGTATGCTGATGACACACAAATTTTAATGCATACGCCCTTAGATGAACTAAGTATTAAACAAGCTGTCGAAAAACTTAATGAAGACCTGTCTGCAGTCGTCCGTTGGTCAAGGGATAATGACTTGGTTTTAAATACTCAAAAATGTTCGTATATTGTAATGGGCTCTGATCATCAAGTGGAAACTGTTCGTCAGGCTGGACCGGATATTATCATTGACGGGCATAAGATGTCTGAGGTGACATTAGCTAGGAACTTGGGTCTTCTATTTGATAGCGGGCTTAAATTCGAAAAACATATAGACATGAAAATAGGAAAATGCTTTGCAGCCCTGAAAAAACTTTATAAAATAAGACCCTTCTTAAGCACCGAAGTAAGGAGTAGACTAACTGATGCTCTAGTTCTCTCCATTTTAGATTACGCTGACATCGTTTATGGACCTTGTTTATTGAAAAAGACGGAAAATAAAATACAAAAGGTACAAAATTCTTGTATAAGGTACATATACCCGGTACCCCCACGATCACACATAACACCCTATTTAAATAATTACAACATATTAAATATGAAATCTCGAAGAACATTAAAATTAAATAACTTATTGTTTAAACTTAAACATACCTGTACTCCTCCGTATCTTGCTAAAAAACTCACGTGGAACTACCAAAACCAAAAGAGGGATAGATCAATAAGATGTCCAGTCTTAATGGTCTCACCACTGCCACGCCTAATGCTATACAGAGGCAGCTTTCGATTTGCTGCCTCTAAGTGTTGGAATGACTTGCCACCGCCTCTTAGAATAGTTCAATCGATCTATGCATTCAAAGAGTAGGCAGTGGTTGCTTACTAAACAAAAGTCCGAAACAAACTGGGTTTTTCGTACGGTATAGATTACTGATCGAGGTATTTTTATCAGGTGTTTGCGGCACAACACAGAACTAATACATTTACTTACAAACAGCTAATTTTAAAAAGCAATATATTTTCTTTACAAACGAAATTAATATTTTTTTCTAACTCCGTAACATTTTAATATTGGCAGTATTGGCACTTTTTCATTTCTTTTTTACTTTATTATTCTTTTCTACATATTTTATTTAGACACAAACTGTTGGGAGGTTTCTCCATTGTAGTGAATTAGGTGGAGGTTCCTGAAAAACAGCAATTTGCTGAGGTTCATCCTTTTCACAAATGTTATTGATCACTGTTTAATTATCTACTACAAAGTCTATTCTATTTATGTGACTGTAAAACATTCTGTGAATAAATGCCTTTTTATTTTATTTTATTTTTAAGGTTGTTTAGTATGACGGGATGCTTCTGCTGGCACATTGTCATTTAAGGCCTGGAGTACCTGATGTAGACCACCAGCATTCCTTCAGAATTATTTGAGTTACGGTATTGACTTCAAAATAAAAGTTGTTAAGCATGGCTATTTTTTGGCACTGACACTGAAAGTATTTTTGAATTCAGTTCAGTAGTTCCGGAGTTTATCGATTACATACGTACATACAAAAAACAAATCTTTTCTCTTTATTATATTAGTGTAGATACGTCTACTTTATTTATTATAATAAATGACATTACAAATAATAACTCTGTAACGCTTTTTCAGGAAGATGAAAAATGTTATGCGGTAAACATAGTAGTAGGTCCGTACGGGTACACATTGCAGTAGGCACGGTTCTTATTTTTTTTGGGAGTTTTTTCTTCGAATGTTGGCATTACTGTGTATGGTTTCATAAATTTAAATAATAAGACTAACTGATAATATTTTTTATTTATGACTTATTCATATATATTTTTAAAGATACAGCCTGTCAAATGAAAAAAATTACAAATCTTTGCAGATTTTTTTCATTTATTTCATTTTTTTTCATATTTCTCGTAAGAAATATAGGTATTTTGATACAAAAAATGAAAGGTACATCCTCGATTTATAAGAAATTGATACCAAAATCAAAATTGTATGTAAAGCCAACGCCACATATTTTTTTTACTGAAGCGCGGTAACGCGGAAGTTTGAACGCCCCCCCCTCCCCCCCACCACGTGCTGGAGTTTGGTAACCGGGCTCAAAAACCTTAGATTGAGGTCTTCTACAAGGCCCCATATCGAAATTTCACTTAAACAAAAATCGTCACCTTTCCATACATTTCCAAAAGTCACAGACCGTACTATTAAAAAGTATTTCATGCTAATGCAGGTGGCCGATTAGTTGTGCCGGTGAGTATATATTTATTATATATATTATATGTTATTTTATGTATTTATTTATTTACTGTTATTTAGGACTTTAGGTAGGTTATTATGTGTATATACGGGGTGTTAGGGACGGTGTAACGAAAACTTTGCAGGCGTGCTCAGACCATGAAACTGAACAACTTTTACTATGGAGCCAATGGTGGGAAACGAAAAAAAAATTCCGACCTCCCATACAAAGTCAGTCAGCTGATCGTGAAATTTGTATGGGAGGTCGGAAATTTTTTCGTTTCACCATTAACTCCATAGTAAAAGTTGTTCAGTTTGATGGTCTGATCATGCCTGCAAAGTTTTCGGTACACCGTCCCTAACACCCTGTATATTTATTAGATTTAATCCGTATCTGTGTATCGTATTATACCAATATTATTCATAGATATTGTGCACGTCTCATCCGCCTTTCGCCAAATGCCATTTCTCTCCGTTAGGTCTGCTGTAAGAAATTTCTTTCTTAGAGATAAGCAGTGCCTGTTGTGTCTTTTTTCTTTATGTTTTGTTCTGTTATGTTTCTTGTGTACAATAAATGGTTAAATAAAATAAAATAAATAAACATCAACGACCCACGTAATAAACCCTTACGACCCATCAAATATTAACGACCCACGTAATAAAACCTAACGACCCATCAAACACCAATGACCCACGTAATAAACCCTTACGACCCAAAATACACCAACGACCCACGTAATTAACCCTTACGACCCATCAAACATCAACGACCCACGTACGGTACCCTAACGACCCAAAATACACCAACGACCCACGTCATTAACCCTTACGACCCATCAAACATCAACGACCCACGTACGGTACCCTAACGACCCATCAAACATCAACGACCCACGTAATAAGCCCTTACGACCCATCAAACATCAACGACCCACGTAATAAACCCCTACGACCCAACAAATACCAACGACCCACGTGATAAGCTCTTACGACCCATTAAACATCAACGACCCACGTAATAAACCCTTAAGACCCATCAAAAATCAACGACCCACGTAATAAACCTATACGACCCATCAAACACCAACGACCCACGTTATAAACCCTTACGACTCAAAATACACCAACGACCCACGTAATTAACCCTTACGACCCATCAAACATCAACGACCCACGAAAGGTACCCTTACGACCCAACAAACACCAACGACCCACGTAATAAGCCCTTACGACCCACCAAACATCAACTACCCACGTAAGATACCCTTACGACCCATCAAACATCAACGACCCACGTAATAAACCCTTACGACCCAACAAACATCAACGACCCACGTAAGATACTCTTACGACCCATTAAACATCAACGACAAACGTAATAAACCCTTACGACCCAACAAACACCAACGACCCACGTAATAAGCCCTTACGACCCATCAAACATCAACGACCCACGTAATAAACCCTTACGACCCAAGAAATACCAACGACCCACGTAATAAAACCTTACGACCCATCAAAAATCAGCGACCCACGTAATCAACCCTTACGACCCATCAAACATCAACGACCTACGTAATAGACCCTTACGACCCATCAAAAACCAACGACCCACGTAATAAACCCTTACGACCCAACAAATACCAACGGCCCACGTAATAAAACCTTACGACCCATCAAAAATCAGCGACCCACGTAATCAACCCTTACGACCCATCAAACATCAACGACCTACGTAATAGACCCTTACGACCCATCAAAAACCAACGACCTACGTAATTAACCCTTACGACCCATCAAACATTAACGACCCACGTAATAAACCCTTACGACCCATCAAACATCAAAGACCCACGTAATAAACCCTTACGACCCAACAAACACCAACGACCCACGTAATTAGCCCTTACGACCCGTCAAACATCAACGACCCACGTAATAAGCCCTTACGACCCATCAAACATCAACGACCCACGTAAGATATCCTTACGACCCATCAAACATCAACGACCCACGTAATAAACCCATACGACCCATCAAACACCAACGACCCACGTTATAAACCCTTAAGACCCAAAATACACCAACGACCCACGTAATAACCATTACGACCCAACAAACACCAACGACCCACATAAATAACCCTTACGACCCAACAAAAACCAACGTCCCACGTAATAAACTCTTACGACCCAACAAACACCAACGACCCACGTAATAAACCCTTACGACCCAACAAACACCAACGACCCACATAAATAACCATTACGACCCATCAAACATCAACGACCCACGTAATTAGCCCTTACGACCCGTCAAACATCAACGACCCACGTAATAAGCCTTTATGACCCATCAAACATCAACGACCCACGTAAGATATCCTTACGACCCATCAAACATCAACGACCCACGTAATTAACCCTTACGACCCATCCAACATTAACGACCCACGTAATAAACCCTTACGACCCATCAAACATCAAAGACCCACGTAATAAACCCTTACGACCCAACAAACACCAACGACCCACGTAATAAGCCCTTACGACCCGTCAAACATCAACGACCCACGTAATAAACCCTTACGACCCAACAAACACCAACGACCCACGTAATTAGCCCTTACGACCCGTCAAACATCAACGACCCACGTAATAAGCCCTTACGACCCATCAAACATCAACGACCCACGTAAGATATCCTTACGACCCATCAAACATCAACGACCCACGTAATAAACCCATACGACCCATCAAACACCAACGACCCACGTTATAAACCCTTAAGACAAAAATACACCAACGACCCACGTAATAACCATTACGACCCAACAAACACCAACGACCCACATAAATAACCCTTACGACCCAACAAAAACCAACGTCCCACGTAATAAACTCTTACGACCCAACAAACACCAACGACCTAACTAATAAACCCTTAAGCCTCAATAAAAACCAACGACTTACGTAATAAACCCTTACGACCCAACAAACACCAACGACCCACGTATTAAACCCTAACGACCCAACAAACACCAACGACCCACATAAATAACCATTACGACCCATCAAACATCAACGACCCACGTAATAAACCCTTACGCTCCAATAAACACCAACGACCCACGTAATAAACCCTTACGACCCATCAAACATGAACGACCCACGTAATAAACCCTTAGGGCCGGCGCACATAGACCGGACGCCGGCGACACTTTTCGCGCGACGCCTCTTGGTCGCGGAGCACACCAAGCGGCATTCTTCCGCGCGGCGTCGCCACGTGGCGCGTGCGTCCGCCGGTTCGCTAGACAGTGTTGCCCGCTAATCTTATTAAAAATAAATTGGGTGGTTCAGATGAATCCAACCTATCTATTAAAAATTAAAGAACATTACGTTACGATTGTCACCGAACTAATTTTCGCCAAGTTTAAAAAAAAAATGGTCATTTGTGTGGTTGTTTGATGGATCGTATGGGTTATTTGTATGGGTCGTTGGTATTTGTTAGGTCGTAAGGGTTTATTATGTGGGTCGTTGATGTTTGATGGGCCGTAAGGGTTTATTACGTGGGTCGTTGGTGTTTGTTGGGTCGTTAGAGTTTCTTACTTGGGTCGTTGGTGTTTGTTGGGTCGTAAAGGTTAATTACGTGGGTTGTTGGTGTTTGTTGGATCGTAAGGGTATCTTACGTGGGTCGCTGATGTTTGATGGGTCGTAAGGGTATTTGTTTGGGTCGTTGATGTTTGATGGGTCGTAAGGGTTTATTATGTGGGTCGTTGATGTTTGATGGGTCGTAAGGGTTAATTACGTGGGTTGTTGGTGTTTGATAGGTCGTAAGGGTTTATTACGTGGGTCGTTGATGTTTAATGGGTCGTAAGGGTTTATTACGTGGGTCGTTGGTGTTTGTTGGGTCGTTAGAGTTTCTTACATGGGTCGTTGGTGTTTGTTGGGTCGTAAAGGTTAATTACGTGGGTTGTTGGTGTTTGTTGGATCGTAAGGGTATCTTACGTGGGTCGCTGATGTTTGATGGGTCGTAAGGGTATTTGTTTGGGTCGTTGATGTTTGATGGGTCGTAAGGGTTTATTACGTGGGTCGTTGGTATTTGTTGGGTCGTAAGGGCTTATTACGTGGGTCGTTGATGTTTGATGGGTCGTAAGAGTTTATTACGTGGGTCGTTGATGTTTGATGGGTCGCAAGGGTTTCTTATGTGGGTCGTTGATGTTTGATGGGTCGTAAGGGTTTATTACGTGGGTCGTTGATGTTTGATGGGTCGTAAGGGCTAATTACGTGGGTCGTTGGTGTTTGATGGGTCGTAAGGGTTAATTAAGTGGATCGTTGGTGTTTGATAGGTCGTAAGGGTTTCTTACGTGGGTCATTGATGTTTGATGGGTCATAAGGTATAATTACGTGGGTCGTTCGTGTTTGATGGGTCGTTAGGGTTTATTACGTAACGAGCCACGTAAGAAACCCTTACGACCCATCAAACATCAACGACCCACGTTATAAACCCTTACGACCCAACAAACACCAACGACCAACGTTATAAACCCTAACGATCCAACAAACAACAACGACCCACGTGTAAAACCCTTACGACCCATCAAACATCAACGACCCACGTAATAGACCCTTACGACCCATCAAACACCAACGACCCACGTAAGAAACCCTTACGACCCAACAAACATCAACGACCCACGTAATAAACCCTTACGACCCATCAAACATCAACGACCCACGTAATAAACTTACGACCCATCAAACATCAACGACGTAAGATATCCTTACGACCCATTAAACATCAACGACCACGTAAGATACCCTTACGACCCATCAAACATCAACGACCCACGTAAACCCATACGACCCATCAAACACCAACGACCACGTTATAAACCCCAAGACCCCAAATACACCAACGACCCACGTAATAAACCCTTACGACCCATCAAACATTAACGACCCACGTAATAACCATTACGACCCATCAAACATCAACGACCCACGTAATTTACGACCCATCAAACACCAACGACCCACGTTATAAACCCTTACAACCGAAAATACACCAACGACCCTCGTAATAAACCCTTCCCACCCATAAAACATCAACTACCCACAAAATAAACTCATACGACCCATCAAACACCAACGACCATGTAAGAAACCCTTACGACCCAACAAACATCAACGACCCACGTACGGTACCTAACGACCCATCAAACATCAACGACCCATAAACCCGACCCAACAAACACCAACGACCCACGTAATAAGCTCACGACCCATCAAACATAAACGACCCACGTAATAAAACAAACACCAACGACCCACACTCTTACGCCCCATTAAACACCAACGACCCGTAATACCATTACGACCCAACAAACACCAACGACCCATAAATAATTACGACCCAACAAACACCAACGACCCACGTAATAAACCCTAACGACCAATAAACACCAAGGTTGTAGGTACTTATATTATAAATATTTATTCAAAACAATGTATAGATATTTTTATTTTCATTTATTTTAGTAATCGACACTTTTCTTTGAGAAACATTATCTTTTTATTTCTATTGTGATGGCAACACCGAGAATGTCCGCTTGCGGCCGCCCGGCGGACGCAAGCGCACTCAAGAGGCGCCGCGCGGAGTCGCGCGAATTCGCGCGGCGCCGCGCGAACAAATGGCGCTCGGACTTTTCCGCCGCCGGCCATTATCGCCGTTACGTCAGTTGCGTACGGTTCATTTTCCGATTTCTCTGTTAGAGCGCGCGACGCGCGGAAAGTGTCCACTCTGTCGGCGGCGGCCCTAACAGAGAAATCGGAAAATGAACCGTACGCAACTGACGTAACGGCGATAATGGCCGGCGGCGGAAAAAGTCCGAGCGCCATTTGTTCGCGCGGCGCCGCGCGAATTCGCGCGACTCCGCGCGGCGCCTCTTGAGTGCGCTTGCGTCCGCCGGGCGGCCCAAGGCCGCAAGCGGACATTCTCCCGGTGTTGCCATCACAATAGAAATAAAAAAGATAATGTTTCTCAAAGAAAAGTGTCGATTACTAAAATAAATCAAAATAAAAAATATCTAAACATTACTTTGAATAAATATTTATAATATAAGTACCTACAACCTTGGTGTTTGTAGGGTCGTTAGGATTTATTACGTGGGTCGTTCATGTTTGATGGGTCGTCAGGGTTTATTACGTGGGTCGTTCATGTTTGATGGGTCGGCAGGGTTTATTACGTGGGTCGTTGGTGTTTTTTGGGGCGTAAGGGTTTATTACGTGGGTCGTTGATGTTTGATGGGTGGTAATGGTTATTTATGTGGGTCGTTGGTGTTTGTTGGGTCGTTAGGGTTTATTACGTGGGTCGTTGGTGTTTGTTGGGTCGTAAGGGTTTATTACGTGGGTCGTTGGTGTTTGTTGGGTCGTAAGGGTTTATTACGTGGGTCGTTGGTTTTTATTGAGGCTTAAGGGTTTATTACTTGGGTCGTTGGTGTTTGTTGGGTCGTAAGAGTTTATTACGTGGGACGTTGGTTTTTGTTGGGTCGTAAGGGTTATTTATGTGGGTCGTTGGTGTTTGTTGGGCCGTTAGAGTTTCTTACATGGGTCGTTGGTGTTTGTTGGGTCGTAAAGGTTAATTACGTGGGTCGTATGGGTTTATTACGTGGGTCGTTGATGTTTGATGGGTCGTAAGGATATCTTACGTGGGTCGTTGATGTTTGATGGGTCGTAAGGGCTTATTACGTGGGTCGTTGATGTTTGACGGGTCGTAAGGGCTAATTACGTGGGTCGTTGGTGTTTGTTGGGTCGTAAGGGTTTATTACGTGGGTCGTTGATGTTTGACGGGTCGTAAGGGTTTATTACGTGGGTCGTTGGCGTTTGTTGGGTCGTAAGGGTTTATTACGTGGGTCGTTGATGTTTGATGGGTCGTAAGGGTTTATTACGTGGGTCGTTGATGTTTGACGGGTCGTAAGGGCTTATTACGTGGGTCGTTGGTGTTTGTTGGGTCGTAAGGGTACCTTACGTGGGTCGTTGATGTTTGATGGGTCGTAAGGGTTAATTACGTGAGTCGTTGGTGTATTTTGTGCCGTAAGGGTTTATAACGTGGGTCGTTGGTGTTTGTTGGGTCGTAAGGGTTTATTACGTGGGTCGTTGATGTTTGTTGGGTCGTAAGGGTTTCTTACGTGGGTCGTTGGTGTTTGATGGGTCGTAAGGGTATCTTACGTGGATCGTTGGTGTTTGTTGGGTCGTAAGGGTTTATTACGTGGGTCGTTGATGTTTGATGGGTCGTATGAATTTATTTTGTGGGTCGTTGATGTTTATTGGGTTGTAAGGGTTTATTACGTGGGTCGTTGATGTTTAATGGGTCGTAAGGGTTTATTACGGGGGTCGTTGATGTTTGATGAGTCGTAAGGGTTTCTTACGTGGGTCGTTGATGTTCGATGGGTCGTAAGGGTTTATTACGTGGGTCGTTGGTATTTGTTGGGTCGTACGTAAGGGCTTATTACGTGGGTCGTTGATGTTTGATGGGTCGTTAGGTTTTATTACTTGGCCCGTTGGTGTTTATTGAGTTGTAAGGGTTAATTACGTGGGTCGTTGATATTTGATGGGTCGTAAGGGTTAATTACGTGAGTCGTTGGTGTATTTTTTGCCGTAAGGGTTTATAACGTTGGTCGTTGGTGTTTGATGGGTCGTCAGGGCTTATTACGTGGGTCGTTGATGTTTGATGGGTCGTAAGGGTTTATTACGTGGGTCGTTAATGTTTGTTGGGTCGTAAGGGTTTCTTACGTGGGTCGTTGGTGTTTGATGGGTCGTATGAGTTTTTTTGTGGGTCGTTGATGTTTATTGGGTTGTAGGGGTTTATAACGTGGGTCGTTGGTGTTTGATGGGTCGTAAGGGTTTATTACGTGGGTCGTTGATGTTTGATGGGTCGTAAGGGCTTATTACGTGGGTCGTTGGTGTTTGTTGGGTCGTAAGGGTTTATTACGTGGGTTGTTGATGTTTGAAGGGTATCTTACGTGGGTCGTTGATGTTTGATGGGTCGTAAGGGCTTATTACGTGGGTCGTTGGTTTTTGTTGGGTCGTAAGGGTTTATTACCTGGGTCGTTGATGTTTGACCGGTCGTCAGGGCTTATTACGTGGGTCGTTGGTGTTTGTTGGGTCGTGAGGGTTTATTACGTGGGTCGTTGATGTTTGATGGGTCGTAAGGGTTTATTACGTGGGTCATTGATGTTTGATGGGTCGTAAGGGTATCTTACGTGGGTCGTTGAGGTTTAATGGGTCGTAAGGATATCTTACGTGGGTCGTTGATGTTTGATGGGTCGTATGAGTTTATTTTGTGGGTCGTTGATGTTTATTGGGTTGTTAGGGTTTATTACGTGGGTCGTTGGTTTTTGATGGGTCGTAAGGGTCTATTACGTGGGTCGTTGATGTTTGATGGGTCGTGGGTTACACGGGTCGTTGGTGTTTGTTGGATTGTTAGGGTTTATAACGTTGGTCGTTGGTGTTTGTTGGG
This sequence comes from Phthorimaea operculella, assembly GCA_024500475.1. Classification (NCBI taxonomy): domain Eukaryota; kingdom Metazoa; phylum Arthropoda; class Insecta; order Lepidoptera; family Gelechiidae; genus Phthorimaea; species Phthorimaea operculella. The sequence goes on along the minus strand of JANFCV010000100.1, from coordinate 1,491,991 downwards.
TCGTAAGGGTTTATTACGTGGGTCGTTGATGTTTGATGGGTCGTAAGGGTTTCTTACGTGGCTCGTTACGTAATAAACCCTAAAGACCCATAAAACACCAACGACCCACGTAATTAACCCTTACGACCTATCAAACATCAACAACCCACATAAGAAACCCTTACGACCCATCAAACATCAACGACCCACGTAATAAACCCTTACGACCCATCAAACACCAACGACCCACGTAATTAACCCTTACGACCCATCAAACATCAACGACCCACGTAATAAACCCTTACGACCCATCAAACACCAACGACCCACGTAATTAACCTTACGACCCATCAAACATCAACGACCCACGTAATTAACCCTTACGACCCATCAAACACCAACGACCCACGTAATTAACACTTACGACACATCAAACATCAACGACTCACGTAATAAACCCTTACGACCCATCAAACACCAACGACCCACGTAATTAACCTTTACGACCCATCAAACATCAGCGACCCACATAAGAAACCCTTACAACCCATCAAACATCAACGACCCACGTAATAAACCCTTACGACCCATCAAACATCAACGACCCACGTAATAAACCCTTACGACCCATCAAACACCAACGATCCACGTAATTAACCCTTACGACCCATCAAACATCAACGACCCACATAAGAAACCCTTACGACCCATCAAACATCAACGACCCACGTAATAAACTCTTACGACCCATTAAACATCAACGACCCACGTAATAAACCCTTACGACCTAACAAATACCAACGACCCGTACAAATAACCCATACGATCCATCAAACACCAACGAGCCACACAAATGACCATTTTTTTTTCAAACGTGGCAAAAATTTGTTCAGTGACAGTCGTAACGTAATGTTCTTTAATTTTTAATAGTGTAAGACCATTGCACATTCGCAATGCCGCCGCGAGTTGCAAGCCAGCCTAGCCTTAGCCGGCAATGTCTCAGCTCCACCCATGCCAGGGTATATGCCATGCCATGCCAAGCCAGCCGAGCCAGCCAAGCCGGAGCTGAAGACAAGCCGCCGTGGTTCACAGAATGAGGCCTCATTCTGTGTGCTAGCCAGCCAGCCGGCGTTCGCGCCTTTTTGTTTTCTTTTTTTGAATTGATTTTGTTCGAACAACGCTTGTAAAACAAAAGACAGTTGTTTTCTCTCTTGCTATTGAAGTTTGGTAATAAAAAGTGGTTGTTCCAGCATAAAAGTATTTTATTTCGTATTTAGTGTTTACATTTTCAGAAGAGTGGGATAATTACCTACTAGAAGACACGGCCCACATGATAAACGAGTAAACTACCACGAGGCCTGATGACCATGACGTGCGGATGACTGGGACATGGAGTCTCCAGGCGGCGGCCGTTCAGAACAGAAACCGAGGGCGTATGGCGTCAAAGCAAGCCGAAGCTAGCAAGCTAGTCAAGATTCCGCCTGTACATTTGGTCCGGGGCCCGCCGGGACCGTATTTCAAGACCATTCATCCATCATGTCGTACAATGTTCTGTTTTACAATACGCTGCCGTGCATCTGCTGTGCATTGAGTACCTATGTCGTGAATTGTGGGTTCCCGCCAAATTCGCCAAAAGCTATCTGTCAGACAACGACAAGGCCTAACATAAATAAAACAGAAATAATCAAAATATTACCTATTTCGTGAAAGTTGTGATGTGAATGAACGAACTGGCAGAGGCGGCTAGGCCCTTTCGAATAATACAACTCTCGGACAAAAGAAAACAGGACATTCGATCGAGAAAATACATAAGAACTGCGCGGTACAATTTTGGTGCTGATATCCCCATAATTATGATCACAGGCTATGGAACGCATTGTCAGAGCTATGTACTTAACCTGAAGAGCTGTACGAGAGTTTTCGATGTGCCCTGGATGAAAGTATACCTACCCTGACCGATTTCCGTACCGGTGCCTAACCTACAACCTACAACTGTCATGCTAGAAAGGCCAGGATGTCGCTGCTATTCTGTACCTACGTGCCGGAGGCCACACTCACAGATAGAAGCATGCATGCGCCTCGACGCTCTTAAGGACGTGAAAAGGTCATGTGCTCGTTCTAATTCCATATATGTCTGCAATGCAGGTGAAAGCAAATATGGAGATCAACGCAGTGATTATATGCAGTTGTTTGTTTCAGTGTTCTGTGCTGTATAGTGCTGCTTCCCTACACTTGCCATGGTGCCGTTGCTGGCGAACTGTTCAAAGCAAGCTGAATTATTCCTGTCCGTGCGGAGTGACATGAAGCAGCTGCAACTGATGGCTGCGAGCAGTGATTCTGGTTTAAGGCAGCGCTACAAGGAAGTTATAAGGTCATGTAAACATTCTGTTTTCATTTATTTCTTGTATTCATGATAAAGTTTCAGAGAAAACCTAAGCAGTCATTACATGCCATGTTTTAATTGTTCACAGCTATGGATTAAAATGCTTCTTGTCAAGTGAAAGTGTTCCTGGTATCTGAACGGGGCTAGCTGGAATTTACTTGTCAGCGACAACAGAGTGAGGAGCGGTCAAAGCAGCCAGCTAAACTGTCAACAAAGCATTTCATGTGTAGCGGCTGGCCAGTCACAAGATTGGGATCTATAGGACCTGCATTAGAAGCCCTACTGGAAGCTTGATTATATCAGGTGCTATGCTTTCATTATGTTACTATCCATTCACTAAGGTTGTACAAAATGTTGGTTGTAGCAAGATAAAAAAAAAAAGAAAACTATTAAAATGAAGTGATGTGACTATTTAGAGCTAAAAGAGGCTACTGATACTGCAGCCATTTACCAGCAGTGCAATAATAAATAAGTTTTCTTCATGCATTTTATCCTCACAATGCTACAGAACAGTCTTACATAGCTTGTAGACCTAGGATATGTACTTACCTATAATAATGTAACATTGTAGGTAGATGCTTGTAGTGAGGTTCCAAATCAATGTCTCTCTGGGGGGCCGATAAGAAAGTATGGGATACCAAGCATAAGATCAATAAGTAAATAGAATATTTGATACAGAGTGTTATGTTAATTTCTTATCTTTGTGTGGGAGACTGAGTCGTCCAACGACCCGATGAACCCTGGTCAGAGTTTCACAACCAATTAAAATACTTGAATAACAAACAACTGTTGTATTATGCAATTTATAAAAGTTTAACATTAGGTATGTGTTCTGTGACCAAAATCAGTACCTAGACTGTAATTTCAAAACCGTTTCTTCTGAAATAGGTTCTGCACATATATTGCTTAATGAAGTAGGCATTAGAGCAAATACACTTGCCAGTCATAAATTAAACCAGATTAGTACATAACATACACTTTAGTATGCAGGTTTGCCTGGTAGAAATTGCAATCCGAATACGTTTGGCAAAATATTATATCCAATATTAATATGAGCAATTAATATTTTCTGTCAATTTGGCAAGTCGGTATAAATGTGGATGCAGGATATTACATTCTGCATTGTAAATATTGCAAAAAGAAAATAATAGCAACAACTTGTATTAATTATTTGGACATTACATAAAAACAATATACAACAGGTCAACTTATTTCTAAAACAAATCCTTGCCAGCAGACCAGATGAGATAGAGACATAATATAATGTCAGCCCAATGGCTAAAATTGTGATAGTCGTGATACCCTATTGTTCCCCTTTCAATAAGCGGCAAAAGTCATTCGAATTCAATGTCACATGATTCAGGCAAAAGGTAAGACGGTCAGCCAACTTGTCAGACTGTCAGCCAGTCAGTCAGTAAGCCAGTAGGAAGTCAGTCTGTCTAGTCAACTAGCCAGTCAGCTAGCCAAACAGTAGGCCATTGGGAATGTTAGTCAGTCAATCAGCGTGCCGGTCAGCAAGACAACCAGTCAGCCAATAGGACAGCCAGCCTTTCAGGCCGTAAGTTAGGCTACCGAACAGTCAGCCAGCCAGTCTACCAGCTAGAGAGTAAGCCAATCGGTCACCTAGTCAGGCAACCAGCTAGACAGCCATCTAATCAGACAGCCAGCCTGCCCGTTACCCAGTAAGCCAATCAGTCTGCAAGATAGCCAGACAGCCAATCAGTCAGCTAGTCAGACGATCCGTCAGCCAGATAGCCAAACAGCCTCCTCTCCTAGTCAGCTTGTTAGACAGTCAGCCTTCTAGTCAGCTTGTTAGACAGTCAGCCAGTCAGTTAGCTAACCATACAGCCAGTCAATTAGCCAACCAGACAACCAGTCAATTAGCTTATTAGGCAGCCAGCCAGTTAGTTTGTCCGTCAGTCAGTCGGGTCACTGTAAAACAATTGAGTGTATGTACACAGCCCATTGTTTTTCAGACATTATGAGCCACTAGGCACTTGCGCCTGCTGACAGTATTACTATGTTTTGAACTAATGATATTAATATCAAATTAGCCTAATGATTGTGTAGGGTTTTCCGAATGTAAACTATCGTAGAACTACTAGGCAACAGTAAATGTGACAAAATATTGAATACTAATAAATAACCTTCATTACATTACCAAAAGCAGTATTGGAATCTTTCAAGTAAATTGTCTCAGTAAATGTCACTTTTCTGGCATTTTTTTATCTCTAATTACAACTTAGAATGTATGCTGATGCTAGTTTACTTAAATTTGTGTTCTCAATTGCGGGGCAATTGTTGCAGGATGGCCGAGTGTAAGACCATTGCACATTCGCAATGCCGCCGCGAGTTGCAAGCCAGCCTAGCCTTAGCCGGCAATGTCTCAGCTCCACCCATGCCAGGGTATATGCCATGCCATGCCAAGCCAGCCGAGCCAGCCAAGCCGGAGCTGAAGACAAGCCGCCGTGGTTCACAGAATGAGGCCTCATTCTGTGTGCTAGCCAGCCAGCCGGCGTTCGCGCCTTTTCGTTTTCTTTTTTGAATTGATTTTGTTCGAACAACGCTTGTAAAACAAAAGACAGTTGTTTTCTCTCTTGCTATTGAAGTTTGGTAATAAAAAGTGGTTGTTCCAGCATAAAAGTATTTTATTTCGTATTTAGTGTTTACAATAGGTTGGATTCATCTGAACCACCCAATTTATTTTTAATAAGATTAGCGGGCAACACTGTCTAGCGAACCGGCGGACGCACGCGCCACGTGGCGACGCCGCGCGGAAGAATGCCGCTTGGTGTGCTCCGCGACCAAGAGGCGTCGCGCGAAAAGTGTCGCCGGCGTCCGGTCTATGTGCGCCGGCCCCTACTGAGACTAGACCGCGGTCGAATGTGAAAGGACTAGGTAGGATGGGGGTATACTTATTATTATTAATAAAAAATGTTTCACACAGGTAAAAGAAGTTTTATTACTTTTTTGAGAGTGTTCAAGTTACAGTACGGCAAATTTCATCAATACACATAAAACAACTTGGTTTAAAACTTACAGATGTACAAATCTTAATAAATTAAACTGAGGTTTTTAAAAAATACATGATTTTGGGGCATTGGATCTGCATATCATTTCTCAATAAATATTATGTATTTCATTGCACAATAACACGATTTGGACGATTATTATAATTTAAATAACTCTTTACACCATTTATTCAATGGTTATTAATACAAAATCTAATGAAACGACAATCAAAGTTTTCAAACAATACAAATAGTAATAAAATATCACATTTTGATCAATGATACTTTCTGCAGTTCCATCTGCGACTCCCCAACAATACATTATAATCAAGACCAAATATATAAAGAATTATAATAATTATAATCTCATCACTTCAATTGCCTGCAACAACATTGAAACGAAACACTCTTCAGTTGAACAGACAAGACAGTAAGTTGATGAACGTGTGGCACAGCTAAATTAACATGCACTACGACGTGCCACACTGTTGCGGCCGGTATTTAGGCCTGGCTCTCATTGGTGGTGGTCTCAATGGTAGTGCCCTGCTTGGTGGTCTTGGGCTTGGCCTGCTGCTGCGGCTGCGGGGAGGAGTCGGCGGCGGCGGGTGCGTCGCCCTCCTGCCCGTTCTGGCGCGGGGCCGCAGCGCCGGCCTGGCCCTGCTGCGGGCCCTGGCCCTGCTGGTAGTTGCGCGGGCGCATGCGACGGTACCCGCCGCGGTTCATTGGCCCGGGGCCGCCGCCGCGACGTCCGCCGCGGAAGTTACGGCGGAAGTAACTGTCGAATTAAAAAACTGTTTTCAGAGATTCTGTTGATACCAAGTTATCCACAACCGCACTTCTTCTTTATGAAATAAAATCAAAAATCAAGTGTATTTTTCACAAGAGCAAGCCCGGTGCTCGCAAAACACGATTCCATGTAAACGGAATTTATCGAATTTCCATTGGTCGAGAGTTTATACTTATTTGGTAAGGCGTGCATGCAACATGAAATGGGCGCGTTATTACTAGCTACTACTGGCTGACTAACGCACGCGACTTTAAATGAGTGCTATTGATCTGATGTCCTGCTAGAAAAAGTATTCACTGGTTGTGTGCCATCTATATGCTGTATGGTCATTGGTAAAAGATGGTATACTCCTCATTAAAAAAAAGATTCGCTTTCGTTTTCATAGTCAAACAAACTATGAAATCTATGAAGTAAAACATTGAATGTAGAAAACTGATATTAGGATTTTGAAACCTCGTAATATACTCCCCATCAAAAAAATCGAAACAGTTTAGTTTTCATAGCTAAACAAATTATGAAATCTATGTAATTAAAAGCTGATTTTCGAATATTGACATTATGATTTAGAAACCTCGTAATACGCACTATTGAACGATGTTAGACATTTTTTCCTAAATAAACATGTATCTCAGATAATGTGATTCGTACAAAACGTAAACTTGCTAAGTGTCTCGATTTTTCTGATGGGAAGTGTACTTACTCACTATTAAACTACTTAGGCATTAATTCCAAAACTAACATATGCCTAAGATAATGTGATGTGCAAAACGTAAACTTGCAAAGTGTTTCGATTTTTCTGATGAGAAGTGTATTTCACACGGTATTTGCTAACTGACCTACGTTGTGGTGGTGCCCCGCCGGCCTCCTGCCCCTCGTCTCCCTGTGCGCCCCCCTGGCTGGGCGGGGGCCCACGTCGTGGCAAGCCACCTCTGCGGGGAGCGCCCTCACCGCCACGTCCGCCTCCTTGGCGCGGGTAGTACCTGCAAACATAAACAACACCTGAACATCTGCATAGCACCTGTCATAGGACATGATCAAGTAAGAATCCTTGTGTGGAAAATAAAAAACTCCGCTTAGGCAAATATGAAATTGTGTGACTGGCCCACACTTTGATAGCCATTAATAGAAAAAAGCAATCAATCCAGTAGTATTTATAAACATGAGAATTGAGAATATCATCTTGAAAGTAGAGAACAGCAACTCTGTGATCTGTTTTTGGAACTAAATTATTCTTAAAGATGGATACTAACTGGCGATGGTATCCACGGCGCTTGTCAGCCGCATAGGGCGAGCCCTTGACCGGCTCGCCGCCGGGTCCGGTCACTCCAGCTGCTTCGAAGCCTTTCTCCCCGGCGACCACGGCAAACTCCACCGCCTCACCGTCGCCGACCGAGCGCACAGCCTTACGTGGGTTGTTCCGGGCGATCGCGGTTTGGTGAACAAACACATCTTCTTTCGTGTCATTCCTGTAACAATCAACACACCACATCAGAGTTGCTGAGTTTCCTCAGGCTGGCTCCAGGAGTGAGCCCCCACCCTTCACGCAAAATAGGCGCAAGCAAACGTCGAGTTGCGGAAAACTGCCTGCTTCACCATTAGGTACCAATCTCAATCAGGTATGGACAAAGAGCAGCAGCACAGCCTGATTTACCAGCTTCAAAAACTCATAGTAAAAAAACGCCAGCAAAAGGGTAAGCACACTATTACTAAGATTACCTGATAAACCTATATTTCAAGCGACATTTCAAGTAATTCTTTCATACTTATCAAAAAATATTGAGTAAGTACCAAATTGTATCAGTTGGCTGGTACATTTTGTATGGGAAATATGCTGCTTCGCTGCTTAAAATACTTATGTATTTGCAATTAATTTTTATACATTTATTTAAATGGCGAAAAAACAAAATATCACTAAAGAGGTCCATATTTTTGCTAACACCTGTATTAAGATAATCCAATTTCTGGTAAAAGTAAAAAATAAAGGCATCCCTAATTTTACAATGGTAAATGATTTTACATAAGTAACCCTGTATTGCCAAGCAGTGGGACACAGAGCAGGCTACTCAAAAAAACCTGTATTGAAATTAAATAATTACCTGTTGATGAAACCATATCCACTCTTGACGTTGAACCATTTCACCGTGCCGGAAACTTTCTCAGCTGAAAACATAAAATGATTACATTTCATTTAAAAATCAAATGATTTAACTTAAAATTGACAAAAATGAAAATTTGGAAAAACAAAATGTGAAAACACAGCATTACAATAATAAATGTTTTAGAAGTAGGCTCAGGAGGTACATGTTTCCAAGTAGGTGATTCAACCCTGACTACGCTGCTAAGCAATAAGAGGCTAATAAGTATGTAATTAACAAATAACTAAATTACCTACCTACCTACATCTAGAAATGTATCTGAACCAGTTTATTTAAACTATTGCACTAGAAATTATGTTCACTGTAAATGCTGACATAATGTAGAATTAATATCATCTTATTCTATACATATAGGTACGTTCTCATCATGACACATGGATACCAACAGGTATCAATGTACTGGGGCTGGAATTAAAGATACACAAGTATGCAATGTTTATTTGTGAAAACCAAATCAATGTGCATAAAATAAGCAGTTATGTCAGAAATGGGGTAAAGTTAGCTACCTATGGCATCCAATAAGACGCCGGCAGAAATAGAAAAACAGCACAAAACAATCCCTAAAAATTATAAGAGTAGATCGTCATGATAGCGCCGATAGCCTACCAATACGAGGCAAAGCGCATCGCCTAGAGCTAGAGCGCATCCAGACCGAGTCAATATTGATTTATTTCGCACGAAGCCTACACCTCGGCTCGGTGTCGCCGGGCACGAGATCAATATACGCTGCCATCAGAACAAATCTGAATATTTTAGTACCAAAACAATTTTTCTCGTATAGAATGCATGTTGTTAAGTTTTATTGCTAGCATATGCATAAAATATAGTCATGATTCGATATTTTAGTCGCCATGTGCTTTCGATAACAATGCCGGAGCACGCGATATCTAAGATGGCGTAGCTGTACTCACCGATGACCTGCTTTTGTTTAACCGCTTTAGCTTGTTGCGGCTGGGATGGTTGGTCCTGCTGCTGTTGTTGTTGGGGCTGCGGCTGCGGCGCCTTTTCGGTATCAGCCATGGTGTAATTGGCGAACGGCGATGGTGGCTAGATGGTAAAATCCTCCACGACCTCTCTCCTCGATGTTCACCACTCTTCGATCGTACAGTTGACTGACTGACAAACAAAGACAAGACAAAACAAAATTTGAAATTGTCTATGGACAGCTAGTGTTGTAACTATATGAATATGTCGAAGTCAATATGTAAGATTCTGGCGTTTACATAATCACGCGTCCGTATACAGACGAAAAGCAGTATACAAATTGACGGCATGATATCCGGCAATATGACGGTGAAATAAACTTTGCTTAAACGTCCACGTGGTGAGTATGTTAGGGTGACCATGATTAAGATATCTTTGACGATCACATTTAAACTATTTTGATAGATATGTACAACGTGTTACAAAACAACCAATAAAGCTGAAAGGGTGTGGAAAGGTCCGTTGCAAAGAGTCAATTAACAAAAAATTAGAGCCGTAGTATCGTTTTTGAAAACTATGAAAAAAACATTTTTTTATTAAATTACACTTATTTTTAATCGTGGCATCGCAGCACTTATTTTGACAGCTCAAAGTTCAAATGAAGTTACCGACACGGCGAAGCGCAGTTCGGTCTACATTGCTGGCTATTACATGAATGTCAACAATACAAGAAACTAAGTCAACCAGCAATGTATGCCGAAGCGGACTTTGTTCGCCAGGTAGTGTAGCACCTGACCTAGACTAGTGATGTGATTATTTTATCGACTGATGATAATAAAAAATATTCTTTTTTTTGGTTAGTTGTGTAACAGGTTGTATAATCACAGCACGCTTTATAAGTTTAAGTTTACTTATGTACATTATAATTTAAGTTGTGTTAATGATTTTCAAGCAAAAGTGAAGCCGGCATCCGATACTCCACGCCAGACATGTTTTCGATGGCCTCTTCAGTCATTTTAACTACGGGGTCAAAAACAGCTGCGCCATGTAGTATTAATAAAAACACTGTATTTATGGAGGAAACTAGCTTGGTTTATTTTAACAAATTCTTATTAAAGTTTTTCAATTTTATGTGTGTCTATTGACGACAAGTAACCATCGCCCACCTTCTTTTGTTTTATCTTCTTAGCATTGAGATGACAAACCCGCCAGTATCAATAATTCACATTCAACATTAAACCTTCTTTACTACAATATATATTTGGCGTTTTCTGATGGTTAACTTCACGATTTTACATTATCTACTCAAAATTAACAAAACAGCAAAAACAATTAACTAAGTGTTTGCAAATGTGCTATCTGTAACTTGGCTTAATTTTTTGGTACCTTTTCTTTACTTTCAATATATTTTGTACTTGATATTTCTCTGAAAACCCTGAAAAATTTAACTAATTTCGAAGGTTCTCAACGCCGTGACCATTTTTTTCAACTCCTGGACCAAACAAATTCAAAATCTGATTCTAGTAAAGCAATTAGTGGCAAATTAGCATCATTTCTTCAAACACATTTTTTGGCATTTTTTCATTTTTGTTTACACCAGAAAAGATGATGAAATATATTGTTCACGGAGTTGAGAAAATTTCACTTTAGCTGTAGAAGTGCCCTTGCGCATTGTGAGCGCCCCAAGGACTTTATACAACGTGTTACAAAACAACCAATAAATCTGAAAGGGTGTGGAAAGGTCCGTTGCAAAGAGTCAATTAACAAAAAATTAGAGCCATAGTATCGTTTTTGAAAACTACGAAAAAAATATATTTTTATTAAATTACACTTATTTTTAATCGTGGCATCGCAGCACTAATTTTGACAGCTCAGAGTTCAAATGAAGTTACCCACGCGGCGAAGCGTAGTTCGGTCTACATTGCTGGCTATTACATGAGTGTCATCAATACAAGAAACTAAGTCAACCAGCAATGTATGCCGAAACGGACTTTGTTCGCCAGGTAGTGTAGCACCTGACTTAGACTAGTGATGTGATTATTTTATCGACTGATGATAATGAAAAATATTCTTTTTTTTGGTTAGTTATGTAACAGGTTGTATACTAAGTATGTAAAGTCCTTGGTGTGCCCCTGCTGTATTGTACACCCTATCACCCTAGTACTATTATATATTCTGTGATTGTACGCCATATTTATTGTTTTGCGATTACAGCGCCACCGTGGCGGAATTCAGTACTAGTTCGTACATATTGCCGGACATTATGCCATACGGCAAAAGGACGTTTTTTTGGCGGTACACATAATGTCGACGGTATACATACGTCAGATGGAAATATGCAAACGGCTTTTCGTTTGTAAACACACGAGCTATTATGTAGAAGGCAGATTTTGACATATTGACTTCGACAAATATACCGGGAGTAACGGAAAGGGTATAACAAGCCGAAAGGAGCTCAAGGTACTCATGAAACTGAACAACTTTCCCCATGGAACTTGGGTAGAAATATGAAAAATAAATTTGGACCTCCCATAGTAAATCAATCAGCTGATCGGCGATTTTGTATGAGAGGCCAGTTTTTTTTTCACATTTCGACTCATGTTCCATGGGGAAAGTTGTTCAGTTTCATGAGTACCTTGACCTCCTTTCGGCTTGTTATACCCTTTCCGTTACTCCCGGTAGACAAATTTATCGATAATATAGTCGTATTCGCTAATGTGGTCGCGTTAGACTACTCGAAACTCGACTCGAAACAAGGTGTCCCACAAGAATATAAGAAGAACATGGTCACAATCACGATATCTAACTGGCGCACACGTCCGGTTCGGTTTCCGTCCAGATTCCGTTCCGAACGTGTGCGCCAGTTAGAACATTTTGTATGAACAATATAGCACTCCGGAACCCGGATTGGAAAACTGGGCCCGGAATCCGGGCTAGCATTCCGGACGTGTGCGGCCAGCCTACAGCCCTAATCACCTTCTATAGGTAATCTATTTTAAAAAAATATTTATTTATATACCTAATTTATTTTGTGAATTTGATTAGTTGCAAGTTTTTTTAGTGCGCTGTTAGGTTAGAACATCTGATTTTCTGTAAAAATAAGTGATTGATTCTACGTTTTAGAGGACACGTCTTGGTTGGTCTCGGTGGCGGTAAACTACATACTTCTACTAGTAATTTTAGTGCAATTCATTGACTCATTATCACTATCCCACACGACAATCACGTCGCTAACTAGGTCACGTGACTTGCACATACCACAGAGCTGTCCTCAAATCGCGCGTGTACTATACTTACATAGCCTAAACAGTAACAGCATTTGCTTTTTAGATCTTCTTCTTCTTTTCGTGTAGGACACCGAGTCGTTCAACTACCCTGGCGTAAGAGTTTTTCAACCGCCTACTGCAAGTAGCAGGCCTCTGACATGGTTGTGAAACGACCGCCATCATAGACAGCAACCGCGACCGACGGCTTATCGTGCCCATCTGAAGCACGGAACCAACTTACTTGCGGACAATCAAGTGGTTCAGCCTGCAATGTCCTAAGCACACCGGGAACAATTTCACAAAGTGATAAATATCAACTTTGTGAGTGACCCCACCGGGAATTGAACCCGGAACCTTTGCGTGACAGGCAGGCATACTATATAGGGTGTATTTTTATTAGTGGCGGATCCGTTAAGGGTGTGTTCTGTCAATGAAACTGAACAACTTTCCCCAAGGAACATAGGTCGAAATATGAAAAAAAAAATTGGCCCTCCCATACAAATTGACCCGGCCGGCCAACATACTTAGTATGGGAAGACCAAATTTTTTTTTCGTATTTCGACCTATGTTCCTTGGGGAAAGTTGTTCAGTTTCATTGACAGAACACACCCTTAACGGATCCGCCACTAATTAAAATACACCCTATATAACCACTGCGCCACATCGGCTGTCAGGTTTTTAGATAAAATATATATTTTTTGTCGATTAAAAAATTCCCATCACTAATGGTTGTGAATGTCAAATTTAGTTCTACCGTTTTTCGTAAAGGCGCTACTTTGATGTAGACCACAGACTAGATAAGCCCTTTTTGACAGCTGTTTAAGACCGACCACGGACCGAACGCGTTCACATATGCGACTTTTTTGTTGCGCGATACACGGATCACTTGTTCTTTTCCACGTGTGTGAAAGTCTAACTTCCGTGGCGCCTCGCTCGCCGGCCAAAGTCTCCTCAGTGTGATATAATCTCTGGGGCAACTCTGGGGCGAACAAACTGATGGACAGTGGCGTAACTATGAAGGGGCAAACCGGGGCTGTACCCCGGGGCCTTTGAGCCTTGGGAGCCCTCTGGGCCCTTGGGCCCTGATTGAAACACTAATATTAAACTAGGAAAAATTTCTTCCAAATTCAAAAATAAGTAAACCCGAAATCCGACCTTCATTGGGCAAATTATTTGAATTATTCAGGGGATTCCCTACAACTCTCGTACTAGGTTTGTTTGCCAGTGCCATCTGGCGATCGATATCAAAATTTTTATGCACGGGAATTCACCCGGCGGTCACCGGGTTCGGGCCCGGCGGTTCGGAGATTCCCTAGCTGCACGCGGCGTATCGTTCTGGGCTTGGGTAGGGCCCTGGTCAAGTTTTGCCCCGGGGCCTTTGGATACTTAGTTACGCCACTGCTGATGGAGATTAGATCCCTGCCCAAACCCTTGGTTTTAAGAGTGGCTTGCACTTTGGGCTAGCATTTAAAATCACAACTCTTTTGATTTGTCTGAAGGAGGCTGTCCCCAAAAAATTATATTTTCCGGAAAGTGTAGGTACTCAAACACGAAGCTTTGCTAAATTCCATAGCTCTATGTCCACGGGAAGTAAGTACTTTAGGTACCCTTCGCATTATGTTGATTCATTTGAGAGTTTGAAAAGGTCCAATATTTATAAGATTAGATACAGTTGGGATAGAGTGAGGAAAGTGAGGATAGCGTCCATTAAGAGGTCTGGGAAATGTTGGTGTCGTTTTGAAATCCAGTAGCCACACATGGGACATGTTTTTAAATGAATAAGGACTTCTAAGCTCACTATGATGTGATACTACATTATGGCTAACAAATATCGTATCAGGGTCGAGATATTACAGATTTAATCTCCAAAAACTAGTACTAAGTAGGTAGGTACTGTGTAGGCAAATAAAACCTCACACAGGTGCACTTGTGCGGAAATCGGAAATGAAAAAATGGCAATATGACAACGTTGTAAAACGTCAAAGTCACATAAAGTCAACAAAAAAATATCAGTTAAAATCAACGGTTAAAATATTACTTGTTTATTTTTGAAACACTTTGTTATCCTACTTCCTACTATCCTACTAATCCTACTTCCTACTATAAGTATAAGTATAAGTATAAGTATAAGTATAAGTATAAGTATAAGTATAAGTATAAGTATAAGTATAAGTATAAGTATAAGTATAAGTATAAGTATAAGTATAAGTATAAGTATAAGTATAAGTATTAAGTATTAAGTATTAAGTATAATATTATAAAGGTGGATGTTTGTGTGTGTGTGTTTGTTACGACATCACGCAAAAACGGCTGATTAGATTGACATGAAATTTTGCACAAATATAGAAGAGCATCCAGAATAACGCATAGGCTACTTTTTACCACGGAAAAATGTCTCATTCCTACGGGATGACGCATTTTCCAATATTTTTGAAATAGGTGGCGAGACTGAGCAGATTCGCGTTTTATAAACTAACAGCGACATCTCTTGGTGAGTAACTAAGCCCAAATTGACTGAATGAAATAGAAGAATCACTAAGACGCGGGTGAAACCGCGGGACAGAAAGCTAGTACCTACATAACTCTACTACGAGAAACACCATACTTTTCCTAACACCGCGTATAAGGGGATAGGTACCTAGGTAGGTACCCAACCTACCTATGCAACATAAGTGGTCAAAAGAATCATCAAGGTCTCTACATACTTGATTTGTTAATTATACTACCTAGATTAGGTACCTACGTCGTAGCTAGGTAGGTAAGTATACCTACTACCTGGTATTAGTAAACTCTAGAAAATTTGATTTAAATATAATTTGGAATAAAATCCGATAAGATAGCAATGAACTTATTCGCAAATAAAAATCACTTAAGTAGTTAGGTAGGTACCTACCTACCTCCTGCATGACATTGATAAAGATTATCTAATCCGTATCACATCGTGGCCTTGACGTTAATAATCTTGTTTGGGTAAATACCAAACGTAAGCTAACTTAAGTACCTACTAGGTACCAAAGATTGTGCCTACATCCGACTAGTTTCCGACTACAACAAGCAATTGTATTAAGAAACAAAAACCCGTCTGCGGTAATTTTAAAGTTGTATTTTGCGATAAAAATCCGCCATCTTGAATATTTATGAATTTATAGGTAGCCACGGCATGTGTCACTGGCGCTGCTGAGACAAATCTAACGACACCTAACATCTCAAGATAAGCCGTTTGGGCTTTGGGCTGTAGCCTGTGAAAACGAATTTCTTGTCTATAAAAAACATACCTACATACCTACTCTAGAAAAACATAACCCTCCTGAGGCAGTCGGGTAAAATAAAAATGGCCGACTAATTAGTTAGCAACAGTTGGCATCTATGATAGCCAGTGCATCTCTAATGTAGGTAAATGGTACTCTTAACCCACCTACACCTAACGACTAAAGCTACATTAATATCGATTTTCCTATCTTATCACTTATCTATCATCAACATCATCATCGTAATCACATCCCATAACAGAATGTCAATTTATTTACAATGGGCGTTTTTTGGAGAAACTAAACCGCAAGATGGCGTTGTACGCTGCCATAGACTAAAAGGGAATAAGTGTCAAAATTTGACAGCTAATCCCTTTAAGTCTATAGAGGCGTACAACGCCATCTCGCGGATTAGGTTCTCCAAAAAACGCCCATTTAATTTATCTGGCGATCTAGACCTGGAGAACTTATGAGGCAGTCGGGTAAAAACCGCATCATGATAACAAGAACCGCATTAGACTAGGGGTTTTGGAGTTATGTAAATGGCAACATTCGCAACATTGGTTAGCAGCGCCCCCTGGTGAGTTGTTCGCGTAATACATTGAAATTATAATTATCATTGAAAACCGCATCAAAATCCATCCTCTGGTTTTGGAGATAATTGGCAACATAGGTTTGCTCATACAAAATTAAAAAATTAAAATTAAATTAAATATGTTTTATTTCAGGCACATGTCCCATAATTTACAAATGTACAGTTGTACAGTTTCATACACACAGTCTTTCACCACAAACACATACGTAGGTAGGTAGGTACTTATACCGTCCCCGTTCCGTCGCGTCGTCGTGGGTATAGATGTAAGCCCGGTTTAAAACCAATTCAACCAAATCGTTTTAAACGAAAAAAACCGTTTTAAATCATAAACAACCGTTTTTTTCGGTTTAAAACGGCGGATGGTTGATAACAATGTTTTATTGATTTTAATACATTTTCGTAATATTACAAAGGTAAGGATCACTGAAATGGATTAATGACAGCATTTTACCTACCAATAAAATGCTTATTAAACTACTTACCTCCTATAACCATACATTTTTAATTCTGCCTGGGATATTTTGTAAAAAATAAAAAACATTTTCTACAAAATAATTATAATATTCTAATTAGAATATTATTGTGAGACGCAATGAAGCCAAGCGGGCCGACTCGCCCCGCCCTGCCGTCGGAGTGAGGAGCGGGGAGGTGGGAGCAACCAATCACGAGCAAGGACAGATAGTGCGATCGTAGCTGTAGGTATAGATGAGTTGCTACTCTCATGTTAAGTATGGTTATAGGAGGTAAGTAGTTTAATAAGCATTTTATTGGTAGGTAAAATGCTGTCATTAAACAACTGTACGTCCTATAACCATACTTAACATGAGACATGTTTCCTATCGCCTGGAGGAGTGGGAGCTATCGCCAATGTGATAAACTATAAAAAATTCAAATATTGTTAAATAATCTATAATATAGAATCTGTTGAATTCAGTTATATTGGTCCACTATGTATATTAATGAATTAAACAATCATCTAAGGATATACAAAATACAAAATTCTTTCATACCAGACGCTCACTCTTGACGATTAATAAGCGTAAATTATTAAAATATAAATGTTATTACAAATCTGATTTACTGCATTATGGCATTCTAGTCAAGCATATTAGAATAATGATAAATACTAGAGTATTTAACACATGACATAATGCCTTTCAAAAGTTTTCCTCGTATCTGAAATCAAATTCACAAATTACAGACTTACATTACCTAATCCATTGTGAATAAATAGTGAATTAGTACACGGAAACACAATTGCAGTTTTCCGAAACAATCAACAAAAATATAATAGGTACCTTTTTCTTAAAACGCAACAATAAAGAAAAGAGGAAGGTAACCACCGTTAGCTAGCGGTAGGATACGCAAAATAGGTAAAATTTATATAATCTTCCATTCTAATTACCTATGTACTAAGATAGTAAGTAAATCAGCAACCATTACACACAGAAAAACAAAGCTGATATATTTTAATTGTGCTTGATTGCTCAAGCTGTAGGTAATGTAATAGTGTAATCTAAATCCCTTACTAAAAGATCAACGGTAAATCTTAAGGTATGCATTGTCCTAACTAGGCAATGGCAGATAGAAAACCTGGCCATCAAATACCTTAATTCCAATAAAATAAACTTTCTTAATATAATAATAATTGCAAAAATCATATCTTCATATGACTTTCTAATACGTAATTTGGGCTTACCATAATATTTATAAGATTAGCAAATAATAATCAAAACTAACCTTGTTTAAGTCTGTCTAGTCTAGTCGGAGTAACGGTCAAGCTTCATAAAAACACAATCACTCTGGCTGTCACAGAAACTTCATTGTATGAATCTATTGATATAATCTTCTTAGAATAACTAACGAGGTGAATAAAATTATTATTAATAACAGACTATCTACCTCTGACCGTCCCTTGGAAACCCAAGTAACCGTTAAAATTTATTAAATGCGCATGAACTTGTCTGTATAACGTACATATAACATAGCCCACTTACCGCGGAAAACAAAAATGTAGGTATCTGCCTGCTGACGTAGGTAGTCAGCATAAACAACTCATTGTAAATCTCTTAATTGGTAATAGATTGATATCCAACTCAGAGTGCACCTGTGTACGCATAGTGCAACAGTCACCGTTAGTTCACAATGTATATGTACAATTATAAACTACCATCGTACCTTCGTAGGCAGGTCGAAATGGCATTTCCGCTATCTGTTTTGCAAAATATTATACTTGATAGACATAATAACCTAATAGGTAGGTACTTTCACGAATGCCTGACCTTCAGAGCAAATATATTGGAACAAACGGCATTATATTTTGAGTTACGTGTGTCTAAAAATAGATAGATTCATTCACCACTTTACGTTTCAAAACACCTTACGCACGGCAGTCAGGAGTCTTTTACTCGTGACTCAAAACGATGTCAATTTGCGAAAGTACCCTCTATTTGACATCATTAGTTTTGAAACGTATTATAGTGTTGTTTATTTCATAAAAGTACCCGCATAGACTGTAGGTAGTTTTTTGTTTATTTTCGCATAAGACTTCATTCATATTAAATAGAGTAGGTAGCAAGATGACCACACAAGATAAAAATAAAAACTCATACCTGATCATACCGATCGAGACGGTATTAAGTAAAATGGTTATTTTGATATCGGTTTACAAGTTTTTATCTCTAGTGCAGTTGATTAGACACATTACGTAATAAGCATGTAATTCATATCATAACACTTTGAGTGTATTACTACCTATGATAGTAAGTATGAAAACATCCTAGATACATACATATACGTATATATCACGCCTAAACCTTTGCGGGGAGGCAAACTTTCTAAAGTAACATTACGTATATCATGTCCAAGGTCATGGCAACCTAGGAGGTAGGTACTTCAAGTATACCTAACTTATGTTATGATATGACATGTAGGTAGACATTACTAGTTTTCAGTAGCTAGACCTTAAGCTAGACTTGTTAAGACAATTTACCACCAGTTTTGATGTTTCATAGCTTGTGGATCTACAACAGAATGTAGTTATACATTTGCAACATGATGGATTAAGTAAATCACCTAGGTACATTACATAAATCTGTATCCCAAACACACACTTTTCTCTCGATAAATTGAAAAAGCAAAAACTTTTCATAGTTTAGGTGTGACATTTATTGAATGGGTAGGTAGGTAGTTATTTACTTATCCGTTTTGAGATGAGGCCATTACAATACGGCCTCCTTCTCTCCCCACTTTTGTTTGTTTTCATGTTGCTTAAAATCTCGCTAAAACATGTAAATTTTAACTTAACTCTTCAGAGAGCTTAGATTGTACATATTTCCCTCCGGGGTTGATTGCTGCCAAAAATACAGCAAGTACCTATTTGAAGTAGGTACTTTCATGACACTCTTTGACCATAGTTCAAAGAAGTAAACGAATGACAAGCGTAAGGGATATCCCTTAGCATGACCTTAGTATTAACGTATTATATTTTTAGGGGACACAGTAGTAAGATAATATTATTTCATAGACCTGATTTCTTGCTACCTATGACAGTGAGCAAGGGAAATGCATAAATGGTCGTTCCATTGCCAGAACAATGTTGTAACTTATTTCTTATTTCAGGGCCCAGTGAGCCACTGTAAGGATCAAAAAGTGAAACTGTTTAAGACATTAACCTGCCGGAACTTCAGCCTTCAGCATAACCTGAGGTTATGGTAATGTCCTTATTGACAATCTCCTTGCGTAGGTGTTTCTAACTAGCTCAAAGCTACGCAGGGGCATTCCACGAAAACATCAACTTCTTGTCGCTTACGTGACGTTTAGCATCTATTTTACGCTTAAGTTTTGTATGATACAAAGCTACTGTATGTGAAATTTTTTAAAACTTTTATGTTAATATCAAATCTCTTACACGGAAATATTAGAAGCCTCAAAACATTTTCTTGGAATGCCTCTACATACGCTAAGATGTAAACTTCTTTTACAAGAAATTGTAACAGTCATTTCAAAGAAACTTTCATTGAAAATAATTATCTCAGATGCATCCATCGGATTATGGACTTTGTAAACAAAACCGTGTTGGGTAGGTATTCAATTAGAATACTTATCTTAATAAAATGCCACATGCAGGATTCGAACCTGCGAGATTCACTATCACACACACTACCCTTCGTTACACTCGTTAATTTCGTCTGAGGCAAGGCCCTGACGATGTACTATTTGTTTTTATAGAATACTTCGAAATTAGTAAAAGGAGAATCCTTTATTTTGTAGATAAGACATATCGTGCATGCGCCGACTTTCGGCTGTTTGATATGGGATAGGTATAAGAGTAATACCTAATACAGTACAGTTTATATTTTAAGCCACAGAGTTTTATCAAAGGCGCTGGCCGACTCTTTCTGCGCGAGGTATTAAATAATATGTAGGTACGTTTCGAAACTTTTGGGTCCACGATGACCCCGTCCTTTTGAGGAGTATGTAGTACCGAAACGCAACAATATACTTATCACTATTTTTTGCGATATTTGTCTCGCATTACAAAATATCAGTTCGTCACGTATACGAAAGGCACTAGGACGAAAATTAAGGCCCTCCTGCAAGTGCAGGCGAGAGCAATCTGCATGACATCAAAAGCACAACCCCTGCGCGGGGATGTAGGAGTCAAGGGCTCGCCATGCGCTGACGGCCAACGTACTCCTAATGATGTTATAAAATAGGGTATACCTTGCATTGCGCAGAGGTAACATATAAAAAACAAGGGAACGTGGCCTAGTTCGCCAAGCCATATAATATCAATTATCATTGCAATAGAATAAAATTAGGTATATACCTTACAAAATATCCTTGCGGAGATTTAATTTGTTCTATTTTGTAGGACGTTCTACGGACTATGTGTGCCGTAAACTCTCTGCATTATACGGGGTCACAGCGACACCCTTTTAGTGAAATTCTTTAATTTTAAAGAAACACTTCAAAGAAAAAGAACTTTGAAGGTAGATTTTGAATATGTAAATCAACGATTTTAAAAAGTGAGGACCACGTGTTTATAGCGTCGAACACGTTGCGACGTGTCAAACAAAACACAAACTTAAAAACCACGTGTCTGATTACAGACTGAAGTTTTTTAAATTAAATAATATATTTGTTGATGAAAATCCATAAATCAATCAGTGACCTTACTTCACTCCGTGGCGTACACGGAGGACATCTACAAATATTTCGAACGGATAATAATTTAACTAAAAATATACCCTGAGGCAAAATGTATCACTTACAGATAACTAGCTCAACGGATCAGCTTTTTGTGTTGCAAATATTTAAATCATGTCACTCAAGGCTTATGAAAGGCACTATGATTACTGGATTTTCATTTGATTGTCCTCAAAAGAAGAGAACGAATTTATTACTTCGATACCAACCAAATTTCTTTAACACACTTTGCTTATTTAATTGGGATCTTACTTCCCTGAAATATCTATTTAGTTCACTGGCGCGGCCTTCCTGAACAATTTATTTACTCGTAAACGGACTTTAGACTGAGCTTGGTCTAAATTATGAACAGTCGTAAAAAATAATAATTGCAAAGTAGTGTTCGACGGAAACCGCCTTCAGAAATTTGATTTTCAAGTGCATGCTCAATAAAATAGAAAGGACTTACCCAATCTTGTACACTCACTGAATTTACATTTTTAAAAGGACAGATAATTATAATATTTAAAAAACGAACGGTGTAAAACCGTTATTAATTAAAAATTTAAAAGAAAATAATTTTTCGAAAACGCCATAAAATAAGAAATTGAAATAGTTAAATTATAATAATTTATTAAAGTTTATAATTTATGAATTATAAAACTTTGGCGAAGTTCAAAAAATTATTTTCTGAGCGCGACCGTGCGTTAGCACAGAAAAATCGCCAATGAAGCCAAGCGGGCCGACTCGCCCCGCCCTGCCGTCGGAGTGAGGAGCGGGGAGGTGGGAGCAACCAATCACGAGCAAGGACAGATAGTGCGATCGTAGCTGTAGGTATAGATGAGTTGCTACTCTCATGTTAAGTATGGTTATAGGACGTACAGTTGTTTAATGATGTGATTTTGCGGGTTTATTACCTAGTTTGTCGCTCCGAGGCCCGAGCGTAGGTAACCTATGATGAGCAAGTCAGTGTAAAATCGTTGGAAACACCGAATTTTGTATATACAGAGTTATATTAATAATTTGGATGTTCCATACAAAAATTCATACCTAAGTACCTACTCGGCAAAAACTTTTTTGCATTTCGGCACGATTTTTCTACAACGGCCCTGAAATATTAGTCAGACGTGGCGATAGCGGCTGTATTGTAGGTACCTACGGCTGTTTACGCTCTGCCTACCCCGCAAGGGATAAAGGCGTGATTTGTGTATGTATGTATGTGTATGTAAAACACAGAACTTTTTTTTTTGTAGGCGAGTTTTAAACGGTTGAAAACGGTTGATTTCAGGTTTTAAACCGCGAAATTTGGTTTTAAACGTTTTAAACCGGTTGATTTACATCTGTAGTCGTGGGTGAAAATGGGCACGCAATCATTCTAATTTTATTTTTGCAATCTGGCAACCCTGGTTCGTTTTGTGCCAATACTTAGGTACCTTGTGTTTGTGTGCCGCGTGTCAGAATATTCCAAACTAGCGGCCCGCCCAGCGGTTTCACCCGCTGCTACTTAACTGTTTTCTCGTAGAAATTGGATCTTTGCCCGCAGTAAAAAGGCGATTACTCCTTTACTCCGTTCCAGGAGAAGTGATTCATCAGGGCCATGTGCCAGCAAAAGCGGCCCGTCATGCTAAACAACTTTGAATTTGATACGATACGATAGGTACTGTACCTCCTGTAGTTTAGATGGGTTGATGGTGGTCTGCTTTAGGTACCTACTCCAGACCGTCGATGACCATGTACCAGCAAAAGCAGCCCGTAATGCTTAACAACTTTTACTTTGAAGCCATTCCAGTAGCTCTTCTAGTTAAGATGGGATTCTGGTAGTCTGCATCAGGTAGGCACCTACTCCAGATCCTTTATAACCATGTTCCAGCAGAATCGGCCCGTCATGCTGAACAACTATATCTATCAAGCCATTTTCGTGTCTCATATAAAATAAAATAAATAAAATAAAAATAATGTTTATTGCCTTTAAGTTTAACTAAAACTAGCTTAATCTAAGTACTTACAACTACAAAAAAAAGGCAAAAGGGTCTGACTCAGCTTTTGCTGACAGGACCTACCTAGGTAAGTCCTGCCGGCGCTGGTTTTAGTTTAGCTGTGCTCCTGGTGCCCACCATCAGGTACTCCAGAGTCCAGACCCTCAATGACCATGTGCCATCAAAAGCGGCCCGTCATGATAAACATTTTTACTTTGAAGCCTTTACCGTATCTCCTATAGTTTAGATGGGATGCTGGTGATCTGCATCAGGTACTCCAAATCCTCGATACCCATGTGTCAGCAGAAGCGCCCCGTCATTCTGAACAACTTTTGCTATGAAGCTATTTTCGTATCTCTTATAGTTTAGCTGTGCTCCTAGTGCCCTCCATCAGGTACTCCAGATCCTCAAGTGCTGACAAAAAGTAGTCCAAGTCCGTTTTTAGTATACCAGCAATATCGGTGCCAAATTTCACGCAGATCTCTAAATCGGTTTGGCTAATTTGGGTAATATCCGCTATATTTCCCGCTTTTCCTTTTTCTAACCGTTTTCCCGTACTGTATGTTTTGGTGCCAACATTTTTCTTGGGTGAAAAATGTGACCGGCCGCACACGTCCGGAATGCTAACCCGGATTCCGGACCCGGTTTCCTCATCCGGGTGCCGGAATGCTTTATTTTCAGACAAAATGTTGTAACTGCCGCACACGTCCGGTCCCATTCCGATCGGAATAGAAAACGGTGGCCCGGAGCTGAATCGAACCGGCGGCGCTGTCAAACTGGTCGGTTTCTAAAGCGGATGACATCATAGCGAATACAGCGCTCCCATAGATTTTGTTCGAATCGCCGCACACGCCCGGAATTTTCCGACCGGAATCGTGCCGATGCAGCACTTTTTTCTTGTTCAGGTCAGCGCAAGTGGCAATGTAATTACAAGTAATTCGTAGTCCTCCATGAACTACATGATCATGATAACGTGCTTTGACATCCGCGTCACTTAGAGCCTCTCAGAGCAATGGCACGCAATGGCGGTAAATATTTAGGTTAGAAAAAACCGGGCGTCTGCGGCATGCACCCGGAATTCCGGACGGGGAAACCGGGCCCGGAATCCGGGCTAGCATTCCGGACGTATGCGCCCAGTTATTTATTATTAACTCAATTTAGTTAACAGTGAGACACAAGCCTTTAAACCTGCGAAAACGAAAACGGTTCCATTTGAAGGATCATATGTCCGAAGACCGAAATCAACGGAGCAATCTGGCAACACTCTTTGTGTATGTGGCGTGTTTGCCTGCCTGCGGCCATTCTTTTCGTTCTTTATTTGATCTTGCTTGATGGTGGTTTGTTTATTCTAATACTTGATTAGGACTAAATATTTCTTTTGTTTTACACAACAAGTTTATCTGGTTGATCCTCGAGTTTATCAGACAAGCTATTGATTGGTTAGGTAGGGCAACGTCGCACCGCGTCCCCGCCGCCGCCGCCGCCGCTGCGACCGGCTACTTGCACTTGTTTGGCGCGATAGTTGTTTATCGCAACCAACTCTATATAAAGGCTGTTGCGATCCGCCTACCAGTATTTCGTTGCACGGTGCGCGTCCAGTGTGTCGCCGGAAAATTGTGCAGAATGGCCTCCAGGGATCCTGCAGCCGACCAACTGGTCAACTACAAGAAATCCGTCAAGGTATGTTAGCGATCCATGACACCAAAGAAACCCCACAGTTATGCCTATTTAATTTAGATGTAGTCTGCTCAGCTTTAGAAGTTAAGTACCTTCAAGAAGCTTGGCCAACGTGAATTAAACTTTGTACCTAGGTACTATAACCTGTTGATTAGCATACCTACTTATTGAATTTGGAGAGTCATGTTTTGTGTTGTGTCATACTATTACATATGCCGGCTTCTATGTATTTGTCTCATTACATTTCCAATGTACCTATTCATTAGCATTTTTTTTATTAAGTCATATTTATGGTCTGGACTCTAGA
The DNA here is from genome assembly GCA_024500475.1 of Phthorimaea operculella. Classification (NCBI taxonomy): domain Eukaryota; kingdom Metazoa; phylum Arthropoda; class Insecta; order Lepidoptera; family Gelechiidae; genus Phthorimaea; species Phthorimaea operculella. The sequence continues at coordinate 1,466,492 of JANFCV010000100.1, read as the reverse complement.
CATGCCAGACTGGTCATGCCATGGTGTCTCCAAGGGCACCACCTTAGATTAAATTAGTCTGTATGTTGCAATAAACTAGGTAGGTTAATGTGGTAGGTACATAGGTACATTATTTAAATATTATACTGCTTTACTTGAATGATAAAGAGTTAAACATACCTAATACCAACCTAACTACTTTGTTAAATTATATTACTTACCATGAAATTTTAGGTGTTTTTTGTATTGCAAAAAAGTAGCTAATAATTTGGTAGGCATGTTTATTAAATTCCCAGTGAACTGTGTAAATAATTAGCAAAGTAATCTATTTACTTAGGTATCTACCTACTTAAAACTAATTACTTGAACTTTGCTCTTATGTATCTTGTATTGTCTTGCTATACCTACCAAGATAAATACATATTTGCAATGCTTACTTTACGTCACTAAGCCCAACAGATAATTTAAAACAATGTTGGTTTTCATTATCAATTAATTTATCATTATATCATCTTGCCTCCTGTCTTTTACTAATTAATAATCTATACTAATATCATAAAAGTAATCTGAATGTATTATTATAGCAATTTTGATGTAGTATCACCATTTTTTACTATGATTATAATTGCAGAGTAATGTTGTTGTGAAGCATGTTAACTTTGCCTTCAAAACAACTCATTTGCTCGGGAGACAAGCGGCTGCATATGCAAATAAATAATAGTTTAAATATTCAAAATAACATTAATAGCTTGACCCGATCTTCCTAATTGTTAATTGAGTATCTAAAACCTACATTCAACATAATATGTACCCAATCAATTTCTGAACAAAACGGTAAAAAATAGTTTAAATAAGTAATCCTAAAATAAGATGCAGTAGGTACTTACAATCTAGAAGTAGCTAGGTATAATTAACTGTATAATAAAATAAATAACTCATTATTAGGAATACAAAAACAATAATGAGTTGAAATAATAGGTATGTAAGAAGGTATGTGTAATTGTAAAAAAATGCCCTTATATTGACCTGTTGCATAATAAATAAATAAATAATGTAGCTACATAGTAATCTAAAATTCCTCAGATTAATACCTACAAATGTGGTTAGATGGTCTTGCTATATTCATTGAAGCATTAGCATGAGTGGAATGTGTGATATTGAATTTTATATCGATTATACCTTTAAAGTGGTGAAACATATATTTAGAAGAAAGAAAAATAATTTAGAATATTCTATTAAGTATAATTATAATACCTACACACACATACTATATTCTACTCATCTACATCTACTTAAATATGTGTTAAATACTATAATTAACAAAACCTCAATAGCTTTTTATTTATTATTTAATAATATGGACTTTACCCATTACCCATCTAGGGTAATTGTTTTTCAATACTACTTTATTATTCATTCATCATTATTGTACCAAATTTTTTATTAGACTGCTGTATGGTATGACTAGTTTAAAGAGTACTTATCAGCAATCACATTTAGGGGATCATTTTATTATGGTGTTGCATACAGTAACAAAATTTTTTTTCTCTTTTCGTGTGCGACACTGAATCGTCCAAAAATACCATAATATAAAATTTGACATGCTGCTAAGTAGGTACAATGATATTATACGTGGTAGGTACATGCGCAAGAGGCAGGATAGGAGAACGTGTTATCCTTGTATTATACCTAATTACAAAGGGGATATAAAATATAAATAAAACTGTGTTATTACACTATCAAACCTAGCGCCAGTCGAAGTTGCTTTTGTACTTACAACCGGCATGACAGTATAAAAAAATGGGCAAAGAATATCACTACTCCTTGAGGGCAAGCAAATGGGTTTTGCAAAGAGAATATAAATAAATGGGCTTTGGTTTGGACATGAATGAGACAACTTCCAACCCAATACACAAAAAAAAATTAATGACGCTACTTAATAAAATGTGATAAAATCATCTAAAATACCAAAATACCAAGCTGTTAAATACCTAGTACCTACCTACCATAGATAAAGTCCATGCGCTTCATAGACTTGTATACACTTCCCATCAAACAAATAGAAACACCTCGGTTTTTCTTGTTTTTCGCAGAATTAAACAAAAAAGTATTGTATGCATTAAAAAAAATATATGACTGTGTTGCTGGCAGTTTAGTTTTTTCAGTGTGTATAAAAAAATTCAATATTCAAAATTGGAACTCCACCTGTTTGTTCTGTAAATGAGATGAATGACTGAGACACGTTTGCAGTTTGCGCCTTTTAACGATTCATAACATTTTCGACATTAAAATTTAGAGCTTATCTTATCTTATCTTAAAACTTTTGTTTTTTTAATTGTTTATTGTGACTTTGGATCGCCTGAAAGAAGTTAGATTTTATCTGAATCATGGGTATTTTGCCCGTAGAAGCCGCCCAAATGGTGACATTGCCAAATTTTGGACTTGGTCATCGTTTTGTGGCTGAATGTTTGCATTTAAGCCTCACCTTTGTTCATAACATAAAGCTTACAAACACTATCAGAAGACTAGTCTGTTTACGCGACGATCAGAATCTGTCGGAAATCGGGTCAGTCCTGACCGACATGATCGAATTAATGTTATGAGTTCTTTGCAAAATCGACGCCTTAGCGCTTTTCAACTGCGGCAAAAGCTATCCAATGTACCAAGGCCATCCTGACGTCAGAACCGCCGGTGTACCAGAATTTTAATATTACGGCTAAAGGATTGAGGTACTAATTTTTATTTTATAGGTACTATTTGGTACTAATTAGGTACTATTTTTCAGTATAGGTCTCATTCAAATCTGTATAGGTACACCGGCCATCCTGACGCTCACCGATGTATTTCCCGCTTTTCCTGCTACTAAACGTTTTCCCGTGGAAATGAGGAATTTTCCCGGTTTTTTTGAGGAAATCGGTGCAGTAGTTTCGGAGTTTATCGATTACCTACATACATACAAAAAAAACAAACAAAGATTTTTCTCTTTATTATATTATTGTGTAGATGACATTTTTAACTCAGCGGGGCACTATCAGTGATCTATAACTATAAGTGAATGTAGGTACTTTACCCCGAAACTTGTCGTATCGTATCGTTCCGGTCACAGAGTAGAGTACGGTGGAGTATCTTATTATACCATGTAGAGTACCATGCGGATCTTCTGCCCCGTTCCGGCCAGGATGGTAGGCCTGTCGTGGCTCAAGGGTTCCAGTCAACCTCTCTCAAAATATTATTATTAAATACCTAATACATATTGTACATCCGTTGGTTAGTGGTTAGTGTATGAATATATATATATTTTGGGTTAGGAGGTGCCTCTTTTCCTCCAAACGATTAAGTACTCAGATAGAGTAGGTAGGAATAACGCAAGGACTATTTTATAGACATGAAACATAAACAGCCGCTGATACCACGGGATGGAAATCTGGTACTAAATACCTACATGTACCTAATTACTTACACTAATAAGGACGGACCAATAATACATACTTTTCACGTGTCGTGCAAGTGCTAGTATCAAATAAGTATCAAACCATTCCACTTAGGTATATCTAGGCAATATCTAGGTAGGTAGATAACGCGTTCAGTTTGAGTACCATATAAGGTACCATACCATAGATTTTGTACAGTTCATTTAATATTCTGCTAATATTGTGCTAAACTAAAAAAGTTTCTTATTTCAACTGAACACAACGTCATCTAGTATGAAATCATGATGAAAAAAGTGCGAGGGAACTGTCAGATAACATCCCCATTGGTCGTCACCAAAGGTCGTCACTTGTTGACCACTCGTCAACAAGTTCGCAGGCCTCAATTTGGGAAATAAATTCTATAAATTGCCTTAAATAAGCGCTGTCACTTTTCATCAAATAGATATAAAAAAGCATCAAATATATCTAAAGCTTGTCATTTTTATAAATCATCTCGCAATTTTTTCGCCATTGTTTTCATCGTAGCTTTATATTGACCGATAACTCGCATTTTACAGGACATAGATAAATATCTCCCATCCTTTTCTAAACCTATTTAACAGCAAGTGACAGCGCTAACTTATTTATTTCTCGAATTTGTCACCAGAGTCATTCGTATCATCATCATGAATGATGTGAATATGTGAATGCTAGTGTTGGTAGAGTCTGTGGTAGAGTATTTGCTAGAGTAGTCAACGAGAGTAGTATATTCCTTGATTTTTATAGGGTACTCGATTGAAATTCGATTGTACAAAGATTACATTTTTCACTCGATAGTGTTTATACAATTGTGATGATATTTTCACGGTGTTCTCTTGTAATCAGCAGGTATAACTTTTATTTTCTATTAATCAGTGTCGAACACTTAGCAAGGTCACATATTGGATATAGGTATAATAAAATAACTCAAAAATACTGGTTTTGGCTTGGTATCTAAGTAATTATGATGCATAAAACCAATTAAGTAGAGGTATTTACAGTATTATAGGATAGGTATGCAATGTTTTAGTTAGGTATCTACGTAGGCACGTACTATGTGATTATGCGAATATCCCGATCAAGGGGCTTAGTCCCGAAAATACCTGGATTATTAAAAACTCGATTCAAAATAACAGTATTTATCTTTTGTTTCAGGACTCACCCGGCTTTATTACCACCAAGACCGGGGCTCCTGTCGGTGTTAAGACTGCAATCCAAACTGTTGGTAAAAATGGACCGGCTCTACTGCAGGATGTTAACTTCCTGGATGAGATGTCTGCTTTTGACAGAGAGCGCATTCCAGAACGAGTAGTCCACGCTAAGGGAGCTGGTGCATTCGGTTACTTTGAAGTAACTCATGACATCACTAAATATTGTGCTGCCAAGGTATTTGAAACTATCGGAAAGAAAACTCCCATTGCTGTTCGATTTTCCACTGTTGGAGGAGAAAGTGGTTCTGCTGACACTGTTCGTGACCCTCGAGGATTTGCTGTTAAATTCTACACAGATGATGGCAACTGGGATGTTGTTGGAAACAACACCCCTATTTTCTTCATTCGGGATCCAACTTTATTCCCAAGCTTTATTCATACACAGAAACGAAACCCGGCTACTCACTTGAAAGACGCTGACATGTTTTGGGATTTCTTGACCTTGAGGCCAGAAACAATTCACCAAGTTCTTTATCTTTTTGGTGACAGGGGTATTCCTGATGGATACAGGCACATGAACGGATACGGATCGCACACATTCAAACTTGTTAATTCCCAAGGTGTTGCACATTGGTGTAAATTCCATTACAAGACTGACAAAGGAATTAAGAATTTACCTGTTGACAAGGCTGCTGAACTTGCTTCATCCGATCCCGACTATTCAATCAGAGACCTCTACAATGCTATTGCTAAAGGCGACTTCCCTACATGGACTTTTTACATTCAGGTTATGACAATGGCTCAAGCTGAGAGCTGCAAATTCAATCCATTCGATTTGACCAAAGTTTGGCCTCATTCTGAATACCCACTGATTCCAGTGGGTAAAATGGTGCTTGACAGAAACCCTAAAAACTATTTTGCGGAAGTAGAGCAGATCGCGTTCAGCCCTGCCAATCTAGTACCTGGAATTGAACCGTCCCCTGACAAGATGTTGCAGGGCCGTTTGTTCTCCTACAGCGACACACATCGCCATAGACTCGGGGCGAACTACTTGCAGATCCCTGTGAACTGCCCCTACCGCGTGACCGTGTCAAACTACCAACGCGATGGGCCTCAAAACATCGCCAATCAAGAAGGCTGCCCCAACTACTTCCCTAACTCGTTCTCGGGGCCACAGGAATGCCCGCGTGCCCAGCGCTTGCAGCCAAGATATAATGTAAGCGGTGACGTCGACCGCTACGACAGCGGCCAGACCGAAGACAACTTCTCTCAAGCGACAGTCCTCTACAAGCAAGTGTTTTCAGACGCGGAGAAACAACGTTGCGTTGAGAACATTGTTGGAAATCTCAAGGACGCTGCTGCATTTATCCAAGAACGCGCGATCAAAATTTTCACTCAGGTGCATCCAGACTTGGGTAGCAAAGTGGCAGCTGGATTGGCTCCATACAAAAAATACCATGCTAATCTGTAAAAAATTTCATTGAACAAGAACAATGGTGCTTATATTATTATTGTAACAAATTGGGGGGATATATGGTATACATATTGTATGATTTATTTATTTTCGGAATTATACATATTTTAAAATGTAGTACAATTATCAAATAAACTAACACCATCTCTAATAATAATTTATTTATTTTATTTATAATCCAATCGTCCATTGCCCAGTAGCCGTCTTAATAGTCTAGTAACTAACGTCAATAGCTGGTTATAACTATATCTATTCGGATTGACCCATGAAGCTGAAAATCGGCATGTAGGTACTTCTTCGCCTCCTGATCAAAATTAGACATGGAGCCCAGCAGGCACCACCCCCCTTAACCTTTTACCGCCCCCCCTCCCTTAAAAGGCGTAACTTTTGAAGTAATTGACTTGGAGGGTAGTTTTTATTTCATATCGTGCGTGACATCTCACTTGAAGCTTATTCTGCCCTCAAAATTACTCTTTAGGCCCCCCGGGGGGCCCAAAAGCCCCAAAAGAGGGGTGTCCCGTCCTTGTATGAGATTTTATTATTTTCAAGTTATCGATTCCCAAGCGGTATCAAAGGTTGCGGAATTAGACACAGATAGCAAAAACCCTAAAATATCTTTAAATAATATTTATATGGTGGTAAAAGGTTAAGGGGGTGGTGCCCGCTGGGCTCCATGTCTAATTTTGATCAGGAGGTCAAGAAGTACCTACATGCCGATTTTCAGCTTCATGGGTCAATCCGAATAGCTGTGACGTTAGTTACTAGACTATTTTAACTAATAAATTATAAGTAAAAAACATTTTTAAAACAAGCTTTTATTTGGATGCGCTAAAAAGCATAAAATAATCTATTTTTGTTACTTATAATGGCATTAAATCTACGTCTTCATAATTTATACGATATAAAAGCTTGTCGCGAGATTTAAGTAGGTACTCGTGTGGTGTTAGGTTAAAAGTTTGTTCAAGATCATTTACACTGGTTACCTAATTTATTTATTAATATATAGGTACACAGGTTAAATCTCGCGACAAGCTTTAATATCGTATAAATTATGAAGACGTAGATTTAATGCCATTATAAGTAACAAGTTAAAGTTTTAGTAAATAGATTATTTTATGCTTTTTAGCGCATCCAAATAAAAGCTTGTTTTAAAAATGTTTTTTACTTATAATTTATTTTTTACTTTTTAGCAATCTCTGGAAAACAAATATTTTATACCATAGTTGATTATGTACGTTGTGCGATAGAACCTACCTACTTATTGCATTCATGAACATAATAGGTATAAATTGACATCATCCTTCATTGACAGTGCCATGAACAGAAGACTAAAAACCCCAACACAATATAACCACTCAAATCTAAATTTAAAATCTTGCGAAGCGACGTCATTTAGCTCACACTAGTATTTACCTGTAATTTTTCTGTGTTTGTCACCCACTTAGTAAGAAAACATAATAAACTTAATACGCCATCTTACTTTAAGTCCGCCATATCAGGTTTTGTTATGATTATGAGTGACGTAAACGTCACTTTATTTTTCGAGTTTTTCTGAAAAATTCCTTTCATTTGACATCCATATTGTAAAAAAGCATAAAAATGATATTCTGCCATCTTAAGAAGTCCACCATAGTTAATTTAGAGTGACGTCAACTTATAATTCGAATAGGTAATTCTCAGCAATACCTTTCATCTGACACTCATATTGTAAATTATCTTAAAAGGCCATCTTTAGATGTCCGCCATATTATTTTCTGAATTGTACTCAGCAAGACCTTTCATTTGACACCCATATTGTAGGAGTGCGTCAAAAATTACTTGTCGGCCATCTTGGATATTCCGCCATGATAGATTTAGAATGACGTCATATAACTAATCATGCATTGTCATCCGAACTAAACGTGTATACAAAATTTCAGCTCAATCGGTTGAAGATATCTGCTTCTAAATTGAGTTGCAAGATTTGCCCCGAACAAACATATTTACTTACTTACTTACTTACATACACTGCAAGTTAAATAAAAGCTTTTAAAAATGGTGCTGTCACTTTCCAGTGAAGTCCATTGAAGACTATGTCATTCCATACAAAATTTAACGTTACTAATTGGCGTTACCATTGTCATCGCGGCACTATCCAAACAAACGGACCTTAAACCTAAAATTAGTGCTGGCTGTCGCTTTCCGTCAAATAGGTTCCTATAGGTCATAGAAATTGTTAATGGTTGCTTTGCCATTTCGCACATTTGCTTCCACGAGTGTGTAAGGAAATAAGGGTCTGGAATCAGTTCGCCGACTTGCTCGTTTCGCAAACTGGCGCGATTCGCCAACTCGCTTTCTGCCGACTGGCGTGCTAGGCCTACTTACGCTATTCGCCGACTGCGCGGTTAGCAAACTGTCATGATGTACAGTGAACATAATAATAAATTCAATACGAGAACGTAATATGGTTTGATATGAAATTTTGAATACTAGGGATAGACATAACATGAACAAATTTTTTAAATGACTTTTTATACAAAAACTTAAGGCGCAAGTTCCACAGAGAAGACGAGCGTTGTGATGCGTGGGATGGCATCTGTCAGACTAGCGATCGGTAGCCGTTATCGATGCGACGCGCGAACTACGTGTGTAATTTTGTCAATTCCATTTCATACATTTTATATGGAAACGGTTTCAAGCGTCGTCGCGATGTCTCTTTACGCTAAAGTCTATGCATGTGTAACGATGACGTCTTAGATGATCGCTTGTCTGACAGATGTCATTTTGTGTCTCGCATCACATTTCTCATCTGTGATGTCAGCGCCTAGCCACAACAGACCACTGCTGGACATGGGCTTCCCTCGTCGGAGAGGGTATTTGCTCACCACGCTTGGCGGCGGGAACACTGCTGCCCATTCCCTGGACGATTAACCGTAGTCGCTTTTTACGACACCCACGGGTAGAATTGGGGTGATGCTATTCTTTATCCGGCCTAAATGTAGCTTATAAAAACTGAACAACTTTTAAGTTAAGCAACATATAAAACTAAACAACTTTCAACTCTGAACTACTTTTAAATTTAAATAACTTTTAAAAATGAACAACTTTAAAAACTGAACAACTTTTCTTACGGATGCTAACCGAAAAAAAATCGGCCTCCTGTACAAAATTCCTCAATCCCAAAATACGCAAAATGTTTGAAAAATTGTACTTGACTGTACTCTATAGCTATAGTTTACGAATAGCTCAGTCGGCGAATGGCGCAAGTAGGCCTAGCACGCCAGTCGGCAGAAAGCGAGTTGGCGAATCGCGCCGGTTTGCGAAACGAGCAAGTTGGCTTACCGCGCGTACTCCGAAATAAGAGGATTGCTAATAAAACAGATAATTTTATTCGCAACCCACTAATTTCCTTATCAGCTGGCTACTTTTATATTTTTAATGGGGCTCGAAAACATAAATTGTTTCCCAAGATAGGCTTCGTGATTAAGTGTCATATCTGATCTGATTATGCCTGCACAGTTCTCTTTTCGGTACATTGATGAGTCGGTTTTTTTTATCCGTTTAAGGTTAACCCACCTTCAGAGGGGATTTATAGTCATGGAAAATGTCAATAAATAGAACGTTGTTAGTTGTCAAATGTAGTCATTGCAAAAGGTCTATAAGGTCTTGGGCAAGATGCCCGGTTATTAAATGAAATGAAATCTGGGGGCACGGCAGTGCCCCCACCAAGTCGAGCTGAAAGCGGCATGGCCGTACCATCCTTTTCTCGAACCAGTTCAGGCCATTTTCGACCCCCCCTTATCTCCCTTGTCGATAAGTTTAGAACCCTCATTTCAAAATGGCTTATCAAGCACTGTATAGACACGATACATTTCAAATTTCATCTAATTTATACTTGTAGTTTAGAAGTTATAGTTAGTCAAAGTTTCTTAATTTGCTGCCTGACTGACCGATCATCAAAATTCTAAGATACTTCTAGCAGACTGAGGAGCTTCAAACTTAGAATACAACTTGTATTTAGTATTTGAATAAAGGGAAAAATTATAAGATTCTGCAAATTTAGTTGCAACCGCATAATTAACTTTGTATTTCCATACAAATGTATAGGGTTACAAAGTTAACTTTGCGGTTGATCAAGATAGGGAATGGGCTTTGAGGAAATATGTTGCTGAGGCTCAAGAAGTAGTTCCAGAAAAGAGAATGAGGAAGACTACCTACAAAAAGAAATAAGATCCCACCAAAAACATTTACTTGTAAAAAGAACCAAGTCTCGCCTCTTAGTTCTTCTACTGTAAAAAGTTGTGAGATCCATGTGATTCCAAGTCGGTTATTGATTTATTCAAGGACTACTTCAGGGAACTTTCATCTTAAGCTATTGCATAATTAGGTAAGAGACATCATCTAATAGTAACTTATCATTTAATCATCAACAGTAGTCGTCAAATTGCGGCCCGTGAGTGCGACCCCTGAAAACACAAGACTCGAGAGCTATATGGGAAGATTATGCTCGTGAAAATACACCAGCACCGTTTGCTCACACGAGAGGGGATTACCTATACAGCTGGCTGGACTGGAGCCTCTCTCGATCTACAGGGAGTAACGGAAAGGTTATAACAAGCCGAAAATAGGTCAAGGTACTCATGAAGCTGAATAACATTCCCCATGGAACATGGGTCGAAATATGAAAAAAAAATTTGGACGTCTCATAGTAGGTAAATTAATCAGCTGATCGGCGATTTTGTACCTATATGGGAGGACCAAATTTTTTTTGTTTGCATTTCGACCCATGTTCCATGGGAAAAGTTGTTCAGTTTCATGATTACCTTGGCCTCCTTTCGGCTTGTTTTACCCTTTCTGTTACTCCCGGTATAATCCTCACCATACAAAATGTATGACAGCGATCGCTAAAAGATCGCGCGCGAATTATAATTTTCTTGCATATGGCATTATTTAGCACTACCTATTTCAGGACTATTTTTGGCGTTACAAAAATTGCTTACACTTGCATTACAGCTTACAGCTTGAAGGACACGTAGGTAATTTAGTTAAGAAACAAAGTATAAAATGAATGAGTGAGAACCAGACCAAAGTAACCGAATGTTGTAGTTATTAAATCTCGATTTAGACTATTGCATAATAACTTCAGTATTCAGGTACTACTACGCTGCGCACATGCATGCAAAATTTCAGCGCTTATTGTGGGAAGCCTGGACGTAAGTCTTTGCTCGCGGGTTCAAGGTTTTGTCCACAAAACACGTTTGACTTGTTTTGCCTCAAAATGACTGGAAAAGTTGCTCGGGAATCGAAAAGTTAAATAACCCCGTAAAATCAGGTCGATACCTTTACCTGTCGGGTTCACCCCACCAGTCCTAGGTCAGGGCAGGGGCCAGGGCTCATCTTTCATAACGGGAACTTGTACTAATGCCTAAATTACGGAACCCTGAAAAGACGAGGGTGCCACGGGACCGCGTAACGGTGGCGTAACAAAATGTGCAGATTGAATTAGTTAAAAAAAAACTCAAATGTATCGCTATTAAAGTAAGGACTTGAAGTGACAACAATTTCATATAATGAATAAGTATGAAAAACAACAGTAATATCTTCCTCGCTGACACAACGGAACTATACAGGGTGTTAATTGATTACGGGAACGAAAAGATCTGCATCGTTGAAAGACTCGCAAGTATGATCGACCCTGTTGATGATAAAATGTCGAGCGTAATTTGTAGGTATGTGAAAACCGAAAATAAAGTTTTCGGTACACCGTCCCTAACACCCTGTATTAAACTCTGTTATTGGCTATTGAAGTTTCTGAGGTGAATTTGTAATAGATAGCTAATAACCAAATATCTGCTGTTGAGTTTACGAAATAAATAAATTAAATATAATAAATTAAAATAAATTAATATATAAGGTCCTATCAAATTCACTGCAAATATTTTAGGGGCAGATCAAATAAAATATAAGCATTAAGCATGTACTAGGCAAATTTTTAAAGAAATCTGCACGCTAGTTTTCGAGAAAATTGCCTTTAACTAAATAAAAACAAAACGAAAAAAGTGCACCCTGTTTGTCCTAGAAACACACACATCGATGAATTCAAATTACGCGCCAAAAAAAGGTGCTGTGATTGGTTGGTTGTTAGTGTGCGTGCCGTGTAAGTGAATCCTGTCTACGTGGCGGAACGTCAGGCGGGTCAGTCAAACAAAGGATGTTCACAAAATTAATTAAAAAGTTTGTTTGAAAATGAAAAAAAACATTTGATGTTTTAAAAAAAACATTTCATGCCTTAGATGTTTTTCTTAAACATATTTATTATTTACGCATACCCTTAAAATATTTGCAGTGAATTTAATAGGACCTTATATAAGTTAAAAGGCAGTTATTTTTATTATGTTTATATCTGATGGCTAATAAATAAATATTTCAAATAAATAATCCACACGAGATGAATACTACTTACTCGAGATTGGTGGTTCGATGTGCCGGTGTAGGTAGGTATAAAAAAAATACTCATACATAATCATACATAACATCGCATCGCATCGCATCGCATCGCATCGCATCGCATCGCATCGCACTCGCATAGGTACAGTCGGGGTCAAAAGAGCATACCTAGGACCGCCTCAAATGGTTCAAAATATCTCTGAAACTACATTACTTTTGTAAATTATTTCTTTTGTTGTCTATGCAGCTAGTTAAATTCCATTTACAACCAAAAAAATAATTTACGTAAGTAATGTAGTTTCAGAGATATATTGAACCATTTGAGGCGGTCCTAGGTATGCTCTTTTGACCCCGACTGTACCTAGCAGAAAAAATCGTGATTTCTGACAGAATTATTGATCTTTTATTAAACAGTTATCAAATGATCGTCATTTAATGCCTACTTAATTGATAATAAACAGTACCTACTCAAATACGAAAATTTCTTCTCTCTAACCATCACAGTAGGTAGGTACCTATAGGTATGATTAAGAGCATATGGCGACAGACAGACAGACAGCGAATTGTATAGAATTATACTTTGATGGAAACTTTTGGAAAAGTTCGTCACTTAGTTTAGTATGGGAGGTCCAAAATTTTAATTTTATTATTCAATGAAATGTTTTTGTAAAAGTTGTTCAGCTTTGTGAGTTGAATCCGCCCTTAAACTATTTGAAGGTACTTAATTTAATTAACCTAACCCTAAATATGCGTGACCTGTGGGGTGACCCCATAATGTACCATGCGTCATTCAATCAGATTTCTCAATTTCATAGATACATATTAAACTCAAGATAACCCTGAGATAAGAGATAACCCACCTTGTATGTAACCCACAGATAAGCAGTGTGTATTCTGCAGCTGAACTTCGGTCACAATAACACTGAACAACTTTCCCCATGGAACATGGGTCGAAATATGAAAAAAAAATTTGGACCTCTCATAGTAAATCAATCAGCTGATCGGCAATTTTGTATGGCAGGTCCAATTTTTTTTTCACATTTCGACCCATGTTCCATGGGGAAAGTTGTTCAGTTTCATGAGCACCTTGACCTCCTTTCGGCTTGTTATACCCTTTCTGTTACTCCCGGTATAGTGCGTTTCATTTTATAGTTCCTCTTCTGGCGTCATGTTGGCAGCATTGGAAATTTGTATGTAATATTATTGCCGCCTTAATATTTACATACAAATTTCCAATGCTGCCAACATGACGCCAGAGGAACTAAAAGAGTAAGCACTTTAGTGCGTTTCATCTTTTAGTTCCTATGGCGTCATGTTGCACAGTGTGATAAAAACCCTAATTTTGTTTCAAGTCGATTTTATTTCAAAAATCAATACTTTAGATCAGTCTAAGCACTAAACTGAAACTCCGGCTTGGATATCTTCAGTACTTTTTTTTTTAAATCGCCAAAGTTGACGAAAATCGGGGTCATTAAAATGATAAAATAATTAATAATTAAAAAACTTGCCCATTTATTCTAATTGCGACTTAACACATTAATAACACACATTATAACAGACATTTAGTTAAAATTTTCGTGTTCAAAAAGTGAATAGATAAAGAAATATGTTATTTTTTGTAAATTTCCTGTCTTATTTTTTTTTCGCCTTAATTTTCCGTAGTAGATGTAGATTCTTGACCAGGTGATTCTTTGTTCCTACATCTATCAATAAAATTAAAATCACGATGTAATTCAGCGTTATTCAGAAATTATTAATTTTTAGAGTTATATCCGGATATTTTTGGCCTAGGGTTGTCACTACCCGGATATTTTAATTTTCGTAGGTATTATTTTTTTCAAACAAGATTAATTTGTCTCTATAATACCTAATTTAGGCACGTTAATTGTGTGCTAAAATTTCAGTCCTATCGCAGTTATTTATAGACAAGTCGGACTCGCGCCCTCTTCCGTCTTGCATTAAGTGACAAAAAATTTTTTTTCGCGATTTCGCAGGTGACCCCATGCCACAGAATATATAATAGTACTAGGGTACAGAAAATTCACTCCCTAACAAAAGCCATGGTTAGGTATAAAAAGATACCTACTCTCGACTTAGCCGACCACCCGCGAACAAAATTGAAACTTATTACTGCGCGCGAACGGCTCAATCTCCACTGGACGCCGCCGGACAATGACCCGGCCGCGCGCGCTCTCATGGGGTTGTCACAATAATCGAGTAGGTATTTAATTTATCTGTTCAGTACATACATATTTATTCTAGGTAACTACAAGACAAGTATTGCAAGTGTTTTTAAATCGAATTTAAAATAAGCTAGCTGAACATTATACAATAGTAAGTACCTACCTACCCACTTATCTTATGAGATAATAGAAAGTGAAGCTTACACAAACTACACCTATTGCCTACCTATACTCTGACCAATGTTGGTTGGAGAGCCCAGGGGGTAAGTGGCTATCTCATAAGGTACCACGATAGGCTAGGTTTGGATCGTTAACCAAGACTTAAACAAGTCGTATAACCCATTTCTGCCAGAGCCAATCCTGCCGAAACATAAAAATAATCGATATTTTTCAGAGTCATTTTTTCGTAAAAAATATGTCATAAGGTACCACAATGAAAGTGCTGGCATCAGTTAACCATTGAAAAATTATGTAAAAAAAGCTTGGTCTGCCACTGCGCACCCTGCCGGAAGTGCTTGCCAGACCTCTCCAAAGATGCCCTTCCGACACCCCTAAACTATCTCATCGGGTACCACGACGCGACCACCACAATATAATAGCCAAGATCACTCTGACAATAGATCACAAGGTCTGCCAGGCCTAAACTTGCCGCATCCTAGTGTTTCAGACATTTGAAGTTGTAGGGCCAGTGTATGAAAAATGACCTATATCTTTTTCCCCCCGTGTTTGATTTTGATGGTGCCTTAATACGAAATGCTCTCCATAATGAGGAGCTTCGAGTCATATAGGACAGTTGGATGGAGGGTTTCAGTATTGAACGCAATCCTGTCAAAAAGTTTGAAATGGAGGTTTGGTCTATGAAAACTGGCCTATATCTTATTCCACCCGGGTTTGAATTTGATGGCACCTTGATATGAAATGCTCTCCATAACTAGGAGCTTTGATTCATATAGGTCAGTGAGGAGGAGGGTCTCTGTATTGTACACAATCCTGTCAAAAAGTGTGAAATTGTAGGTAAAGTGTATGAAAACTGGCCTATATCTTTTCCCCCACTGGTTTGATTTTGATGGTGCCTTGGTATGAAATGCTCGTAATGATTAGGAGATTCGATTTGTATAGGTCAATTGGATAGAAGGTCTCTGTTTTGTGCACAATCCTCCTCAATATGAAAATATTCGATAACTTCTGCAGATTTTATCAGTTAAAATTGCCATAACATAAGGAACTCGAATAAAAGTGCTTGCATCAGCTTACCATTGACAAATTATGTTAAAAAAACTTGGTCTGCCACTGCGCACTCTGCCGGAAGTCCTTAGATGAGATAGGTTAGGGGTGTCGGAAGGGTATATTTGGAGGGGTCTTCCAAGGACTTCTGGCAGAGTGCGCAATGGCAGACCAAGTTTTCTTAACTCAATTTATCAATGGTAAGCTGATGCTGGCACTGTCATTCGGGTACCTTATGAAATGACAATGTTAACGGAAAAAATCTCAATCCTGCTAAACATGAAAATATTCGATATGTTCTGCAGATTTTTGCCGTTAATATTGTCATATCATAAGGTACCCAAATAAAAGTGCCGGCATCAGCTTACCATTGATAAATTATGTTAAGAAAACTTGGTCTGCCATTGCGCACTCTGCCAGAAGTCCTTGGAAGACCCTCCAAATATACCTTTCCGACACCCTAACCTATCTCATCTAAGGACTTCCGGCAGAGTGCGCAGTGGCAGACCAAGTTTTTTTAACATAATTTATCAATGGTAAGCTGATGCCGGCTTTTTTATTCGGGTACCTTATGATATGACAATTTTAACTGATAAAATCTGCAGAAGTTATCGAATATTTTCATATTTAGGAGGATTGTGCACAAAACAGAGACCTTCTATCCAATTGACCTATACAAATCGAATCTCCTAATCATTACGAGCATTTCATACCCAGGCACCATCAAAATCAAACCAGTGGGGGAAAAGATATAGGCCAGTTTTCATACACTTTACCTACAATTTCACACTTTTTGACAGGATTGTGTACAATACAGAGACCCTCCTTCTCACTGACCTATATGACTCAAAGCTCCTAGTTATGGAGAGCATTTCATATCAAGGTGCCATCAAAATCAAACCCGGGGGGAATAAGATATAGGCCAGTTTTCATAGACCAAACCTCCATTTCAAACTTTTTGACAGGATTGCGTTCAATACTGAAACCCTCCACCCAACTGTCCTATATGACTCGAAGCTCCTCATTATGGAGAGCATTTCGTATTAAGGCACCATCAAAATCAAACACGGGGGGAAAAAGATATAGGTCATTTTTCATACACTGGACCTACAACTTCAAATGTCTGAAACACTAGGATGCGGCAAGTTTAGGCCTGGCAGACCTTGTGATCTATTTTCAGAAAGATCTTGGCTATTATGTTGTGGTGGTCGCGTCGTGGTACCCGATGAGATAGTTTAGGGGTGTCGGAAGGGCATCTTTGGAGAGGTCTGGCAAGCACTTCCGGCAGGGTGCGCAGTGACAGACCAAGCTTTTTTTACATAATTTTTCAATGGTTAACTGATGCCAGCACTTTCATTGTGGTACCTTATGACATATTTTTTACGAAAAAATGACTCTGAAAAATATCGATTATTTTTGTTTCGGCAGGATTGGCTCTGGCAGACCTGGGTCATATGACTTGTTTAAGTCTTGGTTAACGATCCAAACCTAGACTATCGTGGTACCTTATGAGATAGCCACTTACCCCCTGGGCTCTCCAACTATGTTAGAAATAGCAACAAGTACCTATTTGAAAATTATCAAAATACAATTTTAGAAGGAATTTACCTGTCCATCTCCTTCGGAATAACGAAAAAACTTATTTCCGGGTTCATTTTTATATTGTTCTTACATATATCTACACTGTAGTATTTGCGAGGTACATGGCTAGCCATTTTTTGTTTTTAATCCACTTTCGAAACACAAAACAAAACTTCCGTAGAAATAATCCGAATACGTAGGAACATACGTGCGGGGAATCTCGCGCGCGGCAACCGACCGAGATTAGCCCCTTCAGAGAGCGGCCGGCCGGGTAATACCTAAACCGCGGAGTGAAACCCCCCTGCCCATGCTAAAAGTTGTTCAGAATCATGAGTAGAATCACCCTGCAAAGTTTCCTGGGTGAATTAAAAATAACCGTGTATATTCCTACCCGGATAAAATAATTATGGTAGGTGGCAACCCTAACCTAAAAAAGAATAAAAATTAATATTTCGTGAATAACGCTGAATTATATTGTGATTTTAATATTATCGATAGAAGTAGGGGTTAACAATCGACTGGCCCAAAATCTCCGTCTACTACGCAAAATTGGGCAAGAAAAAAAATTATAAAGAAAAAGAACAAAATAAAGAATATTACGTTGAATAATAGCTTTATAAATACGAAAACTTGTTAGATTTGTGTAATAATATGAGTAAAATGATTGTGTTAAATTGGAATTTAAATAACTATTTTCCTTATTTTTTTATTAATTATTTTTGTTATTTTACTGGCCGGATATCCAGAAACTTCAACTATTAAAAAAAAAAGTACTTGAGATATCCGAGCCGGAGTTTCAGTTTAGTACTTAAACTGATATAATGCATTGATTTTTGAAATAAAACCGTCATGAAACAAAATTAGGGTTTTTATCACACTGTGTGTTGGTGTAGGTAGCATTGGAAATGTGTATGTAATTTTTTGGTGCCGTTTAATATTTACATACCAATTTCCAATGCTATCAACATGACGCCATAGGAAATATAAGATGAAACGCACTCTTTATGTTTGTTGTTGTTGTTTATTTATAATATGGACCTTTACTTTACTATGGGTAATTGTGCCAGTGTCAGTAATATAAGATTACAGCGCTGCTGCGCCGAACCGGTGATGGCTCCAGCAGGGAGATGATCAACAAGCTTGTATAACTCGATTTTTATAACTGTGCGTTTGGAGCTGTCCAACTTTGTATGGGATTTGACGGTTGAAATGTCAAAACCCATACATATTTTGACAGTTCCAAACGCACAGAAACATTATAAAAATCGAGTTATAGGAGATGATAGTGTCTTCTACAGGCGCCAAGGACTCCTCTTGATTCAACCGGAAATGTCTTGTAAACTCTTCAATTTTCCTTTGTTCCCACCTGTCCTACTGAGTAGTTCTACGGTAGAACAGGTGGGAACTTTTTTTCCCACTAGTTCTATGGTGGAACAAGTGAGCACATTTTAAGTCCCACTTGTTCTACGTTTTAGAAATATTACTTTTCATGGAAAATTTGCTTAGTGTGGTGGAGCTTTTTGTCAAAATATTCTAAACACATTTACATTTGGAAGCACATTTTTATTGTAAAAAGTCAGATTATATGATAAAGCCTTTAGCCCGCGGTTTCACTCGCGGTTTTTTAGCTGTTTGGTCTGATAAAAAAGTTTAAAACAAACCGCATCAAAATCCGTTAAGCGGTTTTAAAGATATAAGCGTACAGACATACATACATACAGACACGGAAAGGGACTTTATACTATGTATTGATTGCTTATAGGTAAATAGTAATAGGTATATATAGATAGATGGAATTCTCATAATGTTAAATTCTCAAAATATTGCGGTCTTACAAAAATAACATGCTTGGTGAACAGACCTAAAATTTTTCGGTAAAAAATACTTAACACACACATTTTGAAGCATAGATACTCTTTACATGAAAGTTGCAGACTTTTTTCTGCAACCGTGCAACTGGCCGTTTGGTAGCCCGTGACATTCATACGAAAGAGACAGGAATTTGACGGATTAGAAAAAGAATATCGCACAGCTATCGAATTACGTAATTTGGGAATAAAAAATATTATTTTTGTTTTTTGCAATGAGTGCTGCCGATATAAATATAATTAAAAGGGGTCGCGGAAATGTTTTGCTATCGTCAGGCTATCAGTATTACAGACAAAGAGTGTACGGAAGCGGTAAATCAAAGTGGAGGTGTAAAAATTACAAAGAACTCAAATGCGCTGGATCTATTAACCTTACCGAGGTAAGTAGGTTAAGACTTATGCAAACCTGAGCAGAACGGCTGCGATATGAGGCGGAACTTAACAGCTTGACAATTTTTACCAATCAAAATACCGCGTACCCATGTACCACGGTGGTTCCGCTCAGGTTTGAAAAGGGCTTCAGATTTGGCCATTCAAATATCTTGAACGGCAAGACCATGGAACTTTTTAGTATGAAGTCTGGTACACCGACACATCTCAATGTCAATAAAACAGACAGACAGAGACTATTTAAATCAAATCCGACAAGAAAAAGGGGATTAAAAGTTTAATATCAATATCAACTTGCCTTGGCATTTGTATAATCTTCCGAATGCGTTATTTACTCTAAAAGTATACCTATCACTTAGCACATTTTTACCCGGCTGCCTCAGAAAGAGGGTTGTTTTTCGACAGTATGTATGTATGTGGACAAGAAAATTCTTTTTTCACGGGCTACAGCCTAAACGGATAGTTGGATTTTGACATATGAGGTGTCGTTAGATTTTTCTCAGCAGCGCGAGTGACACTGGCTATATTAAATTTTTTTGGAAAACTTGCAGAAATTTTCCACCGCACCTTTGGTATACCTAAGTGGTGTCGGCAATACAGATGCCGAAGGTCGCAGGTTCAAATCCTGCCTGCGGTGGAAAAATTTTGCAAGTTTTCTAAAAATTATATACCTTACACGAGAAGTGTGTTAAATTTTATTTCAATATTAAAATTCATAATTATAAGATGGCGGATTTGCAAAATACGACTTTAAAATTTTGTTTTTTAAATACTTCTTCTTGTAACAAGAGGATTTTCTGCTTTAATTTTTATGTACCTAATATCGATTGACACTATAATCTCTTGTTACCAAAGTAAGATGGATGATGATAATTTTCTGATATGAATTCTTCTGATTAAGTATAATTTCTGCTTTTAGGACCAAAATAAAATATTATACTCCAATCCACATTGTGAAGAATGTAGTCCTGACGAAGCGCAAAATAGTATTGACTTAATTATAAGTGAATGCTGTGAAGAAGCAGCACGAGGACGTGAACCAGCTCCTAAAGTCTTTAATCGAGGTTTGGTTCGTATACAAAACGAAGGACTTAATCTTGCTGTAAAAGAACCAGTTCCAGAGTTTAAACAGAAAAAATCCTCGATTTATCGGAAAAGGAACAAGGTTGCAGCCGCAAAAAAAACTAACACGAAAAATGTTAAAGAAATAAAAGTTCCTCAACAATTTAAAAAGTTTTTGCTTGCTGATTACAAATACAAACGAATGAGAATTTTGTTATTTTGTACAGATGATGCTAAGAAATCTCTTGAAGAGTTGAAGGATTATTTCATGGATGGGACATTGAAATCCTGCCCTGCACCATTTGTTCAAATTTTTAGTATCCATGGTGACATCGGAAGCAATATCAATGAGACTAATATTGTGCCTTTGGTGTATGCCTTTATGTCTCATCAAACCCAGAAAGCATATTCAATCCTTTTTGAATTAATTCAATCGCAGATCCCTGGGTGGTCACCAAACAAAGTAATGATTGATTTTGAGGAAGCCGCCCTTAGAGCATTGTTGAAATTAAATGTGACAATAAAGGGTTGCCATTAGAGATGAAAATTACCTTGAAACTTTCCTTTGCTGAGGTAAGTTTCCTGAAAGTTACCTGAAAGTTTCCTGGCGAGGAAGTTTTCAAAACTGATTATTTAACTTAAGAAAACAGTTGTTATGTTAATTATTAACTTAATATTACTTAAAAAAATTCAACATAGATGGCGTTATCTGAGGATATGTCTCAAAGTACATTGATCTCAACATGGATGGCGTTATCTGAGGATTTGAAAAAAAAACTACCAGATTTAAGAAAAAAAAATTGACGTAATGAATAACATACAAAATACTAATTTTTAACCTTATTTTCATTTAAACATACTTATTATCACTAACTTTTTACGTTGAAAAGACATTTTTGAAAACTTCCTCGCGAGGAAACTTTCAAGTAACTTTCGGGTAAATTACCTGAAAATTACCTCGAAACTTTCAATGTTTCGGAAACTTTCAGAAATTTTCATCTCTAGTTGCCATTATCATTTTTCAAACAGTATTTGGCGTAAAGCTAAGAAGTTAGGACTTGACAAGAAAAAAATCCAACGAAAATGGATATCTTTGTGCACAAAACTACCGTTCTTGCCTCAAGATCAAATAGAGACTGGGTGGGAGTATATAAAAAATGAAAGTCCAGCAAACAATGAAAATATTACCAAATTTATAGAATATTTCCAAAAGTATTGGATGAGGGATGATTTTATAAGTATTTGGTGTATTTATGGTGAACAGCATCGGACAAATAACAGTGTCGAAGGATGGCACCACAAAATTAATAATGAAACAAATAAAAACGAAGGCAATCTTTTGAGTATGCTACACGTTCTGTACGATGATTCCTCACTATCATCTTTCCAGAAAAGAAAGAAGACAGATTTTCCTTCCATTCCTCACAACAAACGACGTAAACTCGATATAGAATATGATGAATATATCTTCAAATTTCAGACCCAACTTTTGAATGGTGAAATTAGTGTAGGCCATTTTCTAGAAAAGATGCGCTGATTGTTTAGTTTAGTAGATACAATAATAAAATTTTAAGAATCGCTAAGTGGAAGTTACTAGTGAAGTGAAACATATTGTATTGATTACTTTTTTTTCTTTGAATGTTTTAATTTGAGTTTTAACTGCCGGAACATAATTTTGAATTCACATAATACTCAAAATACGAATCTCTAAATGTTGAATTCTCAAAATGTAGTGGTGTGGCAACAACATGCAAAATAATAACATACATTGTTTGTGCACGGTCCTAGATTTCCAGTTTCTTTGAATAGTTTTAGGCCCTCCGCAGAGCTACATTCGTGATGACAACTGCCAATCAATCTGGCATTTTTATTTCTTGAGTTGAATGAGTTAAATATGACAGCTGTCATCACAAATGTAGATTTTTTCAAGGTAGATTTCTACAACAGTATTAAAGAAAAAGTAGCGTGCATAATTTCTGTAACAAACTATTTTTATATTTGACAGCTGTTACCTTAAATATTGATCTTCGCAAGGCGTTTAATTTTTCCAAAGAAACCTAATGGATAGAATGCACGATTTTCGAAAGAGTTGTCACCTAAGATGTAGATCGAAAGAGTTGTCACCTAAGACGTAGATCTCTTCAAGGCCTACCTACATTGTTTTTGAACAAACACATAGTCTTACATGCATAGTTTCTGAAATGAACGAATTTTACGTTGTCATCTTAAATGTAGCTCTCCCTGCTCAAGGCCTACAACCTTTTTAAGAAACTGGAAGTCTAGATCCGTCCATTAAGCATTTTGTTTGTTAATTTTGTCGCATGTTGTTGCTACACCACTAAATATTGAAATTTCAGCACTTTGAGATTCAAAATTATCAGAATTCAACATTATGTTCCGGAACACTGACTTTATGCAATAAAAATGTGCTTCCAAATGTGAATGTGTTTAGAATATTTTGACAAAAATCTCCACCGCACTAAGCAACTTTTCCATGAAAAATAATATTTCTAAAAAGTAGAACTAGTGGGACTTAAAATGTGCTCACTTGTTCCACCGTAGAACTAGTGGGAAAAAAAGTTCCCACCTGTTCTACGGTAGAACTACTCAGTAAGACAGGTGGGAACAAAGTTCAATTTAGATTATCCGTTCAATGTTTACATCTAGGGTTCACTGCTTATAATACTATCGGAGATAATCATTGCAAAAAAATGTGAAAATTGGTCTGCTATTGACGGATAGAACCAAGGATAGAACACAAGAAGTCTCCACTATATTGTTTAATTAAACTGTCGTTGTGACTGACAATTCCTACAATTTGACACTTCTGTTTAATAAAATATTTCACTGACACTGGCTGAATTGCATATTGGCAAAAGCCATAACTAAAAAGAAGAATAAAAAGAAAACGAACTTACAGGCATCACATATTAGGCAAAGAGGATATAAATAAAACTAGCGATATTAGGGAAACGGCGCGCGCGTTGTGCAGGCATTTATAGGTATATGAAAAATAAAACATCGTCACTTTGATCCAAACATGATACAAACTCAACTCCTCCATTCCCCAAAGATCCAGACCACAGATTACTTATAGATCCAGACCAAAGGTCTCTTTTTATTCTTATTTTTAGGGTTTCGTAGTCTACTAGAAACCCTTATCATTTCGTCAAGTCTGTCTGTCTGTCTGTATGCCGCGCCTAGAGATGGGCGGTGGGTATATACCCAATCTACCCATTTGGGTATATACCTGGGTAATTGGGTATTTACCGGGTAAATACCCATATGTACCCAAATGGGTGGGTAGATTGAAAAGTAATATTTTTTTCGTAATTCTCATTATTTTTGACCATGACGGTTTGTTAGATAGATAATATGAATACTATGATTGGTAATATATAGAGGGCCTTGTACGAGCAGACGGAGTTAAGTTATAGGGAGAAAAGAGTAAATTTGTATTTTTTCATATTTTGACCTATGTTCCTTAGGAAAAGTGGTTCAGTTTCATGGGCTGGTTCACCCTTTAAATTATATGCAGTTGATTTTTTTACACCTTATATTTTAAATGTTTTTGGTCCCCCTTCCCACAAATGTAAAAGCGGGACAAAAATTTGTTTTTCTTGTTCTAATAATTGAGTACCTAGGGTATCGTTCAATAGGTCTTTTAAAACTAAGGGGAGATTTCTTTAATAATAATAAATAAATAATAAATATCCTGGACATTTCACACAGCGCTATCTGGCCCCAAACTAAGCAAAGCTTGTACTATGGGAACTAGACAGCTGACATAAATACACACATATATATATATTTTTGTAAATACATACTTATTATACATAGAAAACACCCAGACTAAACACAAATATTTGAAAATTGCTTCCCATTCATTTGTGTCGGTGGGAATCGAACCCACGACCCTCGGCGTGGGATGCAGGGGTAGTAACCACTACGCCATCGGGCCAGTCTTGAAACATAGTCTTCAAAATGTTTCTGTCTCGAGATACTTTTAAAAGGAGCGTTTTTGAGACATAATTTGTTCCAGCTATAACTTCTAAAATATGCACGCTAAAAGATTGAAAAATATATGGAAAATAGTTCTTAATATGAATTTACCATGAAAACTATGACAAATACTGTACCACAATATCACAATAAGGATATATTAAAGTTATTCAATTTGCGGTTGGTAACCACATAGCTGCAAACAAACTAGCAACAAAATTAACTTTGTAAAGCTGAAAGACCTGATATTTAAACGTTGACTACGAAACCATATTTGTGAGCGTGTCTGACACGCTCTTGGCCGCTTTTTTGTTCATTACAAAGGTCTATAGAAATACGTGAGAAATACACCTAGGTATTATTATACTCTTTGATGTCAGGCAAAGAATACTATACTCTCACTGTCAGGTGCAAAGAATACTCACTGGCGTGGTCAGGTGACTGACGTTTAAAACACAGAGTACTTTTTGTTTAAAACATTATTAGTCATACAATATTTTTTATTTAATTTATATTTTTTTGCAATTATTATGGCTAATAAATCTTTATTAATAATATATTTCAAGCGAATCGTGCCGCGAGAAAGACCTGTGCGTCTGTGCAAACTTTAAATAATATCATCATATAGAAAACAGGTACTTTTTTTGTTTTTGTTTGCAGTGTTGAAGGAAGATTTTAATTTCCACCTAAACGATAATTTGTTTCTATATATTACCTATGTACATTGACAATCAACTAGCGACTGTATAAGTAGGGAAGTGCTAACATAATTAGACGTATTACGTAGGTTAGGTTAGGTACGTACATAGGTGTCCTACTTAGAGGTGTGTTACAAAATATAGTGGTTGTACCTACCTACTTACCTACTAATGTGCAAAATATTTTATATCATTGCGGGTGGGAATAAATAATCTGTTGTGCAGCAATGATATTATATGTAGGTTCTAGGTTGTAGATACGCCACCTGAGCAAAAAGTTGTGCCTTCAAATTGGTCTCCTGGAGACCAATAAATCAGTCAGTTTTAGGTGCTATCTATGAGGTCGACTATCATAGCATGTATTTTGCAGAATGATTTGCCAGCAATGTTTAAAATGCCTACGCACAAGCGAAGGCTTGAAGATCGAAACGACGAAACACGCCAAGTGTGTGAAGGTGTGCTCCCAGGACCTCGCTGAAGCTGGCGATCACACTTGCCAATGGAAATGTGCAATGTGCCACAAGCCTGTTACTGTTAGCAAGGACGATCCAGACTTGACCATTAATCCTAGAGAAAATCTGATAAACGCTATTAATGTCATCACGGAAAAGTTCGAAGTAGTGAATAAGATACAACTACCAAAAATAAACAGCGAACTTACTCACGTTAAATCCCTTACAGAACACATCGTAAAACAGAACGAGAAAATACTGCGTAGGATCAGTGAGTTAGAGAAAAAGAGAAACTTTGACGGCAGACCTGGAAATAGCAACGAAGCTCCACTAGGATACCGTACTAGGAATGTGAGTCTATCGACACCTAAAATGAAACATGAGAAATGTAAAGAAGGTGACCATGCTCCTATTCTTCCTTTGAACGAGAAACATGGTGCACGTTATAGGTCAAGAAGAGCTCACATTTTAAACAAAATGTTTCGATTACTTAACCGAAATCGAAATTATAGAACAAGGTAGGTCATTAACAATAAACATATGAATCTTCTTGGGTAGAGTTATTATTTTAGTAGAGGTAGATATGTTATAAGGTAGACCCGGGTAATAAGGCCCACCTAACAACAAACCGAAATAAAACCTTTATTTTATCACCCTCAGGTAAAACAACGTTTGCAACGTATAGCAAAATTTACTATTAATTGACCTATATGTTTTTTTATGATTTTGACAATAAAAAGTTGCAATTTTAATCATTTTTCAAAACATCGATTTTTGGCCTTTCTAAACTGGGCATGTCTTATAAGGCCCCTGGCAATTTAATTACGTTTGGAGTTAAAGTAAGCGTTAATTACAAAAAAAGGTACACTTATATGAATATTTACATATTATTGAACCTAAATAAAAGCAAAAAGTTGTGATATCATCAATATTTTCCAAAAAGACTTCACTTTCTCAGTGAGGAAGAAAACAGCCTGGGTCTCGAAATTTCAGGAGCTAAGTGCAAAGAAATTGCTATTAATCCCAAAAGTATGTTTGTTTAGCTTAGAAAAAGGTATTTATTTTTAAAATTAGTTGATTTTAAATTTTCATACTCTGGGCTTTATTACCCGTATTTGGTTTGGATAGCCCCGATCGCGGCTTGCAAGGCCCCGAAAAAAATGTGGTGTTCAATATTTATTTTTATTAATAAAGTAAGTGTATCTAAAGTGAATTGAAATTAAAAAAAAATATATGGGCCTTAAAAGACTGCAACATTGTAGGAAGGCCCCATCGCTGCTTGTAAGGCCCAAGCAACAACCCTGTGGGGCCTTCCTAACCGACCGGGGCCTTGCAACCCGTATTCACAATTTATGAATAAAATAGCGATAAAACCAGACATACCTACACGAATATCAATGGAATGATAAATTAATAAACACATTCAACAAAAATCTACTAATAAATTGCAGTATTAACTATTGAAAAATACCGTTTAGTGGGAGTGCAAAATAACAAAAACACTGGCCATGCCCGAGGTCACCGAAAAACCAGCCGTCACTGGCAAAATAGCGGCCGCACGCGGCCCGCTGCTGCGTCCCTGCGCTCCTATTGGTTCATTTTACGCTTGCTATGAATTTGGCGCCAACCGAACGTATTTTAAATGGTTTTCTGCGTTTGGGCCTTCGAAGACTGGGGGCCTTACACCCCCGATGTACCTTATAAGAATGAGGATCGGCGTCGCCGCCTCGTTTTGTTGGTAGTTTTGTTTAATTGAATAGTGCAATAAATTACCTACCTATATCTAAGTATGTTTTGTAGGTATGTAACTCCTGACGAACAATTTGTCTTTTGGCTCCGGCAATCTTGTGTCCAACAAGTGCACCGCATTGTCGAACACATTTCCTCCAAACTAAATGCCCACCAGAGCCGTCTTGCTCGATGTACCTATTCCCTCGGGCATAAACCTTAACACCATCTTAAAACAAACCGATAAGTATACAACGTGTTCCAATGGAAATACATTAAATTTGAGACGTCGTGTTATAAAAACCCTTCGTTTAGAAGTTAATTAGCAACTTAAATTAATTTGTTATATTTGAGTGCCACATTATGAAAAGACCTTTATTGGTTAAAACTTTTATTTGTCATGTTGCCGTTTGGAAAAAACTTCAAAAAACACACTCATTTCATAATATTCGTTTTACAGAATCGAATGTAGGTTCGTTATGAACTGCTTTAAGAAATATGCAGAATTAAAAAATAATTTCCATACTAAAATTTGAATCGCAATGGGACGTAATGTCAAGTATTTAAAAAAAAACGAAACGAATATGCCGCTTTTTTATTTCCTAAGCCAACAGTAAGTCAAATAAAAAAAACAAATATCACCCGTGCGGGACGACACTTGAAATTATGAGGACTTATTTATTATATTAAATCTTTGCTTCAAATCATTTTTCGAATTAAAATTTGCCGATAAATGCTTTTTAATATTAAAAGTTGCTCAGTTTTTATGAGCCTCCATTTTAACGTTTAGTTAAAAAATTACTTATGTACAAAAGTCGTTCAGTTGGTGGTTTAGTAGATAGGCTTGCAATCGCCGTACTGCAGTGCGGAGGTTTGAAATATTTTTCATAGTTTTTCTTATAGATATAAAATAGTGTATGCAACTGCATATAATGAGGCTTTAGAATGCTTGCCATAAGAATAAATAATAACACTACCGTGCAGAAATGAAACTCCTTTGTCTGGGCCTGAAAAGCCGCGCTTTAAATACCTACTTCCCCCCACAGCCCTGCGCGCTCCCGCACATTAATCCAGGGCTGTCTCGTGCTAATAGTTTTATTCCAAACTAGTTTGTTTACACATTTGATGAAAAATCGTGCAAATGCAATTATTTTACAAGATTTGCGATGAATACGAATTTGTTTGTTACCATAATCAGCTAACAATAACTTAGACACCTACCTACCTTAGGTACCTTAGGTAAGTAGGTATGTCGGGTTAGAAAACTGAACTGAAACTATGTACTTAGTAGGTACCGACGTGAGTAAAAATAGCAGAACACAAAACCAATACGTACCTATTAAGAATGGTAGGTACCTATTTACTGTACCTTAAACCTTTGCTCATCTTTAGGAAAATTAAAAAAATAAGATGGAGAGTCATCCTCGCGTCACTTTTACAGCCATAAGCGCCATAGTCATGCGGAAAGGCAAAACATTTCAGGAAAAACAAAATTTGACCCGCGCGACGAACGCTTACGCCGCGAAGCGCATGCCGAATTGCTCGCTCTGCGAGCGCCAGACGGTAGGCAAATATAATGACCTTGAGCGCGTCTGGAGCGGGAGTGTCGTCTCTAGGTGTGTTTACTCTTATGTGCTTGTGTCAAACTATTATCAGATAAACAGACACTCACATCCTAAAGCCATTCATTATAAGGCAGTAGCATAAACCACGCCAGTGAGAGTATAGTATTCTTTGGCATAAACTACTATTAGGTTACCGCTACAACTCTTTTTTCTCTAGTCAAAGCTACAACTCTTGCCAAAAAGGCAAATTATCAAGGTATGATGTCATGTTCGTCAAAAACTGACACATTTTTTGACACAACTGGCACTCCAGACTCTACTGGGCTCTCTGATTGGCCCTTTGTCTTTGCGTCTCTATGGGTGTTCTAAGTCAAAAGAAGTAGTTAATATCATTAAAAAGATTTTTATACTACACCTACATAGAAAGTAACCTATAGCTTTATATAACGTAGAGAGGAACGTGAATTATTGTTAACGTTTCAAATTAGCGGGAAATAATAATCCATACAAATCTCTTTCCTCCCGTGGGACAACAGATGCAAATGTCAAAACTTTCGTAAAATGGAACGTGTTTTTAATAATTTAGCATGGCTGAATGGGCTTATTGCTTTTGCTTTGTACGAAATAAGAGAATAACATACGCGCGAATTTAGTAAAAATTTTCATATCAAAAGTTTATTGAGCTGTTTTTGTATTAATATTAAATATTATCCTACTAATTAATAGTATTATATTACTTTTCGGTCGAAAATGTCTACAAGTGATAGTGACGATGTTCTAATGACACCGCCTGAATTAAAAGAAACCGCCCAGAAGCTTGTAGAAGAACTTTTGCCGGAAAAGTCAAAGAATAAGTACAACAAGGCTTATGAAGATTTCGTGGAATGGAAATTTCAAAAACACGCAACATCTTTTTCCGAAAATGTGCTGTTATCCTATTTTAGTGAAAAAGCGCAAAAATATAAACCAAGCACTTTGTGGGCTATGTATTCAATGCTGAAAAGCACAATTCTGACAAAAAACGATGTTAATATTATGGAATACAAAAAACTCCTAGCGTTTTTAAAAAGAAAATCTGAGGGATTCCGCAGTAAGAAGTCCAAAGTTCTGACTGCGAAGGACGTCAATTCGTTTATACAAAATGCTCCTGATGACACATAATTGTTATTGAAAGTAAGTAAATTACAAAAATTTTGAATAAATTTGTCATTTATTTGGCGAAACCTATATAGTATAATATCATATTTTTCTTGTGTTTTACAGGTAATTTTGATTTTAGGCGTGAATGGTGCCTGTCGTTCGCAGGAACTAGCAGATATGAATATTAATGACATAGAAATGCTTGATAAAATGATGATAGTCAATATACCAAATACGAAAACAAAAATTCAGCGAACATTTATAATATCAGGCTCTGATTATGAAATTATAAAGAAGTAGGTACCTTAATCTTCGCCCAAATGGCTTGACGACCAACAGATTGCTATTACAGTATAGAGCCCAAAAATGTACGAAACAAGTGGTTGGCAAAAATAAAATAGGTGCTGTTCCGAAAGAAATAGCATCATATCTAAATTTGCCAAATGCGAATGAATACACTGGGCACTGCTTTCGCAGAACATCTGCCACTATGCTCGCCGACAGTGGAGCTAATTTGAATAGCATCAAACGTCATGGTGGGTGGAAGTCATCTACAGTTGCAGAGGGCTACATTAAAAATTCAATCGAAAACAAAAGGAAGATAAACAACCAGATTTCTAACTTCATAAGCCTTCAAGACGAACCTCAACCATCTACAAGCACGGCGCCGCAGATGCAATTACCAACCAAACTGTCCTCTACACCTTCTCCAATAGTGCAGCAGCCATTAATACCACCAGCATTGTCGCAAACGTCTCAAACTAATATAAATTTGCCCGGAAAAAGTGTTACGCTTAATTTTAATAACTGTGCCAATTTCACCATAAATTTCAATTAATAAACGTTTAACACAAGTATTTTTATCTTTTTTTTTTTGCAGGTGTAGTATAAAGCACTATGTATCACTCGGCAGAAATTCCGATTACAAACTCGTGTGTATTGAGGCCCTCAGCTGCGCTTCGGGCCTCCATAGTCTAATAAAACATGGTCTTTCCTTCCCAGATAAACACAAGACAACGTCACTTAGTATTGCCACTTTATTTCAATAAAATACGTTATGGGGTAAATTCAATCTCAGAACAATGGGTTAAAATAATTTCATAATTTAAATTTACGTGTGTATTAACTTGAACTTTACAACAACACTTCAATTGTATTTATTAGATAACAGTATCATAAATGATTTACAAAAAACATCATAAGAGTGGGTAATTCTGGTAACCCACAAGCATGATGACGTCAGCGTTGCCAGATCTACGTCTTTTTACGTAGATCTACGTATTTGAGGCCTTTTTTGAAAGGCTACGTATTTCAGTCTCAAAATCTACGTATTTTCTATAAAAATGTACAAACAATGTAATTAATAACACTTTAGGCTGAATAGGTCCAAATTCCGTTACTTTCGAGAAAAAAACAATGTCAACGTGCGTTCCGTTTCATGCCGTCACTTATCTAGGCGCCACGCCGCCACTCTCCCTCCACTCTCCACGCTACATCGCGACGCGACCTGTCATGCCGTGCTAAAAGTGACTGTGTAAAACGAAACGTCTCGTACGCTAGAACTCTTAATGGGGCTTTTTCTGTTGACAGTAATGACAGTTCCCTAAGGGTCTTGGTAGTTCTGAATTACAAACTAGAGGGCGCTGCGAAAGACGGAAAAAGACGTTCCTTTCCTTTCCTTGCAACCTCATAATCAATCAGTAAGTTACCTATTATATCGCATTCCGGTTCGGCAAATTACTTTAGCATACACGGCACGCGACCGACTATAGCAATAGCAACTGTCAATATCACTCAAATGACAAAATTTTACATCTTGCGCAGCGCCCTCTAGTTTGTAATTCAGAACTACCAAGAGAGCCTAAGAGAACTGTCAACAGAAAAAGCCCCATTTCACTTAGAAAAATCAATACGTAGATCTACGAAATTTTCTTAAGCAACTTTTTACTAATTCTACGTAATTTTCTAATCTGGCCTACGCCTTTTTCAAAATCAGAGTTGGCAACACTGGATGACGTAGTCTTGTGTTGGTCACGTGGTTCACGAGTCTCGGAAAGAAATACCAGGCGGAGTATCTTATTATACCATGCGGGCCTCAAACTACACCCTCGTTAGTAATCGGTTTCTTTCTACCCGCGTACACAATGTACTATTATCTAAAGCAAAGATCTAAAGTTGTCGGCGAACGGCATCTTCCGTATGGTTTCAGCTGCAATCGTAACTTGGTACATACCTACCAACCTAAAACATATCCTACATCCCTTGCCATAAAATAGAATAACTAGCTATTATTTACTTATACCTACCTACTTACATATTAAGCATTACAATGTAAAGCTCCGGCATGTTATCACACGATAAGCTTTCTCAGACACTAAATAACATCGCCCAGCTAATACATAGCATACCTATGTAATAAAATAAACCATGTAAGAAAATATTTTATTGTCACGCCTCCTATGATGATAAATCAGATGGCTCTCTCTTTACAGTCATGCTTTTGAGATACTACCTACTAGCGCCATCTTCAGCCGCTTTCGGAATTAACATATGAAAAACACACCTATGTAACAAACCATGTATATAATAAGAAAGGAGGCGTGGTCAAGATGGCTTATCCTTACGGTAACGCTTTTGATATACTATCTAGTGCTGCTATCAGCGGTCGTTTTACGAACTAACATCTCAAAAAACCAGATTTTTGACTAATTTTATTAAATTAGATAAATAAGTAAATAACCAAGTTACGGGCATGCGTAACTCTTAGATATTAATCATTTTTCATTATCTTTTAGAATTAAGTTGATTTATTATTGTATAATAATTTTTTGAATTTATTTCATTTTTGCTACTTTTTTGTTTTGCCTTTTTTCAGTTGATAATCGTTAGTTTACAGTAAAATCAGTAGTTTCTAATCATTCTATACGTTTTTCTGTTCCTTATGACACCTATTACTTAGTCTAGGAAGCCTAGAACCTAGTTTTTCAGGCGTTGTAAATATTTTCACTTTTTATATTTTTACGTATTATTTTAGATTCTTATCTTAGTTCTTAGTTTCTAGTGCATAAAGACATATCACTAACTAGCTGCCCGTCAGCGGTTTCACCCGCTGCAACCTATTATTCCGCGGGAAAATAGTTACACTTATAATAGTCACTTTTATAATACTTATAACCTGTTTCCTGTATGAATCAAGGTTTCTTTTCTCGTGGTAAATTTTATACTATGTATATAGTGGCCTGCACCGGCTTTGCACGATTGTAATTTATTTGGGTGGTGTTGCTGGTTAAATAAAACTGATAAAAGTTTAATACTTTAGGGGTTTAAAAATCAAACCCCTGAGACATATATTTACCTTTTTTTAGCTCTTTGGCCTTGTCGCAAATTTTAAAACAGATCGCATATAAAATCACGATAATCCATACAAACTTTTTACCCCATTTTTACCGGACTGCCTCAGAAGGAGGGTTATGTTTTTCGAGAGTATGTATGTATGTATGTATGTAGACAAGAAAATTCTTTTTCACAGGCTCCAGCCCAAACAGATAGTTAGATTTTGACATATGAGGTGTCATTAGATTCGTCTCAGCAGCGCGAGTGATACTGGCTAAAAATTATAAATTCAAGATGGCAGATTTTTACAGCAAAATACTACTTTAAAATTACCGCAGTCGAGTTTTTGGTTTTTTAACACATCTACTTGTAAACTCAGGTGCCGTGTGGTCCCGACAGAGTAGAATAGCACCACCTTCTCTTCCCGTGAGGGTCGTAAGAGGCGACCGAGGAATATATCCGCCCAAGCGAATTAGGGTCCAGGAGAAGGAAAACTCCACATATAAACCCGGAACGGGGTCTCCGTCAGGCGCGAGTGACTGGTAATAAATCGTGCGGCAGACTCCTGCAGCCGACCTGGCTCCGCACGTATCGACCCGTCGTTCCTGTGGAGTCAGCCAGGAGCCCAGGAAGGTCGAGAGGGTGGCGCAGGTCCTGGGCAGCCCTGCGTTTTCCATAATTGCGTCCCAGGCAACGCAGTGTCTGTGGAGAGCGTGCAAAAAGCTATGCCGCTCTCATATCGGCTCATACAGCCATGAAAGATTTTGCCTCAGACACTGAATAAATCGTCTGACACAGACGTGTGAGGCCAATGATGATGAGGGGTTATGTTATGTTAATTTTTATGTGACAAGTACAGCAAGACCAGTATGTACCATAGGCAAATATCGTAAGACAAAACATAATAATTAAAACATACATACATACATACATACATACATCACGCCTTTATCCCTTGCGGGATAGGCAGAGCGTCAACGGCCGTATAAGTACGGTCGTTATCGCCACATCTGACACATATTTGAGGGCCGTTTTAGCTATTGTCGTGTATCGCTATAGTGACAGGTTGTCAGCCTGTCGCCTAAAATTGCAATACACATGATACCCTCGAGTCCTTTAGTCGCTTCTTACGACACCCACAGGAGAGAAATGGGGTGATGCTATTCTAAGCCGGCATCACACGGAAAAATAATTAAAAAAAATAATTAAATTAATTAAAAGTTCGAAAAAAAAAGCAAAATGAGTATCATTCTATTCGGGTTCGAACGCGAGTCGTCTTGCTTAGAGGGCAAGCGCATTACCGCTTTGCCAGCGCGTCTTCAAGGTGCCTGTTGAATTAACGGATATGTTTCCCCACAAAGTGTCCGTAATTTCAAAATAAGCAAATGATTGCCTTTCACGCCAAAACAATGATGATTTCGAAAGATTAGAACAAAATACGAAAAGGTTACTTACAGAAACCCAGCAGTGAGTATTAAAGAACATATTTAGCGATCGTCGATCGCGCATTAAAACTCACCCCATGTACGTGAACTTTGCCTTACTTACTCGCCAAGAGATGTCGCTGTTAGTTTTCGGCGAAAACGTTTAAAACGCGGGTCGGCTCAGTCACGCCACCTATGCAAAAATATTGGATAATGCGTGATCCCGTAGGAATAAGACATTTTCCCGCGGTAAAAAGTAGCCTATGTGTTATTCTAGATACTCTTCTATATTTGTGCAAATTTTCATGTCAATCTAATCAGCCGTTTTAGCGTGATGTCGTAACAAACACACACACAAACATCCGCCTTTATAATATTAGTAGGATAAATTGGACGATAGATTAAGCTTTTGCCAAACTTTGTACTTTAAACTTTAATTAGAGCAATATCGCCCATATCTGGGGAACGTATCATCATATACCACCTTAATACACCTATTCTACACATTTAGTACATAAGTTATATGACCTAGAACCTCTAGGTTCCGAAATAAACACTAAAACCTAGTTATAATTTGATGTGATATGCAAAATGTGTCCATTTATCGTCCAATAAAACGAAACCTGTATTACTTAGATGTTTAAGATTTTTTACCTTGATACCTAATGTTATTATGTACCTACTTATGTAAAAGTTTTTATTGAAGATTATTTTGATATACGGTAAAACGTTGAACAATGGCAAGTTCAGGCGCGGTCACAGCCCTCAGTTTCAGGGGGGGTCATGGCGGCTGAAATACCTTAGAACCATTTTTTTATCCACACTATATATAGGGTGTAATTTTATTAGTGGCGGATCCGATAAGGGTGTGGTCTGTCAATGAAACTGAACAACTTTCCCCAAGGAACATAGGTAGAAATATGAAAAAAAAAATTGGCCCTCCCATACAAATTGACCCGGCCGGCCAACACACTTAGTATGGGAAGACCAAAATTTTTTTAGTATTTCGACCTATGTTCCTTGGGGAAAGTTGTTCAGTTTCATTGACAGAACACACCCTTAACGGATCCACCACTAATAAAATTGCATCCTATAGATTTAAAAAAAAAACCTCTTGCGTGCATAGGCATAATGTCATAATAACGTCACACCACTCGTCACACGTTGAACACGGGCTGATGCAGATTTTTGAATTCCTCAGTTAGATGCTTTTAAAATACTGAATTATTTGAATGAAATAATAATAAACTCTGTTTGTTGTCTAAAGAAACCTCATAAAATACCTATCATAAAATTTTGCGGATTACCATTTCTCTCCAAATTGTGCGTATGCTCAGGATATTTATCTGGGTAGGCTGAAGTTTTCAGGTAAAAATAAGACGTGGACGTATCGCGAGCGAAGCGAGCTCGACTTTTTCGCTACAAACGATCATGTGAGCCTAAAAACTGGCCGCCAGTGAAAAACAGACTAAAAGGTAGATGTACAGCGAGCGAAGCGAGCTCGACTTTTCGCGTTATAAGAAAGTGAGAGGCCTCAACACTAGCAGTGGATGTAAAACAGGTAGAAAGGAGTACGTGTTGCGAGCGAAGCGAGCCCGACTTTTCACGCTATAAATAAGCAAAGATTTACACGGTATACACGGTAGTTTCTTTTTCTTGGATTTCAGGGGGGGTCATGACCCCTATGACCGCGCCTGGGCAAGTTCGTAGAGAAAATTGGTTGCAATTTAATTTCGAAATTGGGGGCGGGGCGCGGCTCTCTTTAAAGTAAGGCTCGTTAGTATATAAGGAAATTGGAATTTTCAAACGACAAGTTTTACAAGTTTACACGGTTCTAAGAAGAAAATTCCAGTTTCCAGCTAGACGTGGGAGTTCAAGAGGAAAGCGGCTAATCCAGTATCTTGCCATTGTCTGCGTTGCGCCAACCAAACTGAAAAAAGAAGAAGTTTTATTTTACAACTAAATAGAATCCTCTAAATTCGCGTAAAAGTTACCCCTCGAAAAGTGACCGCTGCGGGCCGGTTTGTCTCACCCGTGTTGCGTGCTGGCACCTTCTGTGCTGGACATAAAAATCACACAAAAGTTATTTAAATAGTTTCTATACTTGTGCTACGGTACTGACCACTGAACTGGCACCGTTTGTGCTACTTACCTGTGTATCAACTGTGAAGTGCGTTTACCTAAGATTTAGGACTTAGGACCTAGGTCTTGGGTAGTGTTAGTGCAGTTGGTACCAGGTCGTTGGAGCTTGACGAGCTGCAAAAGTTTTAAATAAGTATAAAACATAGGCAATTATGTTTCAAACTTTTTCAAAGATTCTAATTAAAAATGCAAGGTTAATTCTTGAATACGGGGTATGCTTATTGGTTGTAGTAATTAATGTAGGTACCTAGGCATTTAGTTTGTATGAACATTTAAACTTCTTTATTGGAATTCAAACTTGGTGCCATAAGGGAAATCATTCAGTACGATGGCCTACATTAATGTATTTCCATTGGAACACCTTGTATGTATTGTTTTTTACAAACCAATTACCTACCTACTTATACATGATGATGATTGAATTTTAAGGAAAGTCCGTCATTCTGTACTGTTCCATCCTATATATAGGTATATACAGGGTCGTTCGTTATTGCCTGTATAACGGAGAGGATAACATACTCAACTTCGCACATATTTTCCGTCTTGGTGCCACCAACCCCACTTTTGATCAGTAGGCCAAGAAGTAGGTACCTACCTACCTTCATGTCTAGCTTTAATGCTCTATTTGAAAAGTAATGGCTCTTATTCAGTTTTTTTACGCTGATCTCCCCGTTACTACCTACCTGCTCTCTTTATGAGATACTTCTGCAGTTAAATAAAAAGAAATACACAGCAGAATAAAAACATTAAAAACTAAATCCGAACCATTTGAACCTAACAAGCCCATTATAAATTGATGTTGATGAATGATGATTAGGGTTTCTCAGCGGGAATTCCCGAGGCGGGAATTCCCGGGAAATTTGGCCTTTGTCGAGACGGGAAAAGAAGGATCGATTTCCCGGGAATTCGGGAAATAAAGAAGAAAAAATAAAGTTATTATTTTGACGATAATTTCGGTATAACTCAGTGTTACTTATTAAAAAAATATATGTGTATTTGCTCTCTCCACTTTTACTCCCTCCCGCCCCGCCCGTGTTTTGTTTGTTTAGATCAGTCACTCAGAAAAATTTGACCGCATTGATTGTGTCGGTGCCCCTAGTACAAAAGTGTTGTGTGGTGATTGAAATATCAGCCTTAAATTATATTAAAACTTAATGGTGTATTCTTGATTTCATAACTGATTAATGGAATAAATAGGAAAATTATCATCATCATCATATCAGCCATAGGACGTCCACTGCTGAACATAGGCCTCCTCTAAATATTTCCACCTTGTCCGATTAGAAGCGGCCTGCATCCAGCATTTCCCCGTGGACTTGACCAAATCGTCTGTCCATCTCGTGGGGGGCCGTCCTACGCTGCGCCTGCCGGTACGTGGTCTCCACTCGAGAACTCTCCTGCTCCATCGATTAACAGTCCTTGGAGCAATGTGGCCTGCTCATTGCCACTTCAGCTTACTAACTCTCTTAGCTATGTCGGTTTACTTGGTTCGTCTACGGATCTTCTAGTTTCTGATTCGATCACGAATGTAAAAACCGAGAATAGCTCTCTCCATAGCTCGCTGAGTGACTCCTAGTCTATTCAGGAGGCCGGCAGTTAGAGACCACGTCTCGGTACCGTAGGTCATCAGCATCACTGGCATGACACACTGTTCAAACACTTTCGTCTTGAGACACTGAGGATAGTTTGACGTGAAGACGCTGCGTAACTTCCCGAATGCTGCCCAGCCGAGCTGGTTTCGCCGAGTGACATCTTTCTTAAAGTTAGATCTTCCTAGTTAGACTGCTTGTCCTAGATAGACGTATTTGTCCACCACTTCGAGTATCGAGCTCCCTACTGATATTGGGGTAGGCGCTACATGAGAGTTGACCATGAGTCATGACTTTCGTCTTGTCCATATTCATCTTGAGGCCCACTTGTTGGGAAACCAGATTAAGCAAATAAATATGAAAAACTGGATTGAATTGATTATTTTTCGTATTTTCATTTACTCACAGTTGTGCATTATTCTCATAAATTCTTAAATTATGAATTCACAGATCATAACCACAATATTTATTCCAATTATTGTAGCATAGAAGGTATTATTTTAGGTAATTTATGAAGAGAGACTAATTAAACTGTATTTATTATTGATTACTATTTTTTGTTTAATTTTAAATTAATTTTTATGCTTTTTAACGAGGAAAATTAAACTCCCGACTTCCCGGGAATTCCCGGGAAAAAAGGGGTCGGGAGTTTTGGTGTCCGGGAAATAAAAAAGGTCGGGAAATGAGAAACCCTAATGATGATCCATCATTAGGTATATGATTATCTAAATATCTACTAGTTTTTGGACACTGTTTGGATGGTAGGTACTTAGGTATTACTTTAAGTCTTCTTGTGAATGACGTGATGTTATTCCAAAATTAGAAGCATTTATTGTTAGTTGTTAAAAAGTAGTTTATGTAGGTACATATGTACCTACTAATCTAATCTAACTAGATATATATGTATATATACTCACATGTAGGTTTAGTGTAGGTATATATTAATACTGGCTAGGTAGGTAGGTACTCCAAAGATATACCTACGTGCCTAAAGCTACAGGTACCTAAGTATCTACGTATACCTACATCATATAGGTTTACTATTTAATAATAATGCCTTCATGATTGTTATTAATTGTTATCCTGAAGTTACACGAGGGATTCAGGGTTTTATCATTGTAAGGGCATCTAGATACTCTCAAAGGTCCTGTTAGGTAGATATCTATACTAAACTAAGTACCTACCCTACCTATCTACAAACGCGTTTGTATACACCAGGCCTACATAATGAATTAAAAAACGAAATCTTAATACGTAATGGCATGCGTAGCGCCATCTAGGAAGTACGTAAGAAAGAAAGAACTTTTACGTTGTACGCTTAGGTTGTACGCAATCGCTCTGTACTTTAGTTTTAATATAACTTTATCGAGCTCTTTGTAGATGGCGTTACTTGTTGTTTCGGATCAAATTTTGATTCTACCTATGAGATGCTAAAACTAGAAGCGGACAATACGCTCTCAAAGCGTAACGTAGGTAGTACAGATGTAGGTGATGGTAAAAGGTTTATTTAGTAGTACGGTATTCTAGGTATACCTACACGTAACTTACCTACAAATGCTAGTGATTGTAGGTTAGGTACCACATGTAAATCTGGGGGCACGGTAGTGCCCCGCCAAGTCGAGCGCGAAGCAAACACTGCCGTACCATACTTTATCTGGGGGCACGGCAGTGCCCCCGCCAAGTCGAGCGCGAAGCAAACACTGCCGTACCATGCTTTACTGGAACCATTTCGCCGCATTTTCAGGCTCCTATTTGAGAACCTTTGGATAAGATCAGAACGCAGAAATTTTCGTCATCTAATAAGCTGTAATCACATACTCAAAATCCGAAATTTCAAGTCTGTCTGTAAGTGTATTTTCTGTCTGTAGTCTTCAATTGTCAGTTCTTAAGTTACGAGAAGGCAAAGTTTCGCATTTAAGACAGACACTCACTCATGATCATCAAAATAGAACACTAGTAGGTACTTCCCATAAACTCAGAGTGCTGAAATTTGGTACAGAGGTAGGGTTTGATGGCCACATAAAGGGAAAACTATAAAATAAAAACTAGGATATTCGAAGGTTAGGAGTACCACCAGCCACACCATAGGAGCCGAGGCTAAATCATACGAAATACAGATATGATTTCAAAGCAAAAGTTGTTTAGCTTGATGGGACGCTCCTACAAAAATAAATGAAATCCCACCAAAAACATTATGTAAAAAACTAGCCAAGTCACGATTGAGCTGATTGTTTATCTCTAAAAAGTAATGAAATCTAGACAAAGTCATGCCAAGTCTAAGGTTCCTTGATGCTATTTCTTTATTATTATGGTTAAGGCTATATGACTGGCCGTTGACTTGTATCCACAAAAGTATAAAGAATGTTCAACGGCCAGTCATATAACATTAACCATAAAAATAAAGAAATAGCATCAAGGAACCTTAGACTCGGCATGAATTTGTCTAGATTTCATTACTTTTTAGAGATACACAATCAGCTCAATCGAGACTTGGCTAGTTTTTTACATAATTTTTTTTGTGGGATATCTATTACATTATTTATACACCGGCAAGCGGGCATTTTTGATAAAATGTAACCTGACATAAATAGGGCAAAACTTATTTTAAATAATATGTACTTAAAAAACTACTAACCAACTACTTTTCTACTTAAAAAACTAAACAAGTTTTATGAGATACCTAAAAAAAACTAGATAGGTATCCTTAAAAAATTGTTACGTTAGTACCTATAAACGTTG
The DNA here is from genome assembly GCA_024500475.1 of Phthorimaea operculella. Taxonomy (NCBI): domain Eukaryota; kingdom Metazoa; phylum Arthropoda; class Insecta; order Lepidoptera; family Gelechiidae; genus Phthorimaea; species Phthorimaea operculella. The sequence continues at coordinate 1,424,893 of JANFCV010000100.1, read as the reverse complement.
TTCATTTTTGTGATTGTGAGTAGGTACAACAAAAAAGAGCAGACAAAAAATGAGAATTACAAAATTAAATGGCATGAAAGATTGAAATGAAGTCTCACTTGTATGGGTTGAGGTCCAAAAAAGATTTAATACCTATTTTTTTTCTGAACATTTTTAAATTTGGGTTAACACGGTCTATCTTCACACCAAATTTCATCTCGATAGCTTTAAAACTGACGAAGTTTTGAGGGCGCGGTATACAGACAGACAGACTTGACGGAATGCAAAAATTAAAGACACCCTTTCTTGTGGCATTACATTAGATTACCTCGTCTAGAAAATCCTATTTACCCGACTGCCTCAGAAGGAGTGTTATGTTTTTCGAGAGTTTGTATTTATGTATGTATGTATGTGGACAGAAAAAACCTTTTTCACGGGCTACAGCTGAAACGGATAGTTGGATTTTGACATATGAAGTCTCGTTAGATTCGTCTCAGCAGCGCGAGTGACACGGGCTATATTAAAAAATTATAAATTCAAGATGGCGGATTTTTAAAGCAAAATACAACTTTGTAATTACCGCTGTCGGGTTTTTGTTTTTTAATACAACAGTTTGTTTATGTCAGAAATATCACTGAGTAGAACCAAAAACTCACATCCTTTTTGTAAACTTACATTACAGCGCGAAATAAAGCAACACACCATAGTCCAGTCAATCGTAATTTTATTGGCTCAACGATGATCACATGATAGAATATGACGCATACAAGTTATTGAACTTATTAACAAGACGGCGGCGGCGGCGGCAGTCAGTAGTTACCTAGATAGGTATTCAAATATTTATAAATGGGTACACACGTATTAATAACAAGTAATAGTAAGTAGGTACGTGTTCTAAATAGAGATTTAACAAAAGTAAGTAGGTAGTAGGTAGGTATATTTTTCGAACTGCCAAAAAGAAACTTAAATAATTACAACATGTTAATAAACAAGCACCTACCGCTGCTAATCATTTTCTCCGCACGTATTATAAACATGCACCGTATTTCAGAGAAAAAGCTTTAGATAAATTGGACACATTGCTAGCTAAGGGAATCATACTGATAAATTTTCACTATGGGTAATGGGACCAATGTTGAAATTCGAGATGTTTTCCCAACTTCCCATACAAACAATAAAAACCCCCTAAAAACTTATTACAAGTCATTTGACCGTTTTGTATGGAAGGTCAATTTCTTTTTTAATATGTTTAGTTGAAATTGTTCAATACGATGCCAATTGTCGTGTCCATCCATGACCAATTTAATGTATTTCCTCCTAAACATGGTGCATAAATATACCTTCCTTACAAAAATATATAAAGAAACCCTCTAAGAAACCGCATCAAAATTTATTGCTTGGTGTAGAATGAGTTAACGGTAGAAAACAGAGAGAGAATCGCAAGAAGAAGTACTTTGTACCTACCTATATAAGGTCCTATTAAATTCACTGCAAATATTTTAAGGGCATGCGCAAACATGTATAAGAAAAACATTTAAGGCATTTTTAAAAAATCTACACGCTAGATTTCTTTTTTCACTTTCAAACAAACTTTTTAATTAATTATGTGAACATCCTTTGACTGACCCAACTGACGTTACGCCACGTAGACACGATTCACTTACACGGCACGCACACTAACAACCAACCAATCACAGCACCTTTTTTTGGTGCGTAATTTAAATTCATCGAAGTCTGTGTTTCTAGGACAAACAGGGTGCACTTTTTTAGTATTGTTTTTTTTTAGTTATATGCAATTTTCTCGAAAACTAGCGTGTAGATTTCTTTGAAAATTTGCCTAGTACATGCTTATATTTTATTTGATCTGCCCCTAAAATATTTGCAGTGAATTAAATAGGACCTTATATATGCCGTAGAAACGGGAGAACTCGTCATTTGCATCTCCTCTCTCCTGTCATTTACATGCCGCTTTTATTTTTACCCAGACCAAGTACCTATGCTCACTAGTAAGTATGCAAAGTAAGAACTATAAGTGCTTTTCTTTTGCTTATCTAAATGAAGGTGGCAGTATATTAATTAATACTTAGCCATGTACTTAGCTTAGTAAATGTCTTGCCAGAAGCGAAGACATAATTTATCAGCTGGAATGAGCAGGTACTTATACGGCTCCAGCAGTCTACGGTGACCGCGAGAGCCGTTTTGCGATCGTCCTACTTTATTTCAATCGCGATTCATGATAAGTTCATTAGCTAAATAATTAAATACTAAAATTAGTTACAATTTTCCGACTAAGTCCCAATTCCAGCAGTGGATGTCGAAGTTGTATAAATTAAAGATACTTAAAACGGCTCGCATCAAATAGCGCTAGATTTGCTCCAGCATCAGCACAAATAATGGTGATTTAGCCCCAGACTTTAACGCTTTGGTCCCAGGAGCAGCTTGACATGGCGACGCCGTTCGGCGCCATTGATATGGATGTCACTCGATTCTCGTGAGCAGATAGTGCGCCTGGAAATCAATCAAATACCAACATTATTTTAAACTAAACTATTTTAAAATAATTCAACTGCTTTGCTTTTACTATCATCATATAAAGCAGGCCACTGCAAAATCTTTACAAAGTAAAATAACCGCAACGTACAGTGCGATGATATTAAAAAGCCACCTATTTATAAAAATTTGGTAACTAAGTAGCTACATAAACTTTTTGAGTCTTCCTTCGTTTTACCTTAATACATTTTAAAAAATTACACACCTACGTGTATAAGTATTATGAAGACGATTTGTTCCACAAAACTTAGTGTAACTATTTAAGTATAAATTATTAATTTAGTAGATAACTACCTACCTATATTCATGTGAATATCAAGTAGGTACGTACAAGGAGCTGTGAATATCAACTAACCTGTATGAGCAACTTTTAGAGTATCCCAAGAATGGACGGTGTTGTCATCAGATCCCGCGAGCAAATATCTGCCACTCAACGATAACGCTGCAAGTAAAAAATATCCATTTAAAATAATAATTCATCTACTTAGCCATCTTCATATAAAATCCATCTACAGTAAAATCCATCTAAGGTATCGATGACCGACTTTCCCGGAAACGCTAAGGTCAACAAGCTAGTTTTGCATAACACAAGAATCAAAAAACAAATTTAAAAACAAATCTTCCCACTCCACCCATAAAAGCAGCTGCTGCTCAATTTTTCTGTGAAAGAGTTAATAATTAAAAAAAAAAATTATGTTGATCTACTTACTTCTTTGGGGAAAGTTGTTCAGTTTGACCTGTTCAGCTTAGCGATTTCGGAAAAGACGGTCTATTGATCTTTGAGTTGACCGTGCTTTAAAAATTGACATTATCTCCACGCTTGACGCTCAAGTCCTTTCTCTTTTTTTTCATGTATATGGTAGATACCTATTGTTCAGAAGTTTTGATTTGAAGTTACAAAATTCCCGAATTACATTTCATGGAAACTGGAAAAAATATCGTTTCCCCAACATTAAAACAATATATTATTAGTCGTTCAGTTTCACGAGTAGAACACACCCTGAAAACATTTGCACTGAATTTAATAGGACCTTATATAGACTCTAGTAGAAGGAGTTATGTGGTCATGCCTGCAAAGTTTTCAGTACACCGCCCCTTAGGTACACGCGGTTTATATTTTTCTGATATTTTTTCCGCAGGAAGAGTCGATGAACACAGCTCGTGAACCCGCCGTTCCCTGGCGGGGTGTAGTGGCCCAGCTGCTGGTCACTGCGGATGTCGGAGAGTAGTGCAAGGTAGGTACTGACCACAGCTCGTGAACCCGCCGTTCCCTGGCGGGGTGTAGTGGCCCAGCTGCTGGTCACTGCGGATGTCGGAGAGTAGTGCAAGGTAGGTACTGACCACAGCTCGTGAACCCGCCGTTCCCTGGCGGGGTGTAGTGGCCCAGCTGCTGGTCACTGCGGATGTCGGAGAGTAGTGCAAGGTAGGTACTGACCACAGCTCGTGAACCCGCCGTTCCCTGGCGGGGTGTAGTGGCCCAGCTGCTGGTCACTGCGGATGTCGGAGAGTAGTGCAAGGTAGGTACTGACCACAGCTCGTGAACCCGCCGTTCCCTGGCGGGGTGTAGTGGCCCAGCTGCTGGTCACTGCGGATGTCGAAGAGCCGCGCCGTCTTGTCCTCGGATGCCGTCGCGAACGCCTGCCCGCTGTTGTGGAACTGTCAAGTAGAGGACACAATACAACAGGTTTTTGTCTATTACTTTCTGTGAAATTCTATTCCTATGGAATTTTTTTTATTCATTTAGGCAGTTATGTTTGGACTACGGACAATGTAACAAAGGAAATATTAGCTGATCGGGTGTTATGCAGGCTGCAAGGTGGTTTAGTAGTTTTTCTGCGGTAAAAAGTAGCTTATACAGGATGGTACAAAACTACCCTCTTTCAAAAAAACGCTAAGCTCAACAAGTCGAACTAAACAACTATCCCCAAGAACCAAAGGTCAAAGTTGAAAATAGTTTTGGAGCTCCCATACAAAAAAATCAGCTGTCTGATCAATTTTCTATGGTCCCGTACCTACTATACTAGGATTGCTGTTGTACACACACACAGTAAAGAGAAGACGTCTCCCATCAGCGTTGCCAGATCTACGTCTTTTTACGTAGATCTACGTATTTGAGGCCTTTTTTGAAAGGCTACGTATTTCAGTCTCAAAATCTACGTATTTTCTATAAAAATGTACAAACAATGTAATTAATAACACTTTAGGCTGAATAGGTCCAAATTCCGTTACTTTCGAGAAAAAAACAATGTCAACGTGCGTTCCGTTTCATGCCGTCACTTATCTAGGCGCCACGCCGCCACTCTCCCTCCACTCTCCACGCTACATCGCGACGCGACCTGTCATGCCGTGCTAAAAGTGACTGTGTAAAACGAAACGTCTCGTACGCTAGAACTCTTAAGGGGCTTTTTCTGTTGACAGTAATGACAGTTCCCTAAGGGTCTTGGTAGTTCTGAATTACAAACTAGAGGGCGCTGCGAAAGACGGAAAAAGACGTTCCTTTCCTTTCCTTGCAACCTCATAATCAATCAGTAAGTTACCTATTATATCGCATTCCGGTTCGGCAAATTACTTTAGCATACACGGCACGCGACCGACTATAGCAATAGCAACTGTCAATATCACTCAAATGACAAAATTTTACATCTTGCGCAGCGCCCTCTAGTTTGTAATTCAGAACTACCAAGAGAGCCTAAGAGAACTGTCAACAGAAAAAGCCCCATTTCACTTAGAAAAATCAATACGTAGATCTACGAAATTTTCTTAAGCAACTTTTTACTAATTCTACGTAATTTTCTAATCTGGCCTACGCCTTTTTCAAAATCAGAGTTGGCAACACTGTCTCCCATCCAACAAGTAGATAGGTAGGTGCATATTCTCAGAGGTCAATGACTCGGCGTGTTTTAATAGATAAGTAATAAAATTGAACTAGGTAGTTGGCGTTGCTCGTGTTTTCATTTGCGACGCAACGACGGCGGTTCATTGAGCTCTGACACAATTTATTATTATTAAAATGAACGATGGTCAAATTGGTCACTTTGGGGTTAGGTAGGCATAACAAAAATATACGTTAGTACCTATCCTATCCTTCGAAGACAGGGTAGACACTTTTATAATATAAAATAAAACGTACTTAGGCATATGACAATAAAAAAACTCGGAGTGATACGATACGGTAGTAAGTTCACTGACTTTATGATAAGATAATCCATAAACGAAACGACGGAACAGATTCGTTCCAATAATAATGTAGGTAGCTGATTATTAAGTAGGTATACGGAATTATATTAAAAACGAAAACCCTAAGTTGAACCCGCTAAACTGAACAACTTTCCCCAAGGACCTACCTACCTACCCAAAAAAAGTAAAAAAAAAATGTCTCTCATAAAAAATCTTCGGTCAGATATTTTTTGTATTTTAAGAACCCTTTGGGCAAGTCTCTTACCGGTGGGGTAGAATTGAGCCAAAAATCATTTTACATTAAAATTTGATTCACCATCATAATACCTACCTATACTTGCATCTTTCGTTTTCAAATAAATTACAGTAAATGCGCTTTTTTTGGTATATAACTCATATCCCTAGAACATTCAGATTCTACAGATTATTTACTAAAAAGCAGTTCAAAAGTTACTTCGGGGAAAATTCGGACAATGGGGATTTTTCGGAGTAACTGCTTCACGAGTCCAAACTAGATGGCGCTGTTAAAATAAAGGGATCAGCTGTCAAATGTCAAATTCAACCACCATGACATCACAGATGATACGAAACATGTGTTGCCGCTTTCTAAACTGCAAGTCCTTATAAAGTATATATTTGGCGTATTTCCTCGATTTGAGGTATCGTAAATAAGCGGTTTAGCAAAATTATGGTTTGTTTTTCTTAAATTATATAATTTCTACAAAATACTAAAATAAAACATAATGTTTAATAAAAAAAAAATTACCCCTAATTAAGGGAAATCGCTTCTGAGCATTTCAATGATTCGCCATCAGCGCCATCTATTACAAGCTAGATGCACTAATTAAAACTTTCCCATTCGCAAATTAATTGAATTGTTAAGAAAATAACCTTTAAAGAGTTTAGAGACTACCATTGGAGACAATCAAATGTACTTAGGTAGATGACTAGAAATAATGAGAATGCTTACGCAAACACTGTTGACGTCAGCTTCGTGGCCGAAGAAGGTTTGTTTGGCTTTCTCGTCTCGAATGTCCCATAACTTGCACGTTTTGTCCACTGAGCCCGTTACGTACGTTTTCATATCTGAAAGGATAAAATACTTACTTATAGTAGAATAGCCTTTACTTAAAACACACTGTAGGCGAAGATAGTAGGCACTTTTTTATTACTTAGATTCCAGTAAATACCTTTTTCTCTACCTATGTACTCGTACCTACGGTGCAATCTAATCTAGTCCATTGAAAGAAACGCTGGTATTGTGGAAACTAAGTATGCATAAGTACCTACAATCATAACAGCATATCGGCGTTACGTGCCTTAAAAATGTCATGAAGAAGGGAAGTAGACAAGTACCTAGACAATGAAGTAGGTTCTTTCTCTTCATTCGATAAGTATTTAAAAATTCAACTTATACGATTCGTTGGAGAAAAAGCAATACAAACAGTGTACCTGGTGCTAAAGAGATGGTAACGACGTCTCCAGCATGAGCGTTGAAGTCCATCTCCCTCCTGCCGGTCTCCAAGTCCCAAACACAACTGACAACAATAAAATTACGTTATAGTAAAATTATAACTAAGTACCTACGCCCTACTCGTCCTACTATACTAACGAAGGTTTTCAAGATTTCAGTGAGGACCAAATTGTTCATACAGAGAGGTACCGAACGGTCATCTTTTCCGAAGCTTAACAGATTAATAAACTGAAAAGCTTTCCCCGAGGCCAAAGAAGATAAGTACCTAAGTGTACAGAAAAAATAAGACTGATAAAAAAAAACCGGCCAAGAGCGTGTCAGACACGCCCACAAATAGGGTTTCGTAGTCAACGTTTAAATATCAGGTTTTTCAGCATTACAAACTTAATTTGTTGCTGGTTTGTTAGCAGCAGTACGATGACCAATCGCAAATAGAAAAACTCAATTTTTTCTGAAACCTTTAAAGGTACAATATTTGTTATAGTTTTCATTGTAACTTCAGATCAGGGATGTTGCGAATATCCGCATCCGCATCCGCATACGCGGAACATCCGCATCGATTTAGACATCCGCATCCGCATCCGCATCCGCAAAAATCGATGCGCAGCTGATGCGAATGCGGATGTGAAGCAGGTCGGGACAAGAAACAAAGGGGCGGGTCCGGCGATTGGCGCGTGTCGCGCGCTCGTGCTAATTGACCAATAAGTAATCAATCATTTTGATTTCGGTGTCTGTTATTCGCCGGGGTAGCCCCGCGCCTCACTTTTGTTTTTGTGTTGTGTAGTGACAAGATTTGCCGTGCTTGTTTGTTTTCTTCATAATATCAAGTTTTTTGCTTTAATTATTGTATTTTTGCGTTGTAATTGTTTACGTAGGTAATAATTACGTCAAGTGAAGTGAGTGTTGCTTTTGTGTGAACTGAATTATGCCTCCACCTACGCAAAGTGAAATATGGATTGAAAATAGTTCAACCTGTTGAAAATGACAGAGATAAATCTCAGTGTAAAAATATATGTAGTAAGACTTGTCTTTTAAATTTTTCTCCCAAAACTTAAGTTTTTTGTACACATCCGCATCCGCATCCGCATCCGCGGATGTGTGCCCCCAGAAATCCGCATCCGCATCCGCATCCGCGGATGTGAAAAAATCTGCATCCGCAACAACCCTGCTTCAGATTGTAAGCTATATTCCATATTTATTTAAAATTTTTAGCGTTTATACTTTAGAAGTTACAGCTGGAACAAATTATGGGTCAAAAACGCCCTTTTTAAAAGCAAATATCTCGTGACAGAAAAATTTTAGTAACTTTGTTTCAAAGAAACCTCACCTTAGTTTTAAAAGACCTATTCAACGATACCCTACTCAATATTGCAGAAGAAAAAAAATATTTTTGCCCCCCTTTCACTTGTATGGGAGGGGGTCCAAAAAACATTTCTATATTTGGGTCAACACGATCTATCTTCTCACCAAATTTCATGTAGATAGCTCTAAAACTGACGAAGATATGAGGGCGCGGCATACAGACAGACAGACAGACAGACAGACAGACAGACAGACAGACATGACGAAACTATAAGGGTTTCTAGTAGACTACGAAACCCTAAAAAGCAACATGGCGAACAATTTTCTATGGCAGGTATTTTATTAAGTATTTGGGAAAGTTGTTGAGTTTGACCTGTTGAGCTGAGCTGTTAAGGGAAAGTCGTTCGTTCGGTCACACCCTGTAACAATATTTCAATATAGATAGAGTTCTTATAATATAAAGATAAAGTTTTTACATTTTCATGTCGCCAGATCCGGTAAGCAGGTGGTTGTCGTCGAGGAAGCGGCAGGAGCTGAGGAACCCCTCGTAGCCGGCCAGCTCGCGCACCATCTTGGCGGCGCCTGTGGCGTCGCGGTTGTTCACGTCGTACACGGTGCACATGTTGTCCATGCCGCCGCAAGCTGGGTAGGTAATAGGTAGAGGTTTAGCGAGCAAAATGTTGTCATGTGTGTGGTGCTGGCTTAAAATACCACCACCGCTTATCACCCCCTATTCATCTGTTGTGGTTGCCTTACCTTTAAGCTGACTAAGGGATATAAGTATACAAGGCATTGATTTTGTTTGTGTCTATCCACCTGTTAAAGCGTGGTGACGTGGACTATATTGGGTCTTGGTGAAAGCTGACAAATGTTACTTTATAAAACTTCTCATCATTCATTATCAATTGTATTCAGGATATTATAGATTGAGTTTCAAGAACGGTGAGATTTTACTTCATTTTACTATTCTAGGTGATGTACCGTCAAGTCAACCCCAATAAAAGTTTTCTACGTCATACTTGGTCGTACCAACGAAATTGCCAGATGGTGCGAAGGCGACGCTCATGACCCAGGCAGACCGCAAAGGAATGACTTGTACCTTGTTGCCACTCCAGGTGTCCCAGATGATCAGCTTACCATCCAAAGAACCGGTCACGCAGTGCCTACAAATACGTAAGTATCATTATATACCCTGAGAGCAATTCTAATCCGTTGTATGGGCATTAAACATTAAATCATATCTGTAATAATTTCTGGCTATTACTTAGATAAGTTAATGTAAATTTGAATTTATAAAGAATCGGCCAATATTTATGACCGCGACAGTCAATAAAAATAATAATAAATACATTTTATTCCCGTAAAAAGACAGCGAAAATGGTATAAATATTATTACTTTGCAACACATTATTTCCGACCGTCCAAACATATAATCTTTTTATTTTTATTAATGCAACATGTCCCCGCCAAAAAAAATGCTTTCGTAATTAAAAAAGAAATGTTAAGCGCATGGTAAAAAATAGTTTCAGCTGATTTTTTTTGCTGTAGTTACAATTAATCTCTTAACATACTTTTTATTAAATCTGCTGCCAAAAAATAATGATTCTGATAAAAAGAAAATATCGAGCATTAGTTTGAGGAAAAAATTATAGAAGCGAAATTATCTATTATATTGCACCGGTTTTTGACGGAGAAAGCATTTTATTCCGTAAAGGAACTACTTAATAAATAATACCCAATATTAATTAATTAGTAATTACTCATATTGACATTTATTTTATTTTTTAACAATGATGATGACCTAACTGTGAAATTATTGTGTTTTAATAATATGACGATTTTATTTACCCTCCTATAACTTTATAATCTTTATTTTGTTTTTTATTGTACTTTCGACATTTCATCTGTATCAATGATTAAAGTTTTTTTATTTTTATTTTATGTAATGGCTATTGTCTGTAGTTTATAATTATAATAATGTTGCATGAGTATTCATATGCCTTGTATGGTACATCACAGCGTTCTACCTTTGTATATTTTAACACCTTGTTCTTTTACCTGTGTTGATGAATTAATAAATGATTTGATTTGATTTGATTTGATCTATGTAGACTTTTCGAATGTTTATTTTCTAATTAGGTACATAGACAGAATTCTTCTACGAATGTTTTCTTGGATAGGATTTCAAGATTATTGAAGAAAGTATTATGTTCCTGTTAGATATTTTGTTCGATTTCGGTTGAAATACTTTTTGTTATTGTTAATAAATACATTTTTACCAAAAAAATACTTATACCTCCTTTGCTGTAGAATTCCATTGTATTTGGGTGCATTTTTTTTTCCTTAACTTCCGGTCTGCTTTTTCGGGAGATTCGAGAATATTAGTTCTTAGATTTGCTTAAAATAATCATTCCCAAAAATTTAGGCAGATATCGAATTTTTTCCAAAAAACGAGGATTGCTCTTACACTATATAATTATTTTTAACTAGCTTCCCGCCCGCGGTTTCACTCGCGGTATTATATGTTTGGTCTAATAAAATAGTTTTAAATACATAGCATTTAAAATACAAAATTTTGAAACTGATTGCATCAAAGATCACATACGATGGAGTTCGACTACTCAACAATAGATGGCGCCACTACTCGAGAGATTGAAAAAGCCCTTATATCTTTAAAAATACGTAGTCCGAGTTCTTAATTGGCAGTTTGTATGGAGGTATGGTCCCATCTGGCAGAAATCATGAAACTTGGCATGTGTGTAGCTTACATGTGTAAGCTTCAGGAAAAGAAGGGAAGCAAGTTGGACCCCCCCTGCTTCCCCCCTTTACCCCCCCTTTTATGTCCCGAATTTCAGTTATCTTTATTTTTCTCGGAAACGATTAAAGATAGGAAAAATTTGTCAAGGTAAGAAATATTCCTTATAAAATTGTCTGCATAATTGTTCTTGGGTAGATGTTTATAGGACTTATACTTTTCGAGTTATGCTTCTGGAAAACCCATCATTTTTTTGAAGTTGACTTCCAGCTGTGAATTAGCCATAACTACCATGTGATAGAATATTTTTTTCAAACTTGCTATTGGCTGTTGTTAGTTAGGTAGTCTTCAAAGGAAATCCGCAGAGACAACACTTCAATCACGCCTGTGAGGGTGGGGGGAAGGGAGGCAAAGTTTATTTTTTCCGAGCTGAACTTGAGGACTTCTGACTCCTTAAGTAAATGTGACACGAGAAATTGAGTATCATTTTCGAATAAACCAAGGACGGAGTATTCATTTCTGGGACGCTTTTTGGTACATTTCATACAAAAATATAAATATATTAAGTGAAATTGAAAAAAAATATGTTTTGTTCTCATTCAAACTCTGTTTTCTTCATGACCTTGAGAAATATTTATTAGATAATAACACATACTCGAAGACATACTCACCCTAATTATAAAACCATATTTTATTTTCGAAAATATTAGAAAATATATAGCCTACGCAAGACTAAATATTTTTACAAAGTTATGTTTGTAGCTGGAAAAATATCAAGTTCATAGATTTTGTATGCAAAAATAAGATTACCAACCGGAAACTTATATTTCTCAATTGTCGCTAAACCATTCCAGATAGAAAAATGCTCTCATAGGGAATGTTGTTTATACTGAAGGGTAGTTTTTGTTGGAATAAAGAAATTGAGGATCTGGAGTACTTGATGTTTAGGAAGACATTACAGTATCTCGAATAGTTTAGCTGGGCTGTTGATGTTCCACATCAAGTACTCCAGATCTTCAATTTTTATATATCAGCATAAACAACTCTTCAGTATAAACAACATTTCCTATGAGGGCGTTTCCCTATCTGGAATGGTTTAGCGACAAATGAGAAATATACGTTTGCGGTTGGTAATCTTATTTTTGCATACAAAATCTATGAGTTTGTAATTTTTCCAGCTACAAACATAACTTTGTAAAAATATTTAGGCTTCTGTAGGCTAGGTATTTTCTAATATATTCGAAAATTAAATATGGCTTTATAATTCGGGTGAGTATGTCTTTGAGTATGTGTTATTTATTATCTAGTAAATATGTCTCAAGGTCATGAAGAAAACAGCTTTTGAATGAGAACGAAACATATTTTTTTTCTTATTTCACTTAATATTTTTATATTTTTGTATGAAATGTACCAAAAAGCGTCCCAGAAATGAATACTCCGTCCTTGGTTTATTCGAAAATGATACTCAATTTCTCGTGTCACATTTACTTAAGGAGTCAGAAGTCCTCAAGTTCAGCTCGGAAAAAATAAACTTTGCCTCCCTCCCCCCACCCTCACAGGCGTGATTGAAGTGTTGTCTCTGCGGATTTCCTTTGAAGACTACCTAACTAACAACAGCCAATAGCAAGTTTGAAAAAATATTCTATCACATGGTAGTTATGGCTAATTCACAGCTGGAAGTCAACTTCAAAAAAATGATGGGTTTTCCAGAAGCATAACTCGAAAAGTATAAGTCCTATAAACATCTACCCAAGAACAATTATGCAGACAATTTTATAAGGAATATTTCTTACCTTGACAAATTTTTCCTATCTTTAATCGTTTCCGAGAAAAATAAAGATAACTGAAATTCGGGACATAAAAGGGGGGGTAAAGGGGGGAAGCAGGGGGGGTCCAACTTGCTTCCCTTCTTTTCCTGAAGCTTACACATGTAAGCTACACACATGCCAAGTTTCATGATTTCTGCCAGATGGGACCATACTTCTAGCTAAGGACCCGTACTAACGCCCTTTAAGTTAAATCGGGTACTTTCTTGTTCGAGGGGAGATAAAGGGCTATTGCACTATACCGGGAGTAACAGAAAGGGTATAACAAGCCGAAAGGAGGTCAAGGTACTCATGAAACTGAACAACTTCCCCCATAGAACATAGGTAGAAATGTGAAAAAAAATTTGGGTCTCCCATACAAAGTCGCACATCAGCTGATTGATTTACTATGAGAAGTCCAATTTTTTTTTTCATATTTCGACTTATGTTCCATGGGAAAAGTTGTTCAGTTTCACGAGTACCTTGACCTCCTTTCGGCTTGTTATACCCTTTCTGTTACTCCCTGTATAAGTCCCTTTATCGTACCGGGAATCCTTTTAAAGTTTTATCGGCACGTACATTTTATCAACTTAGTTTTATTATATATAATGATTTCTACTTGAAATCTTCTTAATAGCGTATTGTGTGTAATATAGGTACCTAGGTTGATTGTAATTATTTGTAATCTCAGATTATTTTATAATAATTACGTAATTTAAGGGCTTCGCTATTTCGGATATTTCCCTGTAGTCAAATATGTTCAGTTGAATCCGCCCTTCCGGATCAAAATGTTCAATTCTCATAATGTTGAATTTGTAAAATGTTGAACTCTCAAAATGTTGAATCTCAAAATGTTGAACGAAATTTTTCTAAGTTCCATAATATCGTCCTCGTACTGTTTCTTTCTAACTATAGGATTTTACAAAATGTTGAACGAGAATTATTTTCCCGTGCAAATAAGACTTTTCAAAAAAAAGTACTGTGTACAAGTAGATCCGGTACCCATGCTAGCTGGTGGATGCTATTTAGATAAGAAACGTTGCGCTGCATCATCCCTCGGTCAGTCTATTTTTATTCGTCTTCTGTGGTTAACTAACGGGTCGTCTGCTTTAGACAGATGAATCTTTTAGAGCGGAAAGTCGTCTTTGCTACTTTGTGCACACAATACCCACAACACAAGTATATTAGAACGGTTCTCTTACGCGATATCGATTTACTTTTTAAAGGGGTGTATTTAAGCTGTAATGTAACTGAATCCCAAAGTATACAAAACCTTTTAGTCAATACTTAATTATAATCACTAGTAATATGTATAATGATATATATGTCTTTTGAAATTCAGTCCAAATATTTTCAGGGCGTGATATACTTGTAAATTAGAATTAAACATGTTAAATGTGTGCCATACTTTCAAGGTAGGTTAAGTATCGATAAAGGATGACCTCGCAAGGGTTTTGTCGATGAAAACGGTAAACTCAACAGGTCAAACTGAACAACTTTCCCTAAGGACCAAAAGCCAAAGCTGAAAAATATTAATGTCTGACCTGTCCTGATAGAACCGACCGACACATAATGAAATAATGAAATAGGTATGTGTCGGTCGGTTTTTTGCCTGTTTTGCCTGCAAACAAATTATATTTCATTTTCAATATTTACCTCCAAATAGGTACCTTACAAAAAAGGATTTTTAAACATCTAAACATACGTTTTAGTGAGCTATTCTGTTTTTTTTTGTAGAAGAATAATGAAAGGAATAATCCTGATTAATAATTATCTCTACTTATTACTTACAAATCTTACAATCTACCTATTTTTCATTTAAGACGGAGCCCACACGTATCTTGCGTCCTTTAGTGCCCGTTTTTAGCGCAGCGCTAACGCATGCGTCCGTCAGATGCATACAAATTTATAAATTAGCACTAAAGTAACGCAGCAACGCACGTTACGAATGGGACTCGCCATAGGTACACAAAACTAAAGGTTACAGTCACATAGCAATTATATTTTTTTATAAACGAGATATAGGTACGATAAGGATTACCTGGAGTCTCCACTATAATGCACGGAGTTCACTTTATTGATGTGCCCCTTCAGAACTTTTTTAGTGACGAATCGAATTTTCGGCACCGCTGCTAAATCAGCACATTTTTCGCTCAGCTTCGCATCAGCCAACTTTTCTTGATCAGCCTGTATCAGTACAAAAGTATGTTGTTAACCTTACTGGCAGGATACCTACGACTTCTTATCAGGTAAGGAGCTTGGTAGGTATAATGGTACGGTACCTGCCTAAATAGTTCGTAGGTATTTAGTTTTTAACATGATTCTGTACTCTGGCTTACCTTTACTTTTGCAATCAGATCCGTTAGCTCCTTCTTGAGAGCAGTGGTTTCAGGGTCCTCCTTTGGCATGGCTTTCGAGTAAAACGAGTACCGTACTCCAGACCAGCAACACCAGAACAAGCTGCCTCCGAGGCTCTTTTGCAGTGTCTGCACAGGCTGTGGCTTATTCCCCAAGCCCTAATCTAATAACGCAAATTGGATTCCAACATAATGTACCTGCAGCTGTCCTACTGAAGCTTTACATGTGCTTCATTCCACTTTCAATTTAATACGTTTTATGCTCTATGTATTGTTTACCTACATTACTTATGCCTTTTATGTATAAATGCCGCTAAGGTCGTACTCTTGGACGAAGTCGTATTCCTCAGGGCGGACTGCACCATCTGAAAAAGATGCAATGGTTATCTTGGTCTACTTACTTGTGTTGTGTCATATCGAAACGATTAGCCTACCTACTCGTACACACCTCCAAACAGTTGTCCACTCTGTATAGTATCTTTTAACACAGCACCTACACCATTTGATACAGTCTTGGTCTTGGGTACTATCCCATTTTAAGACACCAACTATTAATGGTTTTTCTTACAAATACTAAGAAAAACCAGTATAAGTTGATCTCTTAAATACCTAGGAAGGTTGATGTGCTGGCGAGGTACCTAGTCTATTTTTTAATAGATTGGCCTGAGAAAAGTTGATCGTTGGTCTTTCGCTCCCTGTACTTAGGTGTGAATGTGATTAAACGCTAAATAGGCTTTTATATTTCCAAACATTTATTTACCTTTTGGCATGAAGGATGACATTTTTTTTTATCCAAATGTACCTAATTACTAATTCTTGGACACATTTTTGTCTGTTTGATCGGGATATACCTAAGAAATCGTTAGTGCCACCGCCACGTCTGTAGCCACCTTGACTATTGAAGTGTAACGTACAATTTAGTAACGCTCTCATTTTGTACTATCGCCATGCACATCAGCTTACCCTTTAAAGATATCAACTTATTCTGGTATTTCTTAGTATTTGTATGAAAGAGCCCGTGTAAGTTGGTCCCTTAAATGATAGATTGATGTGCTGTCGTTAGTACCAACTTTCACTAAAAACGTTTTGGCGGCTAGGGGCATTTTCCTTTTGGTTAGGTCCGAATGGTACAATAGGTAAACGATCAATAGATTATTAGAAAGGCTTATTTTGTATGTCCGTAACCGAGATGGATGCCTAACCAAGGCACTAGGTACCTATAATAACATATTATGACGGCGAAACAGGGGCGTATTTACCATAGGGGCAAGTGGGGCATGTGCCCAGGGCGCCAGCCACGCTTCACAACTGTAAAAAAAATACACAGCTCTGGCGCCCTCTTGCAGGCAGTCAGGCGCCGTCTTTCCCTCTCAAAGTTGCTTGCACCTTACTCAATTTAACGTGAAAAGTCGAGCTCGCTTCGCTCGCAATACCTACGTGTACTAGCGGCCTGAAACTCTTATAGCCCTGCTTGATTGCACCGCAACTGTTTTAATGTAAAATATTGACGATGCTTCTCCCACAATACGGTCCTATCACCAATTTTTTATTCAATTTCAAGTTGGGATTTTAATGCACTCACAGTGCTATATTATTCGCACGAAGCATCAAGAGGACGCGCATCGATAGCTCAGTGGCAGAGCGGTGGGGCGTTTACCCATGCGGCTCGGGTTCGATCCCCGGTCGATGTATGTCATTTTTCAATTTCTTATTTTCATTATGACAATTTTAAGATCTTAAGAGATATCACGCTACAGCGCTGCTTCTTAAGAGAAACGTCAAGCTGACAAATGTAGCTTTGCTCTTTTGTAGCGTGAAAATTCTAGCTCGCTTCGCTTGCGATACGTGTGTGGTTCTGTCTATTTACTGCCGCGGCTAGTGTTTAAGCTCCTAGCTCGTTTACGGTGTGAAAAGTCGAGCTCGCTTCGCTCGCAATATGTCTGCGGTTCTGTCTGTTTTGCTGCTGCGGCTAGTGTTTAACCTTCTCGCCCGTTTATGGTGTGAAAAGTCGAGCTTGCTTCGCTCGCAATACGTCTGCAATTCTGTCTGTTTTACTACCGCGGCTAGTTTTCAACTAAGCTCAACGCGCGTTTAAGGCGTGAAAAATCGAGCTCGCTTCGCTCGCGCTACATGAACGTGTATGTCTGTTTTACTGTCACGGTTAGTCTTTACCCTCATCGACCGTTTGTAGCGTGAAAAGTCGAGATCGCTTAGCTTGCAATATGTGTGCATTTCTGCCTGTTTTACACTCACGCTAATGATTAGGTTCTAAATCAAATCAAAATATACTTTATAGCACAACAAAACACAGTAAAGAAACAAAAACAAAAGAACAAATTGGGACAATTGGCAGCCTTATTGCTATAGTAGCAATATCTTCAAGGCAACCAGGCATTCATCTACGTCTGTTTATTGTTTGAAAAGTCGTGCTCGCTTCGCTTGCGATAGAATAGAATAATTTATTAAAAAGCTTAATTTCAAATTTTACATAAAAAGGTAAGATTAATATTACAATATAGCCTGAACTAGGATTACCCTGTATCTCAGGCAGTTGAGGGCAATGTTACTACTTACATGGTACGTCTATTTTTACAAATTATATAAAATATTTGCAATGACTAATTACTACAATACAATTAATAACTTATCAACTAAAAAAACTAATAGCTAGTGTTAAACTACTAAAGTCAGGTGACAACAGTTAATAAATTCTCTGTTTCATCATAGGACAACAACTGTAAGGCTTCTTGTAATACCCTTTTACATTCACTGTAACGTAAGGGGTATAACAAAAGAGTTTCATTTAGTCGATTGTAAAGCCGAGGTCCTAAAAACACAAAAAATCTCGATGAAAATGCGAAGTTTGTTTGTGTTTTCTGTGTGCAGACAATATCTTTACGTCTTTTGTTAGTTACCTCCGTACTGTAGGACAGTGCGGCATGCTGTTTTAGTACAGTGCTCAGAATGAATAATTGGCGAACTGTTAGTACTTTGCATGACTTATATAGTAGGTTAGTAGGGTACATGAATGGACGAAAACTTGAAACCTTCAGAACTGCTCGTTGCGCCCTTTCTAGAGTTAAAAGGACAGTAGTGTTTGCACCACCCCATGATGATATACAATAAGTGAGAAGTGATTGACATAGGGCCAGGTACACTTGTTTAATCAGCTTAGCGTCCGCAAAAGAACGTAATTTTTTGAAAACAAAAATTAGCTTGCGGATTCTACTACTTAAGGCTTCAATGTGTGGTCTGAAGGAAAGCAAATCATCTATTATGATGCCTAAATATTTTATTTGATTTGCAGCTGAAATCACAGGACAGTCGCATTCAGTGTCTTTTTGGGAAGAACAGTGATGAGCATAAATGCTGGGATTGGGGTTTGGTAAAGGATAGTTACTTTTTGCAAACTTGACATAACGTGTTTTATCGGCATTAAGGGTGAGTTGGTGGCAGCGAAGCCAGTTACATACAACATTAAAACCACACTGTGCGTATTCGAAAACCTGCTTGTCAGTTTTGGCGGAAAAAATTACGGCTGTATCGTCAGCATAAGAAATAATCTTACCGCAAGTTAATTCAAGATTACAAAGGTCATTAATGTAAATCAAAAATAGGGTTGGTCCTAAAATACTACCCTGTGGGACCCCAAAAGATGTGTAAGGTTGAAAAGAGCTCACAACATTGCCTATTTTAACGCACTGGCACCGGTTTGATAAATAACTTTCGAATAGTTTTAGTTGCGTGCCTCGTATACCTATGTTTTCCAGCTTACGTAAAAGGATTGTGGTGGAAACAGTGTCGAAAGCTTTAGCGAGGTCAAGAAATATGCCTATAGTTTTTTCCCCTTTATCAAGTTTTCTTGTAATATGATCGGTTAGTTCGTGGACGGCATCGGAAGTTGAAAGTTTGGCTCTGAATCCAAATTGCGTCATAGATAAAATAGAATTCTTATCTAAATATTGCGTTAGTCTAGTATTTATGATTTTCTCTAGAACTTTAGATATTGATGTCAATAAAGATATAGGCCTGTAATTAGTAACAAGATTTTTCGGACCGGATTTATGAATGGGCACTATGACCGCTTTTTTTAGACAATCAGGAAAAATTCCTTCAGCTAAGCATTTTTGAAAAACGTATGTGAGTGGTTGGACTAATAAGTGCTTTAGTCTTTTTAAAATCTTGGTTGAGATATTATCCCAACCGACTGCACAATCTTCTTTCAATCCTGTTATAATTCTTTCAACCTCTTGTGCATCTGTATCCAGCAATACAAAGGACTTTGACAAAGTTTGTGTGTTAGTAAGTGGGTGGTAAGGGGTAGAGTTCTGCAGATTTTCAGCCAGGTTTTTGCCTACATTTACAAAGAAATCGTTGACGCCACTAATAGATTTTGATTCAGAACCATGCGGTTGTAGTAACTTTGAGGAAGTTTCATATTTTTTTGATGTGTAAGTTAAGGTCTTAACATGTTTCCAGATTTGTTTATTATCCTTTCCAGCCTTTGCAAGTTCATTCCTATCGTAACTGTTTTTTACCTTTTTTAATAAGTCATTACAGAAGTTGCGGTATCTTTTATATGTCATTTGAATAATTAAATTTTCAGAGTTCTTTTTAGCCTTTATATGTAGCTTATCCCTGTTTTTCATACAGCGGATAAGTCCCGGAGTAATCCATGGCTTAATATTACAAAATTTCCTACTTATTTTCACGGTCACAGTGTTATCTAATATAGCTTGTTGAACAGTTTTTATTAAATGCAATAGTGCAGAGTCAGCATCAGAACAGTTGTAAACTGGGCTAAAATCGATCTTGCATAAATTCTCTTCAAGTTTATCTACATTTAGTTTATTGACATATCGCATTTGTTTTGCCCTCATTTTCTTTAGACTTAGTGTTAGTAGAACAGCATTATGATCGGTTAGAGACGATTTAGTAACTAACGTTAATAATGGTAAGCATGTTTTAAGCATGACGTGATCTAAGCAGGAACCAGTCTGAAACGTGGGAAGAGTGTGCGCAGGAAGAAGACCGTGCGAGTACAGGACAGTATTAGTGAGCTGTTTTAACAGAAGACTTGTGCCCCCAACCCAGAAAAGTTCTGTATCCGATCCGGTCTTGAACTGTTCGAGAACACGCGTACGATTGACAAGGGTAGACTCCGCGTACGTATGAATTGTACCGCATGCGCCCCCCTTTCAGCCGCCACTGACTTGGTTAATCTTGCTTGTTTTCTGAAAGTGGTCAGTACGCCACTGGCCGGGGGGCGCCGAAACGTGAGTGCCCCGGGGCGCGAAATGTCTAAATACGCCCCTGCGGCGAAATAGGTATCTAAAATAACCTACCTATTTATGGGATCAACTTGTAAGCACTACTGGTATTTCTTAGTATTTGTATGAAACATCTGTATAAGTATGTATGTTTTGCCGTGTGGGGCCGGCTTAGAATAGCATCACCCCATACTTTTCCCGTGGGTGTCGTAAGAGGCGACTAAGTCAGTTGAGAGTTGAGAGTCGATGTGTATTGCAATTTTAGGTGACACGCTGACAGACAACCTGTCACTATTAGCTCAAACCATCTGGTCCAATAACTAGGAAACAGCGAAAAAAAATCCGGTGACGAAATGTTGTGCATTTGTGTAGTGGTAGTAAACCGGCAGGGGAACGATATTCTGGCCACAAAAGCTATGACAAAATTAAAATTGGATTTTGTTTCTGTAATATGTTAAGAACATAATTCTTGACACACATAAAAAAAGGTAGAAATTTTTCTCATTTGCAACGTCCTTTAAAATAGGTATTTATATTTTATCTTTGTAACTACATGAATATAGATTTAAAATTCATTTTTTTTGTTTATATGGTCATTAGACCTAAGTACTTTCACATTGTTAAATATGTAGAAACTTTAGGTATTGGGAAAGCAATAAAATAGAAAAAGACTATTTCTTCAGACAATATAGAATTAAAATCCCTGAATTTCCTAAAATAGGTTTTTATATGAATTATAAACATACCCTAAAAAGTGTAGAAAAAAATAAAAATGGATTCGTAATTTATTCGCATTTTTGTTAATTACAAGACCAATATTGAATAAAAGTATGTAAAGATGATCATATTTCATTCGTCTGAAATTCTATTTCACGTTATCAAAAAAAATGTTTGTGTAAGTTGTACCTATTTGAAGTTATTAAGTAAAATCTAGATAAAAATACGTAATTCCCAGCGCGGGGTGGTAACGGCAGCTGCGGGCGAGGCGGGGCAGGACGCGCGCGCGCTGTTGGCAAGCGCGCGGCGAGACGTTTGACACATTCTGCGCTCTTAAGTTATAGGTACCTAAACATCAAACTTAGGGGCGTCGCGTACATAATATTTTCGATCTTTAAGCAGGCAAGTTAAAATTAAAACATAAAATGACTAGGTATCGCAAACAATCTACCTTCCCATTTAAGGGACTAACATACCTATACTGGTTTTTCATACAAATACTAACACAAACCAGTATAAGTTAGTCCTAAAGTGGGTCCGATTCGGATGATTTTTTGGCAACAGTACCCACATATAAATGTAATACTCAAGTAATTATGTGAAAAACAGTCAAGTCTGAGATAAAAGTAGACACGTTTTATGAAATGTAGGCAAGGTATACCCGGGCAAGACCGGATCAAGGGTAAAATCGGATGAATGCAATTTTAGAATTAGTTTTGATTCCTGGCTGCACATTTTACGAGGATGAATTTTACCGATATAATCTTCTATCGTGTGAGCACCGAATCGATGAACGACCCGGGACGTATTCATTTGAAGTTTCATTCATCAGCTCATCAGGTTTCATTTCAGATTCGATCTTCCCCGGTACCAGTATTTAAAGAAACGACTGGATCAACATCTGCACTCAAGGGACTACAATAAAGTGTTCGAAAATGTTGATCCGATCGATATACGAATACATCCTGCGTTAGTTACGGAAATCGTTGATCCAATTTGAATGAGCCAATCAGAGCATGGATTTGACTCTTAATGGACTAGACTTCCGCCGCCAGTTTGATGGCTTTGTACTGGCGGCCACTACCAGATTTGTACTACCTGATATAACAATCGCCGGCCGAGCAAAGCCCAATTCTTTCGGGTCAAGCTCGCCGGCCTTCCCCGGACAACATCACTACCGCCTGACTGGAAGTCGTTAATTGGGTCTGACTCGCCGGCGGTCCCCGAGGAAGACAAAAGCAAAAAGGTGGAACTTCCAACTAATTCGGGAGAAAGCGCTCGTATTAGTTTGTAAACTGCATACAGGTTGTAAACATTTTACTGGCGCGAGGTGCAAAGGGCGACGGCAAACAGCAACAGCAAAAGGCAACGGGATACGGCCACGATGAAGGGAAACGCCCCCGGGTTGCGAGGAGGAACACAAATTGTTATAGAAAAGAGAAAATACTGCATTTCAAATTATCTTTTTTAAGATTGAATTGGAATGTGACTTTCTTAAAGAGAATTTTTAAGAGAATCTTGTAAATTCCTACCAAGAAATAAATGTTTAGACTTTGACCACGGGCGACGGCGGACGGCGAGGACACGGGGGGAACCGTCAAAGACAGACAGCTCGATGTGTTCTGCGACGGCAGCTCCAAGGCTATCACAGCAGCGGTCTACTTTCCTACCGACCTATCAGTCTACTCAACCCTCTCGCCAAACTTTACGATTCCTACCGACCTATCAGTCTACTCAACCCTCTCGCCAAACTTTACGAACGCATGATCTATGCCCGACTGCAAGATCACGCAGAGACCAACAAACTAATCCCTGACGAGCAATTTGGCTTTCGACACCGGCACTCTTGTGTTCAACAAGTGCACCGCCTGGTCGAACACATTCTTGGCAAGCAAACTGCTTTCTCAAAAGAGATCCCGACTGGAGTAGTCTTCCTCGATGTAGCGAAAGCTTTCGACAAGGTCTGGCACAACGGGCTGGTATACAAGCTGTACCAGCTCGGTGTGCCCGATCGGCTCGTACAACTTGTACGTAACTTTTTGTCGGATCGAAGTTTTCGATACAGAGTGGAAGGCACTCTATCTTCCCCTCACTGCATTCAGGCAGGTGTCCCCCAGGGCTCTGTACTATCCCCTCTTCTATTCACGCTATATACAAGCGACGTCCCCAAAACACCTAGGACCGAGCTTGCCATGTTTGCGGATGACACTGCGCTTTACGCATCCAACCGCAACCATGACAAACTCGCAGAAGATCTCCAGAACGCGCTAGACTCCCTCGGAGACTGGTTCCGCAAATGGAGAATCGAGGTCAACCCTGATAAAAGTGCAGCAGTGTACTTTCATAGGGGACCAAACCGGCCGGACGTCCCCGCTGTAAAGCTTTTCGGCCGACCCATCCCATGGGTAAACGAGACCAAGTACCTAGGCGTCACCCTGGACTCCAGGTTAAACTTCCGATCCCACATAACGAAGGTTCGCGACCGCGCGGCGTTTGTTTTGGGCAGACTACATCCGATGTTGAACAAACGGAGCAAACTCTCCTTAGAAATAAGGTGAGGATTTACACCACCTGCGTCAGGCCTATAATGACCTACGCTAGCTTAACCTTTGCTCACACCTTTAAGACACATCTGAATGTGCTGCAGGTCATCCAAAACCTCTTCTTACGCAAAGCTACCGGGGCCCCTGGTACATGCGTACCAAGAACCTTCATATTGACTTAGGACTCCTACCATTAAAGAATATATGAAACGAGCGTCCCGTCGATTCTTCGACAACGCTCCCCATCATAAAAACCCCCTTATAGTTGCAGCGTCCAACTACTTCCCCCATCCAACCACGCGTTTCAGACGCCGTCCGAAACATGTCCTTTCGGATGAAGACGATGAAATTACAGCAGCAGCAGCTGCAGCCATTGCAAGTAGATCACACTCCACAAGCTCTTCAAGCAACCGTCGTCCCCGCCGGCGGGGACGCGGAGGTCCTTCATTTGTGCCATTCTTTGGCAACTACCGGCATATACCCGGTAGACATAGTCCGATCCGTTCTTCCCAGAACAACTCGTAAGCCCAACCGCGCCCCAGGGGCGCGATTGGGCTGGTTGTTTGAACAACCAACACACACACACTTCCGGGTGAGCCTTCCGCTCCCCAAAATTCAGCTAGGTGTAGATATAGTTGCCTAAGTAGGTAGATATCGTAGGGACTAGTTAGTAAAATAAAAAAAAAAAAAAAAAAGCAGCGGTCTACTGGCGCCTTGTAGAGGAAGACTTCATCGTGGAAGTAGTCGTGGTAGCCAAGGCGCGAGTGGCGCCCTTCCGCGCCCAAAGCATCCTACGGATGGAGCAACAATTCTGCACTGGATTCGCAACAACAACGCGAGTCACACGCCTTTTGTCGCCGAGATCACTAACACGTGTGACTGGCAATGGATCCCGCCGGACCAGAACGTGGTGGACGAGGCGACCCGGCCAAGACGTGAGAGGAAGGACGCAGCTGATGGTTCACCGTACACAGTTTCCTAAGACTGAGCGAAGAGCACTGGCCTAAAAAAACTCCAAAAGAAGACGCGCTACCAGAAGAGGCCTACGTTCTGCACGTGAGGGCTAACACACAAACGCCCTGCCAGACATCATGCGCTTCTCCAAATACGAGCACTTGATACAAGCGCTGCATACGTGCTCCTATACATCAACGCCTGCCGCAAGAGAACCTGAAAACTGAAGGTGCGGCATAAACGAGAAGCAGAGAAGCTGTAGATCAAGAAACCCCAAGAAGACACTTACTCAGGCGACCTGGACTAGCTGAAGAGATTAGGCACCATCAGCAATTCACGTAAATTGACAATAGACATAGAGGGCATCCTGCAGCTGCAATGGAGAATCAACGCAGCCCCCCATCATCAGTGAAGACACAAAGAGGCCCATCTTGGACGGAAGACATCCCTTCACAACAACCACGCCAACAACGAACGCATACTCAACGAGCTGAGAAAGCGCTACTGGATCACTGACCGACCGAGCAGCAGCAGAGAATCCGGGCACTGCGGAGTCCGAAAAGCTGCACACGTCGTTTCACCACTTGGCAACTTAACGATGGTAAGACTCCAGCCCTTCACGCGTGCCTTTATCGACACAGGCGGGGACTTCTTCGACACCCTAATAGTCACTATGAGCTGGAGACACAAGAAGCAGTTGGTATCTTTACCTGCCTCCCCACACGCGCCGTTCACATCATGCTAGCCTGCTCGCTGTCTACCTCATCAGTGATATTGGCTCTCAGGCGCATGGCTTCGAGAGGAGGATGGCCGCACACGATATGATCAGAAAACACCATCAACTTCAAGGTAGCAGACGCCGAGCTACCAGCTGCCTACTCACAATGGCTGCCAGCGCTTAAGGACTACGCATCTACTACTCATCAATAGGACAGAATGGAAGTGTATCGAACTGGGATCTTCGAACCAGGAAGGAGCTTGAAAACACCTCAGACGAGGCTCACAAATACCCGCGAGACTTAATCCTTACCACTGTGCTCTGCGAGACTAAGCACACTATCAACGGAAGTCCGTTCACCCACGTTCCAGTCTCCAAGGATGACCCGGAGGCACTGTCACCAAACCACTTTCTCATCGGGTCTTCAAGAGACTACCCATTTATTTATTTATTTTCGAGAGGTGGCAGTCACGACAGCTCCCGCAACGTCAAGGAAGAGGACCTAGACGTTGTGGTCGACGCAAACCTGCCCCGCAACGTATGACCGGCCACTAGGGGAAGTCATCCGCACCCACCCGGGACCAGAAGGCAAAGTACGCTGCTTGGACATCCGCACCAAGGGAGACGTCTTCCAGCGGCCAGTACACAAGCTCGTAAAATATATACTGGGTGTTACAAAACAACCAATAAAGCTGAAAGGAGGTCAAGGTTCTCGTAAAACTGAACAACTTTTCCTGTGGAACATGGGTCGAAATATGAAAAAAAAGTGTGGTCCTCCCATTATCCCATACAGAATGAACTCCATTTCGTTATGGGAGTTTTATGGGTTGTTTTGTAACACGTTGTATACAGAGTGTTAGGGACGGTGTACCGAAAACTTTGCAGGCATGATCAGAACATCAAACTGAACAACTTTTACTATGGATGGAAACAAAAAAAAATATTTTTTTCGATCTCCCATACAAAATTCACGATCAGCTGACTGACTTTGTATGGGAGGTCGGGAAATATTTTTCGTTTCCCACCATTTCCATAGTAAAAGTTGTTCAGTTTCATGGTCTGAGCACGCCTGCTAAGTTTTCGTTACACCGTCCTTAACACCCCGTATAATTGCAAAGTAGAAATAAATTTTTATTATTTTAATCTTAAATTAGTCGCAGTAGGTGAAGGTTGGTTGTAACGGTTTCTAAATTAAACTGTGAAGAAATAAATAAAAGTTTTTGAATATAAGTATTCCAAAAATTAAAATAATATGTAGGTATGTATGTACCTATTACTGCAGCGCGCGACACGCGCTAAACTAAACGAAACGCCACCACTACCGCGCGCTGCGCCGCCGCCGCCGCCGCGCCGGATTGTAGGTATTTCTGCCTTGTTGCCAAGCGCTAGTGCTCGGACGAAAGAAATCAAACTTCCCAAGTAGTTACGTTTCTACACTTTTGGGTAATGATTATTCTGATAGTTTTGGTGATGATTACCTGATGTTTACAATGTTTAATTCTATAGAAGGCACGAATTTATATAAAAAACACGTTATTTATGATATCCATAACTTTATTTTTCTACACTTTTGGGACCATGTTTAGTAGAAGTTTTACAGACGTTGCTATCAATATGATGACTTTTAAATTTATATTGGAAGAATTGTAATAATTTTTTAAATTAGGCATGTTCCAAGAAAATTATCATTTCTACCTACGTATCAAAATTCAGAAAATAATATATTTAACAAAATGCCCTATTTTTTTTCAATTTTAATTCAATATTTAGCTATCTTTTTACGTAAAACACAAATACCTAAATTTCTACAAAACCCACGGTCCAAATTTTCTACATTTTTGAAATATACCTCACAACTATGTACTAAATAACATATCCAAAATCCAGGACTTCTAATTATTTCATAAGAGACTTTCTTTCATCGTCTCGTCTATAGGTCCTCTTCACAACGTCGTATAAAGTCCTCTCGATAATATGCGGTGCTGGGAGTAGGGGGGTTAATTATGTGTCCCTTTTTTCAGTTTCTCGACTGTAACTCGTAAACGGTGCATCGTAGCTTCAAAATGTCTAAAAACTATTAAAGCTCATTAAATTTCCTATAACTTTGTCATTAACTTGAAAACCATAACATGAATGGTTTTAAAGTTAAGTGTTTGAACGTTTCTGTGAATCTTCGTTATCTAGTTAGATTTTGACATACCTATGATCGTTAGATTCGTCTCAGCAGCGCGAGTGACACTATCTAATTTAAAAACTGGCGAACCATTGTTGCAGTAGTCAGATAGAGGTTTTCATTATCTGAACTCAAGACGCACAAGCTAAACAAACCGCACACCGAGACAATAACACAAGAATTATTTTATCAATTTCTTCTCAAATTTCAAATAAATTCAAGATGGCGGATTTTTATCGCAAAATACAACTTTGAAATTATCGCAGTCGGGCTTTTGTTTTTTACTGCATCTGCTTGTTTACACACGTTTACGCTCTGCCTACCTCGCAAGGGATAGGTATAGGCGTGATATATGTGTGTATGTATTGTATGAAAAACCAGTATAAGCTGGTCCCTTAAATAGGGATGGCTAATGTGGCTGGCGATAGTAGCTATTCAGGCGCCATCCCCCATATTCAGTCACCTTTGACAAAGGAGTTCGTGCTTGCGCAAAGTTTTATACACTTCCCATCAAAAAAATCGAAACACCTCGGTTTTTCTTGTTTTTGGTCAAATTAAACACCAAAAAGTATTGTTTGCATTAAAAAAATTATAAGACTGTGTAGCTGGCAGTTTTGTCTTTTCAGTGTGTATAAAAATAATCAAAATTCAAAATTGGAACCCCACCTGTCTGTTCTGTAAATGAGATGAATGACTGAGACACGTTTGCAGTTTGCGCCTTTTAACGATTCAAACATTTTCAACATTAAAATTTAGAGCTTGTCTTATCTTATCTTAAAACTTTTGTTGTTTTAATTGTTTGCTGTAACTTTGGATCGCCTGAAAAAAGTGTTGTGGTTATTTTTAGAGTTAGGTTATGGCAACATTGTACTTTAGTGGATAAGATGGCGTCACTACAATAAACTTGATTTGTTAATACATTTAGTCATTTTATTAAAAGACCATCTTAACATGGCGCTGCAGACAGGAGTTTCGGGATTAAAACCCCCAGAAAACATGAGAGTACTGACAGCTGAAGAATACAAACGATGGAAGCAACGGTTTGAAATTTATAGAGTGGCGTCGGGGGCCACCGGGCAAACTGAGGAGGTTCAAGTGGCTTTGCTACTGCATTGCATGGGTGAAGAGAGTTTGGAGATATTTAACACGTTAGATATTACTGCGGAAGACAAAAAGGTTTATGATAAAGTGGTTAAGAAGTTCGACGAATATTTCATTCCGAAAACAAATGAAAGTGTAAGTTCACACATATTTTTCACTAGACAGCAAGGTCCAGGGGAAACATTCGACTCATTTTTGACAGATTTGAGAAAACTAAGTAAGGACTGCGAATTTGGGTCTTTACAAGACCGATTAATACGAGACAGAATTGTGGCTGGCATATATGATAATAAGCTAAAAGACAGGCTTCTTAGGGAAACAAACTTAGATTTAAAAAAAGCAATTCAAACATGCAAAGCAGCAGAGCTAGCCACAGAAAGAATGAAAGAGATTGAAGAGAAACATCCATCATCGGTTGATAAAATAAAAATAAACAGAAAACCAGCACCATCCACAAGTAGTATGAGATCGGGAAATACAAGCACCATGAGGTCAGAAGATATCAGGAGAAATGAAGAATGTTCAAAATGCGGCTTTACACATGCATGGAGAAACTGTCCAGCTTTTGGCAAGACCTGTATGAAGTGTCGGAGACAAAATCACTTTGCTAAAATGTGTCGTTCTGGAACGGGATATAGATATATTAAGAAGATAACAGAAGAAGATACAAACCAGGATCTATCCAGCGAAGAGGAAGTTTTCGTAGGCTCCATAAATAGTACAGGTGATTGGACGGAGAAAATTATTTTTACAGAACAAAATAGGTACATTAACTTTAAATTGGATTCAGGGGCTGAGTGTAATGTCCTCTCAAGAAGGGCTTGTAATAAACTAGGAATAAATAAATTTGAAAATTCTAGATTAAAGTTAATAAATTATGATGGACAAACAATTCAAACAGTCGGCCAAGTCACACTTAAATGCACAGTAGGAGGAAAAACTAAATTTATTAATTTTCAGGTCAGCAAGGCCGACGCAGTGCCGATATTAGGTCTGCCAACACTAGAAAAATTGGATCTGATCAGGAGAGTACCTGTATCTCAAAGAGAGATTTCACAGATTAGTACATGTTCAGGTAATGATGATTTGCTAAATAAATATAAAAAAGTGTTTAAAGGATTAGGAGAAATAAAAGGATTTGAGTATAAAATTTCACTGAAAGAAAATTGGGTAGGTAAGATTGAACCAAGCAGACACATACCATTCAAACTTTTGCCAAAACTTAAGACTGAGCTAGATAATTTAGAAAAAATGGGAGTTATTTCAAAAATAGAGAGGCCAACAGATTTTGTAAGTAGTTTGGTGATAGTGTCAAAATCAAACAAGGCTATTAGAGTTTGTTTAGATCCACAATATTTAAATACACAAATAAAAAGAGAACCAATGCAAATCCCAACTGTTGAGGAAATAACCTCGAAATTGGCTGGCAGCAAAATATTTAGTACATTAGATGCCAGCAGAGCATTTTTTATGCTAAAATTGACCGAGGAAAGCAAAGAATTGACAACATTCAATACACCTTATGGTAGATATCATTTTAATAGGCTGCCCTTCGGTCTTTCATCCAGTCCTGAAGTTTTTCATAGGATTTATTCAGAAATATTTAAAGACATACAGGGTGTTGAAATTTACATTGATGATATTCTGATATATGCTAAAACAGAACAAGAACATGATAAAATATTGGAACAGGTCTTACAAAGGGCACAAGAAGCAGGTATAAAATTCAATAAAGAAAAATGCATTTTTAGAAAAAGTGAGGTAAAGTTTTTAGGGCACATTTTGACTGCTAACGGTTTGCAATTGGATAAAGAAAGGGTAAAGGCAATAGTAGAAATGAAGGAACCAGATACACAGAAAGAATTACTTAGGTTTTTAGGTATGATCAATTATATTTCAAAGTTCATACCTAACATTTCAAATATTTCAGCTCCATTAAGGGAATTATTAAAAAAAGAAACACCTTTTGTCTGGACTACTAGACACAAGGAAGCATATAATTTGATAAAGAAGATAATTAGTGAACCTCCAGTCTTGGCATATTTCAAAGTAGACAAACAAATAACACTTAGTGTGGATGCTTCGAAGGACGGCTTAGGTGCAGTTATATTGCAGGATAAACAGCCAGTAGCATATGGTTCTAGAGCAATGACTGAAACAGAAAGGGTTACAGTCAAATTGAAAAAGAAAGTTTAGCAATTTTATATGGTTGTACTAAATTTCACCAATATTTGTATGGGCAAAATTTTTTGGTTGAGACGGATCACAAACCACTTGTGTCCATTTTCTCCAAACCATTAAACAAAAGTCCAGCTAGGTTGCAGAGAATAAGACTGGCACTACAACCCTATAGTTTTGATTTAAAGTATAAGCCAGGCAAAGAACTATTGGTAGCGGATCACTTGAGCAGATCATATCTAAATGATTGTTCAAAACCTTATGATATTGATATAGAAGCTCATGTAGGTACAATAATGGAAAGTTATAGGATAACAGATAACAAATTGAAAGAATTAATCAAAGAAACTGCCAAGGGCAAGGAATTAACTACTGTGTTCAAATATGTTAGAGAAGGATGGCCAGAAAATAAAAACCAAGTATTGAGTGATGCAAAGATTTATTACAGTTATAGGGATGAGTTAGGAGAAAGTCAAGGTCTTTTAATGAAAGGCAATCAAATTGTTATTCCATTTACTAAAAGAAAAGAGATTCTAGGAAATATTCATTATGCTCATTTAGGTGTGGAAAAATGTAAACAACTAGCAAGAAAAACTTTATTTTGGCCTAACATGTCTAAAGAAATAGAAGATTTAGTAAATAATTGTAATACATGCAAATCATTTCAAAACAAAAATAGAAAGGAACCAATGATTGAAAAAGAAGTACCAGACAAACCTTGGGAAATTTTGTCTACTGATATATTTTACTTATATGGTGAACCTAACATACTACTGGTTGATGCTTACAGTAAATTTGTTGAAATAAAAAAGCTTCGAAATTTATCAGCTTATTGTACTATTGATAGTTTGAAAGAAATTTGGTCGGTTCATGGCATACCTAATGTATTATATACAGATCCAGGTTCTCAGTTTACTAGTAACGAATTTAAGGTTTTTGCCAAAGAATGGAATTTCGAACATAGAATAATAAGTCCAAAGCATCACCAAGGTAATGGGTTGGCAGAGCGTTACATTCAAACAGTCAAAAGAACCTTAAAAAAACTTAGTTATGACAAAAAAGACACTTACCTGGGGCTTTTAATGTATAGAAATACACCAATTACTGAAAATGGCAGAACTCCGGCTGAATTGTTGTTCAACAGAAATGTAAGAAATATTATTCCAAACTTAGGCATTGAATCATTTAAAGAAAACACTAATCATTCACAATATTTAAAACAAAAGCAAATGATTCAAAATATTATTATGATAGAGGAAGTAGAGAATTACCGAATTTGACAAAGGGAAACAGTTAAGATACAGGATGAAACAAACAAAAAACCATTGTCAAGTGGCATAATAGTAGGGCAAGGAGATGGACCTAGATCATACAGGATAAAGAATGAAAATGGTGAAATTATTACTAGAAATAGGAGAATGCTTATTAAAGGAGGGTCATACAATGAAAAAATGAATATTGATTATGAAAATATGTCAGAACCGACACAAACACATGATGATCAGAAAATGAATAGTAATGATAATAATGATGATAGGGTTGACAGTAGATTAAATACAGAAACAGGAGATAAAAGAGAAGAAAACAATGTGGAAAAAGCGATAAAAGATAAAAATATTAGTGATGATTTTAATTCAGTAGAAAACATTGATCATACATTAAGACAGACTAGGTCTGGTCGGTTAGTTAAGGCACCTTCATACTTGAAGGATTATGTTTAATATTTTTTGTATTAGTTTTAAGTTTAAACAAAATGTTGTTATTAACAAGTTAACAGAGAATGTTTTTAATTTTGAAAGAGGAAGATGTTGTGGTTATTTTTAGAGTTAGGTTATGGCAACATTGTACTTTAGTGGATAAGATGGCGTCACTACAATAAACTTGATTTGTTAATACATTTAGTCATTTTATTAAAAGACCATCTTAACAAAAAGTTAGATTTTATCTGAATCATGGGTATTTTGCCCGTAGAAGCCGCCCAAGTGGTGACGAAGCCAAATTTTGGACTTGGTCATCGTTTTGTGGCTGAATGTTTGCATTCAAGCCTCATCTTTATTCATAAAGCTTACAAACGCTATCAGAAGACTGATCTGTTTACGAGACGTTCAGAATCTGTCGGAAATCGGGTCAGTTCTGACCAACATGATCGAATTAATGTTATGAGTTCTTTGCAAAATCGACGCCTTAGCGCTTTTTAACTGCGGCAAAAGCTATCGAATGTACAAAAGGTGGCTGAAAGCGTTTCTACAACCAGAAGAAGGTTAAAGCAACGTAGACTGGTACCGCAAAAGCCAGGAAACGGGCCCAAATCAACTGAAGACAATTAAATAGCGCGCCTTAACTTTGCAAGTGAGCACCTAAACTGTTCGTATACCCAGTGGATCAAATTCCTCTTTTCTGCTGAATGTAGAATTACGCTGAATGGTAACTACAGAAGGACTTTGTTTTACAGAAGGGATTAAAAATGCTTTACACAATGCTGCATTGATAAAAAGGTCAATTATGGTGACAGTTCGTGGACGGTTTGGAAAGGAATGAGCGCCGATGGCATGACAGATTTTGTCTTCGTGTCTGCAGTTGATTTGGGCCCGTTTCCTAGCTATTGCGGTACCAGTCTACGTTCCTTCAACCTTCTTCTGATTGTAGAGCCACTTTCAGCCACCAGCCACATTTGGTAGCTATTGCCGCAGTTGAAAAGCGCTAAGGCGTCGTTTTTTCAAAGAATTCATATCATTAATACGATCATGTCGGTCAGAGCTGACCCGATTTCCGACAGATTCTGAACGTCGCGTAAACAGACCAGTCTTCTGATAGCGTTTGTAAGCTTTATGAACAAAGGTGAGGCTTAAGTGCAAACATTCAGCCACAAAACGATGACCAAGTCCAAAATTTGGTAATGTCACCACTTGGGCGGCTTCTATGGGCAAAATACCCATGATTCAGATAAAATCTAACTTTTTTCAGGTCATCCAAAGTCACAGTAAACAATTAAAAAAACAAAAGTTTTAAGATAAGATAAGACGAGCTCTAAATTTTAATGTCAAAAATGTTATGAATCGTTAAAAGGCGCAAACTGCAAACATGTCTCAGTCATTCATCTCATTTACAGAACAAACAGGTGTGGTTCCAATTTTGAATTTCGAATTTTTTTATACACACTGAAAAGACAAAACTGCCAGCTACACAGTCATATAATTTTTTTAATGCAACTAATACTTTTTGGTGTTTAATTCGGCCAAAAACAAGAATAACCGAGGTGTTTCGATTTTTTTGATGGGAAGTGTAGATACTGTTTTTCACACTCCAGGCGATAATGGGTCCTTGGGCTGGGCATACGCTTTTTTTAAGGACATCGGTCTCTACCCGAAAAGGATACCCGACCGCGTCATCGAAGCAACTTGTCCAGTCAACGCCCATCGAAAGGTACAACAGCTCATTGGGCCGTACCGACTGGTCTAGTCTAGAAAAATGCATCAAAATCACTATTTAGCCCGTATTCTTAACTGGCTAACGGTTTGTTTGCGATCGTAGCAGTTAGTTTTATTTTTCTTTGGCTGCAAAGTAACTGTTACGAGAATGCCTTCGTTTTTACAGTGAACTACTTTCATCGAAATCTATTGTAAAGAAAATAAAATCAGACTAGTGCGAGTCTAAATTGCCCTTTAAAGGTTCCGTAACATGCACATAATGCGCTTACATACTTTCACTTTTGTATAGGTAGCAGTGGCGAAGGGTGGCATTTTAACGAAGGAAGGCCGGAGCGAAAAATGTATTAACGAAAGGATTTGTAAATTTTTTAAGGAGAAGCTGATAGGAATCGGCATGTATTGACCCTTCACCACTGATAGGTAGCCATATTTTTAAAATTTGATTTTTTCGCCCTCCTATTTATTTTCATTTTTTATGATTGTATTACCCACGTTTTTCCTGCTAAAAACTGCTTTTTGTGCTTTTATCTCAAAAGGGTGTTGGCTTGATAGACAGAAGGTCATCAGAGGATACCCGAGTGATGCACGTTTTTCGCCTTTTCATACAAAAGTAATTCCCCTGTTATCTTTCCGAATAAAGTAGAGCTAGGTGGTACAATTATTTTTTTATTAAATTAAGACCTACCATAATATACATGCCCCTATTTTCTTATTTTATTCAAAAAAATATTTACGAAACAGAATAAAACATTTTTAATTTACCATGGAAAATAAATTGCTTATATTGTCTTTATTTCTTTCGTAACTGTTTATAAAAGAATACCCATTACCTACGTAATAAAAAATAATTACCTATAGCTCTACATGTAGGTTACAAATACGTTTGTATGTAAACTTGGTTCTAAAGATTTCCGATTTGAGGTAAGGAACGGAACCTTAAAACTGTCACTCTTTCTACAATAATCAATTTCTAGGATAGATTGTATCGAAATAGCTTTGCAGTCGCTGGTCAGTAGCTTTGACGACAACATGGTTCTTCGGCACCGCGGGTTTACTTTAAAATGTTGTTGCTGGTTTTTGGCAATGCATATAGCTATGAGAACTGGCACACGTTCTGAAGAGTTTTGCACCAAGAATTCTGAAGACAAAGACTGTGCGCCACATAACCTATTTACAGAAGGTATGTTTTACTTATAAGCACAATATTTTTTACAATTAGGTATTTTCTCAAACATGCTAGGAAATATGTTCATTTCTTACAAAAAAAGAATACGCAAAGTTTCCCATTTTGTGTCATGTCTCTGACCGAGCCAGCAAAGTTGTATGGAATTCCTTTGCTGGTGTCCGGCAAAGTTTTGGCAACTTTCTATTAAGTCACAAAAAAACTAACTTGGCAGTGATTAAATATCTTAGTAACTATTACCTAAACTACACAAGCAACAAAATGCTAGGATCAATAAAACTAAAAAACAGCTGCTACTGTAAGGTATCAAATATATCAAGCGAGGTCAGTGTAAAACTAGTTGGGGTATTAAAAAGCCTAGTGTGGCGACTAATTTTTCCGAGGGGATATCAAACATTCTTTATTGGCAACTATTGGCTTTCATTATTATAAATACACATTTGGCGGCGATTGTTAGGTAGCTTTAAAACTGAAAATGGGTATTATAATAATGTATTTGGATATTAGATTAAGCAGATTCGTAAATTCTTGAAAAAGGCGCCAAATGCGTTCGTGTGTCAGAGCAGTGCGGGGGCTGCGGAGCGGGGGGTTGAGCGCGTTTCTAGCCAAAAGCAAGTGGTGGATGAAAGATTTTTTATATTTGTATAAAAAAT
The DNA here is from genome assembly GCA_024500475.1 of Phthorimaea operculella. Lineage (NCBI taxonomy): Eukaryota > Metazoa > Arthropoda > Insecta > Lepidoptera > Gelechiidae > Phthorimaea > Phthorimaea operculella. The sequence continues at coordinate 1,388,576 of JANFCV010000100.1, read as the reverse complement.
AATCGTTTTTGTGACTATAAAAAAATTACATAGGTACCTATTTTGTGATTTGAAGGCAAATTAACAAAAAAAGAAAATGAATCAAATTGTATGCCTTTTATTGCACGCTATTTAAATTAATAAAACAGCATTAGAATAAATGAACCTACCTACCTACTTTGAGTACCTACCTATATTTACCAACAATGCTTATGTTTTAGTACTTACGTAATTACTGTAGGCAACTCTAGTTACTCAAAGTAGGTAGGTTCATTTAAAGAGGGAAATTAATAATAAATGAGATAGTCAAGAAAAAAATAGATCAAATATAGTTTATTATTACTATGCCAGAATTTGGTTTATTTAGATCCCTATAAATGTAGCCAAAAGTATTTTTTTTTTAATGTCTTGTTTGTATTTATCCTTGGTCAAGATTATAAACAACGACATTTTAGAATTTATGAATGCCTATTTTAACTTAATTATCCGCCAATAATTTGTCGCCTTAGAAGAAATTCAATTGCCACAAAAGAAAATCACTGCCAGATAAAATTTAAATAAAACCTCAAAACTCATTTAAAAGTCGCCGCTTATTATTAAATTTCTATTATAGTTAAGATGCTACCTCAAATTAGTCGCCAAAGTAGTCTATTTACTATCCATTTTCAGTTTTTTCAATATCCGGGATGGTATCAATTTGTCGCCGCGTTAAATACATGCCTAAATAAAACACTTTTTTTATTCTGTAACGATACCTACGTTTACTTTAATAAATTAATAGAAAACGTCCCACTCGAAAAGAATAATAGAAAACCTAGGACGTTATGACCGCACGCAAAACCCTAAAAACCCTAAAAACTAATGTTGTCGTAGAAAATTCAGCCTGTGTATAATGAATAAGAATATTTGACGATTACTTGTCTGTCAACTGTCATTCTTACGTCCTATGCCCTTCGTCTTTTTGGTGTAGTTTGCACCTCACTTTTTTCTCGCCGTCCACTTCGGTTCATATATTTCGTGGGGCCATGTTTGGAGCATAGTTAGGTACACTTCTAGAACATCTATAATTCGTAGGCTCAGAATTATTATCAGATTTTGCTGTTTTGATATAGACGCAAATCTCAATTGGAAATCTCACATCAATAAACTATCAGCTAAACTCTCCTCATTCACCTATGCTCTCAGACAGTTAAAAAAAGCAACCGATATACAAACATCTCTTTCAGCATATTATGCCTTTGCACACTCAAGACTAAATTATGGAATAATAGTTTGGGGCAATAGTACAGATATAGATAAAATTTTTACACTTCAGAAAAAATGTATCAGGATCTTAACTAACATAGATAATATGGAAACATGTCGACCACATTTTAAAAATCTAGGAATATTAACACTTACCTCCATATACATTTTTGAAGCCTGCAAATTTGTTAGAAAACACCCAAATCTGTACACACACGTAAATACAACCAGACGTAATAACCGCACACAAAACCAGCTTGAAATCCCTTTCTCATCAATCACAATGTTTACTTCCGGTCCACATTTAATGGTAATAAAAATATACAACAAAATTCCAAACAGTCTAAAAAATATACAAAATACAAACTCATTTCTTAACCAATTAAAAAAATTTCTTCTAGAAAAATGTTATTATCACATCAGCGAATTTCTTACTGATAATATTAGAAATATAAATGTATGTTAGGAGTAGGTATTGATTGGTACCTACTTGATATAAATTTTATTTGTTAATTGTTTTAAAAATTTAATACATAGTACCTACAAAATTGTACTAATAAAGTAAGCATTTTTTTAATTATTGTAATTAAGTATAGCTTTTATATTGCTGTGCCCCCCCGGGGTGTCACACGATTACTCTTAAGATGTATCTCAAGTGTATCTGTGATATTGCAATAAAGATTATTGAATTGAATTGAATATTCTTAGATATAGGTATTTGACAGTAGCAAGCCTGGCTATGTAACAAGCACAAAGTAAGTATAGGCTAGTAACAAGTGCCAATCGCCGAAATCCTAAATAGGGTCGAGCACAGATGAACTTAAATATCTAGAAGTGAACCTTCTGTAAGCTCTCCATTTTGTGAGTTTCGTTTGTCTTTTGTTTGTTTGTTTAGTGTTGCCAGATCATCCGAAAGCGGATGGTTTCCTTCCCTTTAGACGATGTACCGTCCCATTTTGTCCGGTACCATTTTGTTAGACCCTGGTTATGATTCCGGATCTCTGGTTATTTTTAACGTGTGTGAAAAGGACTTCCGTTAAGTTGTAGGCAAAAATCGTCTCAGTGTTCACGCGCGGTTTAATATGTCCATGTGCAGGGCAGAGTGGACCAATCAGTAAAGTCAAAAGATGAAATTTAAATAAATGCCTCATCCTGTGGGGTATCTGAATCGTACGCGAACGAGTTCATGACTATCCTGAAATATGCGCATCATTGTCGCACACGCCAGTATCACTGCGAGTATAACAAGGAGGCGCATATTTCAGGATGGTCATGAACTCGTTCGCGTACTGTATGTTTCGCAATTTTTTTCTGTTTCCGAGTTATACTACATTTTAAAAGTTGTACTATAATTTTTACTTTGTAGGTACTCTGTAGCATACCTACTTTAAAAGTTAGAATACTCGGAAACTACAAATATCACTAGTTATCTACTGAATGTGACGTATTCAAATGTAGGTAGTCTTTTGACGTCACTCTACGGTCGGTAGAATCTGCCAGGCCGGAAAAGCTTTCAAAATTTGAGGGCCTCCGCTGAGCAATCCGACAGACGGACCGTCCGCATGTTCACGTTAGTTTAAGCGGTGTAGATGATGTGTGAACTTTGCACAGTTCCTGGCATTGCTGGTCCTATGGCTGGTCCGTATAACGCAGCATACGTACGGCGCGTAAAATACCATCTTTAGGATTAGCATCTTTAGAATACGTTCATTAGTAAGAAAAAATAAAAAGTTATTTGATTAAAATTGTCTTTATACTACACCTGCATAGTAATTTACCTATAGCTTTACACTTTATAGGGAGGAATGTTAGTCATTGTTCAACGTACAAATTAGCGGGAGAGAATTAACCATACAAATCACTTTCCTCCCGTGGGAGATTTTACAGAATTTAGTACAGTTGAACGGGTAGGTGAACACAAGTTGATCAGTTTTGAAGTTGTCATTAAAAAGTTGTCCAGTTTCTTAAGTTTACAGTTTTTAAAGTTGTTCTGGTTGAAAAGTTGATCAGTTTCAAAAGAAGTCAGTCTCAAAAGTTGTTCAGTTTTAAAAAGTAATTGAGTTTCATAAGTTGTTCAGTTTTGTTAGTTGTTCAGTCTTGTAAGTTGTTCAGTTTTGTAATTTGTTCAGTTTTGTGAGTTGTTCAGTTTTGTGACTTGTTCAGTTTTGTAAGTTGTTCAGTTTTGTAAGTTGTTCAGTTTCGTAAGTGGTTCAGTTTCGTAAGTTGTTCAGTTTTGTAAGTTGTTCAGTTTTGTAAGTTGTTCAGTTTTGTAAGTTGTACAGTTTTGTAAGTTGTTCAGTTATATAAGTTGTAAAGTTTTAAAAGTTGTTTAGTTGTATGTAACAGTGGTTCAGTTTCAAAATACATATGTTCATTTTAGAAGTTGTTCAGTTTTGAAGGTTACTCTGCCGGAGAATATTGTGCGCCAGTCTGGCTGAATAGCGCCCATAGGGAGAAAATTCATGTCCAACTGCGCAAAACAATGCGTTGCATTTCAGGTGCAATAAAATCTACCCCTATACAATGGCTACCGGTGCTCAGCCACATACCTCCACCACACTTAAGAAGGCAACAAGCCCTGCTGCAAGAGTGCAACAAAATCTCCAATAGACCAGATCTGCCAATATCTGAAGAGTTCTTGAGGCCCCCTCAGGATCGCCTTAAATCTCGGCACCCTCCATACCAGACGTCTAAAAACCTGCTTCTCAAACCCAAAATCAACAACCAGTGGAAAGACGAGTGGAGGGAAAACCCGCCTAGAGTCTCAATGTCAGACTATGACCTAACAATGAAACCAAGTGGCTTCACTGCCTCGAGAAGGGACTGGCGCCAGTTGAGCAGGTTGCGAACTGGACACGGGCGTAGTGCGGACTACATGTTTAGGTGTGGCTGGAGAAACTCGCCGGCGTGCGACTGCGGGGCCCCCGTCCAAACTGTGGACCACATAATCAGAGACTGCCCCATCCGTAAATACAATGGAGACCCCCGAGATCTGCTCACCCTTACTGATGACGCTGCCAAATGGGCGAAGAATTTAGATATACGATTATAACATAGTATTAATTAGTGCATTGCTGGCTCGAAATATGCCATACGATTAAATAAAAAGTTTTGTAGGTTGTTCAGTTTTAAAAGACATTCAGTTTTGTAAGTTATTGAATTTAAATATTGCGCTGCCGTATGCATGTGGGAGTTTGGAAATGTGTACCTAGGTAGTTTATTATTTGCGGATGTTTCAATTCACCCCGTGGCTGTTACAACTGACCCCGCAGATGTAGTATAAAGCACTATGTATTACTTACTCGGATGAAAGTCCGACTACACCCTCGTTTAGTAATCGGTTTCTTTCAACCTGCGTATACAATGTACTATTTTTGCAGGGCCGTACCTACTAAAATGCTATATCGTCTGAAATCGGCGAAGCAACCTGGCAACACATATTTTGACACCTTTTTTCTTTTCTTTTTCTTACATACATTTCTTGTCTTCTTGACATCCTTCAAATTGTTTGTGATTTGTCTGTCGCACGCATTGAGGTGTTTCTTTCTTTCACTTCCCTCTAACTGCTCTCTAAATAAATAAAATAAGAAATATTTCATGGACGAGGAACTTTGACTAAAATGTGAATGTGAATAAAATGAAGCAGAACACAAGAGCTTCAGTCGGAAAGGAAATTGTAACAAAATGAAATCCTTATTCACCAAAGCGCAGTCGAACTTGAGTCGAGCTTTGGAATCGGGACGTGCGCTTTGCCTGGCCGGCCAACCACAGATGCTCGTGCTATCAAATAAATACAATACCATATGAACCGCTGATCTCATCAGTTTCAAATATTCTCGTTCGCTCTCGTCCGTCTGATCCGTCAGTCAGTCGTTACCGCGTCCGGACGAGGAACGGGTGGCATTATCGCGCTCCCGGTGCCGCCAATTCCTGAATGGTGAAACTTATCGGCCAAAGAGGAAGTGGATACGTTTTATCTGAGATTCTGGACTAAATTCAAGCACCGGTCGAGCACAGTGCGCGCTGTACGCGACCTACTAAATGATAGTTGTATCCAGTGCACTTATAGGATAAATCTGGAAACATGCGACCCATTATCCTTGTTTCAGTTTGTCTGCATGCGTTGCTGTATGTGGTAGAAGGAGCAGGTAAGGATATATAAACTTAAGACTAGTTTTTGTATTTTGTGATTATGTATTCTCATGATGATGCTCTGATTATTATATCTGAATTATTAACTAAGAAATACATTATTTCTGAGTTATTAACTAAGCAAACTGTAAAGTATACCTACTCTGACCCAATTTTGGACACTATGACCTCATTGAACCCATGACCCATGGACCTCCTGACCATTTGAGATAAAGCACAAAGAGTGCAAACAGACAAAAATAAATGATAATGTTGATTGCAAAATTATAAATCACCAACTGTTTCCTAAACTGGGTAACTAATATGGCCTAGCTGCACCACCCTCCACTGCCCTTTTATTGCTGCATTTAGGCACAGTTGTGCTTCCTGCCATCTATTTACAATAGGCAAGTTTCTAAACACTTAACAATGATTGGCCTCCTGTAACTATGCACCTATTCAATGGAACTGCATAAAAATTCATATTCATTATGCAAAAATAGAAAAACAGTAAGTCAACTAACTCAGTGACTCGCCTTTCAGGTATAATAAATAAGCTGGAACTTATTTTCTTATGGGAGGAAGATATTTTCCCTGCATGAGTTGTACATACAATCAACTGTGAATATTTAAAGGGGCGAACCAGCCCATGAAACTGTACAACTATCCTCAAGGAACTTAGGTTGAAATATGAAAAATATATTTGGACCACAAATTGTACCAACCGACAATTTGTATGGTAGGTCTACTTTTATTTCCATATTATGACCTCTATTCCTAGGGGAGAGTTGTTCAGTTTCAAGGGCTGGTTCACCCCTTAAAATATTTGCAGTTGGTTTTTTTACATCCGTTCCGTATAGATGATAGACCTTCCTCTTGAATCTCTACTTATTGAAAAAACAGCGTCAAAATTTATTGTATGGTTTAGGAGGAGTTAGCAAATTCCATGGCATACAGGCAGGCAAAACAGATAGTCTGGAGGCGATTGAGCAATTTGAAATTTTCTGTGCCACTCTCCTCTAAATGGCTAAGACTGGTATCAATGGATTCCTTGTGCTCTACAGAACTCGGATATGCCTGTCTTAGTTAGAGAAAATGGTGCGTTTGACATCTGTGACGTCACAAAGATGGCCGCTAAGCGTTTTATGATTTTGTTAATAACTCAAGTTTTAGGACGTCGATTTTAGTGTTTGATATGTCATATAAAAGGTATTTATATTAGTTCGAGAGCCCAGGGGGTAAGTGGCTATCTCATAAGGTACCACGATAGGCTAGGTTTGGATCGTTAACCAAGACTTAAACAAGTCGTATGACCCAGGTCTGCCAGAGCCAATCCTGCCGAAACATAAAAATAATCGATATTTTTCAGAGTCATTTTTTCGTAAAAAATATGTCATAAGGTACCACAATGAAAGTGCTGGCATCAGTTAACCATTAAAAAATTATGTAAAAAAAGCTTGGTCTGCCACTGCGCACTCTGCCGGAAGTCCTTAGATGAGATAGGTTAGGGGTGTCGGAAGGGTATATTTGGAGGGGTCTCCCAAGGACTTCTGGCAGAGTGCGCAATGGCAGACCAAGTTTTCTTAACTCAATTTATCAATGGTAAGCTGATGCTGGCACTGTCATTCGGGTACCTTATGAAATTACAATGTTAACGGAAAAAATCTCAATCCTGCTAAACATGAAAATATTGGATATATGTTCTGCAGATTTTTGCCGTTAATATTGTCATATCATAAGGTACCCGAATAAAAGTGCCGGCATCAGCTTACCATTGATAAATTGAGTTAAGAAAACTTGGTCTGCCATTGCGCACTCTGCCAGAAATCCTTGGGAGACCCCTTCAAATATACCTTCCGACACCTAACCTATCTCATCTAAGGACTTGCGCAGTGGCAGACCAAGTTTTTAACATAATTTGTCAATGGTAAGCTGATGCAAGCACTTTATTCGAGTTCCTTATGATATGACAATTTTAACTGATAAAATCTGCAGAAGTTATCGAATATTTTCATATTTAGGAGGATTGTGCACAGAACAGAGACCTTCTATCCAATTGACCTATACAAATCGAATCTCCTAATCATTACGAGCATTTCATACCAAGGCACCATCAAAATCAAACCAGTGGTTAGGTAGGGGTGAGATAGGTTAGGGGTGTCGGAAGTGCATATTCGGAGGGGTCTGACAAAGACTTCCGTCAGAGTGCGCAATGGCAGACCAAGTTTTCTTAACTCAATTTATCAATGGTAAGCTGATGCCGGCACTTTTATTCGGGTACCTTATGATATGACAATATTAACGGCAAAAATCTGCAGAACAAATCCAATATTTTCATGTTTAGCAGGATTGAGATTTTTTCCGTTAACATTGTAATTTCATAAGGTACCCGAATGACAGTGCCAGCACCAGCTTACTATTGATAAATTGAGTTAAGAAAACTTGGTCTGCCATTGCAATCTGCCAGAAGTCCTTGGGAGACCCTCCAAATACCCTTCCGACACCCTAACCTATCTCATATAAGACTTCCAGCAGCGTGGGCAGTGGCAGACCAAGTTTTTTAAACATAATTTGTCAAAGGTAAGGTGATGCAAGCACTTTTATTCGAGTTCCTTATGATATGACAATTTTAACTGATAAAATCTGCAGAAGTTATCGAATATTGTCATATTTAGGAGGATTGTGCACAGAACAGAGACCTTCTATCCAATTGACCTATACAAATCGAATCTCCTAATCATTACGAGCATTTCATACCAAGGCACCATCAAAATCAAACCAGTGGGGGAAAAGATATAGGCCAGTTTTCATACACTTTACCTACAATTTCACACTTTTTGACAGGATTGTGTACAATACAGAGATTGTATACAATCCTCCTCACTGACCTATATGACTCAAAGCTCCTAGTTATGGAGAGCATTTCATATTAAGGCGCTATCAAAATCAAACCCGGGGGGAATAAGATATAGGCCAGTTTTCATAGACCAAACCTCCATTTCAAACTTTTTGACAGGATTGCGTTCAATACTGAAACCCTCCACCCAACTGTCCTATATGACTCGAAGCTCCTCATTATGGAGAGCATTTCGTATTAAGGCACCATCAAAATCAAACACGGGGGGAAAAAGATATAGGTCATTTTTCATACACTGGAACTACAACTTCAAATGTCTGAAATACTAGGATGCGGCAAGTTTAGGCCTGGCAGACCTTGTGATCTATTGTCAGAGTGATCTTGGCAATTATGTTGTGGTGGTCGCGTCGTGGTACCCGATGAGATAGTTTAGGGGTGTCGGAAGGGCATCTTTGGAGAGGTCTGGCAAGCACTTCCGGCAGGGTGCGCAGTGGCAGACCAAGCCTTTTTTACATAATTTTTCAATGGTTAACTGATGCCAGCACTTTCATTGTGGTACCTTATGACATATTTTTTACGAAAAAATGACTCTGAAAAATATCGATTATTTTTATGTTTCGGCAGGATTGGCTCTGGCAGACCTGGGTCATACGACTTGTTTAAGTCTTGGTTAACGATCCAAACCTAGCCTATCGTGGTACCTTATGAGATAGCCACTTACCCCCTGGGCTCTCGAACTATATTGTCTACAATTATTTCATGGATACCTTCTACCTAAGTGTTGTGGTTCTAAAAATATTTACAAAAGTATGTGTTTTTTTGACACAGTTGCACTTTATTAGGAAATGTGGCCACTATACCTCAATTATGAGATACTTTGCGTGATACAATATTATTTAAAATAAAAGCCTTTATCATTACTTTTTCAAAAACATATGCAACATTACTGTAGGAAACCAAACAAACGATTTATGCCTATTACAATGAATCAAGTGCCTGCGCCGCGAATGATTAAAATGCGGCCGAGTGTTTTACATTTTTGTTAATATCTCGCTTTTTAAGATATGCATTTCAATGTTTGATATGTCATATAAAAGGTATTTATATTGTTTACAATTGCTTCTTGGATACCTTCTACCTAAGTGTTGTGATTGTAAAAATATTTACAAAAGCATGTGATTTTTTCGTCACAGTTGCACTATATTAGGAAATGTGGCTACTATAACTAAATTATTACATACTTTACGTGATACATTATTATTTAAAATATAAGCCTGTATCATTTCCTTTTCAAAAATATATGAAACACTGTTGTAGGAAACCAAACAAACGATTTATGACTATTACAATGAATCAAGTGCCTGCACCGCGAATGATTAAAGTGCGGCCCAGTGTTTTACGTTTTTGTTAATATCTCGCTTTTTAAGATATAGATTTCAATGTTTGATATGTCATATAAAAGGTATTATTATTATCTACAATCACTTCTTTGATACCTACTACCTAAGTGTAGGGGTTATAAAAATATTTATAAAAGTATGTGCTTTTTCTTGTCACAGTTGCACTTTATTAGAAAATATGGCCACTATAACTTAATTATGAGATGCTTTACCTGATATATTATTATTTCAAATAAGAGCTTGTTTCATTACCTTTATAAAAATATATGTAACACTGTTGTACGAAATCAAATAAACGATTTATGACTATTACAGTGAATAAAGTGCCTGCTCTGCGAATGATTAAAAACACGGTTGAGCGTTTTATGATTTTGATAATATCTCAAGTTTTAAGGCATCGGTTTCAATGTTTGATATGTCATATTATAGGTATTTATATTGTCTACAATCGCTCTTTGATACCTACTACCTAAGTGTAGGGGTTGAAAAAATATTTATAAAACTATGTGTTGTTTCTCGTCACAGTTGCGCTTTATTAGAAAATATGGCCACTATGACTCAATTGTGAGATACTTTATCTGATACAATATTAATTCAAATGAAAGTCGGCCGCCATCTTTGTGACGTCACAGATATCAAACGCACCATTTTCCTCAACTAAGACAGGCATATCCGAGTTCTGTAGAGCACAAGGAATCTATCGATACCAGTCTTAGCCATTTATAAGAGGGTGGCACAGAATTCAAGAAGGAGACGACTTTTTAATATTTCGCCTACAGTCTAAGAAATGCAAACAGCAACTTCATTTCATACTAGGTATGATGTACCTATTGATGCTGATAAAATTCTTACTTGAAATACACTTTAATTAAAACTTAACTAGCTTTTTGACCATGGTTCCATACGCAGATAAATCAAATCACATAAAAGACTCATCATACTTAAATACAAACTTTGAACCCCATTTTTACCCCTTGAGGAGTTAAAATTCTAAATATCCTAAATAATTAAATATCAATTCTTTTCGGTATGTAGGTATAAGTACCTACTTTAAAGGTGGATCTGACTTTAAAGGTGGTGTGTTGTGTTTAGTAATATAACTATTGTACTAGATCTAATGCTTGAAAAATATTAACATTAATGCTGTTTGTTTCAGATAATGTGAAAGTTCTAACAGTGGCAACAGATGACAACCATGGCTTGCAGCGCTATCTGAGATCAGCCAAAACTTATGGCATTAGTGTGGAGGTGCTGGGCCTTGGGGAGAAATGGGAAGGCGGTGACATGAATTATCAAGGAGGCGGGCAGAAGATCAACATGTTGAAGGAAAAACTTAATGAACTGATGAAGGATGAAGCAAATAAGAACTTGATTATCCTATTTACAGACAGGTGAGGCTCTCTGAATTTGTAAACATTCAAAAAGTAAATTGTATCCAAATTGTATAAATTGTTTGTTTATGTGGCTCTGTACAATGTATATTAAGTATTGTTTCTTTTTTAAATCCCAAGTAAATAGCTCTGTGTACTAAGTATTATTATTATTATGATCATTTTTGTTGAACCTTGGAATCGCTTCTGTATATTTGTTTCAGTTATGATGTGATGTTTTTGGGAGACATGAAATCGATCCTGAGCAAGTTCAGATCATTTGAGAATACAAGAGTTCTCTTTTCTGCGGAACAGTTTTGTTGGCCAGATGCTCAATTAGCATCCCAGTATCCCAAGAGTGATGTGCCCAATCGCTTCCTTAATTCTGGTGGATTCATAGGTAGGTTTTGTATTAGTAACCTAGTGTAGTTCAATTATTCTTTTACACTGTTTCTCAGCAATCTGTTATGGTACCTATAGTATTTAACAGTACATCAAGGTTTTACAAAATATGAAGTAATTATTTGTATTTACTTATTCATTTTATTAAGCACTTCTCAATATTAGCAATTTTCTTTTTCAGGTTATTTACCAGAACTAGCTGAAATTGTTAATTACAAAGTTATTGGTGATAAACATGATGATCAACTTTACTACACGAAGATTTATTTGGATAAAAATTTACGGGAGACACTTAAAATTTCTCTAGATCACTACTCATCTATATTTCAAAATCTTAATGGAGCTATGTGTAAGAAATCATTTTAGATTAAAACTCATATCATCAGAATCGTTATTTGATAACTAAAGTTAATTATTTTATATTTATTATTTTCCAGCTGATGTTCAACTTACTGCTAATGCGACACAAGATTGGCCCTTCATTGAGAATACCGTAACTAAACAAATACCTCTGATTGTGCATGGTAATGGGCCGTCGAAGCTGACACTCAACCATTTTGGAAACTATCTAGCTAAATCATGGTCCGCTGAAGCAGGTTGTGCTCTTTGTAAAGAAAAGATAATTGAACTTAATGTAAGTACCATACTTGATTCTGTAACATCATTATGTAGTATCAGCTAGCTATGTAGGGAGTAAGTTAATATACTGGATACTTTAAATAATTTAATCGAAAATACGTTATCAGACTGCAATGCTATGCAACTGCTACTTTGCACCTACTTACATTACATGCCTATTATTTATTAATATTGTATTTGAATTCTAATCAATACTATTTTTTACATAGGAAGAGCATTTACCGACCGTGATGATGGCAGTTTTCATTGAACAAGCAACCCCATTCTTGGAAGAATTTCTTCAGCAGTTAGAAGATACAGATTACCCTAAATCAAAGATTCACCTGCTCATAAGGAACAATGTGGAGTACCATGAGACTGAAGTGGACGAGTTTTTCCAAGCTCACTCCAAGTACTACGCCACTGCTAAACGTATCAAACCCAGCGACTTTATCTCTGAACCCGAGGCACGCAATATTGCAAAGTAAGTACCTCACAACCGCCTACAAATTATTTATTAACTTAGATGTCGGTAAACATAATCTTCTTTAACATTTTTTCAGGGACAGATGCATAAATAGCGATTGTGACTATCTGTTCTCGATAGACAGTATAGCCAGAATAGAGAAAGGAACACTTCGGCACCTGCTCTCGTCAGGGTACGACGTCGTGGCGCCCATGCTGGTGCGCCCTGGTCAGGCTTGGTCTAACTTCTGGGGCGCACTCAACTCCGCTGGATTCTATGCCAGGTCAACTGACTACATGGATATTGTTTACCAAGTTATAAGGTACGTTATAGTCATGAAATAAAATAGTAATGTCCATAGCTCATGTTTATTTTAAAATCTTGATACAAAACTGTGCATTATTTGTTTAGAAACTAGTTATTGTTGTGGTTAAATCCCAATAGCTAATGTTTTAACCAAATGATTCAATGTAAATCAGTCGAAAGCGATAGAGAAGTCGGTCTTGAAGGAGCGACGGTCGATGGAGTACATGTTGTCGGCGGTGCACTCGTACACGCCGGCGTCCATCTGCGTCGCCGGGTCGATCTCGATCTTAGACTTGACGCGGTCATCGCCGATCGGCCACTCGTGAATCTGATATGATAATAGTGTTATTGAATAATAACCACCTCGGTAGCAGCGGAGCAAGTGCATGTCCAACATAAATGATTCCCTTACTTGTGCAATTGATTCTCATACATAATTACAATACTGTCATGCACAAAATGATGCAGCGATTCTCACTTTGCTTGTTTTCTTAATTTTGTTTTGAAAACATTACATAATCGTATGTTTATAATCTTTGACAATCTGCGATTGTGATGGTCCATTGTTAAGTCTTATTTATTAGTGATCAAAACAATCAAATCGAATATGAAATACTAGCTGTGCGCCCACCAGTTTCATCTACTGCACTGCTACCTGGTTTCCCGTGGGAATCAAAGGTAAAAATGAAGAAGTATTGTTATGAATTATGAATGAGGCAAATCAGGAAGTAGTTGTGGAGTTTACCTACACAAAAATACGAATCCTCCCTCGTAATCTACTCGAATATTATAATGAGGGAATAATTGTTTTTTGTCTACATGTAATTTAGGCTTCGAAACCACTGGGTCGATTTCAAAAATTATTTTTCCTTTGGAAAGTTATAACATCCATGAATAACAAAGTTACTTTTTGCCACGGGAAAACGATAAATGCAGCATATGAAACCGCTGGGCTGACCTTTACTTAATAATAGTTGTGATAATGTAGTTATAGAATAGACTTACGTGTAAATAGTGGTGAGCGAAAATCTCTACACCATCCTTGAACCAGGTGATATGAGGTCGGGGTGACCCCTTGGCGATGCACAGGAACGCGATCTTGTGCCCCAGAACATACTCGAGGTCGAAGTGCGACGCCAACAGGATCTTTGCTCCCTGTCAAACAATCACATACATAAATCTCAGCTCTCGCGAACGTTTAACTTGTTATATCTACGCAAAGCTTCCTTTCTGTGCGAAATCACTCATAGTCATAGTATAAATTTGCGAAGCGTGGTATTAAAAAATACGTCCACTTACGTCGTTGTTGTTGTAGTATTGGTCAGATTCCGGGTCTCTGTATTTTCCAGTAATTGGTAAACCGATTTGGACCTGCAGATTTCAAATAAAATTTGACACTATATGTAACTGAATAATTATAATTAATTTTAATGTTAAGTTATATTTCGATTACCTTAGATTTAGTCCTGCTTCTAGCTCGTCCGCGTCTCGCCTCGGTGGAATCAATCAAAAACCAGTAAAGAATGAGTAGTCCTAGAAGGACTTTTGCCTTTAAGAGGAACATTTAGGTTGTATTTATTTTGAACCTTTTAAGGTACTTTAAGGTTCTCAAAACCCATGAAAATCCGTTAGCACGAATGCTGGTTCGTTCTTGGCAGGGGCCTGGGTACTACTGAAGTCCACCGGGTCCTCTGCAATCCTGCCGCGCCAATCTCTCAATTGACTAATGACGGAGGTGATCGCAGGAGGGCCCTTGTCCCCCCTTCGTGATAACACTTGTCATTTCCTTTTGTATTTTAACCATCTATCTTTTAAAAAATTGGTTATACAGCAATAAAAGTTCAGTACCCAACACATACGGAATATTTTTGCGATTAATTTTGTGAATTACTGACATACATTTGATTTAGGTACATTATTACAGTTGCCACGCGAACTGTTAACATTATGGTGAAGATAACCTTTGCTTCATTAGGTTATCTTACCAGATACGTGACTTGATGTAAAAACTATTAGACAGTTTTTGTACATAGCTTCGAAGTATAAATTCCATACATACCTATTTCTACTTTTTTCAATGTAAGAAACTAAGATGCTCAAATGAAATAAAACCACGAAATATGCTAAAACTAAAATATTATTATGTGGTACACTTAGCTTCTGTTCAGCACACAGAAGAACGCATTTTTTCTTGTGTTCATAATGATTTTAATTGTTTTCAGAGGAATTTGGAATGTGCCCTTCATAACCAACTGCTACTTGATAAACATAAAGGTGTTGAGAACAGCGGCTGGAAATGCTGTCACCTTCACGAAGGACGACACTGACGCCGACATGGCTTTCTGTGCCAGTATGAGAAATGCTGTGAGTACCTATTTTAATAAATAAATCCGGGCTTTGAGTTGGAACCATACAAAAACCAAGGAAACCTTGAAATAAAGTTACACACACGGCATCCGACTTGCGTTCAAGTCCCTCTAAAGAAAAAGCATTCCGGGTGTTGCAAACGAATAAAATGTCAAGATAACTTACATTCGAAACAGCAACTACTGTTATTGTAAAGATAAGATAGAAATGTTTAACTGTTTTTATGTAATCGATGAACTACGCAATTATTTGACTTGTTTCTAATAAATATTCTTTCACTATTAGAAAGCTTCAACATCCCTGACGAACGTAAGCTAATTTTTAGTAAGAAAGGTACCGGCAAAATGAAGTGAAGATTGTGGTAAACAAGTTTAATCCTACAAATTGTAATCGTATAGTGTGTAAAGCTTATACAAAAGTATTGTCAAGACAAATTAAATGCTTCAAAGAAATCTTTTCTGCTCTTGTTCTGTTCACATAAATAAAGCATATTTTTTGTTTTGTTGTTTTTCCAGGGAATATTCATGCATGTGAGCAATGAATTAGATTTTGGACATCTTGTAAACCCGGAGACGTACGACATCAGTCGCACTCACCCCGACGTGTATCAGGTTCTTGACAATAAGATCGAATGGGAAAATAGGTACCTCCACGACCAGTACGCCCTAAGCTTCAAGGAAGGGTATAAACCTCTGATGGTAAATACTTGTCGACTCTTAATTATTCTCCCTTGTCTTATTCTTCCACATTCCAATACAATTTCCTTTATCACTTCGTCAGTGTCCTTTCAAATTTAGAGCATGTATGCATATAAGATAGTGTTTTTTTTAAAGTGTATTTATATAACTAGAAGTACCAGTACTTATTCTACGGTGAAATACAAAAGCATAAATTGAAACGAAACAGACGCTAACGTGTTGAAACAGTGCTTACAGAATAAGATGAGAATGTGTTTTAACTGATGAGTACTTTCTAGCGATTTTACATACCTAAATGCATCATATTTTTAGTAAATCTAAAAAGTAACTTTCAAACTGAGAATTTTATAAAATAAATGCTTTTGAAATTTACGAAATTACGAGCTTACGAACATTTAATTTACGAAATATATTAATTACAGCCCTGTCCTGATGTGTACTGGTTCCCGCTAATGTCGAAAAGGTTTTGCGTAGAGTGGATCGAGATTATGGAAGCGTTTGGTCAATGGAGTGACGGATCAAACGAGGTAAGCGCTTGAAAATGTTGCTAATCTAAAATAATATTATTCTAGTTATAATGGATAAATGGTTTCAATTTTCAACAATATTATGTTAATATGAAAGTATAATAATACGCTATGAGTTAATCTCAATTAAATTTCCAAATGTATACCGTTGGCATCCGTTGGTTTGATGTAATTTGTGTATGTTGTAGGATAAACGTCTCCAAGGAGGTTACGAAGCAGTCCCGACCCGAGACATTCACATGAACCAAGTGGGTCTGGAGCGCCAGTGGCTACACATCCTCAAAGAGTACGTGAGGCCACTGCAGGAGATGGTTTTCATTGGATATTATCATAACGTAAGTTTTTGCCAGGAAAATTTATCCGCTAATATCAATCGATGAAGCAACCGAAGAAATGTAACAGCGAAATGGCTATACAAACTTTCAGCTTAGTTATGATTTTGGTGCATATAAAAAACGTCCTCACAGTCGAATCCTGTCAGCAAGCTATTACGAGGACAGCTTTTCACTAGGTGTCTATTTTTCTTTCTGTTGTCCACCTGGTTCTGCCTGTTTCTTAGCTACGTAGCTTACTGCCGGTTTTATCGTGAAGGTCGATAATTTTTGGATTGTTGAAAACTGTACCGACAGTCCAGTATTTATTATCCTTACCCCAGCCGGTTTTCAGCATTGTGAGTATTCAGGTGCGTAATTCATGTGTTTTTTAGAGCTTAGATAGGATACGTAAAACACTATTAATAACATGCTTCACATGCCCACAGATTAGAAATAAAAATGAATGCATGTGTCGTAGTACTATGCTCGAAAATTAGTTTGTTTATTTTTTGTTTTTAATTCATATCCTTACATGAACCAAGAAATTTTAATAGCGTTAATTTAAGGAGCATTAAATTGTCTATTATACATTATGATTGCCGTGTGGTGGCGGCTAAGAATACAGCCACCCCTAGTCCACTAAAAGTGTTTAGTCAAAGGCTACGTAGAGTGTTTGACCTCGGCTGATTATTTGTCGACTGTGGGCAACCGCATAGTGGTGGTAATACCACCTACAATAGCATTTCTAAAGAGGGTTGACGTTAGGCAGGCGGTCGGTCATAAAACATAGCCAAATCCTTTTGCTACATGATTTTGTGTTGATATTTTGCCCATATTATGATACTTTGTCTATTATATACAATTTATATCATTACGCTAACATTCTTATTTTCTGAAATATGGAATTCATTGCTCTCGAGTGTAAAAAGACTAATTAAAGCAAAAAACAGGAATTGCTAGTATTCCATAAGGGTATGCCATAACCTGAGATCTGGTATTATAGTTTTTTTTTTTCGTGTGGGACACCGAATCGTTCAACGACCCGATGAACCCTGGTGTCAGAGTTCAACCGCCTACTGCAAGTAGCAGGCCTCTGACATGGTTGTGTAACGACCGCCATCATAGACAGCAACCGGGACCGACGGCTTGACGTGCCCATCCGAAGCACGGAACCATCTTACTTGCGGACAATCAGGTGGTTCAGCCTGCAATGTCCTAACCAGACTGGGAACAAATTCACAAATTGATAAATATCAACTTTGTGATTGACCCCACCGGGAATTGAACCCGGAACCTTTGCGTGGCAGGCAGGCATCTAACCACTGCGCCACATCGGCTGTCATTATAGTCTGATCGTTCAACATATTCTGCTTCAAGTTCGTCGTCGTTCACCTTGGAGGAAGGCTAGGTATGGAGACGCCATACGAAGAACTTCCCCTCTTGCCCAAGGGGGCTTATCTTATTACAAAAACCAGTTGCTGTCAGATCTTTTACTAGAACGAGTCCAGTCGCGCATGTCAAATGAGCTCCGATATAAAACCGAATTGTAGAGCTAATAATGCCTAAAAAAATATGTAAAAATACAAATTTACAACAGAACAATATCACTTTTCATCTGAAAGTATTCCTCTAGTACAATATCACTAAATAATATATAAAATTAGCGATTGAAAATTGTACGTAAGTGTTGCCAGTAAGTCGTACAAAATGTCTGATTTGGTTTTTTTTTTAGGTGGATCTACAATAAAATTATTGTATTTGGTTCCTTTTTTATTATTTTGTGTCGAACAATGGTGTTAATCATAGTATCGTTAATTTACAAATAAAGATTATAATATTCCACCATATAATGGGTAACAGTTAACGATCTCAGTTTATTGATGCCTTTAGTAACAATAAATAGCTTGCTAAGTAAGATTAGAATGTTAGTTTGGGATTGTTCTACTTATTCAATGATGTTCATTTCCAGTCGATATTCAATGAAAAAACGATAATTTTAACTTGAAGTATTGAGCCACACTGAACCCAAGCTTGTGCAGTGAGCCAACTAATACAAAACGTCGATACTTTTTCTATCGCCATAGTTACAAACCTATACTATGTAAAGACGGTCTGTACTGAAAACTTTGCAGGCATGATCAGTTTATGAAATTGAACAACTTTTACTATGGATTTTGGGAAACCCTGATTTTGTTCGAGTTTCATTGAAAATTAATGTCAGTCTCAGCCGATCGGGTGACATCGGATGTCAGCCGACGTGGCGCAGTGGCTAGTCCGACTGCCTGTTGTTCAATTCCTTTCGCTCACAAAGTTGATATTTATCACTTTGTGTATATGTTCCTAGACTGGTCAGGACACAGGACACAGGCTGAACCACCTGATTGTCTGAGAAGCAAGATGGTTCCGTGCTTTGGAGCCACGTTCAGCCGTCGGTCCCGGTTGCTGTCTATGGTCACTTAGACGGCTGTCTGTTATAAAACCATTTCAAAGGCCTGCTTCATGCAGTAGGTGGATTTGAAAAGCTCTAACACCAGGGTTCATCAGGTCGTTGGAGGACTTGGTGTCCTTTAAATTGTTTAAACTTAATGCGACATTGTTAACTTTAATTATATATATAAAAAGGATTTCGCACTTTTTCACTACTATTACATCGCGGTTTCGCGACCGTTTCAGTCAGTCGGTGGCCTTTGTCAGCCAGTGCTCAGATAAAACACGAATATTTGAAAATTTACTTTGCAAATATTTGTGTCTGGTGAAATCGAACCCGAGCCTCGGCGTAGAAGACAGAATTTACTAACCGCTACGTCATCGGGATAGTCGAAGTTATTATGTATGACTTGTTGTGCAGATGGTTTTAGTAAATTCCTTACATAATATCCTATGATGTAATTATCATCAGTAAATAGTGAGTAGGTATTGCATTGATTGTACCTACATAATTGTATTATCTGTCTTTAGGAAAGAATTAATATTTTAGTTAATTTAGGGTACCTTATGCAATGGCAAAATGATGTTATGCCAATATTTCTAATATTTACTACAAAGCCTATTCTCGAGAACTAAGTTGCTTTTGAAAATGCAATAATATGACACAATATTGGTAGACTGATGTAATTAATCGTAAGGTCAAGTATCGATATTGTCGATTCCAACACTAGCTTGATTTGACAGCTTTACCTCTCCCCCCCGCAAAAAATGGCAGAAATATTTGTATAAAGTAAAGTAGCTATACCCACTCCCTTCCGGGCCGGAACGGGACGGAAGATGAGTTGCTCGAAGTCGTTCACCAATCAATCAATTTCTAAACACTCTCTTATCTCTTAACCTACGTATATTAGAGCACCAGTGCCACCAGTGTCTTTGCAATAGTTGTAGATAAAATCATCATCTTGCATTGTAATATAACAGAATACGTTACACGTTTTAATAACATATTACTAAAAATCAACATTACGTTTATTGTTTTTTGCAAAGATGTGCTATGAAAAGAAGTTAAATCAATTGCATTTAAAATAAGAAAACTAAAACACTAAATCAACAACTTGAATTAAATTAAAACATAACTAATATTAATATTGAATCTTTTACGACAATAATACTATGTGCGTTAGGACCGCGGGTGTACAAGTTAGGATTGAGTTGCTTATCAACAGGATGGTAGTACCTGCAGTGTACCTCAGTGTACCTCCAATGAAATCCAGTGTACCTCTTTAGATAAAAAGTTATTTGATGAAATATGCACACCGCCATTCTAACGTTAGGATGGCGGGTGTACAAACCTATTTCGGTCTGTAGATACTTATTTCGCTTTATTCTTTTTGTACTTTTGTGTACCTGCAGGTATACTGTACATAAAAATGTAAAATAATCAAAATGTTGACAAATACCAGTAAAAAACGTTAAAGCAATGAAACTGGGGGCACTTGAGCACTAGAGGAGACTTGGTGAACGTTATTTCCAGAAAAGCAGAAGACTTAGAGAGCTACTTTACTACCAGGATGGTAAGTACCTGCGAGTGTACCTTTGTATAGTTTATTAAAATCCAGTGTACTTCTTTGAATAAAAAAAATGGCGGGTTAGTAAATATTTTTGTCATCTTTTTTTATTAACTGAGGTACACTAGATTTCATTAAGTACTGAGTACACTGCAGGTACTACCTGTCCTCTATAAAGAAGCTCAATCTTATCATGAACACCCGTGGTCTAACATATACGAAAAAGTTGCGTTGGACCACAGGTGTTTCATGACCAGAGATAGTGTTACCTGCAATGTACTCCAATACCTGCAATGAAATCTGAGTGTACCTCAGTTTAATAAAAAGTTATTGGATGAAATATGTTGCACCCGCCATTTCTTCTTTTTTTATCTAAAGAGGTACACTGGATTTCATTGAAAATACACTAAAATACACTGCAGGTACCACCATCCTGTAGGAAAGCTCTCTAAGTCTTCTGCTTTTCTGAAATAAAGGTTACAAAAGTCTCTGAACTCAAGTGCCAATTCCCATACCACACGTTTCTGACCATTTGTCATCGTTGATTATTTATAATTTATGTATGGGTACCTACACAGTGCACAAATTACTATAAACGAAAATCAAGATATGTATCTACAGACCGAAATAAAAGGTACTACCATCCTGTAGATAAACAGCTCAATCCTAACTTGTACACCCGCGGTCCTAACGCACATATAATACTTTATTCATAAAATAAAAAATAAAATCAACAAAATACAAAATAAAAATAATGTCAAAACCTTAACATAAATAAAATACTTCACCCCGGAACATTCCTGGAGCAAAGGATACCAAGATGCTAGTGGCATTCAAACTTTGCGCCAAGAATGAACCGGACGTCACCGCCTCTTTCCCTAATTCGGCCACCGATCTCCTTTATAAATTTTTTCGCTTCCGCACCCCAAGGACCAAGCGTCTCAAAAGCCACTGGTACAAACATGTAAGCACTAATATTTTACTCATTTCACATCATAACATACTGCTTAAAAATCAAAATAAAACGACCATTTCAAATGACGTGTTTTTTAAATTCTTACTTTTTTACACCAATTACTTAAAAACTAATAGTTTAAAAAATATAATTAGTCCTCATCGCATATATCAGATAAATTTTCGCCGTCGCGGAATTCAATATCTTGAACTGTGGAGTTGCTTGTAGATGGTTGTGGACTGGAAAGTCGTGGTAGGGAGTTTAAAAGAGTTTCTTCAAAGTTGCAGTCACAATCACATCCTTTTGGTCTTTATGTAGCAACGTCCAGTTATACGAAATAAAGGTAATTTTGGCTGCTCTCTCCGTAGTAAGCCTGTTTCTTTTTCTACTATAATTAATACTCTGCGTGCTACACGATCGCTCTGCTGCAGCAGAAGTGCACGGTGCTGTTAAAATTGGAAGCGCCACTTTGGTCAAAGAAGTGGACGCGCATATGCCACTCAACTAATTTATTGCATTTATTTCAGTGAGGTTTTCCATCTAAAAAAATATGTAGGTTATTTATTAAGGAGAAAGGTTTCATAGGCATCAAAAGCAAGTAATTTTCTTCTTTTTCTATCGTGTGGGATACCCGATTTACCTAACTCTGGTGTCTCACACACATACATACCATTCATGTATCAATATATCCGTGTAAATGTTTTACTCCAGACTTACTAGACCTACTGGTTACATTTTGTTGCGGTTTCGCACGAATGCACTGATATAAGAAATGTAAATTTAAATAATGTGACCTTCTCGATATTATAACTTTTAAAGCACTCGCGATTACTTTCACACATAATAATGACTTTAACGGGTCTTATCGCGATAGTTTTTTAGGTAAATAAGCGATTTACCTGGAAACTCGACGTTTCGACTGGGTTTCACCAGTCGTGGTCGCGAGCAGACCGATATTTAGTCATAAACCATGTCTCATTCACTTTCTGCCCAAACTCTTATCATTTTTCAAAAATCGTTCCTTTACTTTTTTACAAGCCTTGTACATATATTAACAGACATCACATAGACACGACAGAACCGATATTTTTACATATAGAGATCCTTGCTTGGTGGTTCCAGTAGGACATCAGTATGTACCACTAGAACCACCGGTAGTTCTAATGTTAGATTTTGGCATGTAACACAAGAACTACCGGTGCTTCTGGCAGTTGTAGTTGTCCTAGAGGGAAAATAGAGGATGAGGTCGCCGTTATATTTCTCTCGCTTGACAGCTGTGCTGTTTGTGTTGTTCACTGACTTGCTCTTCACCAAATAAAACTTTTGAATCGTGTTGAGTTGAGGCTCACCTTCAGTATCGAAACTCATTTTATCCTTGATGGTTTATGAAGTCATGCGTCATAAATAAATCTTGTAATTGATCTCCATTATTATTTTCAATTCAATTTTCAATGCCACTTTCTGCAAGTATACTGGTGATTTCCTGCCTCTCTGTCGTTAAGTGGCTTCACTATCGGCGACCATAGTAGCTGAAGTCCTGTGAAAGCTTAGTCCTATCTGATTCGGCAAATGTAGATATTGAGCAATTTCTCTTGGTAGCCTATTTGTCTCTATTACTACATTCGTAAATTTTTGTTCTCCATTCTATCTAAATTGTATTATGTATTATTTATTATTTCCAGCACATCAACTTAACCCATGTAAGGGATTAACTTATTCTGGTTTATCTTGTAATTTTTATGAAAAACCAGTATACGTTGGTGCCTTAAACAGGTAGGTTGATGTGCTAGCTATAGTATCTAACCTAATGCTTATCTTATTGCAAGTAGATGCCCAGTCACAAACCTACAGTTTGGTCAGTAGCACTAAGGATACAGTTTTTAGGGTTTCGTAGTCTACTAGAAACCCTTATAGTTTCGTCATGTCTGTCTGTCTGTCTGTCTGTCTGTCTGTCTGTCTGGCAGCCACAACGCCCTCATATCTTCAATCAGTTTTCCGAGCTATCGACACAAATTTGGTGTGAAGATGAATCATGTTGACCCAAATATAGAAATGTTGCAAAAATATTTCAAATGTTTTTTCTGGACCCCTCCCATACAAGTGAAGGCAAAATTTTCTTTTGTAATATTGAGTAGGGTATCGTTGAATAGGTTTTTAATTAAGGTAGAGGTTTCTTTGGAAACAAATTCTCTAAAATGTTTCTGTCACGAGATATTTTCCTTTAAAGGGCGTTTTTGACCCATAATTTGTTCCAGCTGTAACTTCTAAAGTATAAACTGCTAAAAAATTGAAATAAATATGGAATATAGCTTACAATCTGGAGATTACAATGAAAACTATAACGGATATCGTACCCTTAAAGGTTTCGGAAAAATTGAGTTTTTCTATTGCGGTTGGTCATCATACTGCTGCTAACAAACCAACAACAAAATTAAGCTTGTGCTGAAAAACCTGATATTTAAACGTTGACTACGAAACCCTATTTGTGGGCGTGTCTGACACGCTCTTGGCCGGTTTTTTATGATGTATAATTATTATCATTTGTATAGTCCATCCGCTATTATAGAGTCATGAATGACCAGCCTAAGCGGGAGGCCGCTGGTTGCGTATTACGACTAGCGTAACTTATCCTCCCGCGGAAGGAAAACGGTCGCGACAAGATCGTTAACAGGTCGTCCCATTCGCAACTCGTCCACGTAAAAACTTATTCGCAATTCGTCCCGTTCGCAGCTAGTCCCGTTCGCCACTGGTCCGTTTCGCAACTAATTGCCGTTCGCAACTAATGATCCCGTTGGCCTTCGTCCCGTTTCGCAACTCGTCCATCTGCAACTCATTCCCGCAACTTAGCAACATAAACAATCTAAAGTCCGATAATCAGTTTACAATAGTCGATCTTTTTTATCAAACCTGTTGTTTTATGTTCTGAAGTTGGTGGACAAGTTCTAGTTGAAATTGCTCGTAGCTAATGGGAAAGAGTTGCGAACAGGCTGAGTTGCGAACAAGTTCTGAGAATCGGTACTACGTGGGCGACCTTCCAGTCTTCGAATGGCGCGAATGGGACGAATGGGACGACCTGCTAACGACCCGTCATGACACTATGATAGCAGATGGATCTTACTATTTCTGGACCGGAGGGTTAATGGTTGGTCGTCCAGTCGCTTGGTCAAAGATAGATGTAAATGTTTCTTTAAAATTTAGTTTGTACCTAAAATTGTACAAAAACATTCTGTAATAAACTAGCCAAGTCTCGATTGAGCTACTTGTTTATATCTAAGAAGTAATGAAGTTTAAGGTTCCTTTTTGCGTTTTCTTTATTACTAAAAAAGTTTGACTGGCCCGTCGAACATTATTTATACGTTAGTGGGAACAAGAACGGCCTGCATTACTACAAGAACTACATTTCGCAGTAAGGAGACTCTTGGCACGACTTTGTCTAGATTTCATTATTTTTTGGAGATAAACAAGCAGCTCCCCTGAAATTGAGCTAGTTTGATACAAAATGGTTTGGTGGGATTTCACTTCTTTTTGTAAAAACGCGGGCTTATTGATTTATTTTACAAGATTTTCTTATATGTAGAACACTTCTTTAATGGATCTGATCTTTGTACAGAATCAAAAGAAAATCCTATTCTTTTTGCTGGTTAAATCGGTGCGGTATTTACGTCCAAGTCTGTTGTATTCGGTGATCTTTGAAACTTGAGATTTTATACTTTTAAAGTCAAAATGAGGTGTACCACATGAAGATTGGTTACTCGTGAAAGCGCGACGTAGGCTGGGCCACAAGATAATATAAAGGTGCCAATTGTCTTTAAGGGTATTTTCATTTGTTGCTGCTGAAGTTCTTGTGTTTGCTTCAGCAATAGAAGCTGTTCTACCTGAAGCTTTCGCTGGCGATGATGTAGCTCCTGTCGCAGTTCCATTCGTTGCAGCTGCTGTTGTTGTTGTTATTGTTGTTGTTGCACCTGTACCTCCCGCTGCACCTCGTGCTGCCCCTGCTCTTGCTGCCCCTCCGCTGACCCGTTCTCCCCCATATGGCTCTAAAAAAACAATGAAGTCAATATGCGACTTATTTATCAAGTCAGTCCAAGGATTTCATGTTTGATACTAAGGGCAATGATGTCAATCAAAAGAGTATTATTGAAAAGATTAGTATCCTTTTCAAGCAGTTTGCAAGCATAAAGATTGTTGTCATTGGTTGTGTACAAAGAAAATAAATTCTTTACACGCAATTGGTTGTGAAACTAAATACAAGGTGTTTCAATGTAAATACATTAAATTGGAGACGTTGTGTAGGCCATCGTACCGAACAATTTTCATTATGGAGCCAAGTTACAAAAACCCCTCGTTTAGAAGTAATTAGCAACTGAAATTTGTTAAATTTAATTGAGTCCCACATTATGAAAGGAGCTTTATTAATTATGACCTTTATTTATGTCATGTTGCCGTCTTGGAAAAACTTTTGAAATTACCGCCACAACTGTTGCCAAGGCAACGGTTTTGGTGGTAATTTAGTTGCCAAGGCAACAGTCGTGGCATAGACCAAGGTCAAATGTCATGTCGGTCAAAAACTGACACAACTGACACTACAGACTCTACTGGGTTCACTGATTGGTCCTTTGTCTTTGCGTCTCTATGGGTGCTCTAAGTCAAAAGAAGTTTGAGGCGGCAATAAAATAAAATTGACACCAAGAAAGAGATCTTTTATCGTAAGTTTTTGTTTAAATTTAAAACATAGACAACTATGTTCCAAACTTTTTCGAAGATTCAAATCCAACAAGTTAAAAATGCAAGGTTGCAATCTTGGATAAGGGGTAATACATAATGGTTGTAGTAAATGTAGGCATTTAGTTTGTATGAAAATTTTAATTTCTTAATTGTTAAGAATTCAAACTTGGTGCCATAATGAAAATTGTCCAGAACAATGGTCTACACAACGTCTCCAATTTAATGTATTTCCTTTGGAACACCTTGTACACCATATCAACTAGTTGCAAACAAATAATTAAATTTCTCTTGCCGCAACTAGGAACGTACAAAGAAAATTATTTCTTCTTCCACAACTGTGAAATTCAGTTGCGATGGCGGCCGGAGGGGTAATTTGTATGGTTTGAGGCAAAGAAAAGAGGAATCATTCTCTTGAAGGAAGCTTTGTATGCTGAAAATTCACCTCTTCTTACAGATCCCAGAAAAGCCATAAGCCAAATCTCCATGTTAAGAACAGAAAACCAGAATTTGAATGTTGGGCATTTCTCTGCTTTCTTTTCTGCCCATTCTGAAATGGAAGATAACTCATTTGGTTCTGACATTTCATAGGCATCCTTAAGCAAGGAATCAAGTGCAACGGCTGTTTTTTGATGCGCATTTCTTGCCTTCGTGATATGGCCCACCTGGAAAAATTAAAGTTATACGGTATTTAAAATCTCATAAGAATTTATGTTATTACTAGTTACTTCTAATGTCGCTTTAATTACCTTTTGAAAACCTTCTGCTGAAGCTGCAGATAACACTTCCGAATGGCCAAATATCCTGTTCCAGCCACTGCCTACTACAAATTGTCCCAACATTCTCAATATGCAGGGGACCTAACATGGCAACAAAGTGGCTTTCTCCATATTCTTTATGCCAGTTCCACCTTTTATGAGAGCGTAAAGTTGTTGGTCGGCACAAATAACTGCTGTCGGGTTTGGGTTTAGATGCTCGGTAATATTTTTTACTATGTTCAATGTATGTTGGGGAAAGTTGTTCAGTTCCATGAGTACCTTGACCTCCTTTCGGCTTGTTATACACTTTCCGTTACTCCTGGTATAACTGAGCTAAGGCATTTTACACTCCCATCAATTACGAAGGATTTCTGAAAAGATAATTAACATTACAACTAGAATATACATTACACAGGGTGTTAATTTAAATGCGTGTCATAGCTTCATTCAGGGCAGAGATGGGCCAAAATTATTCGCCGAATAAATTGCCTAATTTTATAGACCCACTTACTTTTTACTATGTTCTTATTTGGTGGGCGATCGACTAGTTTCCATACTCCATTTTTGATAAGAGCATTATACTCCTCCTCCATTGCAAGTCGCCATGCTTCTTTGTCAGGCGATGACATGGCCTAAAGAGCCCTCCTTTAACCAATTTGCTAACAGAGAGTAAATTCATAGCTAATTTGGGGACGAGCATAGCTTCAATTTGTAAAATAGAATTACTAGAGGAAGGAATTATTAATTTACCTGATCCTCTCCAAGTATTCATTATTTGCTATACACACATTGCTCTTGTTAGACTTGAAACTATCTAATAGATTTTTGTTCTTAAACATATGCCGCTGTCCACAACAAAGTCCTCTTGAGTAACACTATAGGCACTGTCCGTCACTGTAAAAGCTCTCTCAGGGTATCCCTTTCGTAGGCATAATTTTTTATCCACTAATACGTTTTAGCATAACATGTTTCGCATAATTTTTTTTCGCCTACCATTGCTTTGACATAATAGTTTCTTGCCATAATATTTATCTTGGCATAATCATATTTTAGACTATTGTATTTTATTCTAACAATATTTTGGCATAATTGCTTTTGTAATAATTTTTTTGGACTTATATAATATATTTTTTATTAAGTTCAAATGGCAGGAAATGTAAGTCAGTTTAGTATTTTTTAAGATATATTAGGTTAAATTAGGTCAGTTTAGGTTAGGTTAGGTTATTTTTATAAAATTTAGGGGTTCTTCTAATGCATCAAATTTTTATGCCTATTTAGATTATGGATATGACAATTTATGGTTTTGTATACTATTATGGCAATATTTTTTGTGCGTAAAGAAATTATACCTAAACTGTTATGCGTACATGAATTATGCGTAAGTATTATTAGTTCAAAATTACAGTGTGCCAAAATATATTATGCCAATTATTTTTATGCAAATGGATAGAGAACCCTCTCTCAGTCTTGTCCTTCTTTTGTTTGCGAAGCTTGAAGCACTTTTTCCGTGAATGTCCCTATTTCTTGCAGTACCTAATTGCAGAAAAGTTTCTTCTTTTTGACGAAATAAGCACTCTCACTGGAATTTATTGCCTCATTATTTAAATTTTTTCGCATTTCTTCTTGAAGCAGACGAGTTCGGACTAGCACGCTGGTGAGCGACGAGCTTATACACGCTGTTTCAAAGTTACTCACTAGAATATCATACTTCGCAGGTAGGCCAGAGAGTAGTATTTCAGCTACTTCATCATCTTCTATCTGTTTCCCTATATCGGACAACTGGGAAACGATAGTCATTATCGCATTGATGTACTCCTGCATGCTGTTGTAGGATTTGTATTCTATGCGATGGACATGGAGTTGACGGAGCAGCAGCACCCTGCGGTATAACATTTTGCCGTACGTATGGTTATTCTGCTATCAAAATGCCCTTCTTCTGTTCCGTACCGTACAAGTATACAACTTCTTCAAAGAAACTAGTAGCGTAGCATACTCAGTTAACGAGATAAATGAGTTTTAAATTTGACAGCTGTCACTTAAAATGTAGATCTCTTTAAGGCCTACAACCATACTACAACTTCTTCAAAAAACTAATTTGCATCGGCCATATTTGACAGCTATCATAATCATGCTAATGCTTTGACATAAGGTCTATTTTTCTTTGTTGACATGTCTTTTAGTATAGACTTGTCAGCTGTCAGATATGACATTTTCCAAAGCAAGCATTTTACATTTCTGAAAACTAGTCATTTTGGGAAAGTAGTCGTTTTAGGAAAGTAGTCATTTTAGGAAAGTAGTCATTCTAGGAAAGTAGTCATTTTGGGAAATAGACATTTTGGGAAAGTGGACATTACGTGCCTAAAGGAGATAGACAGACAGACTTGACGAAATGATAAGGGTTTCTAGTAGACTACGAAACCCTAAAAAATCAGATAGTCTTTACATACGTATTACATTATTAGATTTTATTTTATAACCTACTAGCTTTCCGTCCCGCGGTTTCACCCGCGTCTTAGTGATTCTTCTAATTCATTCAGTCAATTTGGGCTTAATTACTCACCAAGAGATGTCGCTGTTAGTTTCTAAAACGCGAATCGGCTCAGTCGCGCCACCTATTTCAAAAATATTGGAAAATGCGTGATCCCATAGGAATGAGACATTTCTCCGTGGTAAAAAGTAGCCTATGTGTTATTCTGGATGCTCTTCTACCGGGAGCAACGGAAAGTGTATAACAAGCCGAAAGGAGGTCAAGGTACTCATGAAACTGAACAACTTCCCCCATGGAACATGGGTCGAAATATGAAAAAAAAATTGGACCTCCCATAGTAAATCAATTAGCTGATCGGCGATTTTGTATGGGAGGTCCAAATTATTTTTTCATATTTCGACCCATGTTCCATGGGGAAAGTTGTTCAGTTTCATGAGTACCTTGACCTCCTTTCGGCTTGTTATACCCTTTCTGTTACTCCCTGTATATTTGTGCAAAATTTCATGTCAATCTAATCAGCCGTTTTTGCGTGATGTCGTAACAAACACACACACAATCATCCGCAGAGATTGAGATTATAGAGATTTTGGTAATAAAAACGTGACAGTCCTTTGACCACATTTTATTTTATTACCTATTTTGGTAATAAAAACGTGACCTGCTTAGACAGAGAGCGCAATTTTTTGGAGAGCCTCTCTCGGCTCCCTTTTAGCGTCACAGTGAACTTTCCCCGCAGGACCAGTTGTACCATTGGACAGTACCATTGATTCCACTTGTACGACCGTAGGGAGTACTTTCTACTTCCATGGTATTTTTTTTTAACTTTACCTGTAGTCTAGTAACTAACGTCACAGCTATTCGGATTGACCCATGAAGCTGAAAATCGGCATGTAGGTACTTCTTGACCTCCTGATCAAAATTAGACATGGAGCCCAGCGGGCACTACAAGGCGTAACTTTTGAATTAATTGACTTGGAGGGTAGTTTCTATTTCATATCGTGCGTGACATCTTATTTGAAGCTTATTGTGCCCTCAAAATTACTCTTTAGGCCCCCCGGGGGGCCCAAAAGATCGAAAAGTGGGGTGTCCCATTCTTATATGAAATTTTCTTATTTTCAAGCTATCGACTCCCAAAAGGTATCAAAAGTTGCGTAATTAGACACAGATTGCAAAAAACTTAATATATCTTAAAATTATATTTATCTTTAAGGCTCTATCGATCGTTAAAGTGTTGTGACTACGAAACCAACATATTATTGTTTTTTAATGTTCGGCAAAGCCTTAAAGATAAATAATGTTTAAAGATATTTTAGGTTTTTTGCAATCTGTGTCTAATTCCGCAACTTTTGATACCGCTTGGGAATCGATAGCTTGAAAATAAGAAAATCTCATACAAGGACGGGACACCCAACATTTGGGGCTTTTGGGCCCCCGGGGGGCCTAAAGGGTAATTTTGAGGGCACAATATGCTTCAAGTGGGATGTCACGCACGATATGGAATAAAAAGTACCCTCCAAGTCAATTACTTCAAAAGTTGCACCTTGTAAAGGAGGGGGGGCAGTAAAAGGTTAAGGGGGGTGGTGCATGCTGGGCTCCATGTCTAATTTTGATCAGGAGGTCAAGAAGTACCTACATGCCGATTTTCAGGTTCATGGGTCAATCCGAATAGTTATATATAGGGTGAAATTTAACTAGTGACCGATAGCGAAAACTCAGAACCGGCTGGCGATAAGGAACAACTTTCCCCAAGGAACATAGGTCGAAATACGAAAAAAAAATTTTAGTCCTCCCATACAAAATTGCCGATCAGCTGATTTGGGTTACTATGGGAAGTCCAAATTTTTTTTTCGTATTTCGACCTATGTTCCTTGGGGAAAGTTGTTCCTTATCACTAACCGGTTCTGAGTTTTCGCTATCGGTCACTAGTTAAATTTCACCCTATATAACCAGCTATTGACGTTAGTTACTAGACTACTGGAGAAATCATGTCCGTGCTAATAACTTGATGGTTGTCGAAGGGTGTCTTTTTTCTTCTATTCTATAAACGTTTATTTTTAATTAAAAATTGTGGCCTTTGTCTACATAGGAGAATTTCGCCAGTTTCAAAGTTGGTAGGGTTGCCAAAACTTTTTGCTTTAAATATAGTTGGTATTTAACGTAGACAGAGGTAAAAAAAAACAGTAAAGTAAGTATATAGTAAGAAATTATATATTTTTAAATTTGTGTTTATCCAGTTTTTAAATGGGTACCTTAATTTGTACCCGCCACTTATTTGTTAAGTTTTTATCTTTTATAAACAATTTCAGGGAATATTTGCAATCTAATACTGGATTAGTACTCATTAACAATTCATTTTTGATTAATTTAATTGAGGCCCTGTTGCGGTCTTTCCGCAAAAAAATCTTTGTGTTAATGCGGAAATGGCGGGAATTGACAATAGGTATGAAATGAAACAATCTTATGTCAATTTTAGGAACAGAATTGCCAATTCTTATCTCAGAATAATAGTCTAGTAACTAACGTCAATAGCTGGTTATAACTATTCGGATTGACACATGAAGCTGAAAATCGGCATGTAGGTACTTCTTGACCTCCTGATCAAAATTAGACATGGAGCCCAGCAGTACCACCCCCATAACCTTTACCGACCCCCTCCTTTACAAGGCAACTTTTGAAGTAATTGACTTGGAGGTTACTTTTTATTTCATATCGTGCGTGACATCTCACTTGAAGCTTATTGTGTCCTCAAAATTACCCTTTAGGCCCCCCGGGGGCCCCAAAAGCCCCAAAAGTGGGGTGTCCCGTCCTTGTATGAGATTTTCTTATGTTCAAGCTATCGATTCCCAAGATGTATCAAAAGTTGCGTAATTAGACACAGATTGCAAAAAACCTAATATATGTTTAAATCGGGCTTTTGGGCCCCCCGGGGGGCCTAACGGGTAATTTTGAGGGCACAATAAGCTTTAAGTAAGATGTCACGCACGATATGAAATAAAAACTACCCTCCAAGTCAATTACTTCAAAAGTTACGCCTTGTAAAGGAGGGGGGGTTGTAAAAGGTTAAGGGGGGTGGTGCCCGCTGGGTTCCATGTCTAGTTTTCATCAGGAGGTCAAGAAGTACCTACATGCCGATTTTCAGCTTCATGGGTCAATCCGAATAGCTGTGACGTTAGTTACTAGACTATAAAGCTTATCAGGGGTACGTATTGGAATGTCTAAAGTTATTATAGGTATTTATTCTCCTATCTTTATTCTCTTAAGTCCTGATCTAGAATGTGAACAGTAGTAAAATCAAAAACAAATAAAAGGTAGGTAATGATGCTTCTCTCAAAGTAAAGTTGCTTACATGCGGCAAATACCCATCAGCATAACACTTTCCAGTCTACAAGTATTTGGACCTTGCATTATCGATTTGAAGTATACTCACTACTGTAGATCAATTTATTTCTCAAACGGTGATTTCTAAAATCGTGTACGGAAATCCGCAACGACTGGTCTAACTACTCAAATCACACTGTCTAATTCTTGAATTTATTAATTTCTAGGATATCTTGAAATAGAAAAAAATAATACTCTTCCTGTAACCAACACATCATAATGTTTTTTAAATCATTCATAGTAGTTTTAGCTACTATATTTCCAACAGTATATAGTATTTACACCTAAGATACAGCAGGATACTAAATTATATAGTAAGGTTGGGGTAACCCTAGTTATAGGGTACACGGTAAAATTTAAATAGAGGTAACAAATCTTACCTTACACGTTGAATAGTTCAAAATGTATTCATCGGAAAAACAAAATAAAAAACGAACAAAGTGCCTGTCATTGCCTGTCACAGTCTATTTTTGAATTTGCCAATCGATTAAAATATGTCCCAACTGGCCAGCTTTTTACTAAAACTTTTTACATTGCTCAGTACTTTCTTCTGTTCCGTTAATAGTGATGGTCTGTGTAATAAATACATGTCTTGTGCTAAAACGAGTCGACGTACGACCCGATGAACCATAGTTACTAGTATGCATTCAATGTCAAAGACAGCAACTGGAACGGAACCGACGGCTCAGCGTGCCTTCCGAATTATAGAACCTTTCTTACGAACAAATATTGATGAATGTAATACAGAGTTTTAATTTAAATGCGTGCCTTATCTTCAGGGTAGGTTTGAAGGAGTTCGCGTTTTACTTGTCTTAACTACCGACCGTCGCCTACTCTCTTGCTACTCGACAGCAAAAACGCCGCTTCGATTGCAAACGTACTTTCTTTCTCGGCCAAGACCGGCAGACACCGGAAACTGCGAGAACGTAAATCATACCTTCAAGCTCGATCTCGTAATCTCGTTCAAAATCTCAACGTATACTTTCGAGATCTCGAAAGATTTTTCTATATTATTCCACTAAACACCGAGGCGACTGCAACTAGAAGAAGTGTCTTACATCTAATCATG
The DNA here is from genome assembly GCA_024500475.1 of Phthorimaea operculella. Lineage (NCBI taxonomy): Eukaryota > Metazoa > Arthropoda > Insecta > Lepidoptera > Gelechiidae > Phthorimaea > Phthorimaea operculella. Next base: position 1,354,531 of record JANFCV010000100.1, on the reverse strand, counting down.
AATAGTGAAAATGCACCCCCTGGCGGATCATCAAGTCACACCAGTATTTGTGCTACCGTCTCGGAAATCTATTTCCACTACACTTTTGGACAGGGCGTACAAATAAATGTATCAGGGAATAACTGAAGATTTGAGAGTGCAGAATTATTTGCATTTGCAATAATTGGTGGTCTAACCTTCGGAACGAGGGAATATTCAATATATTAGTAGCAAAACCGGATCCAGTTTTTCTAAAAAGCCTGAGTATGTAAGCTGTTTTGGAAGAATATGGTCCAAACAAGTTTATAACAATGATCGGTGATAATGATACCGCTCGAAATATGCAGAGTGCGTTTCAGCTGGTTAATGCTGAGTATCCAAAATATAACATCGCTCAATTGCATTGCGCATACACTGCATTTGTTGTGCAAAGATTCATAAAAACGATAAAAAAAGTCAAGTGCTATCAAGTTTATTAGCAAAAATAGTCAAAGAAAAGGGCGTTGGTGAAACTCTCAAATTGCCTTGTGACACGAGATGGGGTACCAGGGTTGGAAAAAAAACTGTTTTATTTTTATTTTATAAAACAAACTGTTCAAAATGTTTAAAACAGATGTTTTTTAGGGTTTCGTAGTCTACTAGAAACCCTTATCATTTCGTCAAGTCTGTCTGTCTGTCTGTCTATCTGTCTGTCTGTCTGTCTGTCTGTCTGTCTGTCTGTCTGTCTGTCAATATGCCGCGCCCTCGTAACTTCATCAGTTTTGGAGCTATCGACATCAAATTTGGTGTGAAGATAGATCGTGTTGACCCAATATTTTAATTGTTTTTGGACCCCCTTCCCATACATATGAAAGGGGGGCAAAAATTTGTCCCTGTAATATTGAGTAGGGTATCGTTGAATAGGTCTTTTAAAACTAAGGGGAGGTTTCTTTTAAAGAAAGTCTCTAAAATGTTTCTGTCTTGAGATATTTGCTTTTAAAAGGGGCGTTTTTTAGCCATAACTTGTTCCAGCTGTAACTGCTAAAGTATGACGCTAAAAATTTGAAAAAAAAATATGGAACATTGTTCTTAATATGAAGTTACCATGAAAGCTATAACGGATATTGTACCATAAAATATTAAGGAAATATTAATGTTTTTCAATTTGCGGTTGGTAACTATACAGCTGCAAACAAACGAGCATCAAAATTAACTTTGTAATGCTGAAAGACCTGATATTTAAACGTTGACTACGAAACCCTATTTGTGAGCGTGTCTGACACGCTCTTGGCCGCTTTTTTTGTTCTTTTTGTTTATTTTTTCTGAGTTAGTTACTTTACGAGGGCGGAGTGATAAGTAAGGTAAAAATAAAACAAGGAATGAATTTTATTTAATTCTTATAGGTAGTGGAAGAGCCCAGGGGGTAGTGTGATACTCCCTGGCCGGACCACCATTTAGTACTCACTTAATATTATCGTAAACATATGCTACCTTATGTCTACCTTTATCTCATTAGCATGAAATAAATAGTACCTCAAAGATTAATTAGCTAGAACTCATTTTTTGTGGTCCGGCCAGGGAGTACTGCACTACAGCCGGACCACCATAACATCTCCGAAACTTCTTTATGAACCAGATTTTTTTATTTCCCTAATAATTGTACCGAAAGTCTACCTCAAGATATAAATGAAACAATTCAAAAGTATTCTCAAAGTTAAAAGTTATTAGGTAATACAAGTGGTCCGGCTGGGGAGGCGTGCTCTGCAGCGACACATAATGTCTAAAACAACGTTTCTGTATAAATATGTTAATACAAAGAAATCCACAGTAATTCTACCCTTCATATTAGCTGTTTTCTTTGCTCTGTCGATTTAATAAAAAAATTAAATTGGTATTGAATTTGTTCGTCGACCGTACTTTCTTAATTTTTTTATTAAATCGTCAGAGCAAAGACAACAGCTAATACGGAGAGTAGAATTACTGTGGATTTTTTTGTATTAACATATTTATACAGAAACTTTGTTTTAAACATTATGTGTCGCTGCAGAGCACGCCTCCCCAGCCGGACCACTTGTATTACCTAATAACTTTCAAATTTGGGAATACTTTTGAATTGTTTCATTTATATCTTGAGGTAGACTTTCGGTACAATTATTAGGGAAATAAAAAAACTGGTTCATAAAGAAGTTTCGGAGATGTTATGGTGGTCCGGCTGTAGAGCAGTACTCCCTGGCCGGACCACAAAAAATGAGTTCTAGCTAATTAATCTTTGAGGTACTATTTATTTCATGCTAATGAGATAAAGGTAGACATAAGGTAGCATATGTTTTCGATAATATTAAGTGAGTACTAAATGGTGGTCCGGCCAGGGAGTATCACACCAGGGGGTAAGTGGCCACGATAGGCTAGGTTTGGATCGTCAACCGAGACTTAAACAAGTCGTATGACCCAGGTCTGCCAGAGCCAATCCTGCCGAAACATAAAAATAATCGATATTTTTTAAAGATATTTTTTCGTGAAAATTATTTCATAAGGTACCACAATGAAAGTGCTGGCATTAGTTAACCATTGGAAAATTATGTAAAAAAAGCTTGGTCTGCCACTGCGCACCCTGCCGGAAGTGCTTAGCAGACCTCTCCAAAGATTCCCTTTCGACACCCCTAATCAATTTCATCTAAGGACTTCCGGCAGAGTGTGCAGTGGCAGACCAAGTTTTTTTAACATAATTTCAATAATTTGTCAATGGTAAGCTGATGCAAGCACTTTTATTCGAGTTCCTTATGATATGACAATTTTAACTGATAAAATCTGCAGAAGTTATCGAATATTTTCATGTTTAGGAGGATTGTGCACAGAACAGAGACCTTCTATCCAATTGACCTATATACGGTTAAATTTATTAAGTACAAATCTCTTGAGGGTGTAATCTACTCACAAAACTGAACAACTTTTGTTAGAAACATTTCTTGGATATATGAAAAAAAAAATTTGGACCTCCCATACTAAGTGACACACTTTTTCAGCATTTTTGTATGGGAGGTCCAATTTTTTTTTCATATTTCGAAGAAAAGTTTCAAACAAAAGTTGTTCAGTTTTGTGAGAGATTTGTACTTAATAAAATGTAACCGTATATAAATCGAATCTCCTTATCATTACGAGCATTTCATACCCAGGCTTCATCAAAATCAAACCAGTGGGGGAAAAGATATAGGCCAGTTTTCATACACTTAACCTACAATTTCACATTTTTCGACAGGATTGTGTACAATACAGAGACCCTCCTCCTCACTGACCTATATGACTCAAAGCTCCTAGTTATGGAGAGCATTTCATATTAAGGCGCCATCAAAATCAAACCCGGAGGGAAAAATATATAGGCCAGTTTTCATACACCAAACCTGAATTTCAAACTTTTTGACAGGATTGCGTACAATACTGAGACCTTCCACCCAACTGTCCTATATGACTTGAAGCTCCTCATTATGGAGAGCATTTCGTATTAAGGCTCCATCAAAATCAAACACGGGGGAAAAAAGATATAGGTCAGTGTTCATACACTGAACCTACAACTTCAAATGACTGAAACACTAGGATGCGGCAAGTTTAGGCCTGGCAGACCTTGTGATCTATTGTCAGGTGATCTTGGCTATTATGTTGTGGTGGTCGCGTCGTGGTACCCGATGCGATAGTTTAGGGGTGTCGGAAGGGCATCTTTGGAGAGGTCTGCCAAGTACTTCCGGCAGGGTGCGCAGTGGCAGACCAAGCTATTTTTACATAATTTTTCAATGGTTAACTTATGCCAGCACTTTCATTGTGGTACCTTATGACATAATTTTTACGAAAAAATATCTTCAAAAAATATCGATTATTTTTATGTTTCGGCAGGATTGGCTCTGGCAGACCTGGGTCATACGACTTGTTTAAGTCTCGGTTAACGATCCAAACATAGCCTATCGTGGTACCTTATAAGATAGCCACTTACCCCCTGGGCTCTTCCACTATTATTTATTATTTTTCAACGTAATTTTCCTCTAAGTCAATACTCTTCATCCAGCGTTTCTCTAACTTTTCTATCCCTGCCATATAATACGATTTCGGCAAACCTTCAAAATAGGCATTGGTTTCCTCCATGATCTCCTCGTTTGATCCAAATCTTGCTCCACCAAGCCATTTTTTAAAATTCGGGAACCGATAATAGTCGCGAGGGGCTAGATCTGGCGAATAGGATGGGTGAGGAAGCAACTCATAGCCCAATTCGTGGTATTTGGCCATGGCAGTCGCGCAGGTGTGAACTCGTGCGTTGTCCTGGTGAATTTCTTCTTGGCCAAGTGCGGTCGTTTTTCAAGTAAAATTTTGTGAAATTGGTCTAATAAATTAGCGTAATACTCGCCATTGATTGTTTTTCTCTTCTCTAGGTAGTCAATATGGATTACCCCACGTACATCCCAAAAAACTGTAGCCATAACCTTATTGGCCGATAAAACTGCTTTTGCCTTCTTCGGAGCAGGTTCGCCAGCAGCAATCCACTGTTTTGATTGTTCTTTGGTTTCTGGTGTATGGTGATGGATCCATGTTTCATCAACTGTTATAAAACGTCGAAAAATTCAGATTTATTATGCTGTAACAACGCCAAATTTGCCTCCGAAGTAGTCACACGCACGCGTTATTGGTCAATAGACAGTAAACGCAGCACCCATCTTGCGGACAGCTTCTTCATGTCTAAATGTTGGTGTAAGATATTGCGCACACGTTCATCTGAGATGCCTACTATCTCGACTATCTCCCTCACTTTAATTCTTCGGTCGTTCAAACCTAAATCGTGGATTTCACGAAATTAACTTTTCTCCATATTTGCGACAATGCGTCCATTTGTTTTTTTTAATGATCGCCAAAATAAAAGTAGCCGGCTGTACTGGCTGAAAATTTGAATTAAGAACTTCAAAAGAGTGGCAAACAAGGAGGTTGCACGCAATTGGTGATAATATTCTTCTAATATTGATTTTTACCTTACTTATCACTCTGCCCTCGTATTATCCATTTTTAATTGATTAAGCCAGTTATAATTCACTTTTAGACTATTATAAAACCGCATGACAGAAATTGATCTTAATTTAATACATCCTGTATGCTCAGACGTTCATTTTAAGTAGGGGAAACACCTAAAGTTCTCTTAAAATAAGACGGAACCGTTTCATAAGTCACTATTTGAAAGTCACGTAGTGGATCACGCTGGACCTTTAGAATAGCGGTTGTCATTAAAAAGCCGAATTAATGGGCAAACTATCGATTTAGTGACACAGCTCCACACTGCAGTTGCATCAAGTGCCAGAATGAAATACTTTTTTTCACATTTGGATTCATTCGTTCCGACGTACGAAAGAAACTTGGAAACGAGAAAGCAGCAAAACTTGTCATAGTTTTTAAACATTTAAATAAAAAACAATAATTTTGTCCAATTAGAGGTATAACAATATAATAACTATAATAATATTGATTTTGTTATGGACGTTATGTTAATGGTAGGTACTTATTAAAACGACTTTAATTATTTTATAAAAAATACTAGCGGCCCGCCCAGCGGTTTCACTCGCTGCTACTTACCTGTTTTGTACCTGTAGTAAAAAGTCCATTACATTAATCCATTCTAGCAGAAGTTACTCATCATGACCATGTGCCAGCAGAGGCGGCCTGTCATGGCGAATAACTTTAACTTTGAAGCCATTACCGTATCTCTTATAGTTTTGATGGGATGCTGGTGGTCTACATCAGGCACTCCAGACCCTCGTGACCATGTGCCAGTAGAAGCGGCCCGTCATGCTGAATAACTTTAACTTTGAAGCCATTACCGAGTCTAATAAAGTTTAGATGGGGTGCTGGTGGTCTACATCAGGTACTCCAGACCCTCGTGACCATGTGCGAGCAGAAGCGGCCCGTCATGCTGAATAACTTTAACTTTGAAGCCATTACCGAATCTTTTATAGTTTAGATGAGATGCTGGTTGTCTACATCAGGTACTCCAGACCCTCGTGACCATGTGCCAGCAGAAGCAGCCTGTCGTGCTGAATAACTTTCACTTTGAAACCATTACCCTATCTCTTATAGTTTAGATGGGATGCTTGTGGTCTACATCAGGTACTCCAGATCCTCGATGACCATGTACCAGCAGAAGCGGCCCGTCATGGTGAACAACTTTTTCTATGAAGCCATGACCGTATCTCTTATAGTTTATATGGGATGCTGGTGGTCTTCATCAGGTACTCCAGATCCTCGAGGGCTGACCATGTCCGTCTTTTATATGATAGTAATATCAGTGCCAAAATTCGCGAGGATCGGTAAAGCGGTTTGGCTAATTTGGGTAATATCTGCTTTATTTCCCCGTTTTACTGCTGCTAACCGTTTTCCCGTAGGAATGAGGAATTTTCCCGTAGTAAAAAGTAGCCTATGTTACTCAGGGATGTTGTAGCTTTCTAATAGTGAAAGAATTTTGGAAATCGGTCCAGTAGTTTCGGAGTTTATCGATTACATACAAACAAACAAACAAACAAAAAACAAACAAAGTTTTCCTCTTTATTATATTAGTGTAGATCAGTGTTTTTCAAACTGTGGGTCGCGACCCCCAGGGGGGTCGCGAAGCCTTCCTAGGGGGGTCGCCGGCAAAAGCTAAGAGTCAAGGCAGGTGGATAAAATTCAGTAAAATACAATTTTAGTGACAAAGAATGGGCATGTTTATTTTTCAAGATTTCGAAACGAACTGCTATTTTATGCAGTATGCAGTGTTGTATACGTTTTTACCTGTTTGTAGCGTGAAAAGTCGAGCTCGCTTCGCTCGCGTACCTTTCTGCCTGTTTTACAATCACGGCTAGTATTAATACTTCTGACTTGATTGTAACGTGAAAAGCCCGCAATACGTGTATTTTTCAGCCTGTTTTTCACTAACTTTCAAGCTTTTACACTTGTTTTTAGTGTAAAAATGCTCGCTCGCTTCGCTCGCGATATTTACGGCTCGCTGTGGCTTGTTTTTGCCTGAAAATTTCAGCCTACCCAGAAAAATATCCTAAAAATGCGCACAACGCTTGTAGTTGTTCTGTATCCGCCATTGAATAAATGAAATTACTAATTTTATGTTTCTATGATGACCCAACAGGGGGGTCGCCATAGATTTTTGGCCTAGAAGGGGGTCGCGTATTCAAAAAGTTTGAAAAACACTGGTGTAGATTAAGGCTGATTGAATAAAACAAATAAGAAAAAAAATACGAGATTTCATTTATCTTTGCAATTAAAATTTGTTTTTAACTATGTTTTTTTTTATAACGTTTTAAACCACCTAATAAAAAACATTGTATTATTTAGATCTGTTTAAAACACTTGTTTTAAACAAATTGTTTTAATCATGCCAACCCTGTGGGGTACCTATCCTATTGTACAAGCTTGACCAGTGTATCAAATAAACCAGCTACAAAATTAACTTTGTGACGCTGAAAAACCTGATATTTAAAGGTTGATTACGAAACTCTATGCGTGGGCGTGTCTGACACGCTCTTGGCCAGTTTTTTATATAATGTGTGAACACGATTAACATACTTTATTATACAAGTAATGTAATCTAATTACTGTGGTGTAGAACAAAAGCTGCTCTTCAAGCGCAGCCATTTAGGCGTTCATATATTTTTCATTCGCTCTATTCAAAAAACTACGCTTCGGTCGCACTAAAGTGGGATCAAAATCTTAGGATCAAAATAGGCTATATTTAATCCCAAGGGAACAAAATTATTTGAATTTGGAACATAAATATTTCCAACCAATCAATCGAAAATTTACTACAGATGGGCTTTTTCTCTGCAACACTACCTGTTATTTGCATTTATTGAGTATTTTACATCTAGTATGTAGCTATTATATCTAGTATGTTACCTAAATCGGTCACGGAAGCCCCATCGTTGCAGTGTTTCAAGAGTAGGCTTAAACGCTGGCTACTTGAGCACACCTTCTACAGTCTAAATGAATTTTTTGAAATTAAGCTGACTTGACTTTTCTTTTGAAATCAATGTTTGTTGTTTTATTAAATTATATTTTATGTTTTATTGTACCTATATGGTAACGTTGACTTGTATATTCTATTTTTGACATTGTTTAATTTTAGTTTTATTTTAATTTATTATTTTGATTTTTTAATTGTACCTAGATATAAATTATTATTTATATTTCTAATGTACACTGTAAAATGACATGTAATACAATATATTACTAAATAAATGAATATGAATATGAATATAAGACCTAATTCCTAGCAAAGTTTGAAATTAAAAAGTTAATGTGTCTTTTTTTTTTGGCGCGATAACTGGCCAGCAATGGGTAACAACAATATAACCTCACAATTATATTGCAATAATATGAAATGAAATTAATGATTATATTTTTGTAAATATTGGATGTTTACAATGCAATTTATAAGATGTATTATAAAATAATGGACATGAAGATGTATTATAAAATAATATAAAAGAATGGGAATAATGGACGCTAAGCAATATTTAAAGAACTTCGTAGATTAAGTAGGTAATTATTGTTTTTGTCATAGAGGGGGATTAAAAATGGGGTATCACTCGGGTATAAAGTTATCTCGGGCGACTTACATTGAATCCCTTGCTTCACTCAGGATTCTCTTGTTCCGCTCGTGATCCAAAATAGCGCCTTCACCCTAAATATATCACTTTATTCCCTTGTAATAAAAACTACTATTTAAGAGCGCCTTAACGAAGGCGTTTGAAGATCAATTTTTTAGATTGTCCTTTCTGTCGCAGCCTCCAGTATCGCTAATGAACTTCGTGGTCCGCTACCGACCCGACGAGCAGCCGTCCCTGCGGCCGCATCACGACTCCGCCACATACACTATCAACCTCGCCCTGAACACACCCCGTAAGTATTTTTAAATTTATTTATAAATACCATATTTCGAAAGAACTTACGAACTCAACTTGTTCAGGATTGACGTCATAATACACCCAGAACACAAGTGCACTTTATCAAAAAGAGATTTGCATTTAAGATTTGCACTGGCTTAGTTGCCAGAGCCTAATACCTAAAATTTGGGTAAAAAAGCCGGACATCTTGCGTTTTAACTGTAACCAAATTTCCTGTAAATACATGAAAAAATCAAGCTGCTTTTGGCCCAACATTTGGCTAAGTAACGGACAAAGGTGCAATGTAGCAAGCTTAAGTGGCAGTGGCTGGTCGCATCTGCCGTGGAACAGATTGAAGGTGGAGTAAACTTCTTGAGTGGACGCCACGGCTTGGCAGTCCAATGTTAAAAAATATACAATATTTTCGACCTCCCATCCTAAATTCACGATCAGCTGACTGGAATGGCAAGTCGAAATACACTTCCCATCAAAAAAATCGAAAAACCTCGGTTTTTCTTGTTTTTGGCCGAATTAAACACCAAAAAGTATTGTGTGCATAAAAAAAATTATATGACTGTGTAGCTGGCAGTTTTGTCTTTTCAGTGTGTATAAAAAAATACAAATTTCAAAATTGGAACCCCACCTGTTTGCTCTGTAAATGAGATGACACGTTTGCAGTTTGCGCCGTTTAACGATTCATAACATTTTCAACATTAAAATTTAGAGCTTGTCTTATCTTATCTTTTAAAACTTTTGTTTTCTTAATTTAATTTTATTGTTTACTGTGAATTTGAAACGCCTGAAAAAGTTGGATTTTGTCTGAATCATGGGTGTTTTGCCCGTAGAAGCCGCCCAAGTGGTGATGTTGCTAAAGGAGATTGCCCATTTCTGTATGGACCTTGGACCAAACAGAGACCCGCATAGGAATATAGTGCATAGTGTTCCTAAGACTAATACTAGTCTGAAACCTAAACCATATCAAAATCCTTTAGACGCATAATGTACGATTCGCAAAACGTATACTCATCGCAGAATGTCGCTTTCGCACAATGACGCTTTCGCAAAATGTCGTTTTCGCATAATGTTGCTTTCGCAAAATGTCGCTTTCGCATAATGTCGCCTTTTGATATGATAGGGCAATATCAGTTGTGCACTTTATCATCACTTTATTATTACTAGCTTTCCGCCCCGCGGTTTCACTCGCACTTTATTATTTTTGTGTGCTATGAAACTGTCTTTAAATGTTTTAAATTTTATTCTAAGAGTCTACCGCCTACTTGCTATTTTCATGTGCACGCGCTCCGCATACATCCATACAGTCTCCTGAAACGCGGTAGCCGTTCGCTATACAGGGTGTAATGAAAACTTTGCAGGCGTGCTCAGAACATGCAACTGAACAACTTTTCCAATGGAACATATGGTGATAAACAAAAAAATAATCTGACCTCCCATACAAATTTCACGATCAGCCGACTGACTTTCTAAGGGAGGGGAGTAAAAAAATTTTTTGTTTACGACCATAAAGTTTCATGGGGAAAGTTGTTCAGTTTCATGGTCTAAGCATGCCTGCATTTGTTTTCGTTACACCGTTTCTTAAATCCTGTATACAGGGTGTTAATTTAAATGCGTGCCATAGCTTCAGGGTAGGTTTAGTATCGTTAAAGGAGGCCGTAAAAAATATTGAAAAAAAACCCAGCCACAATTTTTTTTTACTTGGCTGACATTTGATTTAAATGCCTATATCTCAGTCGAAATTCGTTCAGTTTAAAAGTTGTTTAGACGAAAGTACTTGTATGGGCACTCTCTGAACTACAAAAATGACAAAAATAGATTATAAAAAAAAGGTTAATGCTAAATCCGAAAAAAATAATTTTTACTGTTTTTTTTTTCAATATTTTTTACGGCATCCTTAATCGATCCTTAACCTACTCTGAAGCAATGGCACGCATTTAAATTAACATCCTGTATAGTGAACGGCTACCGCGTTTCAGGAGATTGTATGGATGTATATGGAGCGCATGTACATGAAATTAGCAATCAGGCGCTAGGACTCTGGACGAAAAGAATAAAACTTCAGAAATCTAATGACAGTTATCCACACAGCACACAAATATAATAATGCGCGAGTGAAACCTAGTAATAATATAGTGGATGATCAACTGAACGATATTGTCCTATCATATCAAAAGGCGACATTATGCGAAAGCGATATTTTACGAAAGCGACATTGTGCGAAAGCGACATTATGCGAAAGCGTCATTGTGCGAAAGCGACATTTTGTAGTGAGTATACATTTTGCGAATCGTACATTATGCGACTGAACCATCAAAATCCGTCGCTGGAGTCCTGAGATAAATGACATGATCTTTCAAGTTTTCCATTAACGAAAAATCATAGCCAACAGCCAATTTCTAAAATTAAAAACGGTAATCATTGAATCAATCAACCACTTTTATCAGTCTATTACTTCCTGAACAGCTATTGCCCCGGGTGTTACTCAGGGTGTCGTTTTATCCCCTTTTCTTTTGTACTCGCGTTGAACCAAATAGTGACCCGCATTGAGACATAGTGCATAATGTTCCGAAGACAAATACTAGGCTGAAACCCAAACCACATCAAAATCCGTTGCTGGAGTCTTGAGAAAAATGACATTATATTTCAGGTTTTCCATTTACGAAAAATCAAAGCCATCAAATAACTTATTTCTATAATAAAATATGGTAGTCATTGAATCAATCAACCACTTTAACCAGTCTATTACTTCTGAACAGCTATTACCACTGGTGTTACTCAGGGTGTCGTTTTATCCCCTTTTCTTTTGTACGGGCGTTGAACGAAATAGCGACCCGCATTGAGACATAGTGCATCATGTTTCTAAGACTAATACTAGTCTGAAACCCAAACCACATCAAAATCCGTCGCTGGAGTCTTGAGAAAAATGACATTGTATGACAGTTTTTCCATTAACTAAAATCATAGCCAACAGCTAATTACTAAAATTAAAGACGATAATCATTGAATCAATCAACCATTTAAATCAGTCTATTACCTGATGAACGAACAGCTATTACCACTGGTGTTACTCAGGGTGTCGTTTTGTCCCCTCTTCTTTTGTACGGGCGTTGAACCAAGTAGCGACCCGCATCGAAACATAGTGCACAATGTTCTTAAGACTAATATTAGCCTGAAACCCAAATCTCATCAAAATCCGTCGCTGGAGTCTTGAGATAAAATATATTATAGGTTTTGTCTTGTCAATATAATGTCTTTTTTCTCTAGACTCCAGCGACGGATTTTAATGTGGTTTGGGTTTCAGACTAGTATAAGTCTTAGGAACATTATGCACTATGTTTCAATGCTGGTCGCTATTTGGTTCAACGCCCGTACAAAAGAAAAGGGGATAAAACGACACCCTGAGTGACACCGGTGGTAATAGCTGTTCAGGAAGTAATAGACTGATTAAAGTGGTTGATGGATTCAATGACTACCATATCTTATTATAGAAATAAGTTATTTGATGGCTATGATTTTTCATTAATGGAAAACCTAAAATATAATGTCATTTTTCTCACGACTCCAGCGACGGATTTTGTTGTAGTTTGGGTTTCAGACTAGTATTAGTCTTAGGAACATGATGCACTATGTCTCACTGCGGGTCGCTATTTGGATCAACGCCCGTACAAAAGAAAAAGGGATAAAACGACACCCTGAGTAACACCGCTGGTAATAGCTGTTCAGGAAGTTATAGACTGATAAAAGTGGTTGATTGATTCAATAACTACCATCTCTTATTATAGAAATAAGTTATTTGTTGGCTCTGATTTTCCGTTAATGGAAAACCTAAAATATAATGTCATTTTTCTCAAGACTCCAGCGACGGATTTTGATGTGGTTTGGGTTTCAGACTAGTATAAGTCTTAGGAACATGATGCACTATGTCTCAATGCGGATCGCTATTTGGTTCAACGCCCGTACAAAAGAAAAGGGGATAAAACGACACCCTGAGTGGCACCGGTGGTAATAGCTGTTCAGGAAGTAATCGACTGATTAAAGTGGTTGATGGATTCAATGACTACCATATCTTATTATAGAAATAAGTTATTTGATGGCTATGATTTTTCATTAATGGAAAACCTAAAATATAATGTCATTTTTCTCACGACTCCAGCGACGGATTTTGTTGTAGTTTGGGTTTCAGACTAGTATTAGTCTTAGGAACATTATGCACTATGTCTCAATGCGGGTCGCTACTTGGTTCAACGCCCGTACAAAAGAAGATGGGACAGAACGACACCCTGAGTAACACCAGTGGTAATAGCTGTTCGTTCAGCAGGCAATAGACTGATTTAAATGGTTGATTGATTCAATGACTACCATCTCTTATTATAGAAATAAGTATTTGTTGGCAATGATTTTTCGTTAATGGAAAACCTGAAATATAATGTCATTTTTCTCTTGACTCCAGCAACGGATTTTGATGTGGTTTGGGTTTCAGCCTAGTATTAGTCTTAGGTATGCACTATGTCTTACTGCGGGTCGCTACTTAGTTCAACGCCAGTACAAAAGAAAAGGGTATAAACCGACACCCTGAGTAACACCAGTGGTAATAGCTGTTCGTTCAGCAGGCAATAGACTGATTTAAATGGTTGATTAATTCAATGACTACCATCTCTTATTATAGAAATAAGTTTTTGTTGGCAATGATTTTTCGTTAATGGAAAACCTGAAATATAATGTCATTTTTCTCAAGACTCCAGCGACGGATTTTGATGTGGTTTAGGTTTCAGCCTAGTATTAGTCTTAGGAACAGTATGCACTATGTCTCACTGCGGGTCGCTACTTTGTTCAACGCCCGTACAAAAGAAAAGGGGATAAAACGACACCCTGAGTAACACCGGTGGTAATAGCTGTTCAGGAAGTAATAGACTGATTAAAGTGGTTGATTGATTCAATGATTACCGTCTTTTATTTTAGAAATAAGCTGTTGGCTATGATTTTTCTTTGATGGGAAACCTGAAATATAGGGTGAAATTTTACTAGTGACCGATAGCGAAAACTCAGAACCGGCTGGTGATAAGGAACAACTTTCCCCAAGGAACATAGGTCGAAATACGAAAAAAATTTTTGGACCTCCCATACAAACTTGGCGATCAGCTGATATCAGTTACTATGGGAGGGCCAAAATATTTTTTCGTATTTCGACCTATGTTCCTTGGGGAAAGTTGTTCCTTATCACTAGCCGGTTCTGAGTTTTCGCTATCGGTCACTAGTAAAATTTCACCCTATATAATGTCATTTTTCTCAGGACTCCAGCGACGGATTTTGATGTGGTTTGGGTTTCAGACTCGTATTAGCCTTAGGAACGTTATGCACTATGTTTCAATGCTGGTCGCTATTTGGTCCACTTTGGGCAATGTCTTTTGGACTTGGTCATCGTTTTGTGGCTGAATGTTTGCATTTAAGCCTGTCCTGTGTTCATAAAGCTTACAAACGCCATCAAAAGACTGGTCTGTTTACGCGACGTTCAGAATCTGTCGGAAATTGGGTCAGTTCTGACCGACATAATCGAATTAATATTATGAGTTCTTTGCAAAATCGACGCCTTAGCGCTTTTCAACTGCGGCAAAAGCTACAAATGCACAAACGGTGGCTGAAAGTGACTCTACAATCAGAAGAAGGTCAGGAACGTAGACTGGTACCGCAATAGCCGGGAAATTAGCCCAAATCAACTGCAGACACGAAGACAAAATCTGTCACGCCGTCGGCGCTGATTCCTCCCCAAACCGTCCACGAACTGTCACCATAACTGACCTTTTGTTTCATATTACCTATGTTCCTAGGGAAAAGTTGTTCGGTTTCATGTGCTGGTTAACCCCTTAAAATATTTGCTGTTGATTTTTTTACACCTTATTATATTATAGGTACAAATAGTGAGTTTATTCGCAAAATGCATCTTTAAAATTACCGCAGTCGAGTTTTTGTTTTTTAATACATCTGATTGTTTCTTTTTAATTACATTGCATTAAACAGTTCCACATTAATAGTAGTGTTTAAAAAAATACATTGAGTGTTTGTTTTTTTTACAGACGTAGATTACGAAGGGGGCGGTTGTCATTTTCTGCGCTACAACTGTTCTGTACGTGACACCAGACAAGGCTGGCTGCTCATGCACCCGGGCCGTCTCACACACTACCACGAGGGATTACGCGTCACTAACGGGACACGCTATATCATGATCTCCTTTGTAGACCCGTGAAATGCAATCGTGAAATCGCAAATTTCTATGCACTTACAGGAACAAGAAGTATAAAAGTATAATAATTAATATGTTTGTACGATTGTCTATGATCGATTAAATAATATAAGTGATTGCCAAATATAGAAATAATTTTTCATTGTTTTGTTTCTTTGAAAGTTTATAATTATAATTGATATACAATTGATATGTTAAATGTGATGTGTTGCCACAAAACTGCACTGCAATGCTGTTTTGTCAGTAACACTAACACTGCTTCGGCAATCCCTACCACAAAATTGTGCGGCACGTGAGAGAACCACCCTAGTGGAGGAAACAGACCACATTGTTAAACAACTTGTCAATATAGTAGGATAGCTCCTACCTCTGCTGCATTAAACGCAGCCGGTGTCTGAGCGTCAAGATGAAGGGACCAAGTATCGGATTCCCAATCTATTCATATCACTATTTCTCAGACTTCCTTTGAAATAATCAGAATCAAATAACTTTTTTTTTAGGTACTAAATATACATTTAACCATTTAACTGAATATCTATTCAGATTCACCTTTGTCCTTGGTCCCGCCATTTTGACATCATAGTGGCGGGACCAGAGTTGTTTTCAAATATCTTCTGATACCGAGAGGTACAACTTTTTATACTTGAGGTACCAAATATTACCAATTAGATACTAAATCGAATAATAATTTAATATTTGTGATATGGTCCCGCCATCTTGACGCTAATTAAATATTCGGTCCCTCCATCTTGACGTCAAGATAGACCACAGATTACTAATATTTATGTCCCTAAAAGATAGAGGGACTACGTGCAAAAACTGTGTGGATAAATAATCTACCTATGCAGTGTTTTAGTACCTAATTTCTACCTTAACAATATCGTCTTTGTTTGTGCCTCAAGTGAAAAGTTTAAAAAATATCGACTATAAATGTTGGTCCCTCCATTTTGACGATTCGAACATTTTGCTGCTATAGATAATACTATACCTACTTCTACCTACAGATAATACTACAGTCCGTAGTTTGAAGTTTATTTAGCATAATAATCTTGTTTTTTTTTATGAATATAGGCCTAATATAAGAGCCCTTTCACACGGGCGATTTTTGCCGGTGATTTATCGGTGGTGCAGTATCGACCAATTAGAAGAACCAACAGGTCAAAATAAGTATCACTTTTAAATCTTTTATGTTTTCTAATCACTACAGTTTTTATTTCATCGAAATCAGTACAGTATTTCCAAAGATATAGCCCTGTAAAAATCAGCTACGCTTTATGAATTTGCCGCACCGACGATTTATTGATGGAGGCGGGTGACGACAACACATGGAATCAACTTATACTGGTTATCTTATGTAACTGTATGAAATCCAGTGTAAGTCGATCTCTCCATTCAAACTTAGTCTGCTGCTGATAGAACAATACCAGCGGTCAGCCATATTACGTTCTCGTATTGAAATAGGCCTTGATCCATATTACCCACATTACGTTCTCGTATTGAAATATGCCTTGATCCATATTACCCACATTACGTTCTCGTATTAAAATAGGCCTAGATCCATATTACCCACATTACGTTCTCGTATTGAATTTAACTTGTACTGACAATAACAAAGAATATTGTGACGAGGAAACCACGAGCGTTTGTATGGAGAGATTGGTTTTTCATACAGTTACTAAGGAAAACCAGTACAAGTTGATCTCATGTGTTGACGTCACCCGCCTCCATCAATAAATCGTCGGTGCGGCAAATTCCAAAAACGTAGCTGATTTTTACAGGGCTGTATCTCTGGAAATACTGGACCAATTTTAATGAAATAAAAGCTGAATTACTTTAAAAACAGATAAGAATAGCATATGAAATATGAAATTGTTATATAAGGTCCCATTAAATTCACAGCAAATATTTTAAGGGCATGCGTAAATATGTATAAGAAAATCATCTAAGGCATTAAAAAAAAATTACACGCTAGATTTATTTTTTCATTTTCAAACAAACTTTTTAGTTACTTATGTGAACATCCTTTGACTGGCCCGACTGACGTTCCGCCACGTAGACAGGATTCACTTACACGGCACGCACACTAACAACCAACCAATCACAGCACCTTTATTTGGCACGTAATTTAAATTCATCGAAGTGTGTGTTTCTAGGACAAACAGGGTGCCCTTTTGTTTTTTTTTAGTAAATGCAATTTTCTCTACAACTAGCGTGTAGATTTCTTAAAAAAATTGCCTAGTACATGCTTATATTTTATTTGATCTGCCCCTTAAATATTTGCAGTGAATTTAATAGGACCTTATATATGACCTACACCCATTTTGATGAATGGTGGTTTGAATTTCTTCACTGAATACGTGTGCCTTTGATGCTTTTTCTCAGTCAATACTAGTTACGAAACAGTGAATAAAAAGTGTATTTTCGTAGCTAGTTACCAAATACTGGTTACGAAAGTGCTGTGCTGATTATTGCTGATGGTTTCCACCTAAACGTTATAATCAATAGTACAGACGCCATATACTTTGATTTTATAAAAAAATCTTACTAATCCCGATTTTAAACGCGATGATGTATATAGGTAAATTGCGTAATGAAATACTGAAGAAACATTATAAGTCCATAACTGCGGGTACTCAAGAACGAACAGAATGCGAGTGCAATATTTCGTACGTTCTAGAAAACAGTGACGTGTTGTTAAAGAAATCTTGCTCAAACTCAAACAGCGAATTTAACGGCGTGAATAGAAAATGTGTGTATTATCTTCTGGACTTGGGTATTATCAAAATCCAATCTATTAGGGCTCTTAACTCTTCTGCAGAAGCTTTCTTAACTGCAGATACTTCTTCATGCCGTAGGGCTGATTGCCACAGCATTAAAACAGAAGAGATATACCTTTCAAATGACATATTTTTTGAGTTACCGACGACAAATAAATCATAATTACTTATACGAGATACCAAACCAATTAAATAAGCAGGGAAAATTCTACAACATACTTTCAGCCATTGAATATGTGCCGCCAGCAATTGGTAGTGTTGGCCATTACAGGGCCAAAATTCCAATAGTTGCAGGAATCTGGAAGATGGAGCTGCTACGACGACCTAAAAACAAGAGTTTCGAAAAGCCAAACTTTTAATTATACCTCATTGCCAACTCATTGCCTAATTTACGCCGAAAAATAAAGTGTTCCTTACATTGTCATACCAAAGGATTCATAAGGATAAGTTAATATTTGTGAAGTTGCTAATAATTATAATAAACAACAAGAATAATTGATAAAGTCTATTGTTTTATTTTACCCAAATTAAACGACAATTGCTCGATACTGCGCCACCGATAAATCACCGGCAAAATCGCCCGTGTGAAAGCCCGCTCAGCTATGTGGGGAGTGAAACTTGCCATACAAATACCGCGTATTTGTATGCCAAGCGTTTATAACGCTGACAATAGCATTATAAAGCCTGTTTAAACTAAGACGGATCCCGACCAGTGAATGGATAGCGGTAAATATGGAAACTTTCGCGATTGTCGCGAAACTGAATCCGCATTACATTAGAAACAGGCCTTGATTCATACAAATATAAAAATGCGTTTTGAGAAATCTTAAAAAACGTATTCATTACAGCGTGACGCAAAATGTTCGAATCGTCAAAATGAAGGGACCAACATTTGTAGTCGATATTTTTTTAAACTTTTCACGTGAGGCACAAACGAAGGCAATAATGTTAATGTAAAAATTAGGTAGGTACTAAACTAAAACACTGCATAGGTAGATTATTTATCCACACAGTTTTTGCACGTCGTCCCTCCATCTTGATGTCAAGATGGAGGGACCAAATATTTATTAATTTTTTAACAAATCTATTGAGGTAGATAAAATTTGATTTTTTTTAACAAATCTAGTGAGGTAACTAATGAATAACTGATATGAATAGATTGAATGATTGGGAATTCTAGACTTGTCCCTTCATCTTGACGCTCACGCCGGTGTGGGTCAGTTTTTACCCGACTGCCTCAGAAGGAGGGTTATGTTTTTCGAGAGTTATATATGTATGTATGTGTGGACAAGAAAATTCTTTTTCACGGGCTACAGCCCAAACGGATAGTTGGATTTTGACATATGACGTGTCCTTAGATTTGTCTCAGCAGCGCGAGTGACACTGGTTATATTAAAAAATTATAGATTCAAGATGGCGGATTTTTAGAGCAAAATACCACTTTAAAATTACCACAGTCGGGTTTTTTGTTTTTTAACACATCTATTTGTAAATATAATATTTTCAACCCTCATTTACTCCGAAAGTATATCATTTGCGACATTTTAGGGTTTTTTTCTGCCTGTATTTTTATTTATTTATATATTTTATTAACAAACAAGGCAGCATTACAGTAGTAATATAGGCACTGATAAACTTAAATAAAGTACTTAGTACGTAACAGAGCTTAGACTACTATCAAAGCTTCACAGAATTTTAATAGCACAGTGGCTCTTTGTTTGGGTCACTGGTCGGCAAATAGGTCACAGTCTGGTGCCGCATAGAGAAGCTGGTTGAGCTGAGTGCGCGCGCTTACTAGTGGGGAGGCCCTGTGTGCCTTCGTACGGACAGACTCTTCCGATTGCAGCCGGTGCGGTGGCTGCGACCACAAAGATATCTGTCTGGGACGTTGAGAGTGCACTTGCTCGAGATTAGTTCTGGATAGTCAGACGCACCCCGCAACAACTGACATGCTGTGTGCAAAAGTTGCGCCGAACTTCTAGGGAATTTATTTCTAGCATAGGTAAGGTACCCAAAATAAATTTTGTGGGATACAAAAAGGGGTAGTATCAATTATGGAAGTTGGTAAGTGCGGACGGATGGAAGTCTTCAATAAGTTGTTACATAAAATGGCGATCCCTGATGAATGGCGTAACACTACCTACGCTGGTGCCCATCTATAAAAATAAGGGTAATATACAGGACTGTTCATACAGGGTGTAAGGGACAGCCCTCCGAATACGGAAAGGGTGCATTCAGACCATGAAACTGAACAACTTCCCATAGAAATAAATTTCAGGAAACGTAAAAAAATGATTAACTTTCCATAGTAAATGCAATCAGTTAGTTGATCGTGATTTTGTATGGGAAGTCGAAAAAATTTTTTCGTTTCCAGAAATTTATTTTTATGGGAAGTTGTTAAGTTTCATGGTCTGAATGCACCCTTTCAGTATTCGGAGGGCTGTCCCTTACACCCCGTATAGACCACCAAAAGACGAAAAAACGGCTTCAAGCTAAAAAACAGTATTTGAAAAAATAAGTTGCTAGTTTGCAAGAAATCCTCCAAAGTCTGGAAGATAGTCATTCATCGATAATAAAAAAAAAAACTTGAAACAATACCTATATAGGTGTGGAAGAAAAGGAACTTATCCAGCGCCAACTACAAAAAACAAAGGTACATAAAGTGAAATATTCTCTAACATTGAGATGTTTTGCTTTAGCTCTTCACTTTTACTCTCCGAAAGCGTATAAATACGTCCGCAAAGCTTTTGGAATTTGTTTGCCCCCCATCCACGCACTTTAACTAAATGGTACAGTACTGTAGATGGTCAGCCCGGTTAAATTAAGGAGGCATTATTAGCTTTAAAGCTTAAAGTGGATGCACAACCAAACAACATTTACGTTACGCTGCAATGGTTTTTGATGAAATGAAGATTAAGACTAAAACAGAAAGTCCACCTAACAACTAGACAATTCGGTTACCTATGTAAGTTATGAGTTCGACTCAGTAACAGACAATCCGGACGAGGCCACGGATGTTTTGTATTGTCCTAGTGTTTTTGTTAGTGGGCACAAATGCAAAAAAAGGCCACAACTTATTTCAATATTGATTCATGACACTATGGAGTTGAAATAAAATCATTGACTTACGATGGCGCAAAGGCAAATCTAGCAATGGCCACCGAGTTAGGTTGCTGCTGCTTGCATGCTAAAAAACTTGTAAACTACGATATTAGATCCTATTATGGGGCAAAATGTTTATTTGTAGACACTAGTCGCATTGGTCATATGCTGAAGTTGATTCGCAATACTTTTGGCGACTGTAAATGCCTGTATGGCATTGATGAAAATAAAACCCCAACAAAGCATAAATGTACAATGGAGGCCAAGTTCTTATGCCTAAAAAGCGTTGAAATATAAATTAAAGCCAAGTTTTATCATTATTACAATCATAAAAATTTGGCGGGTTTACACTAGGTAAAGCCAATGAGCTATTTTAAAACCCGCCAAGTTCAAATGAATAATATTGTTGTGGACTTGTGATTGTGATAAAACTTGGCTTTAATTTAGATTTTTTAGGTATAAGAACTTGGCCAGTTGGCCTCCACTTTACATTTATGTTTTTGTTGGGATTTCGCCTCGTTTTGCTCGGTTTGCGATAAAGTAACTACAGACTTTTTTTATTACTTTTTGGTTTGAATCAGATTTGCACTATAGTGGAATTTCTAATGGGGATTTTTGGACTGACAGCTACACAAGTCCGAACTAGATGGCGCTTTTAAAATAAAAGGATCAGCTGGCAAATGTCAAATTCGGGTACGTATTGGAATTTCTAAAGTTATAAAAACTAAAGTAAAATTACCTGCGATTAAAATACCTAAAATCTGAATACCTCATGGTTAAGCTCATGGTTGATTCACTTAAATTCAATGTACCTGAAAACTTAAAATGTTAAATGGATATTTTACCTAAGTTCATATGGGTTAAACTTGAAATACCTTAGTTCAAAGTACCTAAATTTACTTTACCTTATAGTTTATTAACCTAAATAAAAATACACTAGTGATAAGTTTTCAAAATCTGCAATTTTGTACCAGCAAATCAAACTATTTTTTTTTCTTTATTAAGGCGAGTGTAGCCGCAGGACTAGCGCCACTTCGCGAAAACATTCATATATTTCATGAAGACATCAGAATGTCCTCTGCCTGAGTATTTGGTGTTATAATTGTAATTGTAAAGTTAAATTTAAACTTGCGCAACTCAAGCAATAAAATATTTGCTGCAATTAAAGTTATGGATGAAAGTGCCAAAAACAGACAAAAAGTGATACGAGTGGTTATAGGCACGATTTCAGAAATCAATCACCATTTGAGAAACAAAATGATCTACAATAGTGAGTATTCTTCAAATCGATAGCTCGCAATGCCCTCTGCATTGCTTGTAGACTAGAAAGTGTTACCTAACCTATGCTGATGGGTATTTGCCGCATGAAAGCATAAGTTGTAGCAACTTTACTACGAGAACAGCTTCATTTGTTTTTGATTTTATCACTGTTTACATTCTAGATCAGGACTTAAGAAAAATAAAGATGTGTATGGTTGGAAACTATCCCTGGCATTTTATTATCACACTACACAATTTAAAATTTTAAAAATTGTCCTAATATAACACTTTGTAGGTGTAATAAAATAAGCGACAAGTATTTCAATTTTGACCGCTTGGTATTTCGAATGTTGGTTTAATAAAGTTTTGTGTAATAAACATAGGTATTTTAATAGTTTAGACATTAAGTTCTATCTGTATTTTACATTTAGGTATTTTGTAGGTAGGTGTTAGTTCGTTAGCTATTTAAAAACATCAGGTATTTAGATTGTAGGTATGAACTTAGGTAATTTTACTTTAGTTTTTATATTTTTAGACATTCCAATACGTACCCATAGATTTGGCGTATATCCTCGATATGAGGTACGGAAAATAAGCGGTTTTGTAAATTAGGGGTTGTTTTCTTAAATTATATAAGGTCCTATTAAATTCACTGCAAATATTTTAGGGGCAGATCAAGTAAAATATAAGCATGTACTAGGCAAATTAAACAAAAAAAATATGCGCGCTAGTTTTCGGGTAAAATGCATTTAACTAAACAAAAAAAGTGCACCCTGTTTGTAATAGAAACACACCACTAAACGCTACTTCGATTCATTTAAAGTTTGTTTGAAAATGTAAAAAGAAAATCAAGTGTGACGATTTTTTAAATGCCTTAGATGTTTACGCATGCTCTTAAAATATTTGCAGTGAATTTAATAGGACCTTATATAATTTCTACAAAATACGAAAATGAAACATATTATATAATAAAAAATGTAATCAGCACCATCTAATAGAAGCTAAACAAACGAATTAAAATTTTCCCATTGAAATTTGCCGTATGGTGGGTGGCCGATTTTTTAGGAAAAATATTAGTGATGTGCTAAAAATATTCAATTCAATGACTCATTGACATGTTCACAGTTTTTAAAATTTCTAAGTATAAGTATAGGGTGTAATTTTATTAGTGGCGGATCTGTTAAGGGTGTCTGTTGTCAATGAAACTGAACAACTTTCCCCAAGGAACATAGGTCGAAATATGAAAAAAAAATTGGCCCTCCCATACAAATTGACCCGGCCGGCCAACACACTTAGTATGGGATGACCAAAATATATTTTCGTATTTCGACCTATGTTCCTTGGGGAAAGTTGTTCAGTTTCATTGATAGAAGACACCCTTAACGGATCCGCCACTAATAAAATTACACCCTATATAAGGTGTAAAAAATCAACTGCAAATATTATCGTCGTATTATTACCCTTTTTGTTACTCCCGGTATAACCTGACTCGCACTTGACATTTTTCTATTTTCAGCTTTTTTCCGTTACTTTCAAGCTAATGACTAGCTCGATGCCAAATTCCAATTTTCTAAAGCATTACTATCATTTTTGCACATAAATATGTCTATAACTTGACTCACACTTGACCATTTTCCATTTTCTGATTTTTCCCTTTACTGCCTGTCTCGGTGCAGGCAGGTCCTACTATTTAAAGAATGTTTGGGATAAGTAACACCAGCAATGTTATCATAATATTATGGTAAACGAATTTCAGTTGGAATGTTTATTGTTTTTTAAGCCAAAAGACAATAAACATTCCAACTGAAATTCGTTTACCAAGACATATCTTGCAAATCTTGTGACCAATGAGCTGTTAGTCTCCAAGATTAAATTTAAAGGGTGTGGTTGTGCCAGATCTAACATTAACACAATAATTCAAAGACGTCACTGGATTTTATCATGAATAATAAGAAAATTGTTTTAACACTTATTCTGTATATGAAAATGTCCTGGGTACGTACTATTTTGTATACATGAGTAAAAAATCTCCCACACTAAGTACATTGTTTTTAAAAGCATTAGCAAAGCATATTTTCACACCATTACGAACATGATTAATTAATTTTATCTTGAAACAGGAGAGGTACTTGAGAAAAACGTGATCTCATTTAATTTGCATCAAAAGAAGTACTTTATTTATTTGACTGTTCTTAGTTGCGTCGTTGCTGCAAATACTGTCTACACATAGTAAGAATCCTAATATCTATAATTTTCACTGATCGCAAAATGACCCAAGATCTGACTCATCCATCATAATCATAACTAAGACAAGTACTTACCTAAATATTCCAGGGCTACGTACCTGGAACGTTCTTCTGGAGGCCTCGCTTGGCTATTGATTTATCGATACCTACAACAAGTAAGTTTCATTTTTAAATTTCCTTGTGCTTATCCATGGCAACCCACATGTGGAAATCCATAACTTTGAGTAGGTAAGTATGTGGAATAATTATTGTCGCTAATTTGTCGAAACTAGTCGCACATAAACCAGAATTATTCAAGACATTGTTTGAAGATATAACGAAAAGAATTTGGGGCAGCAGTGAAACGCCTCTATGGCAAGCCCCAGGTAGATCTCAAAAAACACCAGATATTGTTTCGACACCACGTCCAAAAAAAAATTGAAGATCTGATCAGTCATTCAAAAGATTTTGTTCTCATAACCAACTCAGTAATAAACACTTTTCTTTCTAGCTGTATTTTCAATTTTTGACGTATTCCAAAAAGGTAGCATAGCGGGACTGGTAACATACCGGTCCTAAGGGAATGCCAAGCCCTATCATGGATCTCAAGAACCACGCCAAGTAGCGATGAGCTGATTTCTGGAAAATATTCAATCAGTCACGATAAATAATAATTAAATTGAATTGAATATCTACATAATTTTAAATCATATATAATTTTTATAGATAGTCTCCTTCGACAACGGGCAAGAGAAGGAAATCGATCGCACTGTCGAAAACGCCTGGAAGAGCTTCTGGTCCTTAATAGTAGTTTATGCAACTGCCTAATAATGAGAGGCTTTAGGATGAGAGTGTCTGTTTATCACACGAGGCGCAGCCGAGTGTGATAATAGTTTGACACGAGCATTCTAAAGCCTAATTATTTGCAGTTGCATACACTATTTTATCTACGCTCTACAAGAAAAACTATGAAAAATAATTCAAACCTCCGCACTGCACTATGGCGATTGCAAGCCTATCTACTGAACCTCCAACTGAACGACTTTTGTACATAAGTAACTTTTTAACTAAACTTTAAAATGGTGGCTCATAAAAACTGAACAACTTTTAAAATTAAATAGCATTTATCCGTGAATTTTAATTCGATAAATGATTTGAAGCAAAGATTTAATAATAAATAAGTCCTCATAATTTCAAATGTCGTCCGGCCGCGGGTGACACTTGTTTTTTTTTCATTCGACTTACTGATGGCCAGTATCAAATTGGAACAGATTACAATTTGGTACGCGGGTCAATTCGTTTAATTTTTTTTCAAATACTAGAAATCGAGTTACTTTATGTAGCTGCCAGTAGTATGAAAGTTTTTTTTTAAAGGCTGTATATTCGTAATGCAGTTCATTACGTTCGTACTTTCGATTCTGTAAAACGAATATTACGAACTGAGTGTAGATAAAATAGTTTTGAAATTTGGCACCCTAATTTTTAATAAACAGTTGATATTATTTTGATTTAGGAGTTTTCAAAGTTCATCCCCCGATGGGTTGACATAGTGGATGTTAAGCTACGCATCGTTGTAATAACCAAACCCTTGGAGCTAGGAGCGTTAAATTTGGCATGTGTATTCCTTAAGCAACGTAGGTAGATATCTACTATTACGATGATACTAAGATAGGCTTTTTCGAAATTCATCCCCTAAAGGGGTTAAATGAAGGATGAAATTTTCTATTAAACTTTGTATTCCTTTAACATATTTGCTTCTAATTACGTATTTAGAAAGAACTTTAAAAATAACGAACGTCGTGTTTTTGCAATTTTCTATTTTTAATCCCAGTGGGGTAGGAAAGGGGATGAAAGTATTGTGTTTACGAGCAGGCCGCGCACTTGAAAGTACAGTTTTAAAATGCAAAAATCAAATCTAGGCCCCCCTCTCGGTGACGGCTAAGAATCTCATGAAATGTAAAAAAGATGATACGTTCTTTGGATCAAAATCTTATATTAATCATCTTTAGGCGAAACGGGAATCACAATTTATGTTAAAAAGTATTTTTATGTTTTATTCCGGTCAAAATTCCGGTTCCTTGATTCTGCTGACATCTGTGACACAAACATAAAGTAGGTACTAAGAGGAAATAAGGGTAAAATGGAGCAGTTTTTAGGACCCAGGATGCGTAAAAACAACTACAGCGCAGACAATCTCCTGTGTATGCCGAGTGATGCCGGCTTAGAATAGCATCACCCCAATTCTACCCGTGGGTGTCGTAAAAAGCGACTAAGGGATACTCATCCAGGGAATGGGCAGCAGCGTTCCCTGTTAATGCACTATCATGCACTGCGCTCGCCAATCCGCCTGCCAAGCGTGGTGAGTATGGCAATACCCCCCGATAGGGAGAGGCCCATGTCCAGCAGTGGACTGTTGTGGCTGTTATGTTATGTTATAGCCGGGTTCGTACGTAAGACAAGCAACAAAAGCGACTACAACAACATTAATGATAGATTAATGATTTATGACTTTTATGATTTATATACTTGCACACTTTTATGATCTATATGACTTTATTAAATAAATAATAATAATAGGCAAGCTGCCACTGGCATTACAACGGCAAAAATATAACAGACCATGCCACAGGGACTGCATAGGGTGATACGAATTCGTATTTGGAAACTTCTTTCAACAATGTCTATAAATAAACTTCTGATCAGGGGTAGGTACCATTTTACCCCATCTACCCTGCAAGTATTACATACTCTTTGAAACTCTCATAGAGAATAAAACTTCTGCCATACTTCTGCATTTCCTCTTTTGCTATTGTCATCAAGTTGTCATTTGGCAAAAGGAAGTATACCCGCACACCCGCAACGTACTCGCCGTACGCGCTGAATAATGCGGATGGCCTCGCACACCTAGCCGCAAGCACAGCCGCATCGAATAAAATTGGTGTTGCCAAGAGAGTACTTTCCTCCCAATTTAATGTGTAATTTTGCCGTATGTGTGTATTTTTCGGAATTTTATTTCAAATAATAATTGCTGTCATTTTACGCCAAAGGCACGTTCAAGCAGCCAACTTTCGTAACTGCAGAACTTTCTCCGTGCACCACGCTTCCTTTTGTTCCCATATATCCAACTGATCACTTTTACAATAGAACAGGTCGGAATATTTTCTACATTCTATGTTCTACGGTGGAACAAAACTTTTGAACAAATTACAGGTCCCGCTGTTTCAACTTTTAAAAAATATTATCGTTCAAGGAAGTAGAATGTGCAGAAAAGCAAAATGCCAATACGTCAAAGTAGCAAAATGTAAAATTGCTAAAATGTAAACGTAACAAAATGTAAAGAAGAAGCAGAAAACATTTTGTCCCAATGTCTAAATGTTAAGGTAACAAAATGTCAATTGAGTTTAAAAGGACGGAATCTCAAATATTAAAATGACAAAAAAGCTTAAAATTAAAGTGGCAAATGTCAAATAAGCAAAATGTGAAAATGTCATTTGGTTATTCTTTAAGAGTGACATAGACTCCAAAACCTTCGAAACTTTCGTTAACAAAAACTGGAACATGGACGGTGAACAGCAGACTTTACTGAAAGGTAATGTTGATGGGACAGTTTGGCAGCATTGACAAAAACTAAATTTTTTTCGTCGTCATCAGCATTATAGTCTATGATTAGCACTGGCTGGGGAATCCGTTCGGTTAGGCGCGTACGGCTCGGCAATATTTTCGATGTTCCACAGATTTTCATACAAAGAATCCAAAATTCGGCGAGTGCGTTGTGGGTGTGCGGGTATAAATACTTTCACCTTATAACTCTTATCTTATCAAAATACTAAGTTAGGTTATGCCATTTTAGGTTAAGAATTATTTTGCGTCGTTTCATCAGTTTCCCGTTAGATAATTAAAAAAAAAAAACTAAGTATGCCACCATGATCTAGATAGTGTAAGAAATACATTACTACGAGTTTCATTACTAGCCATTTCGATTTTCGAGGGGCCTAACCTTGTATGGGCATGTGATTATCACCTTTGACACTCTTATTTTCAATAAACATTTGATATTATTTTCCCCTGATGGGTTGACATAGGGGATAAAATTAAAGCATTGTCATAAAAACTTCTATTCTTTTCTATTCTTTCTAAAAACCAAACCCTTGGAGCAAAAAGCGTGAAATTTGACATGTGTACTCCTTAAGCAACGTAGGCATCCACTAAGAAAGGATTTTTGAATTTTATCCCCTAAAAAGGAGACGATAGTTTGTTAATAATTTTTATTCTCTTGATATATTTGCTTAAAATTTCGTATTTAGGAAGAACTTGAAAAAATCTTTTTCCTTTGTTCAACCCCTGGAGGGGTAACTAAGGGTGTTATACTTAGTATCGTCTTTACGAGCAGGCCGCACCCTTGAAGTTTCAGTTCCGAATCACTGATAAACCATTGATATTATTTTGGTTTAAGAGTACGCAAAATTCGCGAAGGGTTACATTATATTAGGCAAACAACACTGCAAAGTCTGATCTGGTACCAACTCCATGTTCTTTATTAGAACTTTTTTTTGTTTTAGGTCCTCCATTTGGAATATCTAGAGCTCCTAAAATAGAACATGTTTACGCCGGTATGATAGTACTTGTGGATGGTTATGCTGCTGGGATAACCGCAATAGCTTTGGCCTCGGGTCTGAGCAGTATGTCCGCGTATCCACACCTAAACCCCCTATCAGCGTTTTACTTCACAAATGTATACAGATGGGGCTTGCGCTGGCTAGCACTGTGAGTACCTAACCTAAACGTTTTTATATTCTGCATTTATCTCGCAACATTTGTGTTGTGTTGCATGAATTGAACACTGTAGAATATAAATACTAAAACAAATAACTGTATACGTTTACCTACAGTGTGCCTCAATGGGCTAGTGGTCATGGTGGACATTTCGCTGAAACCCACAAGACATGGCGTCGTAGATTTTACTACATGGACGAGTTCGTGCCCGCTTGGATGAGAAAGCTACTACCATTCGTTAAAAAAGAGGAATGGGAAAAAGAATACAGTGATTGGAAAAAATTTAAAAAGTACTCTGAAGCTGCTTTCGGCAGACACTACCGGTATCCGACGAAAGAGTTCAACAACTTTCAATCACAGGAAACAAAGGAAACAGAGGAAATTAATTACCAGGAAGTTTCTTCGGAATCCCTGTAGATAGTAGAACTAGATTATTAAAAACTTGGGTTTCGATCATAACATCATGCGATACCATAAAATTAGGGTGTACCTGAGTTCTTTTCTACAAATATAATAGAGAGCGTTTTAAAAAAGTTTATAATATGCCTCTTTGTAAATAAAAAAAAATACTCGTGTGGGTAAAACAGCTGGGCGGAAAGCTTGTTAATTTGTTACTCAATGTCAGTCAGGTCACTGCAGCATGGTCTGCCCACACAACGAGTGCTTCCTAATCCGCAACTTCACTACTAAACCTTTCCAAGAATTTATTTGATAAACGCTTTCAAAGTGTTTTTACCTCACATACTGTAATTTCATGAAATGTCATTATTACTGAACGCTCTGCCATCCCCACAAGGTATAGGCGTGATATATGTATGTGACTTTAATTTGATTAACCTGTGACTTGGTGATTCAAGGTATCTTTATGAATAACTTTTACTATTGGGCCATCTGTGAAGCTACGAAAATAAAATCAGCTGTCCCATAGAAACACCTCATACCTACTGAAGCAAACTGTTTGGATTAGCAGGTTTTTTTCAGATAGCTACGAAGTAAAAGATGTTCATAGATGCCTAAAGTCCCCAGCTTGAATAAAGGCCCGCATGAGGCCGCATGCTGGTAACATATTGTTTATTACAGGCCAAACCCTTAACCCAGTTAAAGGTAAAACCAGTCAATAACAATATTGCCAAAGGAGCTCGGCCAAAACCCTCATTGACTGATTTCTTCTATTAAAATCAGTAAATTGATAACGATATTGACTGACGTGCCCAGTCAAAACCCTTAATAGGTACGTCGGCCTGGCGGCAGCAACCTAGACCTGGCTGGCTGGTCTGAGTTCACCAATCTTTCTCTATTCTCATATACCTATGTATTTCTTTTTATTACTTATCTTTAATAATTTGTTACTCTAGGGAAAATAAGTATTAAATGAATGTGGAGGACTTATGGTTTCTATGCTGTGCTCAGTAGTAACTATATTTTGTTTTTGTTCATTTATACCATCATTAATTTCCTCTTCAATTTCTGTTGATAGGTAATTAATTTTAGTTCTTTTTAATTTTTTTGAAGCTGTTGTTTATACATATTAGACAGTTTTGTTTCCTTTTGCCCGTTCATTATTTTAATTTTATTGTGCCACCCATCAAGATGATTTGTGGATCTTGTAATTTCTGTTTGATATCTACAGTTTTTGGCAAAATTAAGCGCTCCTTGTACCACACTTTCTTAAAGTATTTGTTGAATTTGAATTGAATTTATTTATTAGCAAAATTACAAAATCTTCAATGTAGTACATAGCCTCACAAAACCACTTTAGGGGTTTGTCTTTGGGATCGTCATCGTCGAGTCTCACAAGTTATACAACAACAAAATACCGATCTTAGTATCTAAACTGATTTAAGTTTAGGTACAATACAGTTGAAAATTTAGTAGTAGTAGTAATAAAGTCACAAATTAGACAATTTATATTTTTTAAGTTTGGACGCAAACCTATTTTTATTTGATTATTGTCTAATATCTGGAGGCAAAGTGTTCAATAAGTATGGGATAGGTACGCTTATCAAGCATTCTATCTCCAAAGTAGTTATTTGCTCTGGGTACCTCATATTTGCCCACAGATACAGACTTGGTACAATGGTCATGAGCGACTATTGTAAGGTTCTCCTGTCTACTATGGTTATTTAAACATAAGTATTTATGTTTAAAACTTATGGGTAAAATTTTACATATTTTGAATAATTTAGTATAATCCCCTTTACAGGTATATTTCGTCTTTTTAACAAACGTTCGACATCGTCACCTTTTGGTAATTTTTTTCATATATATTTTTATCCTTGTATATTCTTTTCTACTGGCAGTTGGCCAAACCAACGCAGCAAGCAACGTGTCACTGCTTTTCTGTAGTTTTCATTGCCTTTGCTTTACGGAAAACAAGTAACAACCTTTTACGATGATTTCGGGATAAACCTGTTGTACAGCTATTATTGCTTTCTTTTTATAATCTAAAGTGATTTTTTGGGGCTTGAAAATTTCACCAGCTTGCGATTTGATTAAATGAGATAGAATTTCATAAGTACCTAACTTCTTGTTGGGTGACAAGGCAAAGAATAGTGGCACAAAATGTAACGTTTGGTTCGTTACAGCCGTGCATAGTAAGTATAAAATTGTTAAAAGCAGGATGGTCGTGAACGAAACGTGCCATCAGCAAAGATATGAGTACACTTTTCCAATAGATTTTTAATGCTTTTGCTGCAAAATCTAATAATTCTAGTAGTTCGGTCATCACCTGAGGACAAAATCATTGAATTTAAATTTAGTCGAAGTACTACCACATCACAACATTCAGAGTAGTTGTAACCATAGGTTGTAACGTAACTTTTGGTACCTACATTTCTATTACGGGAGTTGTATAACCCTGCTGCCGTGTTACGCGGAACTCGTGTAACTCTAATTATACGAATTACGCTTAACATGTCTTAATCGTTTTTTCAGTGTCTAATTTATAAGGGGAGTTTGAATTTAAAAATATTTTGTATGAAATTCTTGCCGGTTACTGTCACGCGCTGTGCGTGTAACTCACTTACACGATTTAATTACAGTAAAATGCTACTAGGCGCGGCGCGACGTGAAACACACGTTGAATATAACCTATCTCGCGGAAAGCGTGTAACTCGGAGATACACGGCCTCGCGTAACACGATTTGTATGAGATTTTCACTGCGCCTAATTTGAAATGGCTTTAACTTATTCTGCATCAATTATTATGAAAAAATATTTGTAAGTTCTTCAAACTAATAACAATATTAAAAGATTTGTTAAAAAAATATATGATTTTAAAGTGCGCATAGCATTTAGAAAGGAAAAAAACAGATTTTAGATTCAAATGCGTTTTTCTCAAGTCGAGCAGTTTTAAGATACACGAGTTCCGCGTCACACGGCAGCCTGTCTTTACCTATATTTTTAATACTTGGAATATCTTGCAGCAACTCAAAACCGTCGTCTTTTGTAACCTTTTAAGCAATCGCGATTACTTTCACACATAATAAGTACTTAACGGGTCTTTTCGCGTTAGTTTTTTAGGTAAATAATCGATTTACCTGGAAACCCGACGTTTCGACTTAGTTTCATCAGTCATGGTAAGTTAGATCCGATAAATAAAGTAACTATTACGTCGTCTTTTGAACCTCATCGTTAGAGGCTCGATATTACAGTTTGTAGTTTTGTTTCAATTTATCTTATTTCTTTTTTTTAAATGCACTAGAATTTCAGCAATCATCATTTTCGATTTGCCGGAAGATGAGTCTTACACTATGTTGCAAGTGGTTAAAGTTTACCTGGGGGTCTCCCGTACTCCCCCTATATACAATACATACCTCGTTAGCAGTTATAGAAGCTTGCTTGTCTCATGTAATAAATAGGGTTAAATACTAGCGTAGCGGCTCTTAGCGAAGACTTCCATCAAGTCTGTACTCGCGTGATAAGTGTCGTTTCTATAGAATAGAATAGATCATCAAATAACTGGACGTGAAACACTTCTGAATGTTATATGAAATAGATTCATACACTCTTCCGAAACAAAGTCTGATATTCTTTCAAAAGAATTTTCAATGCATGCATCGGTGCCTCCGGCCGGACAGGAACTTTGGTAAAATTGTGGTGGTTACCTGGACGTAAAGGAGGTCAGCACGAATGCACAGAGAAACGTGGATCATTTGCAAAGTATTCAAAAAGATGAGGATACCAGATACCTGTTACATGGTATCGACATCAAACTCAGGTTTTTAGATATTAGTGGTTGAGAATCGCGATACCAATACATAGTTTAAAATGATGTGGCTTTTTTTCGCTAGCTCTTCCTAAACCAACCCACGGATTTTGATGCGGTTTTTTGAGATAGATAGAGTTATTCAAGAAGAAGGGAAGGTTTATTCCTATGTATCTGTGTATACCTATAACTCACACTGGGAAATTGAGTTGCAGCGGGTGTAACCGCTTACGGCCCGCTCGTTAGTTATAAATCAGTCATAAATAAGTATCATGGACAAGATAGCTGATATTAGTACTCATTTTGATTTTTGTAAATTTTAACATACTTACGCAAATAGGAAACACCCGGAATAACACAAAAATATGCCGTGTGGTGCCGGCTAGTATAACATAGCATCACCCCATATCTTTCTCGTGGGTGTCGTAAGAAGCGATTAATGGATTGGAGCCAATGTACTATGGTGATACACAGTCTTCTGAATGACTCTGAAACTTTGTCAGACTACGGATTAACGTTTTTGTTTTAAATTTTTTTTTGTTCATATCTCGACCTATGTTACTTGCAGAAAGTTGTTTAGTTTCATGGGCTGATTCACCCCTTATAATATTTGCAGTTGATTCAATATTACACGGGGTGTAAGGGACAGTGTGACGAAAACTTTGCAGTCGTGCACAGACCATGACACTGAACAACTTTCTCCATGAAACATAAGGTAAACGAAATAAAAAAAAATTGTCTTCCCATACAAAGTCAGTCAGTTTTGTTAGGAGGCTCGAAAATTTTTCTTTTATCAACATTGGTTCCATAGTAAAAGTTTAGTTTGCAGGTCTGATCATGCCTGCGTCCCTTACACCCTGTATGTGAGGATCGAACCTACTACTCTCGTCGCAGAAGGCAGGGGCACTAACTATCTTCTAGTACAACAAATATTCGCATTCCTAGGGGGGTTGAAACTTAGTTAACGCTGTAAGACGTAACTCTTCAGTCTAATCATTCATTTTGAAACAGAAAATAACTTTGAGACGGTTTTTATATGCGATCGAGTAGCCACACTTAAGTATGAGGTAGGTACCTAATTGTTAATTACTCGAACCTAGTTTTTACATAAAGTTTCTTGCAACTTAGAAAGAACATAGAACATTGTCTTTGTAACACGTAGCACGTAACGTAGTACTACGTAAGTACAAATACTTCAGTAGTTGGCGCTGAAAAGGGACCGATGGATTTGAACGCGGGCGGGGTGGACGGGGGTAGTCGCGGGGCGCCCTGCCTGGCCCGCGCCCCGCGCGCCCTCCATCGATCCGCCCCGCCCGCCCGGCGCGACCGCGCGCACTTCACTCGTAAACCGGACCTTGCTCACTTCACGACGCTTGCCATATGTATGAAAAGTAGTATCTATAGCTATTATTGTTTAGCCACCCCCATTAACAAACTTGCTACTTGGTGGCGTAAAGGTCACTTCATTCTGACGGAAAATAATATTCAGTCCACATATTCGAAAGCTTGATCGGAATCTGGCTTCTTATTTATCTAGATTCCTGCGAT
Source organism: Phthorimaea operculella (assembly GCA_024500475.1). Taxonomy (NCBI): domain Eukaryota; kingdom Metazoa; phylum Arthropoda; class Insecta; order Lepidoptera; family Gelechiidae; genus Phthorimaea; species Phthorimaea operculella. The sequence continues at coordinate 1,319,528 of JANFCV010000100.1, read as the reverse complement.
AAACAAGTGATGTTCTCGGATTGACAGTCGTAAAGAACTACGACACACAGATCAAATGTTTTGTGAATTTTTGAAGCTGTTGTTTATACATATTAGACAGTTTTGTTTCCTTTTGCCCGTTCATTATTTTAATTTTATTGTGCCACCCATCAAGATGATTTGTGGATCTTGTAATTTCTGTTTGATATCTACAGTTTTTGGCAAAATTAAGCGCTCCTTGTACCACACTTTCTTAAAGTATTTGTTGAATTTGAATTGAATTTATTTATTAGCAAAATTACAAAATCTTCAATGTAGTACATAGCCTCACAAAACCACTTTAGGGGTTTGTCTTTGGGATCGTCATCGTCGAGTCTCACAAGTTATACAACAACAAAATACCGATCTTAGTATCTAAACTGATTTAAGTTTAGGTACAATACAGTTGAAAATTTAGTAGTAGTAGTAATAAAGTCACAAATTAGACAATTTATATTTTTTAAGTTTGGACGCAAACCTATTTTTATTTGATTATTGTCTAATATCTGGAGGCAAAGTGTTCAATAAGTATGGGATAGGTACGCTTATCAAGCATTCTATCTCCAAAGTAGTTATTTGCTCTGGGTACCTCATATTTGCCCACAGATACAGACTTGGTACAATGGTCATGAGCGACTATTGTAAGGTTCTCCTGTCTACTATGGTTATTTAAACATAAGTATTTATGTTTAAAACTTATGGGTAAAATTTTACATATTTTGAATAATTTAGTATAATCCCCTTTACAGGTATATTTCGTCTTTTTAACAAACGTTCGACATCGTCACCTTTTGGTAATTTTTTTCATATATATTTTTATCCTTGTATATTCTTTTCTACTGGCAGTTGGCCAAACCAACGCAGCAAGCAACGTGTCACTGCTTTTCTGTAGTTTTCATTGCCTTTGCTTTACGGAAAACAAGTAACAACCTTTTACGATGATTTCGGGATAAACCTGTTGTACAGCTATTATTGCTTTCTTTTTATAATCTAAAGTGATTTTTTGGGGCTTGAAAATTTCACCAGCTTGCGATTTGATTAAATGAGATAGAATTTCATAAGTACCTAACTTCTTGTTGGGTGACAAGGCAAAGAATAGTGGCACAAAATGTAACGTTTGGTTCGTTACAGCCGTGCATAGTAAGTATAAAATTGTTAAAAGCAGGATGGTCGTGAACGAAACGTGCCATCAGCAAAGATATGAGTACACTTTTCCAATAGATTTTTAATGCTTTTGCTGCAAAATCTAATAATTCTAGTAGTTCGGTCATCACCTGAGGACAAAATCATTGAATTTAAATTTAGTCGAAGTACTACCACATCACAACATTCAGAGTAGTTGTAACCATAGGTTGTAACGTAACTTTTGGTACCTACATTTCTATTACGGGAGTTGTATAACCCTGCTGCCGTGTTACGCGGAACTCGTGTAACTCTAATTATACGAATTACGCTTAACATGTCTTAATCGTTTTTCAGTGTCTAATTTATAAGGGGAGTTTGAATTTAAAAATATTTTGTATGAAATTCTTGCCGGTTACTGTCACGCGCTGTGCGTGTAACTCACTTACACGATTTAATTACAGTAAAATGCTACTAGGCGCGGCGCGACGTGAAACACACGTTGAATATAACCTATCTCGCGGAAAGCGTGTAACTCGGAGATACACGGCCTCGCGTAACACGATTTGTATGAGATTTTCACTGCGCCTAATTTGAAATGGCTTTAACTTATTCTGCATCAATTATTATGAAAAAATATTTGTAAGTTCTTCAAACTAATAACAATATTAAAAGATTTGTTAAAAAAATATATGATTTTAAAGTGCGCATAGCATTTAGAAAGGAAAAAAACAGATTTTAGATTCAAATGCGTTTTTCTCAAGTCGAGCAGTTTTAAGATACACGAGTTCCGCGTCACACGGCAGCCTGTCTTTACCTATATTTTTAATACTTGGAATATCTTGCAGCAACTCAAAACCGTCGTCTTTTGTAACCTTTTAAGCAATCGCGATTACTTTCACACATAATAAGTACTTAACGGGTCTTTTCGCGTTAGTTTTTTAGGTAAATAATCGATTTACCTGGAAACCCGACGTTTCGACTTAGTTTCATCAGTCATGGTAAGTTAGATCCGATAAATAAAGTAACTATTACGTCGTCTTTTGAACCTCATCGTTAGAGGCTCGATATTACAGTTTGTAGTTTTGTTTCAATTTATCTTATTTCTTTTTTTTAAATGCACTAGAATTTCAGCAATCATCATTTTCGATTTGCCGGAAGATGAGTCTTACACTATGTTGCAAGTGGTTAAAGTTTACCTGGGGGTCTCCCGTACTCCCCCTATATACAATACATACCTCGTTAGCAGTTATAGAAGCTTGCTTGTCTCATGTAATAAATAGGGTTAAATACTAGCGTAGCGGCTCTTAGCGAAGACTTCCATCAAGTCTGTACTCGCGTGATAAGTGTCGTTTCTATAGAATAGAATAGATCATCAAATAACTGGACGTGAAACACTTCTGAATGTTATATGAAATAGATTCATACACTCTTCCGAAACAAAGTCTGATATTCTTTCAAAAGAATTTTCAATGCATGCATCGGTGCCTCCGGCCGGACAGGAACTTTGGTAAAATTGTGGTGGTTACCTGGACGTAAAGGAGGTCAGCACGAATGCACAGAGAAACGTGGATCATTTGCAAAGTATTCAAAAAGATGAGGATACCAGATACCTGTTACATGGTATCGACATCAAACTCAGGTTTTTAGATATTAGTGGTTGAGAATCGCGATACCAATACATAGTTTAAAATGATGTGGCTTTTTTTCGCTAGCTCTTCCTAAACCAACCCACGGATTTTGATGCGGTTTTGAGATAGATAGAGTTATTCAAGAAGAAGGAAGGTTTATTCCTATGTATCTGTGTATACCTATAACTCACACTGGGAAATTGAGTTGCAGCGGGTGTAACCGCTTACGGCCCGCTCGTTAGTTATAAATCAGTCATAAATAAGTATCATGGACAAGATAGCTGATATTAGTACTCATTTTGATTTTTGTAAATTTTAACATACTTACGCAAATAGGAAACACCCGGAATAACACAAAAATATGCCGTGTGGTGCCGGCTAGTATAACATAGCATCACCCCATATCTTTCTCGTGGGTGTCGTAAGAAGCGATTAATGGATTGGAGCCAATGTACTATGGTGATACACAGTCTTCTGAATGACTCTGAAACTTTGTCAGACTACGGATTAACGTTTTTGTTTTAAATTTTTTTTTGTTCATATCTCGACCTATGTTACTTGCAGAAAGTTGTTTAGTTTCATGGGCTGATTCACCCCTTATAATATTTGCAGTTGATTCAATATTACACGGGGTGTAAGGGACAGTGTGACGAAAACTTTGCAGTCGTGCACAGACCATGACACTGAACAACTTTCTCCATGAAACATAAGGTAAACGAAATAAAAAAAAATTGTCTTCCCATACAAAGTCAGTCAGTTTTGTTAGGGAGGCTCGAAAATTTTTTTCTTTTATCAACATTGGTTCCATAGTAAAAGTTTAGTTTGCAGGTCTGATCATGCCTGCGTCCCTTACACCCTGTATGTGAGGATCGAACCTACTACTCTCGTCGCAGAAGGCAGGGGCACTAACTATCTTCTAGTACAACAAATATTCGCATTCCTAGGGGGGTTGAAACTTAGTTAACGCTGTAAGACGTAACTCTTCAGTCTAATCATTCATTTTGAAACAGAAAATAACTTTGAGACGGTTTTTATATGCGATCGAGTAGCCACACTTAAGTATGAGGTAGGTACCTAATTGTTAATTACTCGAACCTAGTTTTTACATAAAGTTTCTTGCAACTTAGAAAGAACATAGAACATTGTCTTTGTAACACGTAGCACGTAACGTAGTACTACGTAAGTACAAATACTTCAGTAGTTGGCGCTGAAAAGGGACCGATGGATTTGAACGCGGGCGGGGTGGACGGGGGTAGTCGCGGGGCGCCCTGCCTGGCCCGCGCCCCGCGCGCCCTCCATCGATCCGCCCCGCCCGCCCGGCGCGACCGCGCGCACTTCACTCGTAAACCGGACCTTGCTCACTTCACGACGCTTGCCATATGTATGAAAAGTAGTATCTATAGCTATTATTGTTTAGCCACCCCCATTAACAAACTTGCTACTTGGTGGCGTAAAGGTCACTTCATTCTGACGGAAAATAATATTCAGTCCACATATTCGAAAGCTTGATCGGAATCTGGCTTCTTATTTATCTAGATTCCTGCGATAAACAAGTGATGTTCTCGGATTGACAGTCGTAAAGAACTACGACACACAGATCAAATGTTTTGTGAATATCTTTTTATTAAAGTGGTGAATGAAAACGAAAACACTTGCGGTACAACATAATTTCAATTAGCTTTAATATCTTTTTTAGTTGACAATACGTGGTGACAAAGCATATGAAATATATAGTGCATTTTTATTTGTGATTTCGTGAAAATTGTTAAGTACAGTAATCAGTAGATTCTTCTTCCGACGACGAAATAAAGCGGCACCACGTTTCGCCACAGCAAATTACGGTACTCAAATCATTTCCCAAGAAGTTCACCATTGAATATAAGAGGGCAATCAGCAAAGGCGGCGTCATTGAGTCGAATCGAGGCCTCGTCGAGGCTGGCGGGGGGAGCGGAGTGCGGGCTCGGCGCGAGCAGCGCGGCCGGACCTGGCGGCGGCGGAGGCGCCCGCCTCGGCTACGGATACGAGGCCCTCTCTGCTGCTAGCGACGGCAGCGAGGGCGAACACGACGAAGGCCCCGACTATGCTGCTTTTGAGATGGAACTTTCGGGCGGAAGGGAATCCGCTGATGGACCATCCTCACGTGGCTCTGCTAAAGTCAATTTCCCACCAGACGTGCACTTGGAAAGGAGACCTACGGCTACAGCAACGGGCACCACTGCGGTATATCACAGAGGTCGTGGTCGCTCTATGAGCGCATGGAGCGACATCAGCCGGTCCAGTATGCGATGCGAAGAAAGGTCAGTAAGATATACCTACTTACCTACTTATCATGCGTTACATTACATAAATAGATTTTGCCGTTTTGAGTAGAGGTTCAAGGATTCAGGAGTCCGATAAATAGCATGCGACAGTAGTAATATATTGACAGAGTGCATAGAGAGTGTGGATATTGGGCGGGCGAAATATAGGTAGGTACCTAGCTCGTGCCTCCGGAAGATTAACAAAAACATTTATGTATTACTAAGGATTTCTACATCCACTCACCAAGTTAAGAAAAGTTACCTAGGTAGCTATCAAAATTAATAGCGCAGATGCTGTTTGAATCATAAAAAATGCTTGACGCATTGTACCGTATCGGACTTTCTATCGCATGCGCTTTCCAAACCGCGGCTACCAACATTTGCACTATCAAAAGGGCTTTAGTCAAGTGTAACTCGAATTCAACTTTAATACAAAACAATATGAGTTAAAATAGAACATTTGATAATTTTAAAAATTAAACAGTTAATCGAAAAGTTCACGGGATTTATAATGAACTAATCTAGATAATGAAGTAAAAAGTAACAATATGCTGAGAACATTATTTAAAGCGTCACATGCAGATAAAAAAAGTATAATCGTTTTGTCTGAATTTAAGAAATAAATCTTACGTTATTTATTATCTAAACAATGAAGTTCTCCTTTGAGTAGGACATCGATCTAAGTATCTACTAGTTAAATACATAGATAATGCATGGTTGCTCATTTTTTTTTATTTACTGTACTGAATTAGTAAGTTCACTTTCAAAATCAGCTAAAATATAATTCCTTAAATAGGGTGTCTGGACGACTCTTGGCTAGTGGTAATAAACTGCGGGCTAAGCTTGTCTAGCAATTGTTTTATTTGGATATCGCTTCCTTGGATGAAAACCCCGGTAAGTTTGTAGGACTATCTACTGACGAACCGGCCAAAATAACTTACATATCTCATAATTGATCGCTCAAAAACAAAAGTGATGTAAATGAGGAAGATATCTGAGATGACTGTGGATTCTTCTGGTTACCAGAATAAAAAAAGGACAGGATTTAACTCAAAATTATCACCACGAATAAAGTCCTCTACGCACCTGCAGCCCAGAACCGACTACTTCAGCTTTATCTGATGTAGAGTTTTATGATTATTTTCTTACAACAAAATGTTGATGCTGTAATGATGTTTTTTTAAACGGATATCTAATTCATAAAAATAATATCTTTCTATGAATGAAACATATAAATAAATAACTTACCAAGTTCCTAATCCACTAAAATCTACCTACCAAATAGGACAATCAACCTAAAACTGCCTGCCGAATTGTATAGTTCGTTCCTTTTCACCACGAGTTCTGTATAACAAAGTGTCTTGGGCATGTTTATTATTATGTTGATATTCTTTTCGAATCAAGGGCCCATAGGCACCCGGTCCTTTGAGGCATGCGTGGGGACGGTGCCAACTACACAGAGGCCTTTTATTATCATTATTATGAACCTGTGCTGTCCTACTGCAAGGCAAAAGCCTCTCTCCGCTTTTTCCACGCCTCTCGATCTAATGCCCTTCCGCCAGCTTTTTAGATATGCATTAAGTTCATCGGTCCACCTTTTTCGGGACCGTCCATGTCCATGTGTACCCATTCGGTTGTTATTTTAGCCCTAAAGCATTTGGCATTCGGATAAGATGACCAGCCCAATCCCACTTCAGGCAAGCAGCCTTCTGAGCTACATCCATGATTTTTGTTCGGGAACGCAGATTGACTCCGAGTATCTATAAATCAGTTTGACTCCGTCCGAGTATGCTACGTTCCATTTTACGTTGGCAAACCCCGAGCTTGGACTTCTGAATGACAGTCAAAGACCAGGTCTGAGCTCCGTAGGTAAGGATAGGAAGAATTATCATGTCCACAAGCTTGCATTTCAAAGATATACAATACAAGTCACCTTTTATGAGGTCTTTCACAGCCTAATAGTTCTTCCAAGCGTTCTCAGTCCGTCTTTCGACTTTCTGGTCTTGTCTCGCCTGGAAAGAAATTATTTGGCCTAAATAAAGGTACTCTTGGGCCATGGCCAGGTATTTGCAGCTTTACGTTAGCAGTACTTTTATGATAATTTTTAACCGACGAAAAAAAACGGAGGAGGTTCTCAATTCATCGCGAACTTTTATGTTTTTTTTTAATTTCTTTATGTATGTTCACCGATTACTCAGAGACGCGTGGACCATTTTGGAAAAATCTTTTTTTGTTAGAAAGGGTGCACTGTACAGGTGGTCCCATAGTCATCAGGTCAGGATCTGATAGAAGGATCTTGAGAAATAAAAGAATTCTTCATATTTTGCGACACGTTTGAAGCAAAATGTACTTGTGTTTATATACACCACTGACGTCTGCCCGTTGTTGACTGTCTGCCAAACATCTGCCAAAGATGTCCACCAAAAAAGGAGGTTGCTTTTATATAAGTGCGTTTAAGTATTTCATGAAGTTTCTATGTGCGCTTGAAACTCCTTAGAAACAGTAAGGTAGGTCGTGTAGATGGCTATTTTGAATGTAAACGAACTTGAAAAGTAACCACTTAAAATTATAAAATAAAAACATTTTAGCAAAAAATATCACCGCCGAAAACTGAAAAGCAAAAAATAATAACTATTGTTACTTTATGTACCTATTTATGTAATATTTTTGGAAATAATTATCTACCATATTGGAACTTAGTAATTTTGAGTCGGCGTCATGCCAATGAAGCGTGTTAATATTTATAAAATTAGACGCCGACTCAGAATTTCTAAGTTCCAATATGGTAGATAATTATTTCAAAAATATTACATAAGTAGGTACATATAGTAACAATAGTTATTATTTTTTGCTTTTCAGTTTTCGGCGGTGATATTTTTTGCTAAAAAGTTTTTATTTCTGATAGGTACTGGGAATATTTTGCTTTCCAAGGGCAGTGAATATGAATGTGTGTGTCAGACTATGAAATGCTTTTGAGTATTCGACAAAAGCTAGGTACAGTAGGAGATGATATTCCTGATATTTTTCTACTATTGATTCAAGGTCTAAAGATAGTCAGTAGTTGGTTCAGGAGGCTGAGCTTTCTCAAGGAGACCAGATATTCGACTACCAGTTACTTTTATAAATGCTTTGTAAAGGTGTGAGATTAGGCTAATGAGTCGGTAATTGCAGATATCTCATTTGTCGCCTTTCTTATATAAGGTCCTATTAAATTCACTACAAATATTTTAAGGGCATGCGTAAATATGTATAAGAAAAACATCTAAGGCATTTTAAAAAATATAGACACGCTAGTTTTTATTTTTATTTTCAAACAAACTTTTTAATTAATTACGTGAGCATCCTTTGATGACTGACCCGACTGATGTTCCGCCATGTAGATAGGATTCATTTACACGGCACGCACACTAACAACCAACCAATCACTTTCTTTTGGCGCGTAAATTAAATTCGTTTAGTGGTGTGCTTCTAGGACAAACAGGGTGCACTTTTTTCGTTCCCTTCTTTTTTAGTTAAATGCAATTTTCTCGAAAACTAGCGAGTAGTTTTTTTTTTAATTTGCCTAGTACATGCTTATATTTTATTTGATCTGCCCCTCAAATATTTGCAGTGATTTTAATAGGACCTTATATATAGCAAATAATCTCTGCATGGCAAAAGTTTTCTGGGAAGTTTTCTGTCTGTAGAATGAAGTAGAGTAAGTGTGGGAGTAGAACATGCTCGCCAATTTTGAGGGCTTCTGTAGATATACCATCCTTTCCGGGACTTTTGTTGTAGTATATATTCTTGAGTGCACAGTGAACTTCGAATTTGGTTACAGGCGGTATCTCGTCAGAACAAAAGCATGTTTAAAAAATATTATAAAAATATTTAAAATAAAACATAACTTTCAAAAGCTTTTTATTATAATGTTCAACCCCAGTTATGAGCGCGACATAGCGCGTCGTTACAGTCACATGCAGCTGCGGTTGCACCGTTGTTGTAGACCTAATTGCGCGCGGCAAAGCAGGCGAGGGTACGGTGCGAAGTTGTCCGAGAGGTAATTGACTGTACAATGTGCTGTGTTGTAGGGTTGAACAGTTTACGAGTATTAAAAAGTATTTGAAAAATATTTTAATCTTCTAATATTTTGTGCCATGTAGACACACTTTATTAACATACTTTATTATAATCATAGAACGAGTGGTTAAAAGGAACGTAGTACCCTAACATCCTGTATAATGATCTAACACGTGGGTTTTTTAGCTGGTTGACCACAAAAATGGGTTAAAATCAGAGTTCGTTCTTTGTTCGTTTTTTGCGAATATTTTTTTATTTAAATTAATGAATTAGTCGCCGAATAAAAAAGAACACATGGTGAATTAAACTTCGCTGTTGTGTGTAAAGTCACAATCAGTTGCAAGCAATATGACGATGTCAATCAGTTCAAGCATTGGCCTCTAACATAGTTGCGTTGGCCTCTGATATGGTTGCGTAAGCCAATGATATGGTTGCAATGATCTATGACATTGTCGCAGAGGCCTCTGACATGGTTGTATTGACCTCTGACATGGTTGTAGAGGCCTCTGACATGGTTGTATTGACCTCTGACATGGTTGTTTTGACCTCTGACATGGTTGTATTGACCTCTGCCATGGTTGCAGAGTCCTCTGACTTGAAAAGTAAAATAAAATACTTATACATAAGGCGAGGAGGCTTAGGCTCTGGGAAGCTAATTAAAGACTACTAAATTGTTATCTAGATAGTGCGACGTCTGACGAACAGTACCTACTTAGTACTTCAAAGGAGATAACATCATTCCATTTAACTGCCCCAAGTTTATCTGCGGAAGTAAAGGCAATTTATCATAGGAGATCTTCAAGTAATGAGATCTCTTTGTAATCAGAACGCAATTTGTGGCATCATAAGGTAGGTATTTATTGCCTAAGTACTTGTTTTTTATTCTACGAAAACTCAGGAAGGTAGATACATTTTAAACAACGAAAACTCAGGAAGATAGAGACATTTAAAATAAAGGAAACATTTTCGTTACAGTTAGTCAGGTATTCAATAACTCCGGCTCTTCACAGGTCAACCCACAACAACCTGCATAAATTATGCGCGCAGACCGATACGGCACAGTACAGCTAATGGTTTTATTAATGGCAGTGAAGTAGACAAAAAACGGCGAAGAAAATTTTGCGTATTTTAACATAAACTTATACTTTAAATCTAGATTTTAGTAGAATTAGTGAAACAAAAAAAAACTAATATAGTAGAGTACCTAAACATTTAAATAGTTGCTGCGCTAACTTTACATAATAAATTTAAATCTACTCGTCAATAGTTGTGATTATGAAAATCTTTATGAGAGTTTATTCTAAAATTGCTACATAATTGCTTATATTTGCTACATATCATTATTATTTATATAATAAAACTAAGTTGATAAAATGTACGTGCCGATAAAACTTAAAAAGGATTCCCTGTACAATAAAGGGACTTATACAGGGTGTAAGGGACAACCCTCCGAATACTGAAAGGGTGCATTCAGACCATGAAACTGAGCAACTTCCCATAGAAATAAATTTCAGGAAACGTAAAAAAAATGTTTTCCCATAGTAAATTCAATCAGATCATAGTGATTTTGTATGGGAAGTTAATTTTTTTTTTCATTTTCTGGAATTTATTTCTATGGCAAATTGTTCAATTTCATGGTCTGAATGCACCCTTTCAGTATTCGGAGGGCTGTCCCTTACATCCCGTATAGTGCAACAGCCCTTTATCCCCCCTAGAACAAGAAAGTTCCCATTTTAAATTAAAGGGCGCATTTTTAAAGATTTAAGGGCTTTTCCATCCCCTCAACAGTGGCGTCATCTGTTGTCGAGTAGTTGAACTCCATTCAGAACAACGATTATTTGTTTCTAAATGCAATGTATTTCAAACTTTTTTATTAGACCAAATAGCTAGTAAATACCGCGAGTGAAACCGAGTTGATACAGTGTGCGTGCCGATAAAACTTAAAAAGGATTCCCGGTACGATAAAGGGGCTTATTTGTGCAATAGCCCTTTATCTTCCCTCGAACAAGAAAGTTCCTGTTTTAACTTAAAGGGCGTATTTTTAAAGATATAAGTTATTTTCCAATCCCTCAACTTGAAAATTAAGTCAAGTTGTAGCGCCATCTGTTTTCGAGTAGTCGAACTCCACCCCCAGTTCGTGATCTTTAATAGCCAATACTTACTTTGTGTCTTTAATACAATCTGTTTCAAAATTGTGGATATTAAATGCAATGCATTTCAAACTTTTTTATTAGACCAAACAGATAAATACCGCGAGTGAAACCGCGGGCGGAAAGCTAGTAGTAAATAATTGCTACATATGATATTTATTTAGAAATAAAATATTTTTATTGACCAGTCATCCTGACGTTTGCTTGGCTGGTCTCCTCCTAGTTTATCGTTACGCATGCAGAGTTTCCGGAAGGTATTGCGTCAATAATTGCTACATACTTACTTCACATATTTACTTTATTTTTTGTTACCTATTTGTTATTTATTCGTCCGTTGTTTCTTTATTTACTTTTTGACATTTGCTTGCATGTAAAAATAATTTTATTGATTTTGAGAATTGTAGTTTTTAATTATTGTATGCCCATATTGGGTGGATTATGTGAACCAAAATGTTAACTTAAGAACTTGTATTTACCATAATCGGACAATAAACGCTTTGAGTTTGAGTTTCATCTATCCTAATTAGTTGAAACTGTAAACATATGTTAAATAAAGGATGTAGCAATTTTTTTAATTTATTTATTTAACACATGTTTGAAGTTGCAACTAAATAAGATTAATGAAGTAAATATGTAGCAATTACGGACGCAAGACATTTCGGGAAACTCTGCATGCTTGAAAACTAGGAGGAAACCAGCCAACCAAACGTCAGGATGGCTGGTCAAAAAATAAATTCTATTTCTAAAAATATATCCTATGTAGCAATTATTTATTTTGTGTAGCAAATATAAGCAATTATGTAGCAATTTTTGAATCAACTCTCACAGACTAACGCCACCAACAACCAGCCATTCTGACGCACACAAATCTTTGATTACCTATGTATATGTTACCTGGGGAAAGTTGTTCCTTTCACCAGCCGGTTCGTAAAAGTTCGAAGTGATATTTTCTATTTAACTTCTTTGGTTAATTTATTCGTTTAGACTTATTTATTTAAGGACCTACAAAACAAAAACTAATAGCTATTTTAAAGGACCCCGCATGATTTGTTCGACAAGGGCCATTCGGTCAAATTGGCTGAAATTTTGGGGAAAGGTGGTAATGCTCTCATCATAATATTGAAAAATCAGCGAGCAAACAGACAGTTATTAATTTGATGTTGAAGTCACAAAACATACTTTGATGTAAAAACGTAACTCATTGAGACAAATGTCATATTCTTGCATATTTTTTACGTTCATCTGTATAAAACCAAGCCAAGACGTAAAATTGGATAAGTGTCCGTTTCGGGTATCTTACACATAATATATCAGCAAGGCAAGCTAGATCGCCTAAGCTATTCGAGATACAGCAATGGTTCCAAAGCAAAAGTTGTTTAGCATGATAGGAGGCTTCTGCTGGCACATAGGCACCAAGAGTTTGGAGTAAACCACTAGGACCCCATCTAAACCAGAAAATATACAGAAATGCCTCCATAGCAAAAGCTGTTCAGCATGATGGGCCGCTGCTAACAGATTGCCGTCGAGGTTCTGAAGTACCTGATGTAGACCAACACGGACCTCATCCTAACTATTAGATATACTGAAATTATTCAATAGCAAAAGTTTTGTTAACATTTTGGCTAATTCATCTAGCTGAATAAGGCATTCTAAGCACAGCTAGTGAAATGCTGTCAATAATGACGCCAGTATCTTACTAACGATGCCATGCAAGGTTGGTTCCAACAACAGGACGCCATTGCAAGACTTCAGCAATTAGGCATGCAGATAGATATGCCACCAGCCCTGACACCCGGTCAATCCCAATTGACTGCGCATGACGCAAATAAGGCTCGGATTGTTACCAAAACGCGATGGATAGTGAAGTCACGAAACATATGTTTAAATTATTTAGTAATACCATATCCACGTCCCATATTCCAAGCTTATATAGTTTTCTCCGAATAGCCGGTGCTGTAATATACTATGGAATAATATCAATGCCAGATACAGATGTCCTACTAGCACATGCAATGCTTGAAGGCATTGACGATGTTAATGCGTTCAAGCACGAGTAGAAGCCGAAAACCTGAGCCAAAGACGAGCACGATGGGTGCTTTTAACAGCTGACCAAATACCGCTGTTTCCGCGGCTAGATCTCGGATACTTGCACGATTTAACCACAAAAGAGAGAATTTACAGAAGGTTCACTAAGCGTAAAGTCAGTAAGCGTCAAAATTGATGCTAGCACTAAGTGAGCCATCGGTATAGGCGCCTTGCGCGCCGTCTCTTTAATTTGTGATTTAACCTTTAGAACGTACCACGTTAGGTTGTCACCGGGATACATCCAAGATAGCACACTAAGATTCATCGGTGACTTGGCTGCTGCTCAAAACGATTATAATTTCAATGAACAGGGGTTTATAAGAATAAAGGCAACATCGAGATTTAGAAATGCAACAACTTCTTTTTTGTGGATTTCACAAAAAGTAAGTAAGTTGTTGATCTTAGGGTATTATTGTACATGCAAAAATGGAACTATGGGGACATGACATGCGGCCATATAACGGCCATCATATGGTTTTTGGAATTAGCCCGTTACGAGGAAAATGTAAAATATCCGTCGATAAGAACGCTCAATACAATACTTAATACGCGCACCTAGAGGATGTAAATATATTGCTGACATTTTGTACAAACCACATTTGTTAGATACTTGGCAAACATTTTGGTGATACTTTGCGAAGGTTTTGTTGGTGAGTAAAAGCAACCGGTCTTTACCTACAATAGGAACCTTACTTGTCTATCTAAGCGCCCGTCTCTTTTCATCTAGCTAGCTCACTACTTTACTACTAGCATCATAATTTACTACTAGCATCATAATTGTTTATATATTTTAAATACTTTGTAATTTAATGTATATAGATATTTTAACAATGTTCCGTAAGTAGGTACTTTGTAAATATGCTGTAAATATTTTTTGTAAATCACTATACCTACCTACATAGTATAAAATGAAGTCCCTTTTTGTGTTTCTATGTCATTTAGACCGCTTAATCATTCAAAACCATGCAACATATTTTGATACGACTTTTATTAGTAGACAGAGTGATTCAAAAGGAAGGTTAAGGAATATGTATAATACATTCCGAGCAAACTCCTTATTCCCTCAGTAAAGCGTTTAGCATTGGGTAACGTCATGGTAGGTGTTACGAACTCCTTGATCTAACTAAAGGCCATTAGGCTTGATTGATATTTTGATAGACAATGTAAATAGTGACGTATAAGTAGCCGCGTGTACTGGTGCTTTCCGTCCAACAGCACAGGATCGATCGTACCTAGATCTACGTCTTGTATTACTCGTGCCCTGCCTTTCAATCGCAACACTCCACTGCCATCTATGTACGAACATAGGTTCTTCAGCTTGCTAGATTTCTCAATCGGCTTATTCGCTTCGATTCTGGCTATATCGTCACCAAAGCTTTCTTGCTGGCTCTGTATAATCCACAGCTGCTCAGCACGGTCAAGATGTCGACACTGCAATGGTTCGCGCGATTTGGTTCGCAGTCTCTCTACGAATAATATAACACAAGCTGAAGCGCGTATCAAACGTAGCCATTTCGAGAAACGACTGATGTCAGGTAGTGGCATGGTCGGCCGATTACGTGTCACCATCGTGTACTCGATTTCTTCTAAAATAGTAGGCGGCGTGATCTTCGGCCAGCTGTCTTCGTGTAGTTTCAGGAAATCAGGGCCTTTTATCCATTTCAGTTGCGGGATGTCGTGTTGCTTGGACCTAGTAGCTTCGTCGGCAACATTTAATTCCCCTGGCAACCACCTCCACTCGTCTGGGTTTGACATCTCCCTAATCTCAGATATTCGGTTGGAAACGAACGATTTTTTATCTTGTGGGTTATTCTGCAACCAGTGCCACACAACTCGAGAATCTGTCCAAAAACATCGTTTAACGAAATTCAGATGATCAAGTTCTTTCTGAATAGTGACGCCTAGTCGAGTGCCCATTAGTGCCGCTTGAAGCTCTAAGCGAGGCACGGTAATCAATTTCAAAGGCGCGACTCTACATTTTCCAGCTACAAAGGCTACCTCACCGTTGTTTCGACGCAGGTAAGCTACCGCTGAAAAGGCTTGTTCTGAGGCGTCCACAAAAACATGCAGCTGAAACTCATCAAACGCAGTGAAGCCATAGCAGCGAGGTACACTAAAGTCCTGACATGATCTTAGATCTCGCAAAAAACTCGTTCCAGGTTCGAGTAAAACTATCGCCTATTAACTCGTCCCATTTGACACCACTTCGCCACAGTTGCTGTAGCAAAATTTTACCTCGGATCACAATTGGGCTAAGGAATCCTAGCGGGTCGAAAACGGACATGATCACCTTCAGCATTTCTCGTTTAGTCGGTTTTCGAAATCCGTTTACTATATCCGCATCCAGTTTCTTAAAACTCAAATCAAATCCGAGTACGTCTTTCTGCGGCTTCCATATCATTCCTAAGGTACGTTGAGTACTTTCTGTCTGCAATAAGCTAACTGACGGTGTCTCTGTTTGCACAGGAAGACACTCAGGTTTATTCGATACGAAACCTCTAATCTCGAATCCACCGGCAATATGAATTGCGATGACGTCGGCCACTAGCTGCTTCATCTCTTCGACGGTATCCACGCTATCACAATAGTCGTCGACGTAATGCCGCTGTTTAATGGCCAACACGGCGCGCGGGTGAGATTCAGCATAATCATCAGCATTTCTTCTTATAATATACGTTGCTGTGCACGGGGAAGATTTCGCGCCAAAAATCATAGACGTCATTTTGTACGTACGGGGAGGTTTGTCTCTGTCCATCCCGCGCCACAAAAATAGTTGCGACCTTTGATCCTCTTTGTTGATTTTTACACGCATAAACATCTCTTTGATATCTCCCGTGACTGCTACTGCCCTCTCTCGAAAACGAAACAAAACACCAACTAACGAATTCAGGAGGTCGGTCGGCAGACGTCACGAAAAACGATATGGCGCGTTATTCACGTGCATGACAACAAGAGCAGTGCATATCGAGTTGGCTGGTAGCTTGACCACTGATTCGGCGATCATGGCGTTGAGGCGCATGATGAACCGCAGAGGCAACCCGAAAGTTATTTACTCCGATAACGGTACTAACTTCCGTGGTGCCAGCACGGAGCTTAAAAAGGCCCTTAAGGAAGTAGATCAGACTGAAGTGGCAACATTTTTGACAAACGAAAAAGTTGAGTGGCGCTTTAACCCACCACTAGCCCCACACATGGGTGGCTGCTGGGAACGATTAGTTAGGAGCGTAAAAACGTCCCTAAAAGCAGTTCTCAACGAACAGGCACCAAAAGAAGAAACCTTACAGACATTGCTGACCGAGGTTGAGCATACAATTAACTCGCGTCCCTTGACACATGTCTCAGTATCTGAAAATGACCCCGAGGCATTAACTCCAAATCATTTTCTTATGGGTGGACCATCTAACGTTCCTTGGTTGGGTGATTGCGACAAGGTGTCCCGTAAGTGTTGGAGAGATTCGCAGCGGTTGGCAGATGCGTTTTGGAAACGTTGGTTGCGCGAATACTTGCCCACGTTGGTTCCTCGACCGTCTCGATTGCAGGATTGTCCTTTGAGCGAGGGGTCTTTGGTTTTGGTGGCGGATCCATCTCTACCTAGAAATGTTTGGCTTAGAGGTGTGGTGACTAAAGTTTTCCCTGGGCCAGACGGCATCTGTAGGGTGGCTGACGTGCGCACGACGGGTGGCATATTAAGGCGACCATTTACTAAATTAATTTTATTGTGTACAGAATAATTTTAATTTTAATGTGTAAAAATTATAGTCCAAGAGACAGTGTCAAAATTATAAATTATAGTCTAAGAGGTAGTGACTATAGTTTAGGAGGCAGTGCCAATTTTATGTTTATTTTTTTGTTGTGATTATTTGAATTGTACTTATATTTTTCGTTTTTTTGGCCGGGAGGAATGTTACGAACTCCTTGATCTAACTAAAGGCCATTAGGCTTGATTGATATTTTGATAGACAATGTAAATAGTGACTTTGATATATATAAAAAGAAAAATTAGAGCATCATCGAAGGAATTGACATATTTTTATTTACGTTTTTAGTTTACCGATTATTTATAGTAGGTATATAAAAATATAAATTTACGTGACGTGGTGTAGGCCATTGTACTGAACAATTTCCAGTATGACACCAAGTTTGAATTCTTAACAATTAAAAAGTAGTAATTTTTATACGAACTAAACGCCTACTTACTACAACCATTATGTATACCCCTTATCCAAGATTGCAACCTTGCAGTTTCAACTTGTTGGTTTTGAATCTTCGAAAAAGTTTGGAACATAAAGTGCGTTTCATCTTTTAGTTCCTATGCCGTCATGTTGGTAGCATTGGAAATTTGTATGTAATTTTTGTAGGTAATTTTTTTAGGAACTAAAAGATGAAACGCACTATAGTTGTGTCAGTTTTTGACGAACATGACATTTGACCTTGATCTTTGACTTTTTGGCAACAGTTGTGGCGGTAACTAAAAAAGTTTTTCCAAGACGGCAACATAACATCAGTAAAGGTCTTTTCATAATGTGGCGCTCAATTAAATTTAACAAATTGAAGTTGCTAATTACTTCTAAACGAAGGGTTTTATAACTTGGCCCCATAATGAAAATTATTTTTTAGGTTGGCCTCCACGAAGTCTCCAATTTAATGTATTTCCATTAGAACACATTGTAGTATAAAAATGACGCTAATTGCAGCTTTTTTATAAATACTTAACTTGTGGCCAGCCCAATAGCTCTACCTGCTGCCACTTACCCGTTTTCCTGTGGTAATAGTATTTTTTTGCACGTTCCACACATAAGTGAAGTACAATAATCACTCCAGGGGCCTGTTTCACAAAGCACAAGTGTAGAGAAACTTGTAAAAATAAATAGCAACACTGATAAAAAGCGGCAACATAAGTAGTTACAAGTGTTTCACAAAGCAACTTTTTCACAATTGTAGTTTATTTGGCTACAATTACAATTCTACAAACCATAGACAATCTTTTTGTTTTTATTGTTAAATTTCGCATAATCGAACAAGTGTTTCACAAAGAATCTCAGACTTGTTAACTTTTTATCTGTCAAATTTTTCACAAGTCTACCTACCTCGGGAGCTAGGTAGAATTGTAAATTTATTGGATTAAAAATCAAATACAGCGTATCTAATGCTAATTTAGAGAATTATCGAGAGCTGTACTAATAATGTTGCAGGTGTGGGAGTCGGACTCGTTCTCTGACAAAAATAATAAAAGATTACCAAGAATTTTTCAAGAGCGAATTAACACGAAATTTCGTACCGATTACGATTTCAACTAAAGATTTCGCATGACCGCCGACAAAATGGAAGAACTTTTACTTCCTTTTTTTATTTCCTCTCTATTCCATTTAGAACCCATATTTTTAATTTATTTTATTATTTTCTAGTGATTTTATTATTGTTTGTTTACAAATATTGAGAATTTGACATTGAAGTGAGTGAGTAATTGAATGAGTGTTTAGTGCTGTCACCTACACTTGTTAAATCGAGATTTTATTTCTTGTAAAGTGTCTCTATGGTCATTTTACAATTGTAATTCCTGAATCGATGTTTGTGAAACACCTGTAGTTGTAAATTTGTAGAAAACTTGGACTTGTAGCCTGTAGAATTGTAACTTGTGACTTGTGCTTTGTGAAACGGGCCCCAGATGTGCATTAGATTGCTGTTGCAATAGATAACATAACACTTTTTGATATCTTCGCCCAGAGTTCCATTTAAATATGATTAAATAATATGAAGATCTGTTTCACCCACTGTTACTTACCCATACCCGCTTGTCCGTACGAATAGGATCTCTGCACGTTCTACAGAAGTCGGAATCGTCCAGGATCTCCAGACCCTCGATATAAGAGTGCCAGCAAAAAGGACCTATCATGTTGAACAACTTTTGCTATGGAAGCATTTCCGTGTTAAGATGAGGTCCTGGTAAAATAATTACCTCTTGGGTTGGGTTTATACAGATAAACGTAAAAAATAAGTAAGAATATGGACGTTTGACTTGTTACATCAAAGTATGTTTTGTGACTTCAACATTAAATTAGCTATATCTCAAAAACAGGTAATTTTTGCTCGCTGATTTTTTATATTTTGATGAGAGCATTACGTACAACACCTTTCCCCAAAATTTCAGCCAATTTGACCAAACGGCCCTTGTTGAACAAATCATGCGGGGTCCTTTTGAAAAAAATAGCTATTTTAAATGTGATTATCAATTTTGGGCCCACCCCGAATTTGCCGAATTCCGAAAACGGTATTGTATGATATTCTGACTAAAACTAAAATTATGATTGATTTTTTTTATCACAATCTTGCAAATATCATCTCTATAGGTACGAAACGGGAATCCCAAATTCAAAATGTGGCAAGCATTGATATTTATAAGGCCATTGACGCTCTGCCTACACCATAAAGGCTGTAAGTGTGATTTTATGTGTTTAAATATCAATAATAATTCACATTGGAGCTAAATGCTATCAAAACAGTTATTTTTAGATTGCCTATGTAATTTTTAGGTTATGTTATTTTTTTCGTCGTTTCATCAGTTTCGCGTTGCATAATTTAAAAGTTGATTATACCAACATAATCTAGGTAGTACAAGGAATATGTACTACGAGTTTCATGACCATACATTTTGATTTACGAGGCATTTGTGAGGGGCCTAATTCTTGTATGGCCAATTGATTATATCCTTTGAGATCTTTTTCTTTTTCTGGTGCCTATTTTTTACACAGTATATAATAAAATCACTTATTATGATTCCCTGTCATGGACATCCACACAGTGGTTAAGATGCGTTTTTATTTATTTTAAATAATATACAGTTATTCAAAAGGAAGATTTCTATGTAGGTATAACAAATGTCGGGAAAACGTGTAGGTAACAGCGCGTGCAAGTTGTGATTTGTGTGTGTGAATGTCGTTTCAATGGAGAAAGTCAGCAAAAACTAAGTTTCTAATATTATGAAGAACGTATCAAATTAGAATTTTATGATTTCGTAATGGAGGATTGTTTATGCTAGTTCATAAATACAGACTTAATTAGAAGCTTTTGTTCAATTAATATCGATTGTATCTTTTGTCATTTATCTAAATAATTCCTGGTTACGATAGTGCAATGCAGAGTAAACTTAATGAGGATTGCAGGTGATTTTGCCTTGCGTGGGTATAATTGTAACTTGTTGATTAACGCGCCTTTAAGAGATCAATTTATAAAGTAAGAAGTAATCATTAAGTCAAGTTGTACCTAATAGTAGAATGGGTTTCCAAGTGCCGTGGGGCGGGATGAGGCGGGGTGAACCAGGGCGGCGGTGGCGGCGGCGAGGCGGCGGCGGCGGCGGCGGCGGCGGCCCGGCGGAGGGCAGTATGTGTCTTGCGGACGCCGACGGCTCAAATCACATCTGGTACAGCGTGAAACGCACGGCGAAAACGCTGCTGCGCCGTTTATTATGTCACTACGCGTGCACGTGCTTAACCCGGTCGAATTTTTTTTCAGTTTCCGATAAAACTTGAGCGCCAAACACAGAATCATCCCCGTTATTTAAATAGTATCTCTAAAATCAACATCACGCTTTCCATTAATACCTGTTTAATTTAGTCAGTTCAATATCCAACTCTTAAAGCTAAGATAACGGGTTTATGTTATTAGTTGGAAGGTGAGTCGCGGTAATGGATTTAGGAGACGAAATTGTTTTCTATTGTGGACGCAACGGGTTCGTATTTCAAATTGTAATTTATTATCTGCTTAGGTATATCGCTCCAAATCTGTTCGTTACTGTTTGCACCGTTTCACGTTACCCTGTGTAGGTAGTAATATTTTTGTTTATAAAATAGGTTGTCTTGTATTATACAATTCGTAGCTACATAGTCATGTTTTAGAAATATTGATTATATCGCTGAGAAATTCGTTGATTCTAATATAGGTCTTATATATTCCTAGGTAAAAACAGTTTAAAAATAGCTGCAAGTATTTTATGAGGTAAACAGTCCAAGAAACTAAACCACTTTCCCTAAGTTAAATAGGACGAAAAACAAAATTAGAGCTTTCAAAACAAGTGAATAAGGCCGACCAGGTCGGGTTTATACTTCATACTACATACGGGCTACATATTTCTTTAAATATTATGTTACGACCTACGTTTCGTGGCGAAAGTTGTTCAGTTTCTTGTACTGTTTCAACCCTTAAAAAATTGCAGCTAATTTCATAGTTAAGGTTGTTTAGTCGTGCTAGCATGTACTCAAAAATAAAAAATGTTACCTCCCTTAAAGGCGCATGATGAAAAATAGAGCGCATGATAAACATTCTGAACAGTACCTACCTAATGTTTTCGAGGTCAACAGCTGACTACATCTGACGACAGAAATAGGCTATTGTTAGGGCGCAGCACTCGAGACACCGGCACTCCTCATCTCTCATCTCTACACTATATACGCTGATACTCTCACCTACTCTTCAATTTTCTGTTTCCATTACTGTACCACTAAATAGTTCACTGGCTTCCTACCAAACTTCGTATATAAATGGCACTACAAATTTTTTATATAAAGCATATAAAATGTTGCGATTCTCACAGTCGATCAATCGATACAACGAAAGTAAGTAGGTACGTACCTACCTACAAATGTAGGAAGGAGGCGAAAAGAAATATTTAGATTCCTGTGATTTGAGATACGTAAAGAATTGAGGGGGAAAGAATTGCTATCTGTTCACGTATTGCCGGTGTGTCAGAAAGAAACATCAAATTAGAATTCCATCGTTCATATGTATAAAGTGCGTTTCATCTTTTAGTTCCTCTGGCGTCATGTTGGCAGCATTGGAAATTTGTATGTAAATATTAAGGCGGCAATAATATTACATACAAATTTCCAATGCTGCCAACATGACGCCAGAGGAACTATAAAATGAAACGCACTATAGTCTGATTTTTATTCAGATGGACTCAACTGACAGCTAAGAATGACCTATTTTTTTTAAATGTTGCAATCATTTGTCTACGTAGTGTTGTGGTTTGACTCATTCATTTGATTCTTTGAACTTTAGTGACATGATTCCTCGATGTATTTGTTTTCGTTAATAAATAGCTTAATAAATACTTGCGTATTTATTACGCATCTTTATTTTACGTAAATGAGTTTACATTACGCGTATATTTTATATTTATACGCATAATTTTTTTCTTATGTTATGAAAATAAAATTATAAAATTAAATTGTTTGTGCAACTACTTGTAAATTTGTTTCAACTATCTTTTTCAAGGTAAAGGTTGCCTAGAAGAGATCGCTGCAACTGCAAGCGATAAGGCTGCCTTTGCTTATTTCTAGCTGTAAGTTTTCTGTATTGTTGTTTTAATCATTTGTGGTGTATGTTCTATCTATCTATAAAAACATCTGGTTGATTTGAATTTTCCCCAGTCAAAGTCTGAGTTACGACCAAAGTTACTACATGGCTGCGTTCTCCTTAGGTGTAAGGAGGTCTGATGTCAAGTCATTATCGATTTTTCCGTAAGAAGAAGTTTATAAATTAGATTTTATTTTAAAAACTAGCTTTCCGCCCACGGTTTCACTCGCGGTATTATCTGTTTGGTCTAATAAAAATTATTTAAATACATTGCATTTAAAATCCTAAATTTTGAAACAGATTGCATCAAAGATCACGAACGGTGGAGTTCGACTACTTGACAATAGATGGCGTCACTACTTGAGGGATAGAAAAAGCCCTTATAACTTTAAAAATACGCCCTTTAAGTTAAAACGGGAACTTTCTTGTTTGAGGGGAGATAAAGGGCTATTGTACTATATAAGTCCCTTAATCGTACCGGAAATCCTTTTAAAGTTTTATCGGCAAGTACATTTTTATCAACTTAGTTTTATTATATTATAATGATTAGATTAAGTTTATAAATTAGATTTTAAATTATGAAATGTTAGGGGCTGTATCAAGGGTGATGTACAGGACTGTGGCAACTATCGAGGAATAAAGCTCATGTCACATACGTTAAAAGTATGGGATAAGGTGATAGAAAGACGATTGCGAGTGGAATGTGAAATTACTTAAAACCAGTTCTGGTTTATGCCGGGCCGGGAACAACGGATGCCATTTTTGCACTTCGCCAATTGTGCAAAAAATACAGAAGTGCCCAAAAGAACTTGCTGCTTACCAAAAAAATGCTGTCGATGAGCTCGCTGCAGCTTACGGTGTCACCATTTTAAGACTGCCCCCTTCCTTACCACTGCGAACTGAATCCCATAGAGTTAGTATGGGCACAGGTAAAGGGGCATGTCGCGAGAAATAATAAAAGTTTTAAAATGGCCGACTTGAAACAGTTATTAATGAAGGGCTGCAATTGGTGACACCAGAACGGTGGTCGAGCTGTATTGATCATGTTATAAAGGAAGAGACCAAAATGATGCAGCTCGACCACCTAATTGATAACGTGACATAAACTTTTATTATTAATGTCACAGATTCGGATTCCGATACCGATTCTTCAGAAATAAATAGTAATTAAGATAATTTATTGCTTTTTTTTTACTTTTTCGTACATTTTCCACCAGATTTTCAAAAATCTGTAGGTAGGTCAGATAGAAGACTGTAATGTTTACCTATAAGGTAAACAATCTTTACAAGTTACTATGCTAGTGAACCTGGTGAATAAATAAATTCAAATCCTCTGACAATAACGACAAAAACGTAATGTGGTCGGTCGTCAGACAGGAAATAAATATGAAGTTAGTTTGTTTGTTTTTACAAAATAGTAAGTTTGTCTTTTAGAACAATTAATTAATGAAAATTGAAATCAACTAAATTTATTTTCAAAAAGATTCAATCACAATCTTGATTGAATCACATAACTTAATCATTTGGGTACAACACTATTTTTTTACCATTTTTAAATACAATAACGTGGCAACCCACCAAATGTCAGTTTAGTCCATCTGAATAAAAATCAGACTATACCTACCTATCACACTTAATATACAGTTAAATTAAATGAAAAACAAACATTATTGGCCAAAAGTTCTACTCAAAAACTGAACAACTTTTCTTTATAATATCGATAATATGTACGTTTTTATAATTTTACATAATGTACGTTTTTTTAAAGTCTCTCATCAACGTTGTTCAGTTCTGAACGTATAACACACCCTGAAAATATTTGAATATTCGCACTTCATAATTTAATAAGTATTTGATTTATAGATTTCTTCTCATATCTTAACTTGGGTTAGGTTAAGGGTTATTTTATTACATGTTAATTCCTTGATGTATTCCTATTTCATTTCAATATGCTTCCCTGTCTTATATGCTGTAATATAAATAAATAACAACTTCGCAATGTCTTCTAATTATCTAAATTCAAATTTATTAATTTAATTTTTCACAATTTTGTTTGTAACTTTGTAAGATATTTATAAATTCGATCATTTAAGTTGCCATAATTCGAATTTAATATGCATTCAGACACTTGTAAAGAATGTGTAAAGGCCTAATCCAGCTCAGTCCTATCAGAACTAAGTATTATGATTTTACTTGTTGTCTTGAACTTGAACTCTTCAGATCTGGGCGTTTCTTCCATGCTTTCTTCTCAAGTAATGAATGTCTCTGGAGTTATATAAGGTCCTATTAAATTCACTGCAAATATTTTAAGGGCATGCGTAAATATGTATAAGAAAAACATCTAAGGCATTTTTTTTTAAATCTACACGCTAGATATTTTTTTTTCATTTTCAAACAAACTTTTTAATTAATTACGTGAACACCATTTGACTGACGTTCCGCCACGTAGACAGGATTTACTTACACGGCACGCACACTAACAACCAACCAATCACAGTATCTTTTTTTGGCGCGTAATTTAAATTCATCGAAGTGTGTGTTTCTAGGACAAACAGGGTGCACTTTTTTCATTTTGTATTTTTATAGGTAAATGCAATTTTCTCGAAAACTAGCGTGTAGATTTCTTTAAAAATTTGCCTGGTACATGCTTATATTTTATTTGATCTGCCCCTAAAATATTTGCAGTGAATTTAATAGGACCTTATAGAGGGTGAAATTTTAGTAGTGATCGATAGCGAAAACTCAGAATAGGCTGGTCATAAAGAACAACTTTCTCCAAGGAACATATGCCGAAATAATAAAAAAAAAAGTTAACTTCCCATAGTTTCTCAAATCAGCTGATCGGCAATTTTGTATGGGAGATCCAAAATGTCTTTTTCATATCTCGACCTATGTTCCTTGTCGAAAGTTGTTCCTTATCAGCAGCCGGTTCTGAGTTTTCGCTGTCGGCCACTAATATAATTTCAATCAATATTTTTTTAAATTACGTTACGGCCTAGGTACCATAAGCATGCCCAGCGTTTTAATTTGTCATTAAAAATATTTATGTAGATATAAGCAATAATCTTTTTCCATAGAAAAATTGAAATACATTTTCCGTCCCATAATTACTGTGAAATAAACCAAATAATATGGACATGCCTGAGACATTACTCGGAAATAAAACAAGGGAATTCGTTTGTATGAAAACGACCAAAACAAGCCAGACCGTAGGCCTTAATTCACTTTAAAAAATGAATTATGTCTTGAGACATTACTCGGAAAGAAAACAGGGGAATTCGTTTGTATGAAAACGACCAAAACGAGCCAGACCAACCATCCTCTTTATCGCGTAAAGTAATAATTAATTATATGGCAAAGGTACTAGGTTTATGTAACATTTTCTTTGAAATCTTTACCCCACTTTCTTTTATTATGCTGGTTTCCACAATTCCGTACGTATACGGACAAATCCATACATTTGGTTTACAGCTACGGCGGTACAGTTTTGTTTTTGTTTGATTTGAACACTTCAAAGGGCAGCCGACAGTCGTAAGTCACTTTAGCTGCGGGGCAGTTTTTATTCCCCTAAGACCTTACATACCTAGTTTGTCTTTGAAACGTTTTGCTCTAAATGTGAGCATCTAGTACTATTCTAGTACTAAATTGTCTAACATCTGTTTTGTATCAAGTCATGGTTGGTGGTCCTATATACATCAAATACAGTCCATGCATTTTTAGGGTTCCGTACCTCAAAGGTAAAAAACGGAACCCTTATACGGATCACTTAGTTGTCTGTCTGTCTGTCTGTCATTCTGTCAAGACCCTTTATCTCAGAAACGTGTAAAGATATAGAGTTGAAATTAAAACCGTATACTCAAGTCTATGGTCGCTAGTAGTTAACTTCAAGTTAAGATATAGCCATTTATGCAGTAAAACCGCGTGTTTTTTACCCTCTCATGGGAATCAAAATTCAGAGGGTACTTCTCGTAGACCTAGAACAATGAAATTTGGCAAGTAGCTATGTTCTGAAGTACGAATTAAGGAAAAACTCTTAAAAATATTCATTTTCATAAATTTATGGTCTTTATGGGGGCAAAAAAAAAAACAAAATTTAAGAAATTTGGCTAGTTGTCCAAGTGGAGTATCATATGAAATATAGGTTTACCAACTAGAATAACCTACAAATCTTAGTACGGAACCCTCGGTAGGCGAGTCCAACTTGCACTTGGCCGGTTTTTTATTTTTACATCACAACGACTCGATAGGGATAAAACTATAACTACACACTATAGTTTACACATAGTTATAAGATTTTAATTTTCAGCATACTGTGGCACGTAAATAAGTGTGTTTGTGTAAATAACAATAATTAACTCATGGACCAGTGACATTCATAACGACTACAGTGTGAGTGGACATTTGCGGCACGACAAAATTGTTGTTCTTAACATTATGTCGATGTTTTTCTTCCGATTGCACAACCTGCGAAGAGCTGAGGAGAAGCGTAAGAACCACAGAAACAAGAAAATATTTCCGAACATGAGCTCTGATATGTTAACCGGGCCGTCCAGACTGCTCGAACGCCCTCTCAGCGAGCCGGTTGACAGCCTCGACGAAATCGCGCTGCAAATACCCAGGTTCATCTCATTCTCACTTTCGCTTGGTTTTAGGCTCCTAGAAGCGCCTCTTAGCCTGGCAAGCATATCTGCTTGTCCTCTCTGATCTTAAACTGATACGTACACCTATCCTAGCCATGTACATACTTACCTACACTAGACCTTTAGTACCTACACACCTACTTGCAATAGTTTGTAGAAATACTTAGTTGGATATAACCGACCAAACTTGTTTGCATTGCATGAGATTAATGTACCCGTGCTTACTTCCTGTATTAGTTTTGATAATTATATTATTATTTTCAAGCACCGAAACCTATAGCTAAGAAATTGTTATTTAAGTAGGTACCTACCAACTTATTTAGTGCAAGCAGGATATATTTCTAGGATTACGCGCGAATTTTGCCATCCCTGAACGCTTAGTGCAGCCATCGTGGATCCCGCTATCTCCAAAGCCAATATAACACATAAATAAATCTGTTCAACATAGTAAAACATACTTACATAAATGCATATGATATCAAAAACTTAGAAAAACGTTATGTAGCTTTAATACCCACCTACAATGAAGCGCCCAGCAACCACGCCAAAAAAACTGACTAGAAGCCGACAAAAAAATCTTTTTTTGTAAAGAGAATCAATTCACATTTTATATATTTTAATTTTAACAGTTCGTTCACTTTATTTATTACATGCAATGCACCCAGCGCATATACTCACTTTATGAAGCCATTACAATAGGTACTGATCAAATAACGTATACCTACCTACTCGTATACTCGTATATGTTTAGTATAAACAAACATCAAGTTAGAAAGACAAACGCTGTGGGTTTTGCTCCTGCAAACACGCCGGGCTAACCGGGAGCACTGTATCAACAAGAACATAACGTAAAATTTATTTCAGGACTTGTATGATCCCCTTTTACTCTACGATCGCCTAAATATTGCAAAGAAATAACAACAGTGTCAGCTGCAATAAAGATAGTGTTTGTCTTTACCAATTTTTATATTTTATTGTAATAAAAGGTAGTCTAAAATAAACTCGCTATTTGTTCCAATATATACTTCAGTAGAATTTTTAAATTCTACGCAACGGATTGTGATGCTAATTGCTACTTTTTCTCCTTTGAGTGTCGCGGAAAATTTTTGTCAAGCCATTTGCTGCTGTTACTGTTTTTTAGATAGAGTGATTCAAAAGGAGAGCCATTACGCTCCGTTGCACACGCTACCCATTTCACTTCGGTTTCAACCCGTCGATACCTATTTACTAACCGGTAGCAAGCCGGTCCGATCAGAATTAAAAATTATTTTCCCTATGAACTTTTAGGGTTCCGTACTCATGCTTAAGGGGTACTCATCTCAGTTCTTGGATCGAAAGCTGAGATGTGGTATACGGGTACGCGAACCCGGCTTCCCGAGCTTCTACTGTCTTTGACTACCTTCCGGGCAGTAGTATCCTACTACCTGTATTCCTGCCCCAATCTCACCACATTCCTCCCCACTCCTATTCCTACTTTCCTATCTCTCCTAGATCCAACAAAAGCAGCTCCCTCCTGCTTAACAAACAAAGTCTGTCTCGGCGAGAATGGCAACCCAATGCAGATAGTGCGAACGGGCTTGGCGGACTCGGCGATTCAGCAAGGCAATGTGGATGGCCTAGGGCGACGGTAGAGGGCGCGTGTAGTTACTGTCGGCCAGACACAGCATCCGACCTTTCCTTCAGTTGTAACGGTTCTCCGTTCCAGTGAATTGGGGAGGGGAAGGAAAAAAAAGCAGCTCCCTCCTGCTTAACAAACAAAGTCTGTTTCGGCGAGAATGGCAACCCAATGCAGATAGTGCGAATGGGCTTGGCGGACTCGGCTATTCAGCGAGGCAAGGTGGATGGCCTAGGGCGACGGTAGAGGGCGCGGGTAGTTACTGTCGGCCAGACACTGCATCCGACCTCTCCTTCAGTCGTAGCGGTTCTCCGTTCCACTGAACCGGGGCTTGCGTTTGCGCGAACGTCTGCGCACCCTAATATATCCTGCGCAACTGACCGCTTCCGAATAATGGACTCCGATGACGCTAAGTCCTGCGGCGATGGGTTGAAGTAGAGAGGTCTAGCGTGGTGCAAGCTGGGCTTTGTCTGATTCCTGCACGCAGGCGGTCCCAGGGGTGTGAGTACACGCCGTGGTCGCTTTGCATTGAAAAATCGGGACGACAATGCGAATTCGGCAGCACCTGGGATGACAAGAGCAGCCCTATTTAGGAAGCACTGCTCTCCTCGCTCAGTCGAGGGGGCTAGAAAAGGTGCCTAAACAAATGCTCGTCCCTTCCTGGAAGGTGGTAGTAACCACGGCTGCCATCGCATCACTTAACACGTGGTCGACGCAACAAAAATAAAATAAATAACACACCATCTATAATGACATTTGGCGCATGGAACGTGAGAACGCTCATTGATAGAGATGGCAACGCCTGTCCTGAACGTAAAACCGCTATAGTAGCTCGGGAACTTCATCGCTATAACGTGGATGTGGCTGCACTCAGCGAAACACATCTTGCCGATGAAGGAGAACTAGTGGAAGATGGAGGGGATACACTTTCTTCTGGAAAGGTACATCCGTATCTGAACCTCGACGTTCAGGGTAGGATTTGCCATCAAAAATCATTTAGTAAAGCGACTTGAAGAATGTCCTGTTCACATCTCGGACCGCGTTACCACACTGCGCCTTCACTTGGACAAAGACAACTACCTTAATGTTATCAGTGTCTATGCTCCAACGCTAGACAAGTCTGATGACATTAAGGACAAATTCTATGAGGAACTATCTCAATGCCTTGACAGCATAAACGCCAGAGAGCAGATACTATTGCTGGGCGATTTCAATGCTAGAGTTGGTCGGGACTATGAGGCTTGGCCTGGAGTTCTGGGGCGACACGGAGTCGGCAACATGAACAGCAATGGTCAGTTGCTACTCAGTCTCTGTGCTCAATACGATCTAGCGATATCGAACACTATGTTCAGACTTGCCGCTAAGCACAAGACGACGTGGATGCACCCGCGATCCAAACACTGGCATTTGATCGATTATGCTATTATGCGGCAAAGAGACATCAGTCAAGTCCAAGTCACCCGCGTCATGCGCGGTGCTCACTGCTGGACTGACCACCGACTTATTGTCACAAAACTGCGACTCCGCCTTCGTCGACCTCGTAGATCCATGATAAAAAAGCCTGCGTCTTTGAACGTGGATAGGCTGCAAGATCGCGAGATGAGAGAAAAGTATGCTGAAACCTTAACCGAAAATCTGTTGCCAACAAATGAGACAGTTGATGTCAATGCTGCTTGGCGAAATTTGTCATGTCATCTCATAGAAGCCGCTACCGCTACTTTAGGTACAAAAGACCGGCGTAGTGAAGATTGGTTCGATGACAATGACGAAGTTCTCAAGGCAGCATTCGACAAACATCGAGAGCTCCTGCGACAGCATCATCGGAGAGGTGGAAGTGTAGCGGCAGTCAAAGAAAGTGACCAAGAATTACGTAGGCTGTCTCGGCAAATAAAAGACAAGTGGTGGCAGGAGAAAGCTTGTCAGATGCAGTGGCTTGCCGATACAAACCAGCTTGGGAGTTCTACTGCGAGGTGCGTAAACTGACAGGTACGCCCCATAGAGCAAAAGTGCCTTTGAGGTCTCTGGATGGCTCGCAACTCTTGACCAGCAAAGAGGATGTGCTCAAACGGTGGGCTGAACATTTTAACGATCTGCTTAACGTAGATCGATCAGCTAACCTGCATCACATCAGTTTATTACCTCAACTCCCCCTAGCCACCGAGCTGGACGAGCCCCTGTCGTGTGATGAGGTTGTTACTGCCATCAGACAGCAGCATAATAAACGGGCGGTTGGCATTGACCTTATACCAGGCGAAATACTTAAATATGGCGGTGCGGAGCTGCACTCGATGGTATGGAAACTTTTGTTCGAATGTGGGAGGAGGAGCGAGTCCCGGACGATTTTAAAGTGTCTCGCTTTAGTGCCCTCTACAAGAACAAAGGTGACCGTTCTGACTGCAACTCGTACCGCGGTATTTCGTTATTATCGGTCCCCGGAAAGGCCTTTGCAAGAGTCCTATTAAACCGCTTGAAGGACTTATCAGAAAAGATTCTGCCCGAAACCCAGTTTGGCTTCCGACCTGACCGAGGCACATGTGAAGCTATTTTCTCGGTACGTCAACTGCAGGAAAAAAGCAGAGAACAAGGTCGTCAGTTGTACCTCTGCTTTGTTGACCTGGAGAAAGCGTTCGACAGTGTGCCTCGTGAGGCTCTCTGGATGGTGCTAGGAAAACTGGGGTGCACGGAGAAGTTTGTGCGCCTCCTGAGACTCCTGCATGACAATATGCAGTGCTGCGTCTCTGTAGACGGTGAACAGTCTGATTTTTTCCCCGTCACCTGTGGGGTGAAACAAGGGTGCGTTCTAGCGCCCACACTGTTCGCCTTATACTTTGCGGTAGTAGTCAAGGAGGTCCTAAATACTGTCTCCGAAGGAGTCCGCA
Source organism: Phthorimaea operculella (assembly GCA_024500475.1). Lineage (NCBI taxonomy): Eukaryota > Metazoa > Arthropoda > Insecta > Lepidoptera > Gelechiidae > Phthorimaea > Phthorimaea operculella. Next base: position 1,287,678 of record JANFCV010000100.1, on the reverse strand, counting down.
TCCGCTTCCGCACTGATGGCAGTCTTTTCAATTTGGCTAGACTTAAGGCGCGCACCAAAGTCTCGCATGCACTTATTACTGAAATTATGTATGCCGATGACTTGTGCTTTCTTGCAGAATCCCCAGAAGGCCTACAACAACTGATGACCGTTTTTCACCAAGCATGCTGCAAATTCGGCCTAAAGATTAGTGTCAAAAAGACGGAAGTGATGTCCCTGGATACACAAGGTCGTGAGACACTGACAATTAAGCTTGGTGAAGATATGTTGAAACAGGTTGACAAGTTCCGATATCTGGGGAACACTATTACAGCTAAGTGTGACCTTGATGCTGAGATCAATAGCAGAATCAGTGCTGCAGCTGCAGCATTTGGGAAGCTGCGTTCCAAGGTTTTCTGCTCGCACGACCTTAAACTAGCCACAAAAATATCTGTATATATGGCGATTGTACTGCCAAACCTTCTGTACTCTTCCGAGACCTGGTGTGTGTATCGTCACCACATACGCACTTTGGATCGATTCCACCTCAAATGCCTTCGCACCATCATGAAGATCAGATGGTCCGACCGAGTGCGAAACACCGAAGTTCTAAGACGAGCCAATGTTGGTGGCATTGAAGCCTACTTAATGCGTCGACAGCTTCGGTGGTGCGGTCACGTATCCGGGATGGCGGATGAGCGAGTGGCGAAGCGCATCTTCTATTCTGAGCTAGAGGAGGGCAAGCGAAAGCATGGCGGTCAACTCCTCCGATTTAAAGATGTTCAGAAGAGACACATGAAAAAATGCAATATCGAACCCTCTCAATTTGAGGTTTTGGCAGCGCAACGGCCAGAATGGCGCGGTCTTGTAAAGAGGCGAATCCGCGACTTCGAGGAGCAGCGTAAAGCAGACCTTGACGCTAAACGCGATGAACTGAAGGCCCGTCCTCCCGCCGCCATTAGCTACAATTATATCAATGGCAAACTCACGTGCCCACACTGTGCACGGGAGTTTACTGCCAAAATAGGCTACAATAGCCACATACGAGCGCATCAGCGCCGACTTGATTAGGAGTAGAAGTGGTCGCCATGGCCGAAACCGGCCGGAAAGATCATCATCATATTTTAAATTATTACCTAAATTTTCAAAATTTCAACCATCTATGATGCTCAGATGACTATGTTCGGGCAGGCTCAGAACTTATGCGTTTTTAGTACCTACTATCTTCCGGCCTTTGCTCTACGTAATTATATTAAAATTATACTCCATTACCTGACTTTATCAAACTACAGGCTACAACATTCTACTGGCGAAATTCGATACCTAATTGCTAACCTACATACTGGCTAACCGCTACGGAATGTACATCGAATTTAGCCTGTAGAATTGTAGCCTGTAGTTGGACAAAATAAGGCACTGGATGGAGTAAGTGAGCATTAGAACATCTTTTGTTAAATATGTCGGTGAAGCCATCACGTGACGTCATCATTACGGAACCTTGTATAGGAAAGGGGAGGTTAACCCTTTATTTGGCAAGGATATTTTCTTTAAAAAAAGGCTATTTTGCGCGAATAGTCTGTCTTTTGACATCCTTAGAGACATAAAAAAATCTTATTATACAGATTTTTTGGAAAAATGATGTTCCACACACGGAACATTGCCAATTATCCAGTCTCAATGTTTAGTGGTGTATTGGTGGGGTAACTAGTACTACTACGTTATGGATATACACTGTATAGGAAAATCCAGTGAAGACCAGCTCAAGTAAGACACTTGCAGCGTTATGTTAACTCTTAGGCAGTTTACACACGGCACCACGGCGGTAGCAGCATCTGTCTGCCTTGGATTTCTATGGACCCTTACGCACGACGCCGCGTAAGGCTCCATTCAAATCCAAGGCAGACTACTGCAGCGGCGCCACGTCTGCGAGGGTGCCGCTGCCGATGCGGTATCGTGTGTAAACAGCCTTATACACGACGCCAAGTGGCGTGCGGCATGCGGCGTGCAGCGTCGTGTGTAAGGCTTTATACAAATTCAAGGCAGACTACTGCGCGTGTCGTGTGTTATGCTCCATACATATTCAAGGCAGACTACTGCGTGTGTCCTGTGTAAGGCTTTATACCAATTCAAGGCAGACTACTGAGCGTGTCGTGTGTAAGGCTCCATACAAATTCAAGGTAGGCTACTGCAGCGGCGCCGTGGTAGCGACGGTGCCGCTGTCGCCGCGGTTTGTGTGTAAACAGCCTTATAATGTAAGAACGGTGCAAATGCCAAACTGTCTAACTTGAGGTACGTACAATACACGTGACATGCACATCAATCATTCCAATAAAAACCAAAATTTAGTGATATGTACAACAAAAAGCAACATTTTAGTAGTTTACTCGGTCTTTGGCAATGTGCCGCACAAGGAACAAATCCGCGCTCCGGTAGTTCACGGTGTATTTGGCAATGTTCCGTGTGAGGAACACGCGACTTGAACTGTAATTTAGTGAATAAATACTGCATTTTTTTCTTATAAATTGTATGTGTGTGACAAGAGAATATATTATCTTTATAAAATAATATAATTAATGTAATGGTCAAGGCCTAAAACCACCAAAAAATAAAAAAAATGCTTGCATAGTACATGACGTCTCTGACTCGGTGGCATGATTTTGACACTACTGACATTTAGGTGTTGACAGGCCCACATTTATTTTTATACGAGAAATAAAATAGTGCTGCCAAAGTACTGACATAAAAAGTTTTGAATAAGTGCATGTTATTTCGCCACCAGATTTTTTTCTTATTTATGTTCCTCACACGGAACACCGTCAAATTAAGGGTTAACATTTTGTTTCATAGTTTTAAATGTTCCTAGAGGAAAGTTGTTCGGTGTTTTTCTTATTCGCCTATAACCAAAAACAACTCGAAAAGTTATAAGTCCTATCAACATCGACCCAAGAACAATTTTGTAGACAATTTTATAAGGAATATTTCATGCCTTGGCAAATTTCTCCTATCTTTAATAGTTTCCGAGAAAAATAAAATAACTGAAATTTGGGACATAAAGGGGGGTAAAGGGGGGGAGCTGGGGGGTCCAACTTGCTTCCCCTCTTTTAATGAAGCTTACATATGTAAGCTACACACATGCCAAGTTTCATGCTTTCTCCAGGTGGGACCATACTTCCAGCTAAGGACCCGTACTAATACTGGTTCTGGATACGGAACTTTGCAGGCACGATTAGATCAGATTTGAACTGAACTGATCAACTTTTTCTGAGTGCTATTTTGGTAAACGGGGAAAAAATTAGCCGTCTATGAGAACTGGAAAGGTTTTTGTTCCCAACACACCTTCCGTAGTAAAAGTTGTTCAGTATCTAAATCATGATCTGATCACACTTCCAAACTTTTCTGTACACGTACACGTCCCTTTCTCCCGGTATTTAATGCTGGCCAGGATTTAAATACTTGGATTTGATTAGTGCCCATGCCTAACTTAAATACTTACCTTGATGCAATGTTTTCTCTTGCCTTTTAGAAAAAGAAAACGACTTATTACAAAAAAACTGTCGTTTCAAGGATGCATCGTATACCTTCAGAGAGAGGATTTTCCTGCCTAATGGCCCATTAACGCGCCGATTCACCAAACCTAATACTTCACCTGTGACTTTATTAGGTGAGCTCGAACCTTTAAATTCTGGATAAAACCCGCTTGTGCAGAAATACAAAAAATCCTGCTAAATTAAATCAGAAAATGGATTTCACGCTCACACAGTTTTTGCGCCCGTGTCGGCGGCGCAGAGATATTTTTATACTATTGTACGAGACAGATCAAAGGTTGCCTTTGCATTTCCGTTCCCTTTGTGTATTTCATAGCGTGGGCAGTTAGGCGCAATATGCAAAAAATGTTGGGAACGAATGGGGTGAGTACATAAACATATTAAAATATATAGGGTTACATATGATTAGGTACAAATATTTTAGGTGCGTGTTCTAGTCACAAATCTGAACTACTTCTATTAAAAACTTCTTCGATATATGAAAAAGACTTGGTCCTCCTTTTCAAAAATGAAAAGTATGTCACTTAGTATGGGAGAACCCAAAAATTATTACACATTTCGAAGAAAAGTTCCTAATACAAGCTGATGTATTAATTACAAAGTTGTATTTTGCGACAAAATCAAGAGAATTTATGAATTTCACTCGCGGTGCTGAGATGAATCTAACAACACCTCATACATCAAAATCCAACTATCCGTTTGGGCTGCAGCCCGTGAAAAAGAATTTTCTTGTCCGCAATCCGCATACATACAAACATACTCTCGACAAAAACATAACCCTCCTTCTGAGGCAGTCGGGTATAAACCATACGTGTAAATAGTGGAACCTGACTTTCATTACAATCATTACAATCGACACTATCTTTTAAATTTTAAAAGTATTTATACCGGGAGTAACAGAAAGGGTATAACAAGCCGAAAGAAGGTCAAGGTACTCATGAAACTGATCAATTTTCCCCATGGAACATGGGTAGAGATGTAAAAAAATATTTGAACCTCCCCCATACAAAATCGCCGATCAGCTGATTAATTTACTGTGAGAGGTCCAATTTTTTTTTCTAATTTTGACACTGTTCCATGGGGAAAGTTGTTCAGTTTCATGAGTATCTTGACCTCCTTTCGGTCCTCCTATACCCTTTCTGTTACTCCCTTTTATTTTACCCGAATGCCTCAGAAGTCCATCTCTGACTAAGTTTAAGTCTAAAGCAGTGAGTCTGAAGACAACATGAGTGGATAGGTAAATTACTCTTCTTCTGATGACGATGAAAATTTTTCACTGCCACTACTACCTTTAGACAATCTAATAATGATTTTATTGTCTATGCAATTATCAATGCGCACGTCTCTTTCGAAGTCGTCATCGATATTTCTTTTGTGTGTTTTACTACGTTAGCCCACTCATCTTTCGTAAAAACTTTAGCGTTTAGAACAAGCTTGTTTTAAAAAATCTTTCTCTTTCTGAACTGAACTGAACGGCGGTTCAGTGTTGTCATATCCTATAATAATTGAAAAAGAAATGACAATCATCATCATCAGCCCACATCCACCCACTGCAGGGTATAGGCCTCTTCTCTGTTGCGCCACTCCTCACGGTTTTGTGCTAATCTCATCCATTTAGACCCCGTCGATTTGGTGATGTCATCAGACCAATGGGCTGGTGGTCTGCCCACTGGTCTTTTGTGGCCACCACTCTGTGACTGCTTTTGTCCACCGTCCGTCCTGTTTTCTGGCCAAATGTCCTGCCCATCTCCATCTTAATGTCGTGATTCGCTTACCTACATCTTCGACTTTCGTCCTACGTCGAATTTCGATGTTTGGGACGCGATCAATGAGGGAGATGCATGGCGCGCTCCATTGCTCTCTGTGCTACTTTAATCTTATACACATTCTGCTTGATAAGCGTACATGTTTCGGCATCGTAGGTGAGGATCAGCAGAAGAAATTGGTTATACACCTTGGTCTTCAGGCATTGAGGTAGTTTGGACTTGAAGACATCATCTAGCTTTCCAAAAGCAGCCCAGCCTAAACCGATGCGTCTTTCGATCTCCATAACCTGCGCTTCTGGGTCAAAGGATAAACGATGCCCAAGATAGACGTAATCGCTGTCTGACTATTTGTACAGTGTCATTCATTACCTACGGTTATATAAGGTACACGCGTAGAACGATTTGTCATAATCTTTGTCTTGGACATGTTCATCCTCAGCCCGATCTTAAATGAAGCTTTGTGCAGCTTTGCGAGCATTTGTTGAAGATCTGAGACACACTCCGCGACAAGGATGAGGTCATCCGCAAACCTCAGATGGGACATGCGCGCTCCATTGACGTTGACTCCTCTCTCGTCCCAGTTCAACGTTTTCATGATATCCTTCAGGACGTTAGTGAAGAGTTTGGGCGAGATTGTGCTGAATCACCTATTCAGGTGCTGGTGTGGTTGGCATTCAACCACGTTTCATCTAAGAAAACCACATTGTCTAGGCCCAACTTCTTAGCTTCTTTAAGAATACCGTTTCTTAGCAATGTTATATCATGTCGCCCCATAAGTACTTTTCTCTTGTCGACTTTTTTTATACTTATAACCCATTTTTATTACTTTTGGCAGTGAGGTCTTTCCCCGTGAAATTAATCAGCTTCTTACAAGGAAAGTAAAAGATTCGCTCTCGTTGGGTAGCGTTTGTTGATGTAGGTAATAATTATAGGCGTGTTGTCGTATCGCGTCTGCATCAAAGTCTGATCAATACCATCAACAGGATAATTGATTTGTAATCATTAGAGATTGGTTGGTAATCATTATTTTACTTTTCTTTGGTGACATCAATTAATTGTCTTCACTGCCGCAAGCATCATATTTTTCTTTTGAGATGCTGATCACAGGTTTCACACCTTTTCCCAACGCAGCAGCTATGCGCTCGACGGAATGCGTAACAGGTAGCAGAGGTCCATTGTTCATAGACTCTTTTTCGAAGTAGTCCCGTACCTTTACCACAAACTCGGGCGCTTGACTATTCAAAGTCTTCCCTCTACGAATGGTAGAGGCTGCTGGTACACTGCCAGCCATAAGTAATTTCACCAAATCCTCGAAACAGAAGAAAAACACTGTGTACGTTTAGAATTGCTCGCTAAGTATAGTAGAATCACTATCCTGGGTCAATGCCAAGGTCAATCACAAAACAGAAGGTTCACAGAGTCCAAGACGTAGCCAAGCCGCAAAAAAATACTGATAGAACGTTATATTGCCTTAACTGGACTGAAACTGTGGGTGGCTGCTACCCCCATTCTTCTGCGTTTTCGTGGAACAGTTTCGATAGGCGAGAAACACACGCGAACATTTGTGCGTCATTCATTCGATTTTCCACCCTTCCTTCATGCAAATACGGCTTATGTCAAACGGAATCGCACAACGCAGCGTCGACGCATGTATCTGTCAAACCGTTTGACATTAACCGTATTCGTATGAAGAAAAGGTGGAAAATCGAACAAACGACGCACCAACGGACGTTACCGTGTGTTTCTCGCCTTACTATTGGAACTGTGATTGGAACTCGCTCGAAAGTTATCTCGACGAAACAAACTCACGGTATCGCACGATTTGTTGAGACTTATTTTCAATAAAATCATACCGTGAGTAAAAACCCGTCAGTATGTTTATATAGTTTTAATGATATGATACAACACAAAAGATTATCAATTGTTAAAAGACTTGCACTGATTATTTTTACCTAGAAAACGTTTCGTAATCGATTCGACGCCAATGTATAGCATATCAGGTAAACGTCTTATTTCACAGGGTAAACATAGAGTGTCCCTGTTCAATAGGTCCAATGAAAAAATCTAGATTCTGGACCACACTCTGGACTACACTCTATTCCATACAAAATGTTTTATTGACCAGCGTTGTTTGTATGGGATGTCCAATTTATTTCCTTCGAATATTAAAAAGCAATACTGTATTCCAGATTCGTAGTCTAGAACCTAGGTAGTTCTTTTCTTTTGTCCAATTACCGCGCGTACACACTGGCCGGCGACCTATCGGAAGTCCCTTTCACACACGTGAAAAAGACCGAGAGATCCGCGTATCACCGAGCAACAAAGTGGCCTGTGTAAATAAAACATAAATCAGCTCAAGTATAAAAAAGCAAGAAAGCAAAAAACAAACATCACATAATAATTACTTTGAATACAAACTTACAGTAACATCACTAGGTGGTTGACGGTTATAAGGTTGCCCGACGTAACATTTGAATATCGCTGTCATTTTATATTATTTCCGTAATATATAATTTTTAAATTATATCCGTAAATCCCAGATTAAGCTTTATGAACACTTGGCATAAAGTACTTTTAATGAAAAAAGCTTTAAATGATTATTTTATCAAAATAAGTAAGTTATTTCTTATTAGTATATGAGAGCTGGTACAATAGAATAGAATAGAATAGAATAGAAAACATTTATTTCAATGTACAAAACAAGTGACATAAAATACAAGGTAGGTACACAATTAAATCTTAAATACTAGTTGTAAGTACAATGAAAAAGGTAACCACTCAGCATAGTAGGTATTACAGCGCTGGTATTCTGTGGTACCCATTTGTGCTTTTGCACTGATCGAGACAAGATTATGTTTGTAAAAGTGGTATGCTGTAGGTAATTAGAAAACACAAACAATTTGATAATGGAGTCATAAAACAACAGTAGTTAAGTGCTCACAGCTCTTCTTCCCATTTTAAATTAAATGTATTACATGTATTACAGTTACGTAGGTAAATATAATATTTACTGCTTACGTGCAAATTATATAAGTTATGAAATTATTATTATTTATTATATTAATATGAAGTCTAAATCAAATTTAAATGAATATAAATTATTAATTACTATAAGCCATAGAACGACTATTTTTGATTTTCTAAAAGATATAATTTTAAATGTTTCTCAATGTTACTGTGTCTTAACAAGTACATGATCCTTCAAAATTCAAATACTTGTGGCCGATGGAACTGTATACAGTATGTAAAAAAATCAACTGCAAATACTTTAAGGGGTGAATCAGCCCATGAAACTGAACAACTTTCCCCAAGGAACATAGGTCAAAATATGAAAAAAAAATTTGGACCTCCCATACAAATTGACTCAGCCGGCTGGTACATTTTGTATGGGAGGTCCAAATTATTTTTCGTATTCCGACCTATGTTCCTTGGGGAAAGTTGTTCAGTTTTACGGGCTGGTTCACCCCTTAAAATATTTGCAGTTGATTTTATTACACCTTATATACTTAAATTACAAATAATGACCCTTTGTAAATGAAATTACAAGCTCGATCTGTAGTCGCCGGACCTGTAGCAGTTTCGTAGCACTTGCTACGATATTGTAGCCGCTCATTGTTATTGCAGATTATGTACACCTATTTATACAGGGTTATGTTTTAGTCAGTGCGCAAACTTGGCAGGGTGTTTACACTCGTGATTGCGATTAATTTTTACTATGGGACCACCGGCAAAATAGTAAAAAAAAATTGGATGTTCCATAGAAAAATTCATACCTACTCGACAAAAATGTATGGAACAGCCAAAAAAAACTTTTTATTTCTCGGGTGGCCCCATAGTAAAAGTTGTTCAGAATCACGAGTAGAAACATACTGCAAAGATTGTGCACTGGAAAAAAAAATACCCTGTATGTGCAGTTAAGCGGCTAAGCAAATACAGGGAGTTAATTTTTATTTACAACAACTAACTACTACTTACAAATTGAACTATGTACAAAGAGAAATATTTACAAACTAAACCTAAATTATTTATCTTACGTCTTACGGTCAAATTTCAGCCGGAAGCTTAATTGCTGGCACAGTTTATACTGCTTTGTACATTGATACTAGGGACCATTGTGACTCATTCCACCCAAGGAAATGAAAATTTTATCCACAAGATTCCAAGACGGCGGACTTTATTTCTTTTTTAATCTTCGGGAGCCTATTTCTCATAAAAATATCTGTTATGTACCGAAATATAAAAAAAACATTACCTCCCATAGTAAATCAATCAGCTGATTGGCGATTTTGTTTAGGAGGTCCTAATTTATTATCCATATTTCGAACCATGTACAATGGTATTCCCTATAGGGTTTAAAAAGCCGAAAGGAAGTCAAGGTACTCATGAATCCGAACAACTTTACTTTCCCTAAAGAACATGGGCCGGAATATGAAAAATTTTTTTTTCGCTTGTATGGGAGGGAGGGAGTTTAAGAAATATTTGATATAAAACTTTTTTCCGAAATTTATAAATTTGGGTCAACACGATTTTATCTTTACACCAAGTTTGGTGTCGATAGCTCCAAAACTGACGAAGTTATGAGGGCGCGGCGTACAGACAGACAGACAGACTTGACGAAATTATAAGAGTTTCTAGTACAACGAAACCCTAAAAATTTACCTCCAATACAAAATCAGCTGATTGATTTACTATTGGAGGTTCAATTTATTTTTCATATTTCGGCCCATATTCCACGGGGAAAGTTGTTCAGTTTCATGGGTACATTGAACTCCTTTCGGCTTGTTATCCCCTTTTTGTTACTCCCGGTATAATAATCAGGATCTCGGAACGGCTGCAACGATTTTCACGAAATTTCGTATAATGGGATTTTCGAGGGCGATAAATCTAGATGGATTTCATTTTCCAAAAATAGTAACAGTTGGTCCACCCCTTCATTGCGTGTTTTTTCTAAAACCAACTGTTGGAAAACTGAGGAACTACTCAGGTACTCTAATATTGACCTAAATAATGTATTTTTTTCCTCTGCATATTGAGAACTAATGTGAGATTTCTTTAAAACATAATTATTTCAATATTTATGTGTCATGTCATAACTCCTATATTAAATAACTATGATAATAAATAAAAAAATGAGAAAATTAATGGAATGTTCTTCTCAATCTGAAGTTAATGTTAATGTCTATCTAGATATTTGCTTTTAAAAGGGACGTTTTAAGGCATAATTTGTTCCAACTATTTGAATGTTTCTGTTACGAGGTATTAGGTTTTAAAAGGTCGCCGTGGTCGCCCCCTTTTTAAAAGCTTAACTCAAGAACGAATATAGATATAAGGTTCTTGCTTTAGAAAAACTTGTGGCAAATTGTATAAGCTGCTAAGATACCTCAGATATATTTTTTATAAACAAATAAATAATAAAAAAAAACAGTTATTTTGCCATTTCAGGAGTGATAACTCCTGACTGAAGCAAGAATCCAGAACTCGCTCGAGTAGGATGTTGAAATACCTAATCTAAGACGTGGCGATTAGACAAGTCGAGCGCAAAGCAAACTCCGCTGTACTATCCTTTACTGGAACCATTTCGTAACATTTTCAGGCCTCTATTTAAAAACTTTTGGATGTGATACTATTTACTGGTAAGATTACTTTTACTACGAAACTCTATTTATTGGCGTGTCTGACGGTTAGTCTGACGCTTTCTGAACAGCTTTTAGGGTTCCGTACCTCAAAAGGTAAAAATCAGAACCCTTATAGGATCACTTTGTTGTCCGTCTGTCAAGACCCTTTATTTTAGGAACGCGTAAAGATATAGAGTTAAAATTAAAACCTTGTACTCAAGTCTATGGTCGCCAGTAGTTGTAAAAAATCAAGCTCCTAACACAAAATGAAAAACGGCGCGCGGGCGCCTTTACCAGATGGCTCACTCAGTACTAGCGACTATTTTGACGCATACTGACAAAAACTGGAAAAAACCGGAATCTCAGGGGAAGTCAAGGTAAATAAGAAGGTGGTTGACACGAATGTCATATTTATTGGATAAAAATTGGCTCAGAATCATACGACGTTCTTTGTCAGATTTTGCTGTTTTGACGTTTTTATACTTTGAGATTTTTGACAGTAGCAACCCTGGCTATGTTACAAGTGCCAATCGCGAAAATCCGAAATAGGGCCGAGTGAACCTTCTGTAAACTCTCTATTTTGTGCTCCTAACTTGAAGTTAAAAACCAAATAACCGTTTATGCTGTAAAACGCGTGTTTTTTACCCTCTCAAGGAAATCAAAATTGAGAAGGTACTTCCCGTAGACCTATAACAATAAAATTTGGCAAGTAGCTTTGTTTTGAAGTACCAATTTAGGAAAAAACTATAAAAAATTTACTTTTCATAAATTTTTGTTTTTATGGGGGACGAAAAATTACAAGTAAATAATTGGCTCTCTTACCCAACTAAAAGTAAAATTTAACTTAGTTATTTTAAAATTATATTTTTTTGCACTCATGAATATTACCTATCTTTCTTTCTTTCTTTTCGTGTGGGACACCGAGTCATTCAACGACCCGATGAACCCTGGTGTCAAAGTTTTTCAACCGCCTACTGCAAGTAGCAGGCCTCTGACATGGTTGTGTAACGACCGCCATCATAGACAGCAACCGGGACCGACGGCTTATCTAACGTGCCCATCCGAAGCACGGAACCATCTTACTTGCGGACAATCTGGTGGTTTAGCCTGCAATGTCCTAACCAGACTGGGAACAAATTCACAATGTGATGTATATCAAAATAAATAAAAAACCCACCGGGAATTGAACCCGGAACCTTTGCGTGGCAGGCAGGCATACTAACCACTGCGCCACATAGGCTGTCTACCTATGATGTTCCTATAATTAAATATCGAGGTATTGAAACAACCAGTTTTACTAAAAGTACACCGCAAGAAATGTACATAGGTGAAAAAAAGATGCGTTAAATTTATGTAATTTTTTGATAATAATATGATATGTTACGTAATCACAGCGTATTTGGAAAATTATCTGAGCGGCAAACACTTTCTACAGCTCACTGGTTCATTTAAAAAATAACTCAGATTTACCTATATTTTTCCCCCAAAAATATTGACGTTTGGCGAAATATCATAAAAACCATAAGCCAGCCATGAAATGTTTTTATTGCAAAATTGTAGTCAAATAATGTGTTAATAAATAGGGTGAAATTTTACTAGTGACCGATAGCGAAAACTCAGAACCGGCTGGTGATAAGGAACAACTTTCCCCAAAGAACATAGGTCGAAATGTGAAAAATTAATTTAGACCTCCCATAGGTAACTCAAATCAGTTGATCAGTATGAACTGATGAGAACTTTGTATGGGTGGTACAAAATTATTTTTCACATTTCGACCTATGTTCCTTGGGAAAAGTTGTTCCTTATCACCAGCCGATTCTGAGTTTTCGCTATCGGTCACTAGTATAATTTCACCCAGTATTTCAAAAGTAAAAATTAACAGTTTTTATTGTAAAAATTGAGAAAAATCGACTTACAGTAGAATCCGTTTATAATGACATTGAAGGGAATTGACAAACACGTCATTATAAGCGGACGTCATACAAAAGGTAGGTTGTATGTCGAATGACCCAACCCTTTACATGTATGACCATCGCATAAATTATTATTCCTTCACGACTGGAATCGCGGCATATTATTGGACCTTTTTTCTAAATCGTAAATGCCTAAAAGGCGTAGAGATGTAATTTTTTCACAGGATATCGTCGTTTATATTAGTCATTAAAACCGGAAATAATTTACGAAAATGGGTCATAATAACCGACATGTCACTATAAGCGCGTCATTATATCCGACACTTTTTCAAGAATTTTGTATGAAAGTCAAACTACGTTCTGTAACTACGTCATACTAAGCGGTTGGTCAATTTATGCGGTGTCATAATAAACGGATTGTACTGTATATTGAAAACATATGAATTTTGCCATTTGTATGGGAAGTCGTCTACATAAAACGCCATTATCTCCAAAACCAGACATAGAAAGTGTTTGCGCCTCACATTTTTTCAAATATGCTATGATACGTAACACATCAAAAATTTTAAAAATTCACACAGCTTTTTTTTCACCTACATTTCCTGCGGTGTAGTTTGAGTGAGGTCGACTGGGGGTGAATATGGTAGCCCGTATGAACTACCTACTACGTATGCTGGCTGTGTTCAGCACGAGGCACGAGGCACGGCATGCGGCGCGCGCTTGCCGGCTGCCGTCACCGCCACCGCCGCCACCGCCGCCGCCGCCGCGCCGACAACCGCCAACCGCCCGCCAGTCGAGCAACGTCGCGCGTCGCGGCGCTCGTTCGCCGCGACACCTACCACGCTCTCATTCATATAAACACAATATTCAACTCTTTATAACATCCACCAACAACTAAATCATGTTTCGAATATAATTGTCTCATGACTAATACAATCAAATATAACCTAAAAACTGTCTTAAATTATGAAACTTTACTGCATACAACAAAAATATTACTACAACTTAGCTCGTTTTAATGGACTGTAACCGCCACAAACAGCCTTTATGTAGGTAACTACTTTAAAGCATCAAACGCGAATTAAATGAGCCGCGATAACCTAATTTGCCGAAGCACTTTGATTACAATGGACTAGAAAAGTGATATATTAAGTAGTTCACACTTTATTAACAGTTTTCATTTTACTCCACATAATAATCCCCAATATTTTTTAAATAAATGTATGAATTAATCTTGAAAAGTCCGTGCCTAATTTTAAAACCCGGCGACGGTCTCGTAGAAAATTGTTATACCGAGAGGCAGGTTGGGTCATATTGACCCGGAATATAAAATCCCATGAGTTTATAATTTTTTCATCCCATCTATTCGAAAAGAACGAGTTTGTTCGCCTTTAACTGCACCCAAAGGTGCAGTTTTCTATTAAGAAACCATAAGTGCGCCGCAAAGTTCTTTTATTCGCACTTATTGAATTCTTTATTTAAAAAGTGCGAATAAAAGAACTTTGCGGCGCACTTATGGTTTCTTTGAATTTAGAACATCTTGATGTTCAGTCAGCGCCAAAGAAATGGAACGCAAATATTGTTCGAATAAAGGCTGTATGGGACGACGGCCCATAGGCGCGCCGCCCCCGAAGAATTAAAAAAAAAGAAGATACGTGTGAATTAGTCCGCAATTTCGTAAATTTTTACCAAAATTTACACGATTTTTAGAATTTTATTTATTTTTTTGAAAAATGAGTTCAAGTGACAGTGAAAGTATAACATTAACTTCTGAAAGTATTAGAAATGAAGCAAAAAATTTGATGGATAGTTTATTACCTGTAGAATCCCGGGAAAATATATGAGAGCCTATGGAAAATTTATTGAATTTGTACTGTACTGTAACTATTTGTTACTATTTGGTTTATTATATAACATTGCAATAAATATGAGGCGTCTTTTATTTTCTCATAGAGGGTGATGAAAAGTAGAGTGAATCACTCGGGCGCAAAATATATTTTGGCTCGGGCGATACTTTGAATCCCTCGCTGCGTTCAGGATTCTACTAAAGAATCCCTCGCTACGCTCGGGATTCTACTCTAGAATCCCTCACTTCGCTCTGGATTCAAAAAAGCGCCCTCGCCGTAAAAATATTATTTTGCGTCCTTGTGATACAATCTACTATTAAATACTCTTGTTTAAAAATAGCGAAATGACATTAATTGAAAACAGTTTATACATAAAAAGTGCACTTGTTCTGCCTTTCTACTAAATATCCTCTATTGTAGGAAAAAGTTCTTATATGCCCTTAATTGACATTTTTCCATTTGTCATATTTTCTTTGATGTGATATTCTGGGGCCTGTGCAGATCCTACCTGTATGTTTCTGGATTAAATTTGGCTTTTTGTGGCTTCTAGCAAACAAACGCCAGTTATGGGTTACTGCTGCCTGCATTTGCCCGCAACGCTGCTGCAAGCCAATACCAACCACGCTTGGTTGACGAGTAACCACTTAATTTTGTAGCTGCAGTGACTTGCTGCAAGTCATTGTCATATGCCAGCGCTCTAGTGCCCATCCTAGCTTACCAACCAACTAGTTCTGTGAGTATTGTAGCTCGCATCCCAGCTGCAATAAAATTCCAGCGCCCTTATGGCCACACTTGTTTATCAACGGATAGTAACTACATAAGAGTACTTTAGCTAGATTGCAGCTGTAATCAAATACCAACGCCTTGGTAGCACCGGCTGGTTCTGTGAGAACTTAAGCTAATATTACAGCTACAAGCAAATATCAGCGCCCTCGAGGCCGCGCTTGCTTGCCAACTTCTAGTCCAGTGAATACTTTTGCAAGCGACGCAGCTGCAAGCAAATACCAGCGCCTTGATAACTCTGCTTGCTAGCCATCAGCTAGTTCTGTGAGTACTTGAGCAACATCACAGCTGCAAGCAAATGTCAGCTCCCTGATTGCGCCGCTTGCTTGCCAACGACCAACGGCTTGTTCCGTGTGTACTTCAGCTTGTAGTACGGTTGCTATTGATGAAATTGACGAAATACGACGTCTCCCTTTTTCTTTACTTATGTCATAATACATTTTGAAAATTGACTTCTATTAGTAAAAAATATAAATTACATTCTACTAATGTGTCACGTAATAGTTATACAGGGAGTCGGCTGGGTCATATTGATCCTTTTTATTACTTCCTTGGACGTATCTCCGAGCACACTGCGAAAGCAATGTGCGAAATAGTTGCATCCGAAAGCCTTAGCTCCAGCTACCGACACATTTGTTATTGTTGCGTTACGAGAATATCCGCAATCAGAATAGTCCGGGTCATTATCACCCAACCTGCCTCTCGCCGAGTTAACTAGACGCCCAAAGAAGTATTTCCTAACTATCTTACAACCTACCTATCTATCTTGGACATAAAATCATGCAATAAGTTGAGTAATAAACACGTGTTAGTTAATTTACAGGCTTTTAACTAGATTAACATTCAACTATGAAAATACACGTTAATTAGTTACCAAGAATGTTATGACGAATCGGTACTGCTTTGCGTACCGCATAAAACAAAAAATAACATCGTGGGTTAGGTACCTTAGTTCAAGCTCTAAAAATCGGGTGAAATTGACCGATAGCGAAAGCTCAGAACCGGCGGGTAATAAGGAACAACAGCTTTTCCCAAGGAACATACGTCACATGTAGAGATGAAAATTACCTTGAAACTTTCCTTTTCTGAGGTAAGTTTCCTGAAAGTTACCTGAAAGTTTCCTGGCGAGGAAGTTTTCAAAACTAATTATTTAACTTAAGAAAACAGTTGTTATATTAATTATTAACTTAATAATGCTTAAAATTTTTCTGGTATCTACATTTTTGATGGAACAGGGAACATAATAAGTCCGGTTTTATGCTTTTTATTCGAAAACGGGAGGTAAGCAAGTAAGGAAGGAAGTTTAAAACAACTATAAATGATTAAAAAATTACATTTCTTTACATAATCATATGAAAAAGTGTACGAGATCAACGTAAGAGAGCACGTTAACCTTATACTTTGGACTTTCTTTTGTTTTTATAATGTGAGCGATACGAATCATTTTCACGTTGTAACTGTAAAGTTTGTCGTGCTCGTACCTATATATGTGCCCAAATACCTACCTTAGACTATTTAATGGTCTAAGCTGAATACATACATAATGATGATGATCTTTCCCATGGCGACCACTTCTACTCCTGATCAAGTCGGCGCTGATGCGCCCGCAGGTGGCTATTGTAGCCTATTTTGGCAGTAAACTCCCGTGCACAGTGTGGGCACGTGAGTTTGAGGACGGGCCTTTAGTTCATCGCGTTTAGCGTCGAGGCCTGCTTTACGCTGCTCCTCAAAGTCGCGGATTCGCTTCTTTGCAAGTCCGCGCCATTCTGGCCGTTGTGCTGCCAAAACCTCAAATTGAGAGGGTTCGATGTTGCATCTTTTCATGTGTCTCTTCTGAACATCTTTAAATCGGAGGAGTTGACCGCCATGCTTTCGCTTGCCCTCCTCTAGCTCAGAATAGAAGATACGCTTCGCCACTCGCTCATCCGCCATCCGGGATACGCCATCCGGGATACGTGACCGCACCACCGAAGCTGTCGCCGCTTCAATGCCACCAACATTGGCTCGTCTTAGAACTTTAGTGTTTCGCACTCGGTCGGACCATCTGATCTTCATGATGGTGCGAAGGCATTTGAGGTGGAAATTATCTAAAATGCGTATGTGGTGACGATACACACACCAGGTCTCGAAAGAGTACAGAAGGTTTGGCAGCACAATCGCCATATATACAGATATTTTTGTGGCTAGTTTAAGGTCGTGCGAGCAGAAAACCTTGGAACGCAGCTTCCCAAATGCTGCAGCTGCAGCACTGATTCTGCTATTGATCTCAGCATCAAGGTCACACTTAGCTGTTATAGTGTTCCCTAGATATAGGAACTTGTCAACCTGTTTCAACATATCTTCACCAAGCTTAATTGTCAGTGTCTCACTACCTTGTGTATCCAGGGACATCACTTCCATCTTTTTGACACTGATCTTTAGGCCGAATTTGTAGCATGCTTGGTGAAAGACGGTCATCAGTTGTTGCAGGCCTTCTGGGGATTCTGCAAGGAAGCACAAGTCATCGGCATACATAATTTCAGTAATAAGTGTATGCGAGACTTTGGTGCGCGCCTTAAGTCTAGCCAAATTGAAAAGACTGCCATCAGTGCGGAAGCGGATGCGGACTCCTTCGGAGACAGTATTTAGGGCCTCCTTGACTACTACCGCAAAGTATAAGGCGAACAGTGTGGGCGCTAGAACGCACCCTTGTTTCACCCCACAGGTGACGGGGAAGAAATCAGACTGTTCACCGTCTACAGAGACGCAGCACTGCATATCGTCATGCAGGAGTCTCAGGAGGTGCACAAACTTCTTCGTGCACCCTAGTTTTCCTAGCACCACCCAGAGAGTTTCACGAGGTACACTGTCAAACGCTTTCTCTAGGTCAACAAAGCAGACAACTGACGATCTTGTTCTCTGCTTTTTTCCTGCAGTTGACGTACCTACCGATGACAATAGCTTCACATGTGCCTCAGTCAGGTCGGAAGCCAAACTGGGTTTCGGGCAGAATCTTTTCTGATAAAGATTTAGATTTCTTCAAGTGGTTTAATAGGACTCTTGCAAAGGCCTTTCCGGGGACCAATAATAACGAAATATCGCGGTATGAGTTGCAGTCAGAACGGTCACCTTTGTTCTTCTAGAGGGCACTAATGCGAGACACTTTAAAATCATTCGAGACTCGCTCCTCCTCTCACATTCGAACAAAAAGTTTCCAAATCAACGAGTGCAGCTCCGCACCACCATATTTAAGTATTTCACCTGGTATAAGTAAGGTCAATGCCAACCGCCCGTTTATTATGCTGCTGTCTGATGGCAGTAACAACCTCATCACACGACAGGAGCTCGTCCAGCTCGGTGGCTAGGGGGAGTTAAGTACATTGAACTCAACATAGATGACGTTATCTGAGGATTTGAATAAAAAACAACCAGCTTTAAGAAAAAAATAAATTTTGACGTAATAAATGAATATAATACAAAATACTAATTTTTAACCTTATTTTCATTTAAATATACTTATTATCACTAACTTTTTACGTTGAAAAGACATTTTTGAAAACTTCCTCGCGAGGAAACTTTCAAGTAACTTTCGGGTAAATTACCTGAAAATTACCTCGAAACTTTCAATGTTTCGGAAACTTTCAGAAATTTTCATCTCTAGTCACATGATATAAAAATTGACCGCTCATACAAAATTCCGATCAGCTGATTTGAGTTACTATGGGAGATCCAAATATTTTTTCATACATATTTCGATCTATGTTCCTTATCACCAGCCGGTTTTCGCTATCGGTCACTAGAAAAATTTCACCCTATATACCTACCCATTTTTATACGAGCAAAGCGCGCGTACTTACGGGCAGGCGGCGGCGAGGCGACCGCAAGCGCCGCTAGCAACCTCGAGCCACTCTAGTAGCGAGTGCTTCTGCACTTATCTACAATAAATGCCACCTGCCTTAGCCACATTAAGCGTTACGACACAGAATGTTAGCTTCGAGAAATACGGTCTTCCCTCCCGCCCGACTCCCGTTCCGCCGTGTTGCTCGAAGCATTCAACTGAAATTTGATATCATAGACATGGCAGCCGTCAGTAGATACAGCTCATATAACTGCTTGAATGGATGGGACAGCTATGACAAAATTCCAAGGTAATTTATGAATTCTTAACTATTCCCTTAGGAACTTACAAGTACACCTAATGCAAATAAATAAAATCCAAACGCTTGTTAAAATAGAGTACCCCGCATCACGCAAGAAATGGGTTGTAGGGAAAATCGAGTTAATCGAGTCTATTTCGAATACTTTAGATTGAGGTATAATAGTATGAATCTGGTAATATTTGATGTGGTTTACTTTTGACACATTATTAAGGTTAAGGGTAAGGCACTATTCACAGCGGTCACATGCGTGTAGAATAGGTACGTACATAATGTACAATCATGTAGGGCGTTACCTTTTTCCTTTTGAACTCTAACTAATAATATAACTTATTTTGCCACTTTACACCACATCCCGCGCCTTTATTTAGAAATAAGCTTATATCGTTTTAATAACATCTTCTCTTTATTTTAAGGAAGATGAGGCAATACCATCCTGTTATTAGTAAAAGCGGGGCAATTTTTGGCAAAATTTCAACAATCGTTTTCGGGAAATGATTTCGGGAATCTGTTAGGGTATTACTGCAAGTAAAATTGCAAGTCTAAGTGTTTTCAAGTGGATAAGGGTCGGCGCAAACTATCCGACGTTTTTGCGCACGACGTTGTAGTGCTAACTTTTCAGTAGAACTCCAAAAGTTTGTCATGCATGACTGTGACCGTGGCTTTCGCAACTTTATTTTAATTTTACGTTACGGTTTCTTCTCGGATAGGGGAAAGTTGGCTATATTGTACCCCCTAATCTCTATTTTGTTTTGCGAGAAAACTATTAACGTTATCCTTGTGATGTTTTGCTTTTTAGTTAGTTTATTTAATGAACTCTGATGTACCGAAATGGTTTTTTGAAATAAGTTATTAGTTTCGTCACAAAATAATTTACAAAAAAAGTTGCTATCGGTACGATTTAGAAACCGGTACGTTTATTAGTACCACGAGGTTTTTATATCGTACTTTAAAAATTGCAATACAAATTGTGAAAATAAAATACTGCAAATTTCTTTTAAAACAAAGCCATTAAAAAAAAGTGTTAATGTTGTATTACCATTTCCACAGTTTTAACAACTAATCACACCTCTCAGATCAGAGATCCATTATGTTTGGACTAAAACTGAAATCTACGGGTCGGTACGATTTCAAGAACAAGCTACATTTTACAAAAAATATTTTTCATTTCAAAACCTCAAATGATTGCGTTGGGTCAACTCAAACCTGTTAGATTTTATTGAAAGCATAGTCTCATTTGCAGTGCTGTCACAAACCATCATAGTATATTGGGTGTTGTGAACTATCATTTAATGTTGCCAAAGTAAATAAAAACGTACGTTTAGTGCAAAATGTGTGGGTGGTACGATTAATCTACTGGTACAATATGTCCAACTGGCCCCTAACTCTGAAAAGTTCGCGTGAAGTCGCACGCAATCTTTGCAAAATATAGAGGCAAAGCTAACTTCGCTCTTTCAATTATAGTATCTCACCAGCTACACTACAATTTTGTAATTCGTGAATTGAAAGACATAAGTGATTTAATATGTGATCCTATGCAGCTTCGCCATCACCATTTGTCATGGTCTTTTTTTACCAAGTAGATATTGTACTTTTAAAATACGGTCGGGGTCAAAAGAGCATACCTACATAGAACCTCCTCGAATGGTTCAAAATATCTTTTTACTCCTAAGGTGCACATTACTTTTATAAATAGAGTTTAAGGAAACGGCGTGCGGGGCGCCTATACCTACAGATGGCTCCCTCAGCACTAGCGACAATTTTGACGCTTAACGCTTACTGACTTTAACTGGTAATAATTGGAATCGCAGGGGAAGTCATGGTAACTAAGAAGCTAGTTGTCACGAACGTCATATTGGATTAAAATTTCGCTCAGAATCATATGACGTGTTCTTGTATAAGATTTTGCTGTTTTGATATTTTTTATAGTTTGAGATTTTTGACAGTAATCGTATCAACCCTGGCTATGTAACAAGTGACAGACAATACCAAAAACCCTGAATAGGGTCAAGTGAACCTTCTGTAAACTCTCTATTTTGTGGTTTAAGTCGACCTAGTGACTAGAACTGTTTAATACTAAAAAATATTATTTTAGCCTCTGTAATTGAATTAATTTGTCCCAATCAAATTAAGAGGGAAGGGTCATTAGAGAGCTCACTGTCGCCGACGAACTGGGAGCTTCATGATGATGCGGTGCAAGAGCTAGTGAGCGTAAGGATGGCCGGTGTACCTATACAGATTTGAATGAGACCTATACTAAAAAATAGTACCTAATTAGTAAGAAATAGTACCTATAATATAAAAATTTGTACCTCAATCCTTTAGCCATAATACTAAAAATTCTGGTACACCGGCGGTTCTGACGTCAGGATGGCCGGTGTACTGTTATATCTTCTTAATCCCTACAACTATCATTCTGAAACCTACACCAATAAATAGTACCTAAATAGTACCCCCTGAAACACACAATAAGTTGTAAAAATACCAACGGGTTACGAGACAAATTGAAAAACAAATTTATGTTTCGAAGCTACAAGTGTTGCCAGATTGCTCCGCCGTTTTCGTTTCTGACAATCTGGCAACACTGGTAGCTTCGTAACATAAACGCCGTCAGAACCGCCGGTGTACCAGAATTGTACCTCTAATATTACGACTGAAGGATTGAGGTACTAATTTTTATTTTATAGTTACTATTTGGTACTAATTAGGTACTATTTCTCAGTATAGGTCTCATTCAAATCTGTATAGGTACACCGGCCATCCTGACGCTCACAAGAGCTACCTGTTTAAAATACTACATGGTCTAATGATATCAGCACTAATTCATTGCACGAATAATTTAAAGATCGATCGATTTTGCATTATAGCCGGCAAACTAATCACTGCTTTACCTACAAACTGAAGCGAAACGATACGTTAGTGAAACTATAAGTACCTATACTATACCTACATACGTATATGATGCCGACCAGTGACCCGAAAAGACTGCGATGGACTAGTTCTTTTGGCATGTAGGTACCTATTTAAAGCGTGCGAGGATAAGAGATATGACATACAATACTGATGTGTATGTTATACAATCACTGCAATGCTTTTACTGCATATCATAGAATAGAAATCGCATCAGCCTGCTTTGCTTGGCCTAGAGAACGACACGGCTATATATCTATGCTGCATATTATTTACGCATATAGCTAGGTGAAGTGACATAGGTTTTTAGATTCCTCACAACCAGATTTATCAAAATAAGTACCTAAATGCTTTTTTGGAAGCTCCGGTTTAGAATATAATATTGTCATAAAACTATCAAGTTTTTAAAGCTAGTACATGATCATAGGGGCGTTTGTCCACCGCGCCGAGAACGAGAACGAGAACAGATTACGGCGCCGAGAAGTAGCGATACATACATTAACTTAGGCCGTTTGTCCACCGTCGCCTTCACCGATCACCGTAACTTCATACTAAACTCGGCTCCAAAAATCTCGTTCTCGTTCTCGGCGCGGTGGACATACGCCTCAACAACTGGTTAAACGTTAATATGGTAAGAAAATTACGGGTATCAATATAAATGATTGTGGAGTTTGCAATTAAGTAAGATTGACGTTGACTAACAAGTGACAAGAAAACCAAGAATACTAAATATTTACCAATTAAATCATATAAAACATTTTGAAAACAAAATCTGAAGACTTTTATTCATGTACTTATTTATTTATTACAGCCAAATAATCATGAACTGAATACTCTTGCCCCATCGGAAAGAAACGTAACGTGAGTTTGTGCTTTTGTGCGTTATTTTAGCGCAGCGCTAGCGTAGCGCTAAATAGTCGAAATTTGTATTGTCCAAACGCATGCGTTACGCAACGCCAAATTAACGCGCAAACTATCGTTACGGGTGTTTCTCACCATCCTGTGGTAAATTAACGTGAAGTTAAAAGTTTATTTCTACGTCCATTGCTATATATATACGAGAGATTCTAGATGGCTTTCAATCTCTAATGAAATCTGAATCCGACATCATGGCACATACGATAACGTTTATCTACCTACGATTTTCAATCTTTTTACCCGTTTAGGGATCAAAATGTTGAAAATCCTAACATGTGATTTAGCTACTTAAGAACTTTCATACAAAGTTTTACCCTTTATTACCGTTATAAAACACGTACTTAATTATTCGATTGAATCCCAAAAATGACCAAGAACTTTAATACAAACGTTGAACCACCCTTTCACTCTATTAGGGGTTAGTATTGTGAAAATGTCAACACGCTTATGTAATTATTTAATCTTTTTTTTGTTCCTTTTTACAAATTTTGAAACAGATTGCATTCAAATAGAACGATATTCCATACAAACTTTGGAGCGCTTTATATCCCTTTTGGGGCCAAAATTTTGAAAATGCTGAAACACGTATCCAATTATTTTAGAATGTTTACTATTTTGTAGACATTTTTCCACAAGATAGTATTTTTTTTTCTTAACACGTCTGACCCGGCTTGTCAGAAGACGTGGGTTCGAATCCCGCTGGCGGCGTGAATTTTTTCCGCTTGCTTCGTTTGTATTAACTTTGTAACCAAAAAGTTAATATCAATTAAGTATTTTAGCTTTTTAATTGAATTTACATTGAGGCCACATAAATGAAATTGAATTCCATATTTTAAAACAGATCGCGGCAAAGAGCATGGAATTTTATACGAAGGTTAACCCACCGTTTTCTAAAAACCCTTCTTAGTGGATAGTTACGTGGTAAAATAAACCTACTGTCCAAATTTCATGTTCTAGCTGTAGTAGTATAGTCTCTGCATTGATGAATCAGTCAGTCAGGACATTAGTTTCTATAGGTAGGTATCGAATATTATTATTTAAGTAGTTATTACTAGAACTCACTTAGTTTAGAAAACGTTTTGTTTAAGCTATTTATAAAATTCAGCAGGGTATTTATCTATGTAAATTCATCGCAGCGTCTTTTTTGTTTCAGAGTTCGTGTGGAGTATTATGTAAACGAAAACACTTTCAAAGAAAGACTGCAATTATATTTTATAAAGAATCAACGGTCAAGTAAGTATAACAAAGGATTATATATTTTTTACTTATTTACATAAAAATAAACTTTCTATAACGACAAATTATAGTTGCAGTACCAACACCGACTAGGTACGATAATTAAGTACTTAACTTAATTAATATTTCTTACTGCCTGCCATGTATTTACTTAACCGAGGGTAATGTAATACGAATTCAGCATAGTAATTATTTTATTATTAGATCTATTAGGAGGTCAGTTATCGAAGTGTACCTAAACAAACATTACAAAATTGAAAAATAAGTATTCAGGGAACGTCTAGGCAATTGTGAAAAGAGTGCAAATAAATTCAAAGAGACTCAGACTCTTCTCTATATCGACAAATACAGCAACGAAGTAACGAAGCTTTCGCTAACGAAGCGAGCGCGACGTTTCACGCTGACAACACCGGCTAATATATAATTTCGGGCCGCGTTGGGATTTTTCCGTCCAGACGGCCCTCGAATATCTATAAGTTTGTATTTGGGCCTTTATTCCCCATGGGCAATCCCCCCCCCCCCCCCCAGTCTGCCACCGGGGTGGCCATCGGGAATAGTTCGCCACCCTATCTACGGGTGATTCTACTAATTCATACGGAATTGATAATTAAGTAAATAAATTGTTTATTATACCAATTGTACGTATTATTTTTATGATAGGTAGGCTATTAAAATGCCATGTTAAAAAGCTTGCGCGCAACTGAGTAAATAATAGCAAAAATTAGCAGGCCAAAAGGGTATTTGGGTTTTTCCAGGAGCATAGTAAGTAGCTATTGGCCAGCGCATGGCTATTGTACCTTATGTATTTTTATTGCACCTATTGTCCAGAAAAGCTTTTTACATTAAAAAGAGAGAGATAGCACTATATCCTTTATTGTCAAGCGGTACGAAGATAGAGATAGATACCAATGAAAGGAAATACTTAGATAGCACTTTTTTAAAACTTTTTATTTGTAACTCTGGATGTTTGTTACTGACCAAGCTTGGTAGTTTGCTTGGTCAGTTAAGCCATTTGATGGGGCTTATTGAAGAAAACAATGAGGATTGTTTGAATAACTGTTATTGAGTTAATAAGTCTATTGTAATTCACATTTCAATATAAATATTTAGAAACACAGCGGCTTCGGATAGTACAACACGCCATGAATGATTCGAAACAAAACACATCACAGAAAACAGTTGAAAGACGAGAACGCTACTGCTGATTAGTCCAGCGCTCCGTGACGCAGGCCATTGCTGTCTTCTGATTGGTGGAAAAGCAGGGCACGCCGATTGCCACTATGGTGTTCATTGGCTCTCGCCGTGCAGCATGTCAGTGCATAGGGATGCACCATCATCGGTCTCAGTAAGGATGTCGATTATCGATGATCGATACTATAGTGATGTGTACCAATCTGTTTGCGGTTGGCGCGAACATGCTCCGGGCCGGGGAAGGTGAAGCATTCGCTGAACATCTTCTGGACTGGATCAACTGGTTCTGCTACTGAGATCCTTGTCGAAGTAAGTTGGTTTCTTGTTGCTGAAGACATCAAGCAAACTTTGCATGTAAGTATGGTTACTCTTAGTTGCAGCTGATAGAGACAGACATCAATATTCTCATGAAGTAGTATGTACATTTTCCTATGTAGATCTAACTTGGTAAGTCAGATATTATATGATGTAGTAGCTGTTTCAGTTGGCTGAGAAAACAGCATCTGTTTCTGGACGTAGTAGAGGGCAGAGTCTCGTGAGAGCCCTTCTTATAGTTCCTCTAACAGTTTTGATGTCGGCAACTCTAGATATGCCGTCTGATCCAGGAATGAGCTGTTCGACGCGCCCGAGACTCCAGTTGAGAGGAGGCACGTTGTCTTCTTGGATGAGGACGAGATCACCGATGCGAAGCTTGTCGGTGTTGGTCTTCCATTTTGTTCGCTGTTGAAGCTCGGAGATGTAGTCACGTTGCCAGCGATTCCAAAACTGTTGCCGCATCTTTTCGATAGCCTGGTAGCGCGATAGAGTCGTGCGCTTGTCGTCGATTTTAGCCGACGGTACTGAGGTAAGTGGCCGTCCTATCATGAAATGACCAGGAGACAAGGGAAGATAGTCGTTCGAATGTGAAGATAGAGGGAACAGCGGACGACTGTTCATGATGGCCTCAACTTGAGTAAAAAGTGTGGACAACTCTTCAAAAGTTAAGTTTGAATTGCCCATAACGCGTTTAATGTGGTGCTTAGCCGACTTAATGCCAGCTTCCGCCAAACCAGAAAAATGAGGCGCATACGGAGGATGGAAGTGAAACTTAATTTGCTCACCGGCTGCATAGTCAGATAGAAAGTCAGTATTTGATTTAAAAAATTGACCTACTTCTTTTGAAGCGGCTACAAAATTTCGCCCATTGTCGGAGAATATTTCGTGGGGCTTCCCCCGGCGGGAAACAAAACGTCGTAAGCAAAGTAAAAAGGCATCTTTAGACAGATCACTTACTGCTTCCAGATGTACGCACTTATAGCGTAAGCAAATAAAAATACAGAGGTAGCATTTGGATAGACGAGCACCTCGACCCTTTTTGTTGAGTAAAATATTGTATGGACCCCCTACGTCCATGGCCACGGATTGGAAAACTGGAGCGGGCATGATGCGCTCAGGTGGCAAAGAACCCATTTTAGGGGCAAGAGTCTGACCTTTAAAACGCCTGCAGACGGTGCAAGCATTTACGATGCTGCGAGCAAGCCTCCTGCCGCTGACAGGCCAGATGGACTCGCGTATGGAGTATAGAAGGAACTGAGGACCTGCATGCATTAGCTGGACATGTCGGTGCTGAAAAATCAATTTAGTGAGATGATGCTTGGAATCTAATATGATAGGATGTTTTTTGCTATAGGTGTAAGTAGAGCGATCTAATCTCCCACCCACTAGTAGTACTTTATCTTCGTTTATAAAAGGACTGAGAGACAGAATTTTGCTTCTAGGTCCCACTACTTGACCTTTAGATAGAGCTTGATATTCCTTAGGAAATGATTGCTTTTGAGCCTCTCTCGCCAGTAGAGAAAACGACTTACGCAATTCGTCAGTAGAGAGAGGTCCAAGCAATTTTGCATTTTTGTTTTTCAGGTTGTGGATAAATCTCAAAACATAGGCATAAGTTCTTTCCAGTCGATAGAAGTTTGAGAACCTTTCAAAATGTACCACCGTGTCGTCGTTATCGTCGGCCTTCGATGTATATAAAACCTTCATCTCAGGTAAGCTTTCTTCACTCTCTTCTGGTGAATTATCGTCGACTCTTTCTTGATTGCAGGTACCGGCCAGTGCGTAGGATCCATCGCGAGGAAGGAGGACCGGACCACCATTGCCGTAGGTCGGGCAGCTTCTCAGCAGGAATGCCGCGTGAGATGTAGTCGGCCGGGTTGAGAGCGGTCGGTACGTGACGCCATGAGGATAGTGACGTGTTTTCGCAAATTTCGATTACCTTGTTGGCAACGAAGCTTTTCAGCTTGCTGGGGGTGCTGCGGAGCCAGGCGAGCACCACGCTGGAGTCGCACCAGTGCACGCAGGCGGAGATGGGGCAGCGCAGGGATTCCAGCACGGTCTTCGTGAGATTCGAAGCTAAAAGAGCACCGAGCAGTTCCAATTTAGGAATCGTTAGAGGTGGCTTCGTAGGCGCCACTCTAGATTTAGCGCAAAGTAAATGGACAGCGACGTCACCTCGCCTGTTCGTAGAGCGCAGATAGATGCACACGCCATACGCCTGGAGCGAGGCGTCGCAGAAAGAATGCAGCTGTATATCTTCAGCATCGTCACACAAGACTCGCCGAGGCGGAGTGACTTGTTGTAGATGGCGCAGTCCCATCACCAGCTTGCCCCACTCCCTGCGCAGGTCGTCGGGGAGTGGTGCGTCCCAGGCGAGGCCGCGCGCCCACACGCGCTGCAGCAGCAGCTTGGGTGAGACGGTGCACGGAGACAGGAGGCCGAGCGGATCGAAAATGCTGAAAGATGATGACAGTATGCTCCTTTTAGTTACGTTCTTAGTATCGTCTGGATTAGGTGTTTCGATCGAGAAGTATAGATTGTCCTTTTGAGGACACCAGCCCATGCCGAGCGCGCTTGCGGATTCGCTCAGGCACAGCTTGCTCTGTAGGTCGATGTTCGACTGGGGAAAGATGTCAGGTGCGTTTGATTTGAATTTTCGAAGATTGAAACATCCAGACTTCAATTGTGCAGTAACTGCATTTAGAATGTGAAGGAGATCTTCTTTTGTATTGGCTCCTGTTAATAAATCGTCTACGTAGAAATCGTGTTCTATTATTTCCTTGATTTGTGTATCAGCACACTCTTCACCTAGTACCCATAGACATTTAGTACTCAGGTAGGTGGCACTAGCAAACCCAAAGGTGACAGTATTGAGCCTGATCGTTTTTAGAGGTTGATTCTCATTTTCACGCCAAAGTATCAGTTGTAGGTCGCGGTCATCTTCATGAACGGCGACTTGGTGGAAAAACTTATCGATATCTCCGGCCAGAACGTATCGATGTTGGCGGAATCGCAGTAGTATCGATAAAAGAGAATCTTGTACCTTTGGGCCAATATATTGAAGATCGTTCACCGATACGCCTGAGGTAGAGGGCGCTGATGCGTCGCACACGACGCGCAGCTTGGTGGACTCGCTGCTAACGCGCAGCACAGCGTGGCACGGCAGGTAGAAGCAGCGGCCGGGCGTTGGCGCGGTGAGCAGTTCAGAACATCGACCGAGTCGAAAGTATTCTGAAATGAAGTTGCAATATTCCTTCTTGAATTCTGGATTTTTGCGAAATTTTCTCTCTATAGCGAGAAATCTTTGTTTGGCAGTGATATATGAATCACCTAGTGTAGATGGTGACTCCTTGAGCGGTAACTTGACACAAAAACGTCCGTTCTCTAGTCGCGTCGTATTTTCCTTAAAATGTAGCTCACAGGCCTTTTCTTCTTCACTGAGGAGAGGTCGTTTGGTAGGAATCTCCTCTAGCTCCCAGAATCGACACAACTTGTCATCAAGCTGCTTGTTAGTAACAAAATAGCTAGTGATAGCACGGTTGCTTAAAGCTATATTGTCACTGCGACTAGCCAATAGTGGGCCACCGATCAACCAGCCAAGCTGTGATTTTATAAGGAAAGGTAGAGAATCACCGAGGGATCGTTTCTCACCGTCAATGATATGCCAAAACAAATCAGCACCTATCAAAGCGTCTATTGGAGAAGAAACATTGAACGTAGGGTCCGCTAATTGGATGTTAGGCGAGATTTTGAATCGATTATAATCAATTGTTGACCTAGGAGCATTTCCTGTGAGTTCTGGCAACACAGAAAATGTAAGTGTGACATTGAACTCAGAATGTAGAGACTCAATGCGAGCAACACATTTTTGTTTGACAACATAGCTTGGCAAATTACCAATTCCTATGACTTGGATAGGCGGAGTAGGTATAGACTCCAGGCCTAGCCTTTTCATTAGATGCTCTGAGATGAAGCTGGAGTCGCTTCCATCATCAAGAAGACACCTAACAAATTCTTTTTTATTGTTGGTTGGGTTGATAATATTGATCACCGCAGTAGACTGAAGCACATGCTTAGCAGGCTGAGCTGAGAAATTGGAAGTCACAGATTCCACAGAAGACTCATTGTTGGTAGTCATAGCTGGCTGTGCAGACACAGGCGGATTGGACTGCGAAGATGGACACAGCATGGTATTGTGACGCGAACCGCAGGTGCGGCAAGAACCTCCACGACAAAATCGAATGTTATTGTGGGATTTGCGGAGGCAATTTTCACAAAGGGAGCGCTTATTGACTTCAGCTTTCCTTTGATCCACAGACAGCGCAAGAAATTGAGGGCATGTATAGATGCTGTGCTCTTTACTACAAAAGTTGCAAACCCAACGAGATTGTTTAGTCTCAGAAGAATTGCCAGTCTGAGAAGAACGGCCAGTCTGAGAAGAACGGCCAGTCCGGGTAGTATGACTGGTTTTAGTGTTTGCAACAAAAGTTTTGTATGAACGCTCATACTTGTTTGCATTATTGGGATTGTTTGTGAAATTATTGCTTGAATTGTTTTGTTTTTTATAGCATGTTTCTAGAACATCAGCCCTATTTTGTAAAAATTTCAGAAGTTGGCTGAGTGTAGGCATGTCCTCTAAAGAACCCCTATATTCCTCCCAGGCACGCTTAGAAACATTGTCCAGCTTCATACAGATCAAATGAATTATGATAGTGTCCCACTGATCCGTAGGTTGGCCAAGACTGGACAAAGCCCGGAGGTCTTTGTTCACATGATCGACAAGAGATCTCAAATTTTTGTCAGATTCCCTTTGAATTAGCTCTATATTGAATAAAGAGTTTAAATGATTGTGTATTAGTTGCCTCTTATTGTCATAGCGCCCACATAAAAGATTCCAAGCTTCCTCATAATTGTCCGAGGACACCTCCAAGTTTGTGAGTAACTTGCCCGCTTCACCGATAAGATAGGAATTTAAGTAGTGAAACTTATGGATTGGCAGTAATTGATCTGAATCATGAATCAACGATTTAAAAGTATCGCGGAACTCCAACCATTTAGAATAGTTGCCATCAAACTTTGCAATTTGAATGGTAGGAAGTTTGAAGCTCGCTTTGTGAGGAGGTTCATGAACGTCGCTTGCTGAAGATTTGTAACTACCAGTACGAGAACGTTCAGATAGAATGTATGGTTTCAATAATGTTTCAGCACGAGCTATCAACGAACAGAATTTAGATTCAGTAGCGTCCCGTTCATCAATCTCTTTATCAATTGTATCAAGACACAACTCCTCTATCTGACTTTGCAGTTGTTCAAATTCACAAGAAAGATCTTTGATAATGTTTAGTTTCAATTGCACTTCCTTGACTTGAAGTTCACATAGCTTTTGCTCTGTTTTTATTGAGTCCAAGTAATTGTTAAACTTAGTAAGCCGGCCTCTAATACTAGTGCGCTTACCTTTCAAAGTCTCAAGGTCCTTTGTTTCAGACATTTTGTGAATTTAGAGTGAATAAACAGCTCAATAAAAACAGCACACAAATTCAAATGCGATAGTAAGCAAATAAGTTGGTGAAAGTAATGAAAATGGAATATTCTTACAGTTTGCGCTCCTCAAATTTCTAGCTTGACAGGTTACCAGCACTCGGTCGACGTCAGCGAAGGCCGGAGGGACGCGTGCAGCGCAGCACTCGCCCGAAGCACGTAGGATAGACGGCTCGGTGATAGAAGACGAGAGGCTTCCCCGGCGGGCTGGAATAGTCGGCCCGAATCGAATTGAATAAGCGTGCAAAGCACCAAGATGCAAGTGAAATTGAGTGTATGAGAGGGCAAACACAAGAATGAAAACCAAATAGAATGCAAATAAGAATGTTAGTTAGTGCAAAATGAAAATAACTGGAGGCAAAACTTGGGCAAAACAAAGGGCAAATAGGCAATATGAAATTTGGTAATTTTCACAATAGTTAGGCACACAAAACACCACTTCCCGGCTTTTATAGCGTCGGCATCGCAGGCAGATGGGTCATGCGCACAGGATAAAGCTTCATTCGTCGTTCCGAAGATTGCGAAGCAGCCACAACGGTCGCCACATGACCAAGCTTGGTAGTTTGCTTGGTCAGTTAAGCCATTTGATGGGGCTTATTGAAGAAAACAATGAGGATTGTTTGAATAACTGTTATTGAGTTAATAAGTCTATTGTAATTCACATTTCAATATAAATATTTAGAAACACAGCGGCTTCGGATAGTACAACACGCCATGAATGATTCGAAACAAAACACATCACAGAAAACAGTTGAAAGACGAGAACGCTACTGCTGATTAGTCCAGCGCTCCGTGACGCAGGCCATTGCTGTCTTCTGATTGGTGGAAAAGCAGGGCACGCCGATTGCCACTATGGTGTTCATTGGCTCTCGCCGTGCAGCATGTCAGTGCATAGGGATGCACCATCATCGGTCTCAGTAAGGATGTCGATTATCGATGATCGATACTATAGTGATGTGTACCAATCTGTTTGCGGTTGGCGCGAACAGTTACCTATTATTATTGAAACAATAATCATGATTTAAAGTAATTTTTTGCAGTCCAGTGTTACAAGTCCTTTAATAGGGTTAAATTTAATTAAGTACAAATCTATAAGAGGTTACAACAACTATATATTAGTATGTGTTTAGATATAACGAGGACTTAAATATCTTTAAGAAAGTAGTAATAATCAAATACTAATCACTTGTAGAATCAACCTCCGCGGCGCTCCAAGGGGGGTGGCGAACTATTCCCGACTGCCACCCCGTGGCAGACAGGGGGGGTGGCAGTTGGGAATAAAGGTATTTGGGGACCGTTGGGCAGAAAAATTCCCAACGGAACCCTCGGGGGCCGATCCGCGGGGGCCGTTGGGAATAACCGGACAACACACACATATTATACGGGGTCAGCCCTCCGAATACTGAAAGGGTGCATTCAGACCAAGAAACTGAACAACTTCCCATAGAAATAAATTTCAGGATGTGAAAAAAAAATTTCGACTTCCCATACAAAATCACGATCCTGATTGCATTTTCTATGGGAAGTCAAAAATTTTTTTACGTTTCCTGAAATTTATTTCTATGGGAAGTTGTTCAGTTTCATGGTCTGAATTCACCCTTTCAGTATTCGGAGGGCTGTCCTTTACATCATGTAGTTAAGGATACCATGTTTTGCATTCGCCGCCATTTGGCGGTCGTATGAAGCTCCCTTTCCCAGTTGGTAGTAAACTCAAGCGAACGGTCTTCTTGACTGTATGGGCCTTACCACAAAAAAGTTAGACGCGAGTCGAACGCGTGTTTAAAATAAAACTTCATACAAAAAAAACGCTAGACACGCGTTGAACGCTGGTCTATCTTTTTTGTGGTAAGGCTGTATTAGTTTAAGTCATCGATTCAATATTTTTTTAGATCTCGTCACTTTCATCGTTAACCCCACGGGGGTAATTGCCCCAGGTTGGGACCAATCATAACTATAACTATAACAGCTACAACAGCCCGCTGCTGGACATGGGTCTCCCCCGGGGTATTACCATACCCACCACGCTTGACAGGTGGATTGGCGAGCGCAGAGCAAAATGCTGCATTTACAGGGAACTATTATCCCTTAGTCGCTTTTAAAGCTAAGCTGGGGTGAAGCTATTTTAAGACGGCATCACACGGGCCGGTTGGATTGGGAACCAGTGCTCTATCACTAATACTCATGTATATTTTGCATTTATTGCTTAGATGTTGACAGTTAAACACTAGATAGAACTTGATCACATGTCCAAACCGTTTTCCCCAACACCCTACTCAAAGCGAAACCCACTCAAATGTCGATTCGTCAATCATTTTACCCCCAATTCAGCAGGACTGAAAGAAAATTTATTCAGTCAGCAACGGAAACTGCTTAATTCCCGGGTAATGTTTATGCTGTAAATAGCTAGGGATATTACATTTAAATCTATTAATTAGCGTAAGTTGTAAATAATATGGAGATGGTAAAAAAT
The DNA here is from genome assembly GCA_024500475.1 of Phthorimaea operculella. Lineage (NCBI taxonomy): Eukaryota > Metazoa > Arthropoda > Insecta > Lepidoptera > Gelechiidae > Phthorimaea > Phthorimaea operculella. Next base: position 1,253,517 of record JANFCV010000100.1, on the reverse strand, counting down.
ATTTTCACGATTAATTAAAAATATCATGACTATTGCAAAATTAACCGATTGAAAACCTCATTACAGAAGTAATAAAAGCAAAAACCAACAATTGTTTTTTTTTTTTCAATACAACTTCAAAAGTTGAATACTTTGGAAACTACAATAAATCGCGGAACATAAATGGGAGTAATTCTGGTTCTACCCTTCAGTATTAGGGAGTATTGTCTTTAGACGTCACTCCATGGGCTACTCTTTATATGTGTCGCAGAAACATCGCGAAATCGGGTCAATCGTGAAATCCCTAGGCCCTTCGCGAAGAACCGGATAAGTGCGAAATGCATCTATTTATTCGCACTTAGCCCATAAATGCAAGGTCAACTGCGAATTCGTTAACTGCATGGACATAAATCCAGGTCAATAGCATATAAGGCGACACGCTCGTAGCCGCCTACGCACCTGCTACGACTTTTCGGTGATTTAAGTCCCTTTACGCCGCTGTAGCTCGGCGCACTCGCGACGCTTCGTAAGCTCTCGTTCGTCGCAGTAGTGAGAGGTTTCGCCGCAGTTGAGCCTCTCTCTAGTCTCCAGCAAAGGTTGCATATGTTGATCAGGTGGTTCAGCCTGCAATGACCTACTCATTCATGTCAAAGAGGATTGACGTTTGGCATTCCCAAAAAGGGTTGACTTCAAGCATACCCAAAGAGGGTTGACGTCAATTCCAAAGGGGTTTGACTTCATTCCCAAACAGGGTTGACGTTTTGCAGACATTCCCAAAGAGGGTCGACGTCATTTCAAAAGAGGGTTGACGTCATCATTCCCGAAGAGGGTTGACGTCATCATTCCCGAAGAGTGTTGACGTCAGGCATTCCCAAAGAGGGTTGACGTAGGCAGCTACTAGCGTGTCGCCTTATACGCAGTTGACCTAGATTTATGCCCATCCAGTTAACGAATTCGTAGTTGACCTAGCATTTATGGGCCAAGTGCGAAAAAATAGATGTATTTCGCACTTATCCGGCTCTTCGCAAAGGGCCTAGAGATTGACCCGATTTCGCGATGGTCCTGCGGCTTATGGACTTCTACAGTTTGCGCTATATAAAAGGAATTGAAGATAAGAAACAGTGTCTAATTTTCATTAATTCACAACTACAAATACTAACTTTGTCTGTCACTCATCGAATCCGGGGACGTCTGTGCTTTTAAGTTAAAAGTTTTCAATATTCCAGGAAAATGTGATCGATCTTTTTTTTTATTTACAGTTCACATTTTTTTACCCCTTCAACTTGGAAAATACAAGTTTCGTATAATGTCAAATGTAGAGAAGTCACTTTTGTTCACTCGATGAGGCAAAGTGATATGAATTTCGAACATATACCCGAAGTTCCAATAGAAGTAAATTCAGGAATTACAATAGGTATTATAAATAATTTTTGTTCGTTACCTCTCTTTCTCTTTATAATAAAATTATTTATTCGTATTTTTATCAAATTGACTACTTTTTTTTTTTACTTTGGAAATTAAGCTAAAATTTATATTTATTCATAACTTATCCTCAGGCGATATAATAAACTTTACACTGGTGTGAAAACAAAAAGCTAAATAATAATACTTAATTTATGCAGTTTTTGGAAAACTTGAAAAATTTCACCGAAGGCTGGATTTCAATTTAACAAGTATATCTTGGTCAAGATAAGGTGGTTCAAATCCAGCCTGCGGTGAAATTTTGTAAGTATTCCAAAAATTGTATACCTACCTAACACGAGAAGTGTTTTAAAAATTGGGTACTTAATTTAAGCGTTTCATATTTGTACTAATACAAGGTGAATTAAAGATTTGATATTTTTGAGGTAGGATATTTTGAAGTTTTACTATTTGAATTCACGTATTAAAGAGTAAGGTGTAACAGGTTCAAATATTTTAAACCTTCTGGTATTTTGAGTTCGGGTATTTTGGGCTTGTACATTTTAAATTAAGGCCTTTTAATTTTTGACATTATAATATGTACCCGAAATATGACCTTCAAAGACTTTACTTATATTCTGTCTTTTTCTGCTGGGTGACCACGCTTACAACAGAACAGAAAAAGACAACACAAACTTATCTATAATATAATTTTTAATATTGGATACACAAGAAATCTGAGAATAACCCGAAAAACTCAACTGAATTACAAGACCCAGGAATGACTCAAGCATACCATAAACTAAAGGCGGTAATGAAACTTATTTCTTTTTGTTTCAGGTTTAAGAATTAGAATAGCGAATTTATTTTTTAAACTAGTAACCTGCGTGTTGTACATATGCCGGGTGTGTGCTGACGGAGATCCAATAACTGCGTCATGGTTCGTATGCTTTTTTATTTTAAACTGTAGGTACATTTCAGCCTTTTTCGTGCACGCAGTTAGTCGGGATTTCCGAAACGTAACGTTTAACACACGCACTAAAATAATATCTATTCTTGAGTAGGTATGTGTCTAATTTTACATTCGTCTCATAAATAAGATTCTGAACTATGATTTGGCCATAGGGTGTAATCTTCACAATAGTACATTATTACCGTGGCCAATAACAGACCAATTCATGGCCAAGTAATTGGAAGTCGAGGCTTTCTGAACTGAGTAGGGCAGAAATTGACTTTTGTCAGAATATAGTACTTTTCTTTTATTTGCTAGGAAACATGTCCGACAAGTTCGTGCGCGACCTTCCTGCGGGTACAGACGGGGGGGGGGGGGTGCACGCGTCTCCTTTCCCCGCTACACCTCCCGCTACCCGCTGACATCTCCCCCCCCTACCCGCTGACATCCCGCTATTATCCCTCCGGAACGTTTTGTCTACTTTCCCGATTGGTCCATTTTCCTGAGCGGTCTACTTTCCCGATCGATTTAGTTTCCTGATCGGTCTACTCTCCCTATCGGTCAGTTTGACAGACAGACAGTCAGACAGCTGTCATTTGTTTGAAATATATATCTTGTCAATGATTACAACTTCCTCTAAGACACTGGAAGTCTAGCTTGCATAGTTACCGAGATAAACCATATTTAAGTTTGACAGCTCTCATTCGAAATGTAGATCTCGTCAAGGCCAACAACTATCTCTAAGACACTGGTAGTCTATCTTACATAGTTACCGAGATAAATCATATTTAAGTTTGACAGCTGTCATTCGAAATGTAGATCTCGTCAAGGCTTATAACTTTCTCTAAGACACTGGTAGTCTAGCTTACATAGTTACCGAGATAAATCATATTTAAATATTCCAAATAAAGATTTTAGCAATGCCTATAACTTCCTCTAAAAAACTGGTAGTCTAGCATGCATAGTTTCCGAGATAAACGTATTATGAGTTTGACAGCTGGCACCAAAAATGTATATCTCGCGAAGACCTACAACTTTCTCGAAAAAATCATTTGCTGATTCAGCTTTTTGAACTTTTTTAAATTGGAAACTTTCAACCAAAATGAAAATGGACTGATGGGGAAAGTAGACGCATTAGGAAATAGACGGTTTGGGAAAAGAAGTTGACTGTTTGGTAAGATAGACGCTTTGTGAAAGTAGACCGATCGGGAAAGTAGACAGTACATGAAAGATTGTCTTGACTCCATCAAAAATATTGAAATATGACGTTATATACGGTTACATTTAATTAAGTACAAATCTCTTAAGGGTGTGGTTTACTTAAAAAACTGAACTTTGTTAGAAACTTTTCTTCGAAATATGATAAAAAATTTTGACCTCCCATACAAAAATGGGACCAAATATTTTTTTCATATTTCGAAGAAAAGTTTCTAACAAAAGGTGTTCAGTTGTGTGAGTAAAACACACCTTTAAGAGATTTGTACTTAATTAAAATGTAACCTTATATTTCTATAATTTCATACGAAATATCGTTTTCGGTCGTCTTAAAAAGTAGCTCATTTGACCTGCAACCCTATCTCATAAAATAATAGTATAATTTAGCTATGTACGGGTCAAGGAGCTCTAGTTACTCGAATTGGGCGCGGTCTGCCGCGGCGCAGCTTGGCACGTTTGGCGGAGTAGCAAAAAGTTGGCCCACTGAGAAAAGCTAAAAATATCTCATCGAATAATAGAATGAGACATGGTTGTAGCGATAGGAGCAGTTTAGTAAAGCGTATAAATTTTGGTCTGCCGGCTGCTATGTTGGTATGTTTGGCGAAGTAGCTAAAAGTATGTCCTCTTAAAAAAGTTAAAAATATCTCATCGAATAATAGAATGAAAATATATCGTACCGATAGCTTGCTTGAGTCTGCCTATATATATAGGGTGAAATTTTACTAGTGACCGATAGCGAAAACTCAGAACCGGCTGGTGACAAGGAACAACTTTCCCCAAGGAACATAGGTCGAAATATGAAAATAATTTTGGACCTCCCATACAAAATTGCCAATCAGCTGATTTGAGTTACTATGGGAGGTCAAAATTTTTTTTCGTATTTTGACCTATGTTCCTTAGGGAAAGTTGTTCCTTATCATCAGCCGGTTATGTGGTTTCGCTATCGGTCACTAGTTAAATTTCACCCGATATAATAGTCTGCCTGACCAAAGCCAGGCAGTTTTCCCGGCCCGACCACGTTTTACTTTTTTTAGAGAAAATATTGTCTCTTCGAATAACAGAATGAAAGTAAATTGTAATAGGTAATAGTTTATTTAAATCTGATCACATAGCGCTTGGTCTGGTTGGTCTGCCTGAGCTAGCTAGTGAGGTAGTTTCTCCGGTACGATCGCTTTTCACTTTCAGTTTTCAATATTGATAAATGACCTTGCAAGTTGTACTAGGGAGTTGGCCCCGTCAATAAAACGAAAATTTGTCAGTGTACAGAAGTGAGAATTACAGAGCTATAATCTCTGCAATGTCTAGATGAAGAATATCTTTTCCCAAGTATAGTATATTTTATTTGCTTTAATTCAATTCAAATCAAATCTTCATTGTATAATTAATTAAATAAAGTTCATTAATATGGGTTTTTCTGACTACAGCCCTGTAATGACGCCGCGATTCCGATCATTGCTTATACCGGAAGGCTTTAGAACGCGAGTGTCTGTTTATCACACGAGGCGCAGGCGCGCAGCCGAATGTGATAATAACCGAAAGAAGAAGAAGAAGAATAACAGAAAATATATAAAAATAAGTAGCTTTACAGTAAAATGCGGCGTACGGCGCCTAAATAACGAGTAAGGCCGGTCATGCGTTTCGCAAAGGAACTAAAAAATCTAAATTATGTTATGTACGACCCATTATTTTGTGAATGAATATGTAGTATATTTTCATTTTTCTCCAATAACCTCTTCCAGGAAATGTATTGAATTGCGTTTCACCCTGGATACAACTGTGAGCCTCACAAAAAACGTACCTCACACACGGTAACAATTCAATACAAATCAGTGGTATTCGATAAAATTTTAATGTACATCTAAACTCTCGTAAACCAAAAATTTCAATTTTATTATAATTTTATCCCTTGCATTTTCTCTTACAGTTATGGATGCAGGCCTGGAAATAAGACTGAGTTTGAATATTCGGCTAACTTGACGGAAGAGGAATTTCAAGAGCATCCAATCATCAACTGGGATGGCATTATATGGGTCAACCGACCATTGTACTTGTGGGTCGTCCAGTGTATTCTGGCAATGATTTCCTTTACAGAAGCAATTTTACTCGCGTACTTAGGATATAAGGTGAAGTGAAGACTATAATACTAATTTTTACTCAATATATCAAAAACTGATTATTGGATTTTACAAGACATTCGCAATTCTAAATTATGATTTTTGCAAAATGTTTCATATTATCTAAACATTTAATAATATATAACTTAAAAATGATTAGTGTTAACAACTCAAATTTTTCGCAGGGTAACATTTGGCAACAAGTTATGTCATTCCATTTTATTTTGGAAATGGTCAATACAATTCCGTTTGCATTAACGGTAAGACATTCATTGTATTTCTTAGCGAAATTTTATTCAAAAAACTTTTTTACAAAAATACTTATGAATTTAATAGTATACCTTAAATGTTTTAAACTTGGACCGAAGTATATTGACTCCTCATACAAAGAAACATTATGGCCGTTTCAGATCCATTTCAAATTTAGTGTTTTTATTTGCTATTGGCCTAAACATTAGAAGTAAATAATTTCTTTGAATTTATTGTACAAAATTGACATTTGTTAGCTATGTACCAAACCCTTCTACTTGCAGCAAAAATTTAGGTGAGCATATTTCTAAAATCTATCCAACAACTGAAAAATATATCCAAAGGAAATCTTTTGTTCAGCGATGACCACTTTATAACCGGCAATACCTTACTATTCATACTGCGAGTAAAGAGTACATTCTGTATTTTTTGGAGAAACCTGTACTTCCATTCGAGTTGATAAACCCTTTTTTATCATGTCAAATGTAGTAAACTGTCAAAAAAGATATTAAATTATATTCCCATGAATATTTTTGTCTCTTACATATTACAATCATAGTGACATTACATAACTAGTAACTACTTAACCTACATTTGCAGCTACCGTTTCCACCACTCCGGAACCTATTTATACCCGTGTTCCTGAACTGCTGGCTCGCCAAAAGATCGCTTGAAAATATGTTTGTAAGTCAAAGTTTATTAAACTTAGCTAATATTTAACAAGATTACCGGTAACATGTCACGACCCCATCAAGGGCATGAAACTGAACTAGGTACCTACGTACAAAATAAATATCCTGGATATTTCACGCCGCATCAATACTTATATACTTTTTTATTAAATGATGATGATGATCTTTCCGGCCGGTTTCGGCCATGGCGACCACTTCTACTCCTGATCAAGTCGACGCAGATGCGCCCGAAGGTGGCTATTGTAGCCTATTTTGGCAGTTAACTCCCGTGCACAGTGTGGGCACGTGAGATTGGCACATGAGATTGCCATTGATATAATTGTAGTTAATGGCGGCGGGAGGACGGACCTTCAGTTCATCGCGTTTAGCGTCAAGGTCTGCTTTACGCTGCTCCTCAAAGTGGCGGATTCGCCTCTTTACAAGACCGCGCCATTCTGGCCGTTGTGCTGCCAAAACCTCAAATTGAGAGGGTTCGATATTGCATCTTTTCATTTGTCTCTTCTGAACATCTTTAAATCGGAGGAGTTGACCGCCATGCTTTCGCTTGCCCTCCTCTAGCTCAGAATTGAAGAAGCGCTTCGCCACTCGCTCATCCGCCATCCGGGATACGTGACCGCACCACCGCAGCTGTCGACGCATTAAGTACGCTTCAATGCCACCAACATTGGCTCGTCTTAGAACTTAGGTGTTTCGCACTCGGTCGGACCATCTGATCTTCATGATGGTGCGAAGGAATTTGAGGTGGAAATGATCTAAAGTGCGTATGTGCTGACGATACACGCACCAGGTCTCGGCAGAGTACAGAAGGTTTGGCAGCACAATCGCCATATATACAGATATTTTTGTGGCTAGTTTAAGATCGTGCGAGCAGAAATCTTGGAACGCAGCTTCCCAAATGCTGCAGCTGCAGCACTGATTCTGCTATTGATCTCAGCATCACGGTCACACTTGGCTGTTATTAGTGTTCCCCATATATCGGAACTTGCCAACCTGTTTCAACATATCTTCACCAAGCTTAATTGTCAGTGTCTCACGACCTTGTGTATCCAGGGACATCAATTCCGTCTTTTTGACACTGATCTTTAGGCCGAATTTGCAGCAAGCTTGGTGAAAAACGGTCATCAGTTGTTGCAGGCCTTCTGGGCAAGGAAGCACAAGTCATCGGCCGGCATACATAATTTCAGTAATAAAATAAGTGCAAGCGGGACTTTGGTGCGCGCCTTAAGTCTAGCCAAATTGAAAAGACTGCCATCAGTGCGGAAGCGGATGCGGACTCCTTCGGAGACAGTATTTAGGAATTCCTTGACTACTACCGCAAAGTAAAAGGCAAACAGTGTGGGCGCTAGAACGCATCCTTGTTTCACCCCACAGGTGACGGGGAAGAAATGAGACTGTTCACCGTCTACAGAGACGCAGCACTGCATATCGTCATGCAGGAGTCTGAGGAGGCGCACAAACTTCTCCGTGCACCCTTGTTTTCCTAGCACATAATTTTGTAAATACATCTATGTTATACATAGAAAACACCCAGACTAAACAAAAATATTTATATTTAACAAACATTTGGGTCGGTGGGGTTCGAACTCACGACCCTCAGCGTGGTAGGCAGAAGAGGTACCTACATACTATCCACTACGCCATCTGGCCAGCCATGAATTTGAAAAAGTGGCAAATCATAAATTAAATAAACACCGTTTTGAACACGACCATGACACAGTGGAGGGTATTTATCGATATCCTTATTTTTCAGAACGATCTTCATCGTGCGATGCAAAAATCTCAGTCTGCCTTATCGCAACAACTGATGATTCTTTGTGTAACTCTACTCTGCCTCGTTTTTACAAGGTATGTATTATTGTTTATTATCTACCTGCATGCTCCTGCTCTTATCGAAATTACTATGAAACTTGTTAAATGATCTGTTAGGTTAGAAAATTAACGTATAGAAAGAAGTTGGTATCCCGCAGTGTCACGTGCAACGAATTCTTGTTTGTTTGTTTATACCTGCTGCTTTATAATAGAAAACTCAACGAGTAAAATAGCATTAAAATACATATGCTATAGAAATAAAATACTTTTGAGAAGATAATAATGACTTTTTCGTCCGCAAATTTACTTATACGGATCGCAGAAATATCGCAAATAGTTGAAGCTTTGTTAAAGTTAAAAACAGAATGAACCTCCCTTATAAAAATATCTGCTGTTCGAGCAACCTTCTATGTCAGGTCCATTTTTTTAGACTTTGACCTTTGGCCTTCTGGAAAAGTGGTTCAGTTTGACGTGTTCGCTAAGTGTTTTTGGGAAAGTGGGTCGTTCGGTATCACCTCTGTATAGGATTATGTTACCATGGACATCCATCCATAGTCTATTGTAATTGATCGTGGAAGTAAGGGAATATTGGATATTGCAAAACGACAACGCGTAACTTTTCGTAAAAAAAAATTACGTCACAAATATCTAAACGAATCACTGAAAGAGTCTTAATAGCGTACAAAAACACTCGATGAAAAATTAAAATTAACCAATGATAAAAAACGCGGGGAGAAGCCGCGAATGTTTTACATTTGGAAACATTTGTTTTCTTTTCGAAGAAACTGGAAAAATGGTTCCTCATCGATGAAAATAAAGTGGAATAAGTGCCTTAAAATAGAAAGTTAATGAAAGCCAAAATACATGGCTATTATATTAAAAACACTAAAGATGCATTTAAAGAGCCTTTGAGGTCTTAATCTAAAAAAAAAAATTGTGACTTGTTAAAAATCGGAGGGTTTATTTTAAAATAATAAATAAATAACAAAACTTGAACTAAAAAATATGAGATTAGTCGTAGCAATTACAAGAGCTGTTTCGACTTTTATTGTATTATTATAGAACACAATTGTCATATTGGACTTAATAATTTAATATACCTAAACAAGGAATGGTGGTTGTAGCAGGTCTCATTAGGTCCACTAGCGAACTTACGAGTAGGTAAAGATGATTAGAAATATCCGACCATTGGTAATGAAATGAGCAACCGTCTTCATATTTCAATTGTTGATGAGGAAATGAGTCATCATCATATGGGTTTCGTCTCGTTATATCTGGCTAATTTTCAGCGTTATATCTGGTTAATATTTAGCGACATTACACAACCAAGTTTAACGATAGTGGTTTGGTAAAACACTTCGAAATTTTAAACCAAGAATGGCCGTCATTAGTGGTTAACCGGAACATTTTGTTACTTTTAAATCATGAATATAAATGTAAAGTTGCATATCTTAAGAAGCGTTTTATAATTTTAACTGAAACTTGGTATATTTCGCATAGAAAATACGAGCTCCCTGCATTTTCCTGATAGTGTCTAAGAAATTAAATATAACTTACCTAATTGATGTCCCCTTGATGATAAGACGGGCCTGACATCCAGGCAGTTGCGTGAGCATAAGTGCTTTACTCAACACAAATATTTCTGTCATTTTTGCGGGGGGAGATGTAAAACTGTCAAGTTCAGTTAGTGCTGGAATTGACAATACTGTTAAAAAACTAAATACTTAACCTTATAAAGTGCGCCTTTACCCGGGCTTGTAGAGGTTCGTAAGGCCCGCTACTAGTGCGTTAAAGTTGGTCCCAATGAGACCCTTTTATAAACCACATTTGCTCGTTGGGTAGGTAAGGCATTTTATTAAATTTTCAAAACCTTTTAACATTTAACCTCAAGCAAAAAGGAAAAATGTTTAAGAATAAATCTGATTTTCACATAATAATGTACCTAAACTATACCCATAGCTAGCACAGATTACTAAGAGGTACCTAAACATACGTTATGCGTTATTCTATTTATTTAAATCGGGTCCCCCTTAATTTTTGAGAGTTTAAAGGCTGGGTATTAATATGTATTAATACCGATTACCCAACAACAACAAATTTTAAATGCATTCTAAATTTCCAATATTATGACAAATTGTAGGTACTTATTTACTGTTACAAACTAAAGACTATTTAGGTAAACAATACATTAATTGACTCAAACATGATAACATCTTTTACATTCTATTTTATACGATTTTACCGAACCAAAAACCAAATGCCTGCCAATCTTCACATCGTCTTCTGTACTGTTTCCTTTCGGGCGAGGCCCACTTACTGATTCCAGTATTAGGTACTATTTTATATTTGCATATTATTGAACAATATGTCTACTCAAATCGGTATCCAATTAATCAATCATTTCCATTACCTACGTCAACAGAAGAGGAGTGAAATTAGTTCGTTGATTAGCACGACTACCTAATTCGTAATAGTATTATAGTACTATAGTATTTTCAACTTCTATAGTACTATAGTTACTATTATGGACATCACTATCTATACATATAATAAAAATATAACAACCTCATGTCTGTACATTAAAGAAATTAAAGAAAAACTAAGATGGGGGATCTTCATACAACCAATAGAAGCCAAAAATATGATTTAAAAAATTTTTGTCTGTCTGTTTGTTGGACCTACGTCTTTCACGCAAAAACTACTGGACGGATTTTGATGAAACTTTTTTTGTTATATAGCCATTAGTCCTCGCTAACATATAGGCTAGCTATTTTTTAGAAATTCGGTCTTTAAGGGGGTAAAAAGGAGGGGGGAAGTTTGTATGAAACTCCGTCAGTTTTGAAGCTAATTCAATTAAAATTCATATTTGTCTATTTGGTTGGAAACTAAGAATGACGCAATAAGGATTTTTGATAATTCTGCCTTAACGGGGGTGAAAAAGGGGGGATAAGTTTTTAAGCGGGACACTGTGCTCCGTACTCACGACGAGCAAATTAAGAGAATAAGTGAAACACATCGTGCCTATGATTCGTTGCAGTATCCCCTAATGTTCTGTCGAGGTGAAGATGGCTACAATTTTGACGTTTATAATGTTGATCCTCGCACGGGTGCTCCTAATTACAAGAAAAAAACTTCCTCAATGCAATTGTACAGTTTTTTGATTCAATTACGAGAAAACGAACAGCCTTATTTACACCGGTTTCAGGGCCTTTTGAATCAGTTTTTGGTAGACGTTTATGCCAAAATAGAAACTGAACAATTGGTATTCATACGCACTAAAGGCAACAGCGAGCGGAAAATTACATTGATTTAAGTGATGCATTACAGCAAGATTCTGGTCCAGAAAACTTGGGTCGAATGGTAATTCTTCCTTCTACGTTCACTGGTGGTCCCAGGTACATGGCTGAGCGAACCCAGGATGCGTTTTGCTACGTCAGAAAATATGGCGGTGCAGATCTGTTTATAACCATGACCACTAACCCAAAATGGCCAGAAATAGAAAATAACTTGCTGACGGGTCAGAGTTCCTATGACAGACATGACTTAATTTCTCGAGTCTTTCACTTGAAGCAAAAGCGCTTAATTGATCTCCTCACAAAAGAAAAGATATTCGGGTCAGTCCGCTGCTACATGTTTTCGATAGAGTGGCAGAAACTTGGATTGCCTCATTCCCATAATCTTTTGTGGCTAGAGGAGAAGGTCAGGCCAGACGAAATTGATCGTCTTATTAGTGCGGAAATACCAAGTCCAGACACAGACCCTATTTTGCACAGAATTGTCAAAACGAACATGATACATGGCCCATGTAGCCCATTTAATAGCAGTTCACCCTGCATGAAAGAAGGCCGTTGCACAAAGAGGTTCCCAAAAATTTTTTGTGACGAAACCGTTACTGGTGAAAACGGATACCCATGGTACCGCCGTCGAAGATCTCAAAATGGTGGTTTTACTGCTGAAATAAATATGCGCGGACAATGTGTCACAGTTGATAACCGGTGGGTAGTGCCATATTCACCAGTAGGTACTTTCACGCGCCTTTGAAGCTTACGTAAATGTAGAGTACTGCGCGAGTGTGAAATCAATAAAATACATATGCAAATACGTAAATAAGGGAAGTGATCAAGCCACATTTGGATTGCAGAGCAGTGACCGTGATGAAGTGACAAAATATCAATCTGGTCGCTATATTCTATCCACGACCGACACCCAACTGTAATGCAAGAGTCTGACGAGCGTATTATTAATCGTTGCCTTAGCTTAGCTCGCTGCAGGATATTGTGATTTCAATAGGTGGCAATTCTTTGAGTCATTATGGTCTTCCAGAGCCGCAGGAAACCACTGAAGTTCGGCGTGTTGGTCGAGAATAGGTATACAGCGGAGACAAATTATGGTGGGAGTAAAAAGTGTCATGTGATCAACATCTATGAGAAGTGGTTATTTTAAAGCTCTAAGTCCGTCCGCGTACCTAACTGAATGCAACAACAAGAGCACGGTTTCACTTTAAAAAATACGGAAATGACTCTATTATAATAGTTTTTTACTTCTATTGGCGAATAAACATCCCTTGGCGAGACGAAGTTCGCGGGCACCAGCTTGTATTACAATAATTGTAATATAGTGTTGTTGATGGTGACCAGTACGGTCTACAAAATGTTGATTTTGAAAGTTAGGTCAAAAATTCAAAAAACTGAGTAATGAAATAGAAAGCGATAATCTAACGCAGTATTTAACAATCGTCTCTGTATCTACTTGAATAAATCAAACTATTTTGGATATAGAGATAACTGATGGAATTGAACTTGTATTTGAAATCCAGGCATCTTATGATAAAATATTATACTTGGTATGTTCTCCGTTTGTGACGACCTTTAATAGCATAATAGGCCTAACCTATCATAGCCATTTTAAGCGGAAACTAGAAAAGTGGCAGAACAACAGAACATAAGATAAAATGTAAGAAATGCCGACACAATTTTATAAACCAAATTACCGACAGGGGAAGTGACAACTCTATTTTCAGTTTGCCATTTTAATCGAGTTGGATATAAAAATAAAACTTGGTACAGTTGTCCTTAGGAATCCAGTGAGTGGTTTAAGTGTTCGGGCGCCAAAGGTAGAACCTTAGCGTAGAGAGAATATTGCTTGCTGTGAATTTTGTTCTGACCCAATGCAACATATAAATCAGTGCTACTAATGGCAAGTTTCATACAGAGGGTGTTAATTTAAATGCGTGCCATAGCTTCAGACTAGATTAACTATCGATTAAGGATGCCGTAATTGCCATAAAACATATGGAAAAAAATCCCAGTCAATAAATATTACTTTTTATTGTAAAACTAGCCTTCCGCCCGCAGTTTCACTCGCGGTATTAATCTGTTTGGTCTAATAAAAATGTTTTAAATACATTGCATTTAAAATCCAAAATTTCGAAACAGATTGCATCAAAAATCACGAACTGGAAGTGGATTTCGACTACTCGACAACAGATGCTTTAGGGATTGTAAAAGCCCTTACTATATCTTTAAAAATACGCCCTTTAAGTTAAAACGGGAACTTTCTTGTTCGAGGGGAGATAAAGGGCTATTGCACAGTATAAGTCCGTTTATCGTACCGGGAATCCTATTTAAGTTTTATCGGCACGTACATTTTATCAACTTAGTTTTATTATATATAATGATTATTTTTTGACACTGTTTTTGTTTAGAAAGTGCCCATACAAGTACTTTCGTCTAAACAACTTTGAGATTGAACGAATTTCGGCTTAGATATAGGCATTTGAATCAAATGTCAGCCAAGTAAAAAAAGAAATGGTTGTAACCAGGATTTTTTCAAAAATTTTTACGGCATTCTTTATCGATACTAAAAACCTACCCTGAAGCTATGGCACGCATTTAAATTAACACCCTGTATAATTATCGGGTAACTTATGAACTGAGAAATCATTGGGCTCAAGTGTTTCTATAACAAAAAACTAACAGCATGACTTCACGTAACAACAACAACATCTTATATTATAAGACCCATCAATACTGAACCCTATAAAAAGTAGGTTTTATACTTAATTCACGTACCTATTTATACTAATAATAATAACTTAGTTAGGTGATTCGGTCTAACTCTACAATACGAAACAAGTATCATATCATTCAATAAAATTTGTTTCAGTGTTTGCGGAATACAACATTTCCAGAGAGCGGGTCATCGGCACCTCAATTTATTTCAAGCGACATACTTTGTAGTAGTTACTTTTTCAACAGTCGGCTACGGTGATTTTGTACCAGACATATGGCCCTCTCAGCTATACATGGTAATAATGATCGGAGTTGCACTTGTCGTATTACCCACACAGGTAAGCATCTATTTTATTTACATACTGTTTGCACATACGCTTCGAATAGCTGCGTTATAAACGAAAAAAACAATGATGAGTAGGTATCAATTTAAAACTCTAAACAAAACTTCGGATTGTCTAGGAACAAAGAAGTTCGAGCACGGTTCACTTCTAATAAATTACATAAGTACCTAATATAAATGTCATATAGCTAGATACAATGTTCTGCTGATAAATAAGCTCAAATTGGGAGTTATTTATTTGAAAAATACATAAATAGGTAGGTACACATGACGCGCCTTAGTCCCTTGCAGTGAAAGCAGAGCGCTAATGCCCGTAAAAATACGGTCGCTATAGCCATCAATTAACAGGTACAACAGTCCATTGCTGGACATGCAGAAAAATCGTATATAAGTAAAAGGACAGGTAGTTAATCTGTCGCTTAAATTTGTGATAGGTATATATGAAACATTCGAGTCCCTTGATCATCTTTTACGTCGTACGTAGGAAAAGAAATCAGATTAGGTAGGTTAGAATATAAACCGTTACAATACCTAATAATGCTTCTTTTGTATTTCAGTTTGAACAATTAGCTTTTACTTGGATGGAGAGGCAAAAGCTAGGCGGTTCGTATTCTTCCCACCGCGCTCAGTCTGAAAAGCACGTCGTGGTCTGCTCCACTACCCTCCACGCCGACACGATAATGGACTTTCTAAACGAGTTTTACGCTCATCCTTTACTCCAGGACTATTACGTAGTTCTATTATCTCCTATGGAACTAGACACGACCATGAGAATGATATTACAAGTAAGTTATCAATTACTTATTATAGTATAGGGTTAAATTTAATTAATTAGGTACAAATATTTTAAGGGCGTCTTCTACTCACAAAACTAAACAACTTTCATTAGAAACTTCTCATGGATATATGAAAAAATATTCGGACCTCCCATACAAAGTGACGAGCTTTTCCAACATGTTTGCATGGGAGGGTCAATTTTTATTTTCATATACTCCTCATAAAAAAAAACTAAACACCTCGGTTTTTCTTGTTTTTGGCCAAATTAAGCAACAAAAAGTGTTATTTGCATTAAAAATACTAGGTATATGATTCTGTAGCTGGCAGTTTTGCCTTTTTAGTGTGTATAAAAAAATTCAAAATTGGCTTTACATAAAATGATATGAATGACTGAGACATGTTTGAAGTTTGAGTCGTATAACGATTCATAACATTTTCAACATTAAAATTTAGAGCTTGTCTTATTTTATAACATTTGTTTTTTTAATTGTTAACTGTGACTTTGGAACGCCTGAAGACAGTTCGATTTTTGCAACATGGGTATTTTGACCGTAGAAGTTGCCCAAGTGGTGATATTGCTGAATTTTGGACTTGGTCATCGTTTTGTGGTTGAATGTTAGCATTTAAGCCTCTGTTCATAAAGCTTACAAACGCTATCAGAAGACTGGTCCGTTCACGCGACGTTCAGAATCTGACGGAAACCGGGTCAATTCTGTCTGACCGACTTGATCGAATTATTATTACCTATTAGTTCTTTCGACGAAAATCGAAAATCGACGCCTTAGCGCTTTTCAACTGCGGCAAAAGCTATAAATGTACCAAAGGTGTCTCTACTACTGAAGGTAGCTCTACAATCAGTAGAAGCTTAAAGGAACGTAGACTGTTACCGAAAAAGCCAAAAAAGGGGCCCAAATCGACTGCAGACAATTAAATAGCGCGCCTTAACTTTTCAACCTCTTAGTACTCGTCTCGAAGCGACGATTAAGCGACATCTAGTAGTAGTTTTAGAGTCACTTTCAGCCACTTTTTGTACATTTTAAAGCTTCTGCTGCAGTTGAAAAGCGCTAAAGCGTCGTTTTGCAAAGAACTCATAGCAATAATTCGATCATGTCCGTCGGAACTGACCTGATTTCCGTCAGATTCTGAACGTTACGCAAACATACCAAATACAACAGGCAAATTACCCATGTTTCAAACAAAATCTAACTGTTTTCAGGCGTTTAAAAGTCACAGTTAACAATTAAAAAAGCAAAAGTTTTAAGATAAGATAAGACAAGAATATCATTTTAAATGCTAAAAATGTTACCTATGAATCGTTAAACGGCGCAAACTGCATAAGTGTCTCATTCATTTATCTCAATTTACAGAAAAAACAGATGGGGTTTCAATTTTGATTTATTATACACACTGAAAAGGCACAACTGCCAGCTATACAGTCATACAATTTATTTAATGCAAACAATATGTTTTGGTGCTTAATTTGGCGTTTGTTTGATGACGAGTTTATTTCGAAGAAAAATATCTAATAAAAGTTGTTCAGTATTGTGAGTAGAACACGCCCTGAACACAATATTTGTACTTAACTAAACATAACCTTATACCTATAGGGTGAAATTTTACTAGTGGCCGATAGAGGTAGCTCAGAATCGGCTGGTGACAAGACACAACTTTCCCCAAGAAACATAGGTCAAAATATATAAAAAAATTGGCCCTCCCATAATTAACTCAAATCAGCGCGTCTGTAATTTAGTATTCAGCCCAAAATTTAAGTTTTATTTCGACGTACATTCCTTATCACCACCCAAGTTTTCGCTATAGTATAGGTCACTAGTCAAATTTTACCAAGTAGGTATACAAACCTACTGACCTCGACTGAAGACTTGACATTTTTAAAACTATTTTAGGTACCAATCTGGGCACAAAGAGTAATTTACATACAGGGTTCGTGCCTAAAAGACACAGACTTAATTCGGGCACGTATGAACGAAGCCGAGGCTTGTTTTATTTTGGCAGCTCGAAATTATGCTGATAAAACTGCGGCGGATGAGCATACAATTTTAAGGTATGTACCTAATGAAATGATAATAAAGAAAAAAATCCTGTTTATAAGGATTCATAACATAGGTAATCGATGACAAAATTGTTGAACGTAAGTACGTACAGTCACGGAATATACACTTCCCATCAGAAAAATCGAAACACCTCGGTTTTTCTTGTTTTTGGCCGAATTAAACACCAAAAAGTATTGTTTGCATTAAAAAAATTATATGACTGTGTAGCTGGCAGTTTTGTCTTTTCAGTGTGTATAAAAAAATTCAAAATTCAAAATTGGAACCCCACCTGTTCGTTCTGTAAATGAGATGACTGACTGGGACACGTTTGCAGTTTGCGCCTTTTAACGAATCATAACATTTTCAACATTAAAATTTTGAGCTTGTCTTATCTTATCTTAAAAGTTTTGTTTTTTTAATTGTTTACTGTGACTTTGGATCGCCTGAAAAAAGTTAGATTTTATCTGAATCATGGGTATTTTGCCCGTAGAAGCCGCCCAAGTGGTGACA
This sequence comes from Phthorimaea operculella, assembly GCA_024500475.1. Lineage (NCBI taxonomy): Eukaryota > Metazoa > Arthropoda > Insecta > Lepidoptera > Gelechiidae > Phthorimaea > Phthorimaea operculella. The sequence continues at coordinate 1,235,414 of JANFCV010000100.1, read as the reverse complement.
TTGCCAAATTTTGGACTTGGTCATCGTTTTGTGGCTGAATGTTTGCATTTAAGCCTCACCTCTATTCATAAAGCTTACTAACGCTATCAGAAGACTGGTCTGTTTACGCGACGTTCAGAATCTGTCGGAAATTGGGTCAGTTCTGACCGACATGATCGAATTAATGTTATGAGTTCTTTGCAAAATCGAAGCCTTAGCACTTTTCAACTGCGGCAAAAGCTATCAAATGTACAAAAGGTGTCTGAAAGTGGCCCTACAATCAAAAGAAGGTTAAAAGAACGTAGAGTGGTACCGCATTAGCCAGGAAACGGGCCCAAATCAACTGCAGACACGAAGACAAAATCTGTCATGCCGTCGGCGCTGATTCCTTCCCAAACCGTTCACGAACTGTCACCATAACTGACCTTTTTATCAATGCAGCATTGTGTAAAGCCTTTTTAATCCCTTCTGTAAACCATAGTGCTTCCGTGGTCACCATTCAGCGTAATTCTACACTCAGCAGAAAAGAGGAATTTGATCCACTGGGTATACGATCAATTTAGGTGCTCACTTGCAAAGTTAATGCGCGCTATTTAATTGTCTGCAGTTGATTTGGACTCGTTTTATGGCTTTTGCGGTACCATTCTACGTTCCTGTAATCTTCTTCTGATTGTAGAGCCACTTTCAGACACCTTTTGTACATTTGATAGCTTTTGCCGCAGCTGAAAAGCGCTAAAGTGTCGATTTAGCAAAGAGCTCATAACATTAATTCGATCATGTCGGTCAGAACTGACCCGATTTCCGACAGATTATGAACGTCGTGTAAACAGACCAGTCTTCTGATAGCGTTTGTAAGCTTTATGAACAGAGGTGAGGCTTAAATGCAAACATTCAGCCACAAAACGATGACCAAGTCCAAAATTTGGCAATGTCACCACTTGGGCGGCTTCTACGGGCAAAATACCCATGATTCAGATAAAATCTAACTTTTTTCAGGCGATCCAAAGTCACAGTAAACAATTAAAAAAACAAAACTTTTAAGATAAGATAAGACAAGCTCAAAATTTTAATGTTGAAAATGTTATAAATCGTTAAAAGGCGCAAACTGCAAACGTGTCTCAGTCAGTCATCTCATTTACAGAACAAACAGGTGGGGTTCCAATTATGAATTTTGAATTTTTTTATACACACTGAAAAGACAAAACTGCCAGCTACACAGTCATATAATTTTTTTAATGCAAACGATACTTTTTGGTGTTTAATTCGGCCAAAAACAAGAAAAACCGAGGTGTTTCGATTTTTCTGATGGGAAGTGTATATAATAGTACTAGGGTACAGTAAAGGTACATCGTAAAGGTAGGTACTTACATTTTTGCAGTCAAAATATACAGGGTACAAGGGACGGTGTACCGAAAACTTTGCAGGCATGATCAGACCATCAAACTGAACACTTTTTATTATGGAGCCAATGGTGGGAAACGAAAAAAATTCTAACCTCCCAATACAAAGTCAGTCAGCTGATCATGAATATTGTATGGGAGGACGGTTTTTTTTGTTTAGTTTAATTGTTCAGTTTCATGGTCTAAGCACGCCTGCACGTATTATCGGGTAAGTCAAACGAAAAGTACCTAGGTATTTGGGAATTCACGACTGGCGGTCGAGACAAGTTATTTTATAACGAAATGAGTTCTTTATGTAAAGTATAGTAATGCACGTTACGCGCGCTCTCCGATGCTGTTCGTATTTCTTCACGAGATTTATTTTATTTTATCAATTCTCTATTAAATAACTCACCTCCATGCCTCATTCGTAAAATATTTTTGCTCTTAATGTCTCTTCTTCTTAATTCTTTTAATGTCCTACTTTTAACAAAACATTTTATTTATGTTTTACTTGAGTGTAGAAATGTACGCCAGTACACTTCATAAAAATCTCGAAATTCGCATCCCTACAAAGCGCGCCGGCTGTGACCTTCAAAGGTGGTCTGCGGCAGATGAACTTTCGCGCGCAGCATTTCGGCTATTTTTGCTTGCGCGCGCGATCAGTAGGCTAATATAAAAGTAGGTATCCATCCACAGCCGGCGCGAAGGAAATTGCACTTTATTATCGCGCATAAAGATTTATATTTGTTGAATTGCTATGGCGGAGTGCGTCTTCTGTACCTGTACTATTATGTATTCTGTGGTATTGATAAAGGATGCCGTAAAAAATAGTTAAAACATTCCTGCGCAAAAAAAATGGCTTTTACTCAGCATATATTTTTTTCTATTTCATCAAAATCAAACGTTTTTAACTTTCGTCGAAAGAAAGCCAATAAAAACACTTTCGTCAAATAAACTTTGAGTATGAACTAATCTATTTAAATAAAATTTCAACCAAGTAATTTTTTTTTCCTGCATTTTTTCTATATTTTTTACGACATCTTTTATCTATACTAAACCTACCCTGAAGCTATGGCACGCATTATAATTAACACTTTGTATATTTTTTATGTCTAGAAATAATTTATTTTTAATTTTAGAGTACGGTGCTAATGTATTATTTTATTAGGTACAAAGAACTGCCGAGAGGGAACTAAAAATAGATTTAAATTAAATTGTATGAAAACAACACTTAGATGTTTTTTTCTTACTTATGAATCATTGACTAACATTATATTATATACCTACTATATTTTGAACTATATTTGATACTATATTTTGAATAAGATTTATTTATATTATACTTAAGTGCAGCCAGTCTCGCAGTAATATCTATTCTGCTCTCTTATAAGATCCATCTTTGGATATATCTTTTTATATTTTATTGCATCTTGTTCTGCCTCGATGCAGCATTTGCTCATATTATGTTAAAGATAGACATACCTGAAAACAACTGAAAATCAAAATAGAAATATTCAAGGTTCTTGAGATTAGCTCATTAATCACAAAAAGAGCTCCTAAAGCTACTGAGACGCTACGCTTTAAAAAGTTGGTTTCCACATATCTACCATTTGAAGAGAGATAGATGCACATGCACATGCAGGTGCAGCCGGTCCCGGTCGATACAGCAGGCATCGATGAGCCTCGGGGTCGGGATTCGACAGGTGTTACGAACTCAGAATGCATTCAATTTTGTACCGTGTGTTAAATAGCTATTTAAGCGCTGAAGCGAAATTCTACTATTCTTTCTTCTTTTCGTTTGGGCGTGGGTCACCGATATGATGAACGAGCCAGTGAACCGTGGTGTCAGTTACTTTTCTCATATTGTTGTATTTTTGTTAGGTAATTTAAAATGGTTTATTTCTTTATTTTTCAGGTCTTGGGCGGTTAAAGATTTTGCTCCAGACGTACCACAGTATGTTCAAATATTTCGCCCTGAAAATAAATTACACGTTAAGTTTGCCGAATTTGTAGTTTGTGAAGACGAGTTCAAATATGCCTTACTTGCTAATAACTGCACCTGCCCAGGAGCGTCTACTTTAGTAACGCTGCTGCTTCATACTAGCCGGGGCCAGTAAGTACTACGTTATTTTCAGTAATGTCATATCATGGCTTGTGATCAATTACGCAAAAATTTACTTTGATTTTCAGAGAAGGCCAGCAATCTCCTGAAGAATGGCATCGACTGTATGGAAAGTGCTCCGGAAATGAAATTTATCATATAGTTTTAGGGGACAGCCGATTTTTTGGGGAGTATGAAGGAAAAAGCTTTACGTACGCAAGCTTTCATTCACATCGAAAGTAAGTCCGAAAATTTTAACATTTTAGTCAGTAATTGTAAACGTATCTTGATTACTTAAATATACATTCAAACGGTTCCTAATACTTACCTACGTTAAATGGAACTACCTGTGTAGAAGACAAGCTTTAAATATTTTTTCAATAGTTTCACTTAAAGCAGCAGAAAAAGCGAAGAAGAAGTAGCATGCAGATAATCTGCAAGTCTGTATTATAAAAACTTATACAAACATTAAAATTGAAATTCTTTATTTATTATAAACTAGCTCTCCGCCAGCGGTTTCACTCGCGATATTTATCTGTTTGGTCACACAATGGTTTGGTCTAATAAAAAAGTTTTAAATACATTGCATCTAAAATCAAAAATTTTGAAACAGATTGCATCAAAGATCTGGAGGTGGAGTTCGACTACTCGACAACAGATGGCGCCACTACTTGAGGGATTGAAAAATCACTTATATCTTTAAAAATACGTCCTTTAAGTTAAAACGGGAACTTTCTTGTTCGACGGGAGATAAAAGGCTATTATAACAATATAAGTCCCTTTATCGTACCGGGAATCCTTTTAAAGTTTCATCGGCACGCACATTTTATCAACTTAGTTTTATTATATATAATGGTAAACTTATACAAAAACAATTATGTTGCTACTTCCTAAACTAAAAATATTCTTGTATCATGGGATAAATAATACCATAATGATTAAATTTATTAAATTCATTTTGTCCAACGTGACGATTACGACCGCATTTTTATGTGTTTATATGTATGAACTAATTTTGATAAAACTTGTCGTAATTGTCCTAACCTACGGTGCACAAACCTGGTCCCTAACAGAGAATCAGAAGGCCAAACTCAAGGTTTGCCAACGAGCTATGGAACGTAGCATTTTGGGCGTCAAGCGGATTGACCGCATACGAAACACCACCTTACGTTCAAGAACTGGCATAGCCGATGTAGGTCGCAAATCGGCCAAACTTAAGCGGGACTGGTCGGGGCACGTCAGCCGGATGCACCCAGAACGGTGGGCTAGGATCGTCACAGAGTGGACACCACAAGATGGGAATCGTCGAAGGGGTAGACCCAGTAAAAGATGGAGTGACGATCTTAGCTCATATCGTGAAGACTGGTGGGAGCTAAGTATAAGGATAGAGACAAAGAGTATATAAAATCACTACGTTTTAAGAGTACGAACTCTCAAACAAGTGACATTACTCCCGATTTGTATGAAACTAGTTCTACCCTGTGTCCAACATTCAGCATATGAATTTTAGAGGTCCCCATCATGAAAATCGATAATCGAATAGAGAGGTTCTGTACCCGGCGTTAGTCGATCGATTTAACACAGGACGAATCGATAGGGCCCAGGCAGGACCAGAACATGATGATGCGCAGGATTTAACATCTAAAATGATTAGTGAAGGGACTCTCTGTCCAAGAAGCCGCATAACAGAGTGGACCGACACAACAGTCGACGAACTCTACGTCTACTTTGGAATTATATTGGCAATGGGCATAATAGTAAAGTCAAAGTTAGAGGAGTACTGGAGCAAAGATGCCGAACTTTTTTCTACCCCATACTTCCGTGCACACATGAAACTAAGTAGATTTCAATTACTCAACACATGCCTGCATTTTAATGACAATGCAAACATGCCAAGGAACCTCAGTGGAGCAGAGGCTAAATTATTCAAAATTGAGCCACTGATAAGTCACCTGAACGCCAGGTTCCAGGCAATGTACACCATGGGGCAAAACATCGCATTAGATGAAAGTTTGATGCAGTGGAAAGGGTGGCTGAGTATTAACCAATTTATCTCCAATAAGGCAGCCAAAGTCGGGGTGAAGACCTATGAGCTGTGCGAGTCCCAGACTGGGTATTTATGGAGATTTGACGTCCATGCTAAAAACACAACTCCCTCGACCAACAGAATCCGCTGGATGCTTTCACGCCGAGTATAGTGCTGGAACTCCTCCGTGAGCTCGAAGGGAGGGGATATACAGTTTGGATGGATAATTTCTATAATTCCCCAGGTCTGGCTCGCCAGCTTAAAGTTCTTTGGCTTCGACGTGGTTGGAACGTTACGCACCAACCGCCAGTTCGTGCCCCAGGAACTGAACAATCTGACGAAACACTCGATGCGGAAAGGTCAGATCACTGGGTATACTTCTGGAGATGTCGATATAATGGTATGGCGCGATGAGAACCGTGTCGCCACTATATCGACATATCACGGAAATGAAACGGCGGTTGTTGACAACGTAGTCAAGCCTTGCCTTATTCTAGACTACAATATCATGATGGGGGGCGTCGACAAAAAAGACCAGCTTTTGTCGATGTACCCCATCGAAAGGAAACGGACCAGCATCTGGTATAAAAAGTTTTTCAAGAGACTGCTTAATGTTTCCACATTAAACAGTTATATCATATCCAAAAAATCCGGTTCTTCGTGGGATCATCGCCGATTCCGCAAAGAACTGATCAATGAAATTCTCAGTCGGCACAGTCAGCCCCGTCAAGTCACCGTCTCCATACAGCCAGAGCCAGAGGTATACTTAGCTCGATACCACCATCCACTGCCATACCCAGTCGGGAAAAGTGGAGCTCGGCTGCGACGTCTGTGTGCTGTGTGCAAGAAACGCACAAACTTCTACTGTATCGGCTGCAATAAGTCTGTCTGTCTGCGAAACTGTTTTGTGTCTCTTCATTAGTTTATTTACTTATATTTTTAGTGTATTCTTCATTCATTTTATATATTTTACTATTATTATTATTATTTATTTTTCTTCATTAAATTTATTGATGATTTATACCACATGCTGTTCGTTTCCTTTCCTTGATAAAATTGGTATTAGCTCAGCTATCCTTTCCACGTTTTTCTACTCAATTTTTACCCGTGGGTGTCGTTTTAGGCGACTAAGGTAGTGGGCTCTTGTGGATGTTGATGTTCTCTGAGCCGCGTTTAGAGTAGGAACACAAATTGTTAAAAAAAAGAGAAAAATTTGCATTACAAATATTTTTCTTTTTTAGAAGAGAAAATTTTGCACTACAATTTTTTTCTTCTTTGATATTGATTTAGAATACGATTTTCTTAAAGAGAATCTTGTAAATTCCTACTAAGATATAATGTTTTCACTTTCACTTTAACTTCTTCTGTTATTTCCTGCGTGCGTATCCTCTAACTTCGATTTCACTATTATTCCCATTGCCCGTGTACTCTAATCATAACAACTACTGAACTGACTTTCTTGCGTGTATCCTTTCTGTAGTTTGATGGACCGACTATTTTGCCTGCATTTTTTTTCGAGCCGGTTTTAGATGCCCTAACCAAATTGACACGAAAATGTTGTAGAGCGTTGCAAAAGGCTACTAAAGGGGGGGATTGAACAGCATCCAGAAAATAGCCAATGTTCAATTGTGGACTGTTGTGGCTGTTAATAGATTTTTTTAACTGCAAAAAAGAGAAAAAATTGTAAAACAAAAACGTGGATATTTTTTTCGCATCAGTCAAAAAAGGCAAAACTTTCAATCATTTTGATAATACCCTATATAAAATTTTGATATAGCCACTGTCACTCACGCTGCTGAGACGAATCTAACGATATCACATATGTCGACATCCGCCCAGCTATTTGGGCAGTAGCGCATGAAAAAAAAATTTTTACACATACATACATTCATACATACCCATAAACATACATACTCTTGAACAAAATCATTAAATGACAAAAACCCAACTGCGTAAATTTTCGGGCCGGATGCCCAGCCGTTTGGGCTGTAGCTTGAGAAAAAAAAATGTTTGTGGACAACCAACATACAAACCATACATACCCACATACATCCATACATACATACACTCGAAAAACATAATTTTTATTAAAATTAAAACGAAATATTTGGCAGAAAAAATATTTATGTACTCACAATTCAACAGTAAAAATAAAATAATGATACATTTAAAGGATGAAGATAATACATACACTTGTTAGGTTAGTTAATTTCTGTTGATGGTTTTTGTGACCATCAGCCATCGTGATTGCGCTAATGCATTACACAAGTACAGTCTGAATTTTAAGAGTCCAGTCTTGAAAATATAGTTTAACAAAAATACGGCACAGCAAAGGCTCGAAGCTGCGTATTTTTCGAAGAAATATTCAAAGCACTGAAATGGATGCGTACACGCACTAGATAGCCCCGCCAATAACGACATAAAAATAAATAAACATTGCAAACGCGCATGTAACTACGATTTTTTTATATGTTGTAAGGTCCCTTGAGAGTAGTTAATACCCAAGTTTGCAACACTGAAAACCTTGTGCTGTCTCCACGGTGCTCAATAAACTGCGAAAGTTTGGCCCATATTTCAGTTTTTTATAAAAATCTATCATAACGAAGATTTTTTCAAGTACGTTTCATGGAACTTTATTAAAGATAACTAAATTTGCTACAATTTCAGCGAAACCTGAGCACACTATGTCTTTTGGTTGCAAAGATACAGCAAGTCAAAGATGGGCAATTCTTCCGCAGTGCTAAGAAAGCTGTGAAATTACAGAATTTCCGATGTAACAGCTCTTGTATTATTATTTTTTTCAAAAAATCATATTATGTTGTCCGACTTGCACTTAGCCAGTTTTTTGGGGTTCCGTACCCAATAGGGTAAAAAACGGGACGCTATTACTAAGACTTCGCTGTATGTTCGTCCATCCGTCTGTCACCAGGCTGTATCTCATGAATTCGCAGATGATGCATATCAAAATCTGTTCAGTAGTTTTTTCGCGTGTATCTCATGAACCGTGATAGCTAGAGAGTTGAAATTTTCACAGGTGATGTATTTCTGTTGCCGCTATTACAAAAACTACTATAAACCAGAATACAATAAATAGTAAGGGGGGCTCCCATACAAGAAACGTGTTTTTTTGTTGGTTTTTGTAAATAATGTTTCGGGGGCTGTTTCTCATGAACCGTGACAGTTAGATCTTTTTAATTTTCACAGATGATGTATGTTAATTGCCGCTATAACAAGAAATACAAAAAACTAGTCAAGTGCGAGTCGTACTCGCGCACAAAGGATTCCGTACCATCATTTATAAAAATGACAGAAATATCATATCTGTTGCCCGACTCGCACTCGACTAGTTTTTGGTATTTGTTGTAATAGACATACATCATCTGTGAAAATTTCAGCCATCGAACTATCACGGTTCACGAGAAACAGCCTTCGAAACATTATCCACACAAACGAGCAAAAAAATCACGTTTCTTGTATGGGAGCCCCCCTTAATATTTATTGTATTCAGGTTTTTAGTATTTGTTGTTATAGCAGCAATAGACATACATCACCTATAAAAATTTCACCTCTTTAGCTATCACGGTTCATGAGATACACGCGCAAAAACTTCTGAACAAATTTTGATTTGAAGTTGACATTGGCAGCACAGGGTTTTCAGTGTTGCAAACTTGGGTGTTAACTACTCTCAAGGGACCTAACAATATAGAACAAAATCGTAGTAACATGCGCATTTGCAATGTTTGATGTCGATATTGACCGGGCTAAGAGTCAATATCTCACAAAATATTTAGAGTCCTATCTCAGAAATAACATTCACCACAAACTTTGAAAATAATACGGCTAAGCTAAAGGCTCAAATACAGCGATATTATTTGTGAGAAGGAAATAATACAAAAAGAAACTAGTAAACAAACAAAGCAACCGACTGACAGACATGACACCTTGGTGTTGTCATTATCAAATCGTATAAAATAGCTAACCTTAAGAATCTTCATGTTTAAATGTATTTTCACTTGGGTGACGCATACTTGTACATAATGGGCCTTAAGAGATCAAAAAGGTTGTAATATAAAAGTAAAGTATAGCCAAGTTATAGCCAAAATAAATTCTTAAGCTTACATTTAGCGCACTTAAAGGAAAAGTAAAAATGTACAACAATTTTTGCAATATTTGTTATGGTAACACTACATAGTTTTTGTTTGTTTGGCTATTGAATAGAACTGGTTTCAAGTAAACTCAGAATGTACTGAGTTTCTAGAGGCTGGATAGAGATAGGTGGAAAAAGGAAGGGGAGGCCTTTGCCCAGCAGTGGGACACCGTAGGCTGATAATAATACTCGTAATTACCAAGAGCCCTTCCAAACAAGCGATTTTTTGGAGCAGATCGTCGAGATAACGTTCCGCCTATAAATCGCCGAAAGGGCTCTAGCTAGACGATTCCTAAACTAATTAATAATTAGATAATTTCAACAATAATAAGTAGTTTGTGAATATGCAAAGACGGACGTACCTAGGTAGTTTCCATAATTATAAGGTTAAATTTTACTTGTATACTGCTTTCTGCATAAATACGACATTTTTATCCCTTATTTGCATTTGCTTTCCAGATATGGCGTAGCATTAGTTGGGGTTAGACCAGCAGAATTGCCTGAATTTTACGAAGATACTATCTTACTGAATCCAGGACCACGGCATATTATGAAAAGTAGTGACACGTGCTACTACATGAGCATTACAAAAGAAGAAAATTCTGCTTTCGTTGTGGCTGAAAAACAAACCGAGCAAAAACCATCAATACCAAAAGACCAAACCGCGTGTAGTCTTCTATCGGCGGAGAAGAAGCAAAACGATGCTGAGGAGGGCGGCCCTAACCTAGCAAACAAACCAGACGGTAGTAACGTCGCTCAGTACGAACTTCCACAAGTGATTCTCCAAGCTCCCGCGAGTTCCACACCAAATGCATCGCCATCACGCATCAACCAAGCTAATACTGTATCATCCGCTAATTTCACTGTCGCTAGCTGTGAGTGTCACAGTCAGATAACGCCCAAAGAAAACCTAATGCAACACAGAGTGTTTTGCACTCGGTTTCCTTTCTGTTGTTTGTGCTTGAGTTGCTCGATATCTTATATATTTATGACCGCCTACCTGTTTCTGCAATAAAAATCAACATCGGATGACTGGATCATTCGTCGGGTATCAGCATAGAGCGATTTTTTCCTTCTATCCCGGACCAAACTCAGGAACTTAAGTATAATCGTATCTCTGTACGCCCACAGTTCTTAATAAAGGACCATGGACGCTCACATGACTTTATAAATGATATTTGCCGTAAAGTTCTAAAACTTCCTGAGTTTGGCCTTGGACGGCCGAAAGAAATCCGCTCTATAGTTATCAGTCAGCTGATGTATTTACTTATTAGCTTATTATATAAACTAATAAGAGGCATCGAGCAACTTGCTCACTACCTACTTTTAGGCCCTGTCCGCACAGCGTCTTTCATGCACGATTTTATTCGTGATTTATTTCGTATAAAAGGCAGATATTTCCGCAAGATTTTCGTCGCCTGTACGGATACTCGTTTATGATAAATGTGTTACAGAATAACGATGAAAATAGCTCAATTAAAAAAGAGAGTTGTGCGGGTAGGGCGTTAGTGTTTTTGTTTCGCGGCTAGGTACAAACATACGACTGAATATGAATATTGAATTAAACAATCAAGATTTCATTGCTCCTACTAAGTATTTCAATGCCTAACGTTTCGCTGCATACTTCTACTGGTAGTAGATATGTATGGTGAAGGGGTGTTACATAATATTTATTTAATTCACATCTTTAATTTCTCAACTACAGTTTTTAAAATAATTATGAGGTCAATTAAAATCAGAATTATATTTAGAAGTTTATTTTTATAAATGAGAGGATAAACATAGTACGGGAAGCAATAGGTCTATCATGATAAAATCAAACTTCGTCATCAAAAAGTTCGTGTTCGCGTTTTTTGAACAGCATGTACATACCTACAGTCAATTGTCGGTTTAAAAAAAAGTCTTTTTCAGGAGTTTTAAAATGCAGACACTTCTATTTTATGGTCACTTCGAACTTAATGGTCATAGGAATTCAACATTTTGGTCCTAAAGGATATTTGCTATTTATTTTACCAGTTGACCTCAAACTTATTGGTAACATACTCGTTTAACCAGTTTTCTTACCATATTGATAATAGTGCATGTTTTGTGTAGGTTATGTTATAAAATTACGCTTCATTATGATTTTAACGAAAGAAGCGCGTCGATTTACCCGCATAACGCATCATTACGTCGGACACCTTGAGCAATGTTTTACTGAATCGAAAGCAACGATGTAGCATTGCGCTCGGTGTACCTACTGTTTTTTCGATCCATCATTGAGTGTTTTTGTGTGTATTCATGTATTTTATATGTCTTTGTTTAAAATCTTCTGTGTGAGTTTTCAATTGGTATTCAATGTTATGCATAGTAGCTATCACAATACTTAGAAATTTGTTATGTTAATGTATCACATTTTTGACAACGTACCTAATAATTACAATAAAAAATACATATAACACATGACATGAAAATGTCTGGGCGCCTAGTTACTTTTTATTTATGAACAGGCAATTTGCCAACCCTGGAATTATTTTTCAGAATGTAATTAGGTGCCTTTGTAAACAACGTATCTAATAACATGAGCGTTTAATAACCTTTCAAGAAGAGCAATACTCGAGAAAAAATCTGCCGTAGCAAATGTCTACGACTTACATGTACGTACTACATACGGGGTGTTAGGGACGGTGTAACGAAAACTTTGCAGGCGTGTTCAGACCATCAAACTGAACAACCTTTACTATGGAGCCAATGGTGGGAAACGAAAAAAAAATTCCGACCTCCCATACAAAATTCACGATCAGCTGACTGACTTTGTATGGGAGGTCGGAATTTTTTTTTTTGTTTCCCACCTTTGGCTCCATAGTAAAAGTTGTTCAGTTTCATGGTCTGAGCACGCCTGCAACGTTTTCGTTACACCGTCCCTAACAGCCCGTATATAAGCGAATGAAGTGTGTCACATTATATAAGGAGCTCTCCGCCTAGTCAGAATCTAAGTGAACGAATAAGGAGAATATTTTCAAACCAATTAGTTTTTCCAAAATGTGGGCATGTTTCTAAATCTAAGGGTTTGCTTTGAATGTACGGGTGCATTGCCTTAAGGCTACCTACCCAACAAAATTGTTCCTGAGTACGTTATCAACAGTTAAATTGCTTTTTCATAAACTATAAAGAAATTTAGGCGTTCTAGTCACACTAAAATACCTAAAACTACTCAACATTTAGGATGAAATTTTACTAGTGGCCGATAGCGAAAATGCGGAACAGGCTGATGTTAAGGAACGTAACTTTCTCAAAGGAACATAGGTCGAAATATGACAAAAAAAACATCATATATAGATAGATACAGTACGCTAACGATTTCATGATCATCCTGAAATATGCTCATCCTTGTCACACAAGCCAGTATCACTGCGAGCATGACAAGGAGGCATATTTTAGGATGTTCATGAACTCGTTCGTGTATTGTAAGTAGTCCTTTGCAGATCAGCTGATTGGGAGGTACAACTTTTTACTTATTTCGACTTTTGTTCCTTTGTGAAAGTTGTTCCTTATCACCAGCTGGTTCTGAGTTTTCGCTATCGCTCACTAGTAATATTTCATTGTATATAGGGTGAATTTTTACTAGTGACCGATACCGAAAACTCAGAACCGTCTGGTGATAGATAGGAACATACGAAAAAAATTTTGGCCTCCCATACAAAATTGACGATCAGCTGATTTAAGTTACTATGGGAGGTCTTAAATATTCTTTCGTATTCCGACCTTTGTTCTTTACGGAAAGTTGTCTCTTATCACTAGCCGGCTTTCAGTTTTCGCTATCGGTCACTAGAAAAAATTCATTCGGTATAGGTAGGCACTATAGTTTTAAAGGGGCATTTATATTCAAATAAAGCCTAGTGTGAATGAAATACTAAATTTTAAATACCCAACAGTCAAGCGTATAATGTAAATAAACATTCACATTCAATTAAAAAGCTAATATTAACGGGAACATTATAAGAAATGTTACTATCAAATATTTTTAACAGCAAAGTACGGTGAAGTGGCGTCTACGTCAGAATCGAGGACATGCTTGAAAGACTCGCCAGGAACGGATAGTGCAACAGACAGCCATTTGTTATTGCCAAAACCAGATAATTCCAACTTTCTCAGCCCCGACGCTTTAAATTTTCGAAGAGGTAATTTTTTTAGTCTAGATGTTGTATGAAAATATAAGCAAACATGTGTTATGTATTGGGTACCTACTAGAATATGTATTTGTTTCCATACAACAGGCAGCCGAAGACCTTCTATACTACCAGTACCGGACATGGTTACAAGCAGTCTAAACATAGCTGATGCTGAAAATCTAGACGGAATAGACAATGATGAGAGTGAGGATGAGTTAGACGATGATGTGCCTTGGAGGTCTCCTTCTGAAAAAATTGCGTAAGAACTAAAACATCAAACACTGCTTAGATGCATTTGCACGCAAAGTAGTTTTTAAGTATAAATAAAATCCAAACATGCTATTACAATAAAAGCAACTGCCTGTTGTCAACAAAAATTATAAATCTGTACCCAGATTTCCCGAAAATAGTGAAAAACTTTAAAACATCCGTGTAATTATTTAATATATTTATAATTATATAAAATTATATACTATAGGATTGACTACAGGTATATAATTTTGGGCGTTTAAACGCTAGATTGCTTAAAAATCAGGCGTCTCACTTTGTAATAACATGTCATATCTTTAATTTGAAACATTACCTACCGAAATCTTTTATAGAGCCTAGAGTTACCAATGCGTCTTACTGAGTTAAGTATTTTCGGATAACCAACTTTTATCTCGGTTACAAACAATCAGCAGTAAATAGGACCAGCGGTTGAATTTGTATCTATTTAACATAGGATTGGTACGGTGACTTTAGAATATACGGGTGTAAGAGACAGCTCTCCGAATACATTTAAGGCATGAAACTGAACAACTTCCCATAAAACATATTTCAAGAGAAGTATAAAAAAATGTCTCCTATACAAAATCACGGTCAGATGAATGCATCTATTTGTAATTGTTCAGTTTCATGGTCTGAATGCATCCTATCAGTAGTCGGAGAGCTGTACCTACCTTGCACCTTGGATTAATTTGACGCATATTGTACTTACTTCAAAACAATGAACATTAATCAAAGCTTTTACTGGGAGTAACAGATAAATCTTACATAAATGGCATAAATGCTAATTTACGTCTAAATAAAAAATTGCTTCCAATATAAAGTTAATATTTATATAATTTAATTACATCTAGCGGTTCATCTAATGAGAAAGTTGATGGCGAATAATTATTACCTATGTTCTTAGTTTGTTTTTATATTTTAATTATTCTAGGTAAACGTATTTAATAGTTTTTTTTCTTTCAATTTTAACACTACTACATTTGTACAACTGTTACTATATGTTTAATGTAGATGAACCTTATTATTAAATAAATAAATAAATTTTGTAACTTCAAATCACAAACGTCACTGTACCTACCCATCCTATGTGAAATAGATACCTAACAAAATGATTACTTCTCAAAATTAGTTGAATTCCTTTCTGTAGCTAGAAACAACATTCCGTAACAATACCTGGCTTTGTAACGTACCCATATACATACTTGTTATTAAATTTGTTTGTCCTTTGATAAAAGTTTCGGTAACGTATTTTTAGTAGGTAATGTGTAGCTACACCTACCTATTTGGCAATGAGAGTTAGTCAGCCCACACGCATTTTTATTTCCTTTGAAGTACCTAATAGAATATTTTTGTTGTTCTAGAGTGTACATTAACTCGTGTAGAAAGCTGTCAAAAATCACGCAAGCTGCATGATCTCGGCACCATAAGTATGAAGTTGTTATTTCATATTGAACTCTTTCCTATTTTATTATGCTATATACCTATTCAGTTCTATTTAGTAATTATTCTATTAGTTCAATATTCTAAAGCTTCGATTCTTGTATTGCAATACGCCCATACTATGTTGGACATTTTCTTCTCATTAAACTCATTTACATGTAATATGAATATCTATAAATTGCATTACCTGCTCTATACCTACTGTTCCCGTTCGGTGATAATTGCATGATTTCCAAAAAAAGTGCAGATGATATCTACCTTATAGAAAAATCGATATTTGTTTTCTTGCACCAACATTTCCTCACATTTCTTGTAATAAAACACAGTATTTGTGATGCAGGCAATGATTAAAATTGTAATTGTTTATTGTGCACTTGTGTGCATTGTGTATTTGTACAACTCCCTGAGCATTGTTGTCCCCGCACGGCGGCCGCGCCCGCGCATGCCCGAATGCCCGAACCTGTACCTGCAGTGATGACTTCACCACCAGCAGCTTCTCGTCGCTGGCTGGCAGCGAGGTCGCGCACAGCGCCTGGCGTAATGATTTCACAAGGTGAGCACCACTATTATCTCAATTACAAAACGGCTTGGAAATAAGGTATATACTCACCTATAATGAAAGTTATAATAATTTTTCACACTAAATTTTCATGACAAACTAGAAATTCGAAAATGACGAGCCTATTAATTATTGTTCTTTCTGTATAATTTATAAACCCGTTTTAAGATAGGTAATAAAAATCTCATAGATTATGACGATAGGTCATAAATTTTACTAGGATACTTTGTTTGCTTTTTCAAATCCGAGCGGCTTCGCTGCTGATAATTATCATTAAGGTAACGTACCCACAAATAACACTAAAGTTTTAATTAAAATAAGAATTGTTTCACTTTCTCTGCCTTTGTTTATTTGTCTGCACATGCCCCTACCAATAGTGAGCATGTGAATCCGTACTTTGATGTTATATGTTAGATTTTTTTAAAAGCACTAAAACTAGAATTGTCCACAATGCCCGTTATTTCTTTGCCCTCGTTACCTATTTTTTAGATGTTTAGGTATATTTGAAATGTCTATTGTTTCTAAATACTTATATCTACTTTTTTATGAAATAGTGGTGGGAGAGTTATTCTCTATTTTTATATAAATTTTTATCCCGATTTTACAACTTTTATCCACTTTGATTAAGCTTTGCTTTGGCCTATCTTTGAATATATTTTTCCTATATTACATGTACCCGATACTAAAAAATATATATTTGAGTTAAAATTTCACAAAATGTTTTAGGA
The DNA here is from genome assembly GCA_024500475.1 of Phthorimaea operculella. Classification (NCBI taxonomy): domain Eukaryota; kingdom Metazoa; phylum Arthropoda; class Insecta; order Lepidoptera; family Gelechiidae; genus Phthorimaea; species Phthorimaea operculella. The sequence goes on along the minus strand of JANFCV010000100.1, from coordinate 1,218,631 downwards.
TTGTGAAAGGATTCCCACCAGTTTCCCCTTTTATTGGTGTCAGCCCAACCTTGTGCTACTTACTGAAAGAAAAGAAGCCACTGTGCTGTTTACAACTGGCACAGGTCTGCGAGCACTGTGCCTACAGGAACGCGAAGGAGTACCAATGGCAAAATAAAACTATCATTCTCGCAGCAGATTATGCATCTAACGGAATATATAACTTTATTATACCACTCAGAGCACATTTTCGATCTAAAACTTCGCTGAATCCAATTATTTTACTATTGGAAAGAAGACCAGACATCGCGTTTTTAGACGCAATATCTTATTTTCCGTTAGTTTACTGGATGATGGGTTCTATCGACTGGTAAGTTAAGTTATTATAAGTAGGTACCTACTCCTTATTGTAATGAAGAACAAAATTTAAGCCTACTGTTATTTTCAGCCTTGACGATTTGCTGCGTGCGGGAATAACTTTGGCTGAAAACGTTGTAGTAGTCAACAAGGAATTATCGAATTCAGCTGAAGAAGATAGCCTTGCTGACTGCAATACTATAGTCGCCGTGCAGACGATGTTCAAGTAAAAATATTTTCGTTTTACATAACACATCTTTTAAGTAAAGGGTGTACCTAAGGGACGGTGTACCGAAAACTTAGAGAGATTAGCCGACTGACTTTGTACGGGAAGTCAAATTCTTTTTCGTTTACCACCTTATGCTCCATGGGGAAAGATGTTCAGTACCATGGTCTGAGCACACCTGCAAAGTTTTCGTTACACCGTCCCTTACACCCCGTATAGGGTGTTAGAAAAAGTAGTAAGTTCGTTCAAACCACACGTTCTATAGGTATAATAAAATATGTTAAAGGTGTTCAAACAATTATAATAAAAAATATTAGAAGATTAAAATATTTTTGTAATACTTACTTTTAATTTAATTGTTCAACCCTACACACAGCATGCTTTATAGTTCTGTACAGTCAATTCCTGCTTGGATAACTTTGCACCGCTCCTTCGCCGAGCGCAATAAGGTCTATAACGGTACAACCGCAGCTGTAGGTATGTGACCGTGACGAGATGCTTCGTCGCGCTCAGACCTAGGGTTGAACATTTCAATAAAAAGTTTTTTAAATTGTTTTATTTGAAATATTTTTCATTTATTTCTTAAACATGGTCAAGAAACTTTGTTATACCTACAGAACACGTGGTTTTAAGGAACGTACTACTTTTCCTAACACCCTGTATATAGTATAAACTATTATTATATCAGCCTATACTGCAAAAGGCCTTCCCTTTCTCTTTCCAGACTTTACACTCCATGGCTATACTTTTATATATTATTCATACACTATATTTTTAATATTTAGTTAGATTTTATTGTAGGTGCTTTTAATACAATACAATGTAGACGTAACTATTTCGTAACATTTTATACGATATTATAAGAATATTTAAAAGCGTCTTTGTCATTGCGAGCTGGATGCGAATGTTTTTATTGTAACATAATACATATGCTATGTTGTTAAAATGTTGTAACTTCCTCGCATAAGCGAATTTTAGAATAAAGTATACAGCTTAGCGAGTGTTCTTTAAATTGTAAAAGAAACTAATGGTGTTTTGTATGTATTTCCAGCGATTGATTGTATTTTTTTTCGAAGTTTGAGTATTATGATTGCACTTCATTTACACATCATTATATACGGGGTGTTAGGGACGGTGTAACGAAAACTTTGCAGGCGTGCTCAGACCATGAAACTGAACAACTTTTACTATGGAGCCAATGGTGGGAAACGAAAAAAAAATTCCGACCTCCCATACAAAGTCAGTCAGCTGATCGTGAATTTTGTATGGGAGGTCGGATTTTTTTTTTTCGTTTTCCAACATAGGCTCCATAGTAAAAGTTGTTCAGTTTGATGGTCTGATCATGCCTGCAAAGTTTTCGGTACACCCTGTATAATTAAACTAAGTTGATAAAATGTGCGTGCCGATAAAACTTAAAAAGGATTCCCGGTGCGATAAAGGGACTTCTATTGTGCAATAGCCAGGACAAGAAAGATCCCGTTTTCACATAAAGGGCGTATTTTTAAAGATATCAGGGCTTTTACAATCCCTCAAGTAGTGGCGCCATCTGTTGTCGAGTAGTCGAACTCCACTTCCAGTTCGTGATATTTGATGCAATATGTTTCAAAATATTGAATTTTGAATTTAAAACATAATATGTATTGAAAACATTTTTATTTGACTAAACAAATAAATACCGCGAGTGAAACCGCGGGGGGCAAGCTAGTACCCTAATAAATTCAATCAGGTCTTTACCTTGTAACTCCCAATGTAGCTACATCGTACTACTTATCGACTAACTTCTTCTTGAATTTTGTTATACCTACTTGCTATAGGTAACGTTAAAATTTACTTCCTTGGGCATTACTAGGGTCGAGGCTAGAATAAATAGACTAATAAATTCAAGGATTAGAAAGTGTGTAACGAGTGTTTCAATATGTCGATACTCAAAATTATAGGTAGTATACAATATGCATTTTTTCATTACAGATTTTTTCCGTCTATAAAGTCAATCACGGAACTATCGCAATCCTCTAATATGCGCTTTATGCAATTCAGAGCTCATGATAAATATGCGTTACATCTTTCAAAAATGGAAAAGGTACGATATAATAATCTATTTAAGTGATAAATACCTAATCTATCTTAGACTAATTATTATTATCTTATTTACAGCGCGAGAAAGAAAGGGGTTCACACATATCATACATGTTCAGACTGCCCTTTGCAGCAGGATCAGTTTTCTCAGCATCCATGTTAGATACACTTCTGTATCAAGCGTTTGTCAAAGACTACGTGATAACTTTCGTGCGTCTGTTGCTGGGGGTCGATCAAGCTCCTGGATCAGGCTTCCTTACCTCAGTAAGTAATGAGAACTTAATATTTTAGTAAAACGATCTATTCGGGAACAGACATTCAGGTCTTTAGATCTGTATTTTATAGAATACCTACTTTAATGTTGCAAACTATCTTTGTTTATAAATGAATAAATAAGTGTGCATGTAGGTACAATGGTATTCTACATAGTCTAATAAAACATGGTCTTACATTCCCAGAAAAACACAAGCCTACGTCACTAGTATTGCCACTTTGTTGCAATAAAATACGTTATGGGGTAAATTCAATCTCAGAAAAATGAGTTAAAATATTTCTGAATAATTTTATAATTTAGATTTACGTGTGTATTAACTTGAACTTTACAACAACTTATTTATTAGTTAACAGTATCTTACATGATTTACAAAAATAATCATAAGAGTGGGTAATTTTGGTAACCCACAAGCATGATGATGTAGGCTTGTGTTAGTCACGTGGTTCACGAGTCTCGGAATGGAATACCAGGCGGAGTATCTTATTATACCATGGTATTCTACATTGAATCTCTCGAAAATTTACAGTAGGTATATCGGCGCGCACTGGCTCGTTAATATAATATGCAAAAAATATTTCATGTCTATGCTTTTTGATTGATGATACATTCATGATTCATTATTAATTAATTATTCCTTATGTCCATAAGAAACTACTAGGTATATAACCTGGTTGTGCCTTTTTCAAAGTACTACCTTTACAGTGTTTTGGCCAGTTTGTGCAGATACTTGTAGGTGGTGCCTTTGTCGTAACGTGGGTATATAGAATATTTCTTTAACTATACCTACAGATTTGCACACTTGCCATAATTATTTTAATTTCCGAAGTGTATAAGGAAACAAATTGATGTTTCTGTCGTATATTAGCATAAGTCAATGACCATACTGAGACAGAAACTGTTTCTGACACGACCTACGTTAAATAGATCATTATGTAATGTACCTACTTAATTAAAGTGTGCTAGCGAATTAAGAGACTTAAATGCGTCTTGCTTGGTATGTGATACATGTATTTACTCACACGCTATTAAACTTGCGAATGATCTTACAAAGGAATTGCAATAATAATAGGAATTATTGTTCTAAAGTAGATTGCACTTAGTCTTTTAGTATACATATTGAAATACCTTGGAATGTAACAGATGAAAATTACGAAGGAAGATATGTGGATCCGAACATATGGTCGGCTTTACCAAAAGTTGTGTTCAACAACATGCGAAATTCCTATAGGGATCTATCGCACCCAGGACACTTCTTTAGCCGATCCCTCTCACCACGTGAGTATGTCACCAAGGAACTCAACAAAGTGGTTCTGGTCACGCCTCGCGAGAATGCGACCATCGCGTGCATCGGTGAGTCGGTTACACCATTGTCTCAAACATTCAACTCCTTAAATACAGTCCGTTAGTTTTCTGTTTCCACTTAACAATTCTACATGATTACCTTTATGAATTTCTACACTACATAGCTAAATACCCAACTTCGTAGTATTTATTTATCATCTTTCTAATAAGTCCGAGTTTCTGGACTGTATTTCGGGTTAACTTTCTATTTATTATCTCAAGTCAGTCACACTCTTTGCATTGTAATGACTTGTTTTCATATAATGCCTACCACTTGTGGCGTGTCTGTAATTAGTTACTAGCATTTATCTGAACTTCTACTTTTCACGCGAAACTTGGTTTTGTCTGACAAATTACACAAGCTTCAATTTTATAATTTACTGCAATCTGCTGTAGCCAACAAATTTGATATTATTGCTTTTAGCGTGGACAAAAACATAATACAAACAATTTCCGATGTTTGCATTTGTACCTGAACAATTATTTATCTTAGGACGAAAATACTATTATTGGCTCTTCAACTCGATGATCGCAATCCCGCCTCGGTATTAATGTGTAGTATGATTAAAAGTAATGCATGTTAATCTAAATCCTAGTTAGAACAATGACTGTGCATAGTTCACAAAATTGCTAGCAAATAAATTTAGTATATTACCAAGACAGTGAATAGTAACAAGTACCTACTGCTTAACTGCAGTCTGTACCACTATTATGTGCATGTATGGAAATAATTAAAACAAGTTGTATACCAGAACCTACCTACAAAGAAGAATGCACCAGAAAGAACCGAAAACTCCACAATGCTTATGCTTACGTACTGCATGCTTACAATAAAAACTCACTGTACCTACTCATTAAAATATTTCCATTTTGCAATTGTTATGAAAATTACCTGTTTACTTACTGACGAATATAAATTTAAGTGCTGAAAATTATTAATTTAACAATCCACTCATCGCAAAGTTTGGGATTGGTTAATAATTGGGCTAGGGGATAATGTGGGGAAAACACTGTGACACGACAGTTACAGCAGGACGAGGGCGAGAACGGAGGTTTCCCGGCGTGCGGGCGGCGGGAGGTGGGCAGCTGCCTCGGCGGCTGCTACGGAGAGCGCACGCCGGCGGTAAGGTCACTACATACAGCCTTTCACATGGTATTCGCAGCAACTGGCTAGACTGATTATAAATAATTTCGGAAATCTCTACTCTAAATTGGCTTGCAATCGAATTTATAAATGTCTTATATAGAAAGTGCGTTAAACAATCTGCAACAAGAACATACCACAATACCGCAAAAAAATAAAAAACAAAATCTAGCTATATTTTTTATTCTTTTATAATTTTTATTTATTTATTTGATGTCATTGGGTAAGACACCAGAGACGAGGAATTTTATTAATTTAGTTACTAAAAGTTGAGTTCCAAACTTGCATAGTAAAATGATGATTGTGTTTGAAGAATCGCATTGAAGCAAAAAAACTTACCTAAGTTCGTATTGAATCTCAACTTCTCTTTGAATATTGACTATCATCTTGTAGGTACTACAGAACACATCATATTCACTTTGTTCATGTTTTTTCGGAAACTAGCTTAGCTACCCTTTTGCGCTGCCTGCTTAGCACTCTTTCAGAATAACGGCATGTACTCAACTTTTTTATAATACAACCAACTTATATACAAAATTTATTCTTTTGGATACAAAGTCATATAGGTACAGGTCGTATACTCTTCCTCGGACGAACGCGCGAGGATGCTTTTATATATTTTTACTACCTGATAATGAATCTGTGCTTAACCTATGGCACGCATTTCAATTAACATACTGTAATAAAAATTCTGCTTTGAAAAATACCGTAAATTTTACCCGCTAAATTCCAAGCTTAGCAACAAGGTAACGTTTTGGCAAAAATACCTATTACCGACATATTTTCATTATAATACTTAACTAATATACCAAATAAACACATCAATAAGCCTTGATAATAATCACGTATCCACCTTATTAAGTATTGAATATTTCTTTTGCATTTTCTCGGCCCGCTTCTCGTAAACGGCTGCCAGACATATGCTCTCTCCATGCAACAACATGCGAATTGGCAGAGGAATACGGTGACATCGTTTGTATGAAAAAATCTGCCTATAGATTTCACATAACAGGCCAGGCCAGTAACTGTAATTAGGCCTGGATACCGAAAATACTAATTTTCAAGATAACTAGTTACTAGTGTTACTAAACACAACACTTTTGAAAAACTTAAAATTATGACTACGGGTACAGAACTATGGACAGTGTGACTTATTTACTGAAAAGGTGACGAATAGTGTTTACAATAAGCAATAGAGGAAAAAATAGATATTTAGATTAGATTAGATTAGAGCTAAGTAGGTATAATTTATTTTAATAGACTATAATAAAATACCTTTTATTTAAGAACTTCGGTCGGTTGGACAACAAAATAATCCGACCGAACTTCTGCGGTTAGTGTAGAGTGCTATAAGTAGCGTATTTCTTCAATTAAGTACATAAAACAATAGAAATCGAAATAGGACCGATCAACGCCGACAATAGAAAACCTTAGCAGAGTACCCTTTAGTAGATATCTAATCATATCAAACAACTCCATACCTTGGTTAGGTATACACGTAGGCACACAATTTGTAAATATCAAAAACCCGATTCCAATTTTGTACACTCAGTTTTGAGCTTATATAAGGTTACACTCAGTTTTAAGCTTATATAAGGTTACATTTAATTAAGTACAAATCTCTTAAGGGTGTGTTTTACCCACAAAACTGAACAACTTTTGTTAGAAACTTAACTTCGAAATATGAAATAAAAACAATTGGAAGCGGCACACTTTTTCTAGATTTTTGTATGGGAGATCCAAATTCTTCATATTTCGAAGAGAAGTTTCTAACAAAAGTTGTTCAGTTTTGTGAGTAGATCACACCCTCAAGAGATTTGTACTTAATTTAATGTAACCGTATATATGATTAATGATTTAAGATATAGTAGTTTTATATGATTAATGATTTACGATATTAAACACACCAAAATAAATAATTTAAATGTTAAAAATTGTTCAAGACCGTTTACTTTTTTTATTCCATCGTCAGCGTTGTGTCCAAAGTATTTAGTTATCATTATTTATATATAAAATCTTTATTTTTTATTCTATATTTTTTTTATATAATATAGAAACGTAACTAAATAAGGTGTTATCCTACTAACAGCATGTCCCGTTAATAATGGCTCAACAGTAATTATCGCAGAAACCTGACGATCTCAAGCAATGTCAGCTTGAAGTAAATCTTATAACAACCACTTACCAAAAAACAAATTTGTGATTTTTGGTAGCTACCTAATCATTTTAGGATTTTTTCTTAACGTTAATCCATTAAAACGGTATACGCTGTATATAGCACCATCCAGAGAAGTAAAATTGGGCAATTCTCAGGATTCCGTAGGTTCACAAAAGCTGTCAGCATTATCTATCTTTTGGTCCAAGATTATTAATTTGCCTCAAAACCGGCTGAAATTTGGTACGCTGTATTTTTCCTATTGGATTATTAGCATCCAGGCTAAACGTCAGACTAGAGGCGCCTAAAACAGGTAAAAAATCCCTAGCTGAACACGCTGCTCATCTGGAGGCCAATGAATGAATTACCGACAATAACTAACCACAAAGATTATTTGAATCTAATAAAATAGAGTTGGTATCCATGAGTTATGTATATCAAAATTGCTAAAAGTGGCTGCTTTGGACGCACAACTAAAGCGCAGTTTTCCCAAAGATTTACTAATTCGAAGAATTCTTCGTTATTAGTTATTGTCGTTAATGCATGATGTGGTTTCCTAACCACTTGCGTATTCAGTCAGTGATTTTTTTTCACTGAGCGGCGCTAGTGTCGCTAACGTAGAGCCTTAAGTAAAATTAAGAATCACACCAAGCCATATCGTGTGTGGTATCTCAAAAAAGGGAATCTCTATGCCTATTCCAAAAATATATACCTACGCCTAATTATCATATTCCAGTTACGGGATTAATACCAAATTTTAGCTGGTTATGAGCATGTGGCGCATTTTTAAAACCTAATAGTCTTGGCCTATTTTACCTTTCACGTTATACAAGCGAGAGCTAATTATTGTTCACGCATGTAGCAGCCAAATAAATACAAAACATAAAAGTTCCCCACATCTAACAATTACTAGTTTTAGGTGAGTATATCAAAAGTTCAAAATATTGCAAAAAAAACACATACTTATCCCCTAACATGTCTGGTGTGATATTTTTACATTTAAACCTACAAAAATTACAACTTTTTGAAGGCCTTAAGGTGATAGCCTGATTTAATGTGCCCTTAAACCAGTTTTGAAATAAGTACTTCTCGTTATTGTTGGACGTGGGGAAACTTTGCACAGAATACCATGAATAGAGTGCTTAAATAGAGTTTTTTTATTTGCAGATATAGAGATGAAACGGATATTGTTTGGTTCGATATCCGGAAACAGATATCCGACCGTCCGATTAAATATTGTTATTTATTTACACGTCAATAAACTTGCGGCTGATTAAAAGTGCATATACTTACCTACATGCACAAACTTTTAGAAGATGGATACATCGCTCAAAGTCGATTTACAATGTTGAGTGTTCAATACAGTTGTTTATCGTATCTAGCCATTCACTCTAGCACGCAGTTAAACCTTTAATCCGATTATCGGGAAAGAGCTGATACTGATGTCCGTTACATCTTTTTTTTTTGCTGCAGGTTAATTTAACGTGTGTTTCTCTCTTATTGCTTTCTGATCTACTTTCCCAGTATTCAACAAGTTTGGCTGATGAGGCGAGAGATAACCATTGCCAACAAATAGAAAGAGCCGAAATAGCCAATCTAGTTCGATCTCGGATGGAATCGCTGAACCTTACTGGCATTGACTACGATGACGTTAGTGAAAAACGAAACAGTTTGTCTTACGTCATAATAAATCCAAGTTGCGACTTGAATTTACAAGAAGGCGACATCATGTAAGTTTATTGCTAAGATAACTAAGCAAAAGTGGTCTGTGCGACTGCCTGCGACTCCGAAAGTTCCAGGTTCAATTATCGGTGGGTCACTCACAAAGTTGATATGTATCACTTTGTAAATTTGTTCGCAGTCTGGTTAGCAGGCTGCAAGCAAGCTGCAAGACATTGCAGGCTGATCCACCTGATTACCCGAAAAACAAGATGGTTCCGTGTTTTGGAGGGCACGTTAAGCCGTAGGTCCCGGTTGCTGTCTATTAACACAACTACGTCAGAGGCCTGCTTCTAGCAGTAGGCGGTTGAAAAATTCTGACACCAAAGTTCATCGGGTCGTCCGTCGACACAGTGTCCCACACAGAAAGACTGGAGAACCTTCAATATAGTGAATGTCGCAGTAATGTGGCTCTTTAATGCAATATTCCTAAAGACGTTCAGGATTTCGGCCAAATTCTTAGATCTGTTTAGATCGATGGCAGAATGAAGTCTGTAGACTTCGTTCGCCAAAATTCTTGCGACTTCCTCATTTTGCCCACATTACTACGACAAACTACAGGGTGTTAATTTAAATACGTGTAATAGTTTCAGGATAGGTTTAGTATCGATAAAGGATGCCGTTAAAAATATTGAAAAGAATCTCAATCAAATTTTTTTTTTTTACTTATTTGACATTTTATTCAAATGCCTATATCTCAGCCGAAATTCGTTCAATCTCAAAGGTGTTTAGACGAAAGTACTTGTATGGGCACTCTCTAACTAAATAACAACAGTGTCAAAAATAGATATTTCAACAACAAAAATGTTTTGACTAAATCAGACAAAAAAAACACAGGGATTTTTTAAAATATGTTTTACGGCATCCTTAATCGATACTTAACCTACCCTAAGGCTATGGCACGCATTTAAATTACAGTCTTACGGGGAAAGTTAGTAAAGATTCCTTGAAGTGGGTTAAACAGTGATACAGTCAGCTGACACAGCCGCCGAACTGTCATACCTAGCTAAAATCGGGCAAAATAGTCACTTAATTTTATCCAAATTTTTAGTACTTGTTGTTATAGCGGCAACAGAAATACGGCATCTGTGCAAATTTCAACTATTACGGTTTATGAGATATAGTATGGTGACAGATGGACAGTCAAACAGCGAAGTCTCAGTAGTAGGTTAACGTTTCGACCCTTGGGTACGGCACCCTAAGGTGAAACTGTGACTGATTATTAAGGGTAGTTTTTACAGATCAGTATCCCTACTACTTTACAGGGAATGTATTTAATAGTAGTTTCCGTCATAGTCCGAGTTCTTAATTGGCAGTTTGTATGGAGGTATGGTCCCATCTGGCAGAAATCATGAAACTTGGCATGTGTGTAGCTTACATGAGTAAGCTTCAGGAAAAGAAGGGAAGCAAGTTGGACCCCCTGCTTCCCCTTTTATGTCCCAAATTTCAGTTATCTTTATTTTTCTCGGAAACGATTAAAGATAGGAGAAATTTGTCAAGGTAAGAAATATTCCTTATAAAATTTTCTACATAATTGTTCTTGGGTAGATGTTGATAGGACTTATACTTTTCGTTGCTATTGGCTGTTGTTAGTTAGGTAGTCTTCAAGGAAATCCGCAGACACTTCAATCACGCCTGTGGGGGGAGGCAAAGTTTTTTTTCGAGCTGAACTTGAGGACTTCTGACTCCTTAAGTAAATGTGACACGAGAAATTGAGTATCATTTTCGAATATATCAAAGACGGGAGTATTCATTTCTGGAACGCTCTTTGGTACATTTCATACAAAAATATAAAAATATTAAGTGAAATAAGAAAAAAATATGTTTCGTTCTCATTCAAACGCTGTTTTCTTCATGACCTTGAGACATATTTACTAGATAATAACACATACTCAAAGACATACTCACCCGAATTATAAAGCCATATTTTATTTTCGAAAATATTAGAAAATACCTAGCCTAAAGAAGCCTAAATATTTTTACAAAGTTATGTTTGTAGCTGGAAAAATTTCAAGTTCATAGATTTTGTATGCAAAAATAAGATTACCAACCGCAAACTTATATTTCTCAATTGTCGCTAAACCATTCCAGATAGAGAAATGCCCTCATAGGGAATGTTGTTTATACTGAAGGGTAGTTTTTGTTGGAATAAAGAAATTGAGGATCTGGAGTACTTGATGTTTAAGAAGACATTACAGTATCTCGAATAGTTTAGCTGGGCTGTTGATGTTCCACATCAAGTACTCCAGATCTTCAATTTCTATATATCAGCATAAACAACTCTTCAGTATAAACAACATTTCCTATGAGGGCATTTCTCTATCTGGAATGGTTTAGCGACAATTGAGAAATATACGTTTGCGGTTGGTAATATTATGATAACGAAACGTAGTTTTTTCTTATTTCACTTAATATTTTTATATTTTTTGTATGAAATGTACCAAAGAGCGTTTCAGAAATGAATACTTCCGTCTTTGATATATTCGAAAATGATACTCAATTTCTCGTGTCACATTTACTTAAGGAGTCAGAAGTCCTCAAGTTCAGCTCGGAAAAAATAAACTTTGCCTCCCTCCCCCCACCCCCACAGGCGTGATTGAAGTGTTGTCTCTGCGGGTTTCCTTTGTAGACTACCTAACTAACAAAAGCCAATAGCAAGTTTGAAAGAATATTCTATCACATGGTAGTTATGGCTAATTCAGAGCTGGAAGTCACCTTCAAAAAAATGATGGGTTTCCCAGAAGCATAACTCGAAAAGTATAAGTCCTATCAACATCTACCCAAGAACAATTTTGTAGACAATTTTATAAGGAATATTTCTTACCTTGACAAATTTCTCCTATCTTTAATCGTTTCCGAGAAAAATAAAGATAACTGAAATTTGGGACATAAAAGGGGGGGTAAAGGGGGGAAGCAGGGGGGGTCCAACTTGCTTCCCTTCTTTTCCTGAAGCTTACACATGTAAGCTACACACATGCCAAGTTTCATGATTTCTGCCAGATGGGACCATACTTCCAGCTAAGGAGCCGTACTATCAGACTATTTAAACTATGTATTATATGCGGGGTGGAACGGATGGTGTAAAGAAATCTTTGCAGGCGAGCTCAGGCCATGAAGCTGAACAACAACAACAATTGTTAAATAAATAAAAGCTTTCCCCGTGGAACATATATCATGCTAAACAAAATAAAATTACTTCTTCTTATACAAAAAGAAAACACGATACCTACCATTGGCTCCATAGTAAGATGCTTTATGCTTTCATGGTCCGATCATGCCTGTAAACTTTTCGGTACACCGTCCCTTACATCCTGAATTATATATACATTTTATCTTTTTCAGATATTTGGTCCGTCCATCGCCTTTCTCAGCACAAAAAACATTTGAGCGACACAACAGTAGAAGAAAATCCAATATAAGTTTTTGTTCTCAAGCGCTTATTCAAGCACAAGGTGCTGCCAACAGAAGAGGCTCAGGGATAGGTACAGGCTTTGTACAACCACGAGCGCCTCCACTTTCTACAACCAAAGCCAATTCGCTGTCTTTGCCAGACAGCCCTACAATAATCACCGATTTTCGTGGTCGTTCAAATTCTTTACGTGTCATCGATGACATTTTGCTTAGAAGATCTAATTCACTTCGTCAAGGACTGAGCGGTTCGGTATCTCGACGAAGAAAGAGCAGTTTAGAAGAAATAGGAATTTCTCATTTTAATTCATTACTCCAACATCAGCAGCAGCAGCAATTACAAAATGCAAATGCAATAAAAATAGCGCTTAATGGCAGCATCGGATTAGAAGTTACCCCGCCTGAAGAGAACCCCGCAGAACGTTTTCCTGGCCAGAGTTTACCTCTGGACAGCTACCAGGAAGTGGCTTCTGCCTTACCTTCAACTTCTATGGGATCTTCTTTGCCTCCAGCTTCTCCTGAACCCCAACACTTACAAGGTACTATTGTATGATACCACCTTATGTGGGGACGTCGAATCAGTTCCGTTGTGAGAAATAAGTGGACATAAATATTAAAAAAACTTATTATTATACGTCCACTAATTAACGGGAATCTGGAAGTAAAATTATAGCGTCTCTACTTTGCACGTAGTTTTACGAAAGTAGGATTATTTTGTCCAAAACGAAACATTATTTAAATAATTAGCAATGTAGACTGGTGGTAAAAGAGCTGTGTAATGAAGTGGGATCAACTAGTTACTCTATCAGCGTTATGCTACGTATGTATAAAATCAATGCCTATTAGCAGAAAGTGCTTTTTAATTTAGATATTAGTCTTATGTAAACTAAATTTATTGTACATAAAACAAGCAACGTAAAACCTGTAAATACATACCAAGTTGTACGAAATGTTTCGGAAAGGGACTCTAAAAGCACTAACTACTTACAAAGAAGAATGAAAATCTTCTGTTATTATTAATTAGCTTCTCTTGATTAAATTAGAAACGTATTAGTGAATTTTATCCAAGTTGTTATAAACCCTTCCCGTTACATCCAGTATGCATACCTACCTTACCTATCTATTGTTAGTAAAAGCTACAGATTTAGAAATAATTGACCAAATAAAAGCATATATCAAATTAAATTTCAAAATACACTCTGTTTGTAATTTATATGTCTATCTTTAGATTTGTTGACAACAATAAAATTTTAATTCACATATAGTACCTATCAAAGCAAATAAAAGTTTATGTAATCAAATTTTTTTTATTTACTCTTTACCTCAATACATTGTAAATTGTCTTATACACTGTATACCATACAAACAGCTCTGTGCAAGTAATACTTATGGAACTCTCTGTCTTCTAGTGGGACTTAGTAGGTTTTAATTGAATTTCTCATACAGGGGGAAGAAAAACACTCGAACCTAAAGTTATTTATCCCAGGGGCCGAAAAAGGTTCAGAGCAAAACATGGCTTTAATTAAACGCACATAAACCCTAATTCATTTATATTTGGAACATACCTACCTAATAAATTAAATTAAAGCACAATATTTAGCCAATCAAAAGCAATTTTACTAGATATCAGACACTTTTCGGCTATTTTATTGAGTATTTCATAACTTATCATTCCTACCAAAATTTTAAATTAAATGTAGAATAACGGCCCATCATATTGAACAACTTTGCTATAGAGCCACTTCTTCATCTCCTATAGTTTTGCTAGGCTCCTTGTATTCCACTTCAGGTTCTTCAGAACTTCGATATTTTTATGCCAACCGAAGCGGCTTCTCATACTGAACAAGTTTTGTTATGGTGCCACTACTGTATCTTCTATAGTTTAGCCGGGCTCTTAGTATTTCACTTCAGGTACCCTGGGAAGGGGTCAGTCGTAATTTTATTTCCAGGAATCGGCAGATCTTCATTGCTAGCGCCAAGATAAAGTTATAAAACACAGATTTAACATTGTACATATTTTGCTGCCAAAATAGGGTCCGTAATTTACCCGTACCATTTAGCCTTCCTAATTAAATTTAAATTTCTCCATTATAGGTATTTATTAGTATGCACAAATTACACTGCACTCAAATCAGGTCACATCATACCTACAATCCAGGTAAAGGAGCTGAAGCCGTAACAAACTGTATATATCTGGTTTTGTAGCTGTAATGCCAACGTTCTGCACTTACTTTGCCGGCTCTGAAAATTACTGGGTCCGGTTAACTAATTTTGGTGTCCATCAGAATGGCGGGTGTATAATCTCGAAATAAATCAAGATTAAATGTATTAAATGTACACTAAATGTACGTATTTGTACTTAAATATCCATGTCGTACATTTATCAGATGCTTAGATATAACGATTTCAAAATGACCAGCCATTCTGACGCCAGGATGGCGGGTGTATTTTAAACGGATGCACTAAACCTGACAATTCCTGTATCAAATAAATGTACACTAAATGTACGTATTTGTACTTAAATATCCATGTCGTACATTTATCAGATGCTTAGATATAACGATTTCAAAATGACCAGCCATTCTGACGCCAGGATGGCGGGTGTATAATCTCGAAATAAATCAAGATTAAATGTATTAAATGTACACTAAATGTACGTATTTGTACTTAAATATCCATGTCGTACATTTATCAGATGCTTAAATATAACGATTTCAAAATGACCAGCCATTCTGACGCCAGGATGGCGGGTGTATTTTAAACGGATGCACTAAACCTGACAATTCCTGTATCAAATAAATGTACGAGAAATGTACGCATCACCTCACATAATGAAAACTACTTTACTCTCAAAATAAGGTCTTTAAATTAGGTATCAAAAGTTAAACCAGAACTCTGATCTATAACCGCCATATAAGGTGTAAAAAAATCGACTGCAAACATCATAACGAGTGAACCAGCCCCTGAAACTGAACGAATTTCCCCAAGGAACATGAGTCGAAACATGAAAAAAAATTGGGTTTCCCATACAAATTGACCCGGCCGGCTGAGATCCATTTTTTTATTATTATTACTGATGTTCCTTGAGGAAAGTTGTTTAGTTTCATGGGTTGTTTCACCCCTGAAAATATTTGCAGTTGATTTTTTTACATCTGCATAATAGTAGATTCTGATAAATATTATGTAGTTATATCATAATCATATGAAATAAAATATATTATGGCATGTTCTTGGTATTTCATTATTTGTTTGGTACCTTTTTTCCCGGTGAAAAAAGAAGTAGGTAACATCTTTAATCTTTATGTTGTTTTATACTTCGTACAACTATAAAAGAAAATATTATAAGCAAATATCTTAGGGTTAGAAAATGAAGTCATACCTTGGACAAATCAACCTCTGGACGCGACTCAATGACATTTTACCCTTTACCCCTTTAGCTCCGAACCTAGGTAAAATTACCTAGGTACGCAAACGGCGACCGTCAGTGTGACTTTGAAACTACAAGAGAAAACCCCTTAGTGCCGGTATGCTACTAGTCCCGCTATGCTACCTTTTTTGAATACGTCAAAAAATGGAAAATACAGATAGAACGAAAAGTGTTTACTGAGTTGGTTATAATTATAAGAACATTTTGAAGATGGTTATTTCCAGATATCCTGGCTGGACTTATGGTATTATGACGCAGGTAAATGTTAGTCACTTGGTTCACGAGTCTCGGAATGGAATACCAGGCGGAGTATCTTATTATACCATAAGTCCAGCCAGGATATCTGGAAATAACCATCTTCAAAATGTTCTTATAACCAACTCAGTAAACACTTTTCGTTCTATCTGTATTTTCCATTTTTTGACGTATTCAAAAAAGGTAGCATAGCGGGACTAGTAGCATACCGGCACTAAAGGGTTTTCTCTTGTAGTTTCAAAGTCACACTGACGGTCGCCGTTTGCGTACCTAGGTAATTTTACCTAGGTTCGAGCTAAAGGTAAAGGGTAAATGTCATTGAGTCGCGTCCAGAGGTTGATTTGTCCAAGGTATGACTTCATTTTCTAACCCTAAGATATTTGCTTATAATATTTTATTTTATAGTTGTACGAAGTATAAAACAACATAAAGATTAAAGATGTTACCTACTTCTTTTTTCACCGGGAAAAAAGGTACCAAACAAATAATGAAATACCAAGAACATGCCATAATATATTTTATTTCATATGATTATGATATAACTACATAATATTTATCAGAATCTACTATTATGCAGATGTAAAAAAATCAACTGCAAATATTTTCAGGGGTGAAACAACCCATGAAACTGAACAACTTTCCTCAAGGAACATCAGTAATAATAATAAAAAAAATGGATCTCAGCCGGCCGGGTCAATTTGTATGGGAAGCCCAATTTTTTTTTCTTGTTTCGACTCATGTTCCTTGGGGAAATTCGTTCAGTTTCAGGGCTGGTTCACTCGTTATGATGTTTGCAGTCGATTTTTTTACACCTTATATGGCGGTTATAGATCAGAGTTCTGGTTTAACTTTTGATACCTAATTTAAAGACCTTATTTTGAGAGTAAAGTAGTGTTCATTATGTGAGGTGATGCGTACATTTCTCGTACATTTATTTGATACAGGAATTGTCAGGTTTAGTGCATCCGTTTAAAATACACCCGCCATCCTGGCGTCAGAATGGCTGGTCATTTTGAAATCGTTATATCTAAGCATCTGATAAATGTACGACATGGATATTTAAGTACAAATACGTACATTTAGTGTACATTTAATACATTTAATCTTGATTTATTTCGAGATTATACGCCATTCTGATGGACACTAATTTTGGGTTCTAAACAACATAAAATATGTTAGCTTATAAGTATTTAAAGGTGAAGCAAAATGTAGTATGAAGAAGAAAGGCAGATATAGGAGAGTAGTAAATTGTATCAGAAATATGAACAGATGACGTGTGGTGCCGGCTTAGAATAACATCACCCCACATATTTCCCGGGGATGGCGTAAGAAGCGACTAAGGGATTTGAGAGTTGACGTGTCTTCTGAATGACTCAAACTTTTGTCAGACGTGGTGTTAATGACCTTTTTTAAAGCTGTTTACCCTCTGCCTACCCCGACATAAAACTGATCATTTTTATAAAAGCTGACATTACTGACCATTTTCGACCTCTTATATTGTCGTACGCGACATACCTATATTAAATCCCTCGCTTTACTCAGGTTCGTACTCAAGAATCCTTCGTTCCGTTTGTGATTCAAAATAACGCTAAGCTCAATAGGACAAATTCCCTGAAAGAAAAAAATTTCAAAGAACATTCAGTGTTCCCTGAAAAATATAGAAATATTTCCTCCCACAACTTTTTTTTTACCATTATTTCAAGTTCCAAGAGCATTCCACGTATAAATCCATACGATGATAAACCACAATCGATTCAAAACTTAATTATCACGACAAGGCAATTTCATTCAAACACTTGGCTGGTAGCCCATCATGCCGCGGTTAAATAACCAAAGGTGTGATTTTAGATTTACATGCAAGTTAACTGTTTAGATGTCAAGTTTATTTATTTGCTTTCTAATAAAAGTTCAGTTTAGTGAATAGACGTAACCATATATAACCTATTGAAATATAGGGTGAAAGGAATTAAAAATGTAAGAACTAGGTATTTCCAACCTATTCTTTTATACAATTAAGCTTATTATTTTTATCTAAGTAGGTACACTTGGTTCATAACGTTCATTTTACAACTTCGAAGGCCGGTGTTGCCGTTTTATTTAATATATATATATAGAAACAAAATAGAAATATAAAAAAAAATCTCGAAAGTAGGTATATGCCAGAATGGGAATACAAACAAACAAACAAACAAAAATATATTTATTTCCACACCACAAAATGTTTACAAATTTAACATGTACATTAAATTGTGATACAATTCTTTTGTGGA